>JACJUM010002768.1:1107655-1224015 GCA_020976665.1 Heortia vitessoides
TGTCGGTTCCTGTATCACAGTTGCCTTTCACGACAGGGATGTACTAATTGACCTTGCCTGTTCATCATGGCAGTTAATACATCCTTAAAGTATAAATAAGGAGAATTATATCTTTTCCGGCATAATAGCATTTATTGCTATGTGTGTGTGCATATACAAATATGTCAGAAAACAACACCACTTCTCTCGAGCAACGTTGCCTCCGCCATATTGTGTGTAGTACAGGATCAAGCATCTCTGTCAGATAGACAAGGAAGAGGTCGTGTACTCCCGCCATCTCCGTTACAGATGACATGTCATAGATAATTTAAACTACAGGCATTAGATCATACAACCTAACTGGCCTATGAAATTATTCATACAAATATATATGATCAGAATTGTATAGAAAATTCCAGAAACGGACACCTGGATTCTTTCCAGGGGTTATAAGAAAACAAAAATGGCGCTCACCTCGTAACACAACTTTACGACCCCTTATATTTTTCTCTTAGCAAAAAATATTGCGATTTTAGTGTTCAGGGTTCCGTTTGAGGAAAAACAAACGTTGTTTTGTTTGGTTACTTGTTTATTGTATTTCTCTTTGATGTATTACGTTTTTGGGTCATATTTTTTTGATGTTTGTTAGTAACTAATAAATTTGGAAACTTTTTGGCCGATTTTTAAATATTTTATTACTTGTGAAATGCGGCTTTTTTGCGATAAGCATAGGCTACGAGTTCCTAACAGATTTATTCAAGTATTACGGAAACTGTATTCAATAAATCTCATATATACTCGTACTTTCACAATCTACATATAGTCTGTCTAAATATTAGCTAGTGTTAAATTAAAATATTTCATTCAACTTACATAAAAGTTTGCTTTTACGTTTTTTTAAAAAACTATACAACTTTCAATAAAGCCTGATTAGAATGACAGATGTCACCGTAGTAGCGTCCCGTGAGTGATTTATATTTGTATTATCTTATTTGACGTTATTATATGTTAGTAGTATTGTTTATGTTACAAAGATTTAATATTGTGTATAATAAACCTAAAATTATGACAAAAACCATTAAAATTATTTTTCATTTTCAAGTTTATTAATAATTGGAATAATAATTACAAACAACATCTCATACATTGATCTGATTCCGAGGTAAGTCGCTTAAAGCACTTGTCTAACGGACATTCAGACAACAAAGGAATGATAAATATAATATATAAAATACATATTTTAAAACCCAGACATAGAACAAACGAAAATACCGTCGTATCAATGTTTGTCCTCGGTGGATATCGAACTCACGACCCTTGGCGTATAAGACAGAACAGACAATGCCATCGAGCGCGTTTGACAGCTGTAGTTCTAAATCAAGCTATATTTAAAGATGATAGCCGAAACCTTTCTTTGGAGAAAATCGATTAAAATAAGTATTATCCTTAAATTAATAATTATCTAGAATCGATAAGATCCCAATTAAAAATGACGAAAAGCTAGATTAAGCCGGTGATAAATCCATCTTCCCCTTTTCCCCCGCCCTGCCACCCGCCGCCCCCGCGGGATTTCTGTTTGCTCCCAATAGTTAGACTCGGGAGGTGTAATTATTGAATCTCTTCAACTTTTTGCAATGAATTGAGGGTTATTTCCCGACAGCTCTCCGCCGGTCGATTGGACTGATTTCTCTTTTTTTTCGTTTGCCTTGAAATTTTCCGATTCCGTTTTGTTATTTCAGATTTATTTAGAAGCCGGATTCATTTTAAGACTTGAATTTGTTTTTCAAGGTTTTCCTCGACTTTAGTGACATCATTTGTAGTTAATTTCATAACCAATACTGATATTAAAAAGGGAAAAGATGTGATTTGTTTTGGCTTAACTCAAAATCTACTCGACCAATTTAAATAATTCTTTCACTATTAGAGCGATTAGAGTTACGTCTTCACCGAGTAACCAATGACATTATATTTCAAATACATTAAATGTAACGAATATACACAAAAAAAACTACTAGATTTTCAAAATATTTATATTTTATTTTTTAAAACATTTTAATGATTATTGTTATGTTTTAATTTTAGGTTCATTTTATTTACCATGTTTTATGATTTCATAAATTATTTAACAAATAGAAAGCTGCTATTATTAAATAACATGAGCTATACTTAATTACTGAAGACGGGGCGGGTTGTCAGTAAATTATAAAACAAAAATTAACGTTGCACGTTTGTACCGTAAGAGGAATCCCATAGTCGTTTAAATATACCTTTATAGAATGACAGCTGTCAAAATTATTATATATATTTGAATTATTTATAATGGTCATTTTTTATATTAATTTTTAGGTTAATTTAACTATGATTTATATGTGTAACTTTTATAATGTAAACAATACTAATAACAAATTATATAATGCAACATAAATAATGGGTGTACAATGCATTGACATCTGTCATTCTAATCAAGCTTTAAGGATGTATAGAAAAATATGTAAAAAGTATGCATAAATCCGACTCTATTGATTAAAAAAAGAAATGTCACGGAACCGTCTCTGGCCTATTTCACTGCGTTCTCATTCCCTTGGTACATAATATGAGGCACTGAATTTTTAATGCATGTCGGAAATCTTGTTTTACTGCGGCTCGTCATAGGCCAGAATTAAATTACACACGGCATATGCGTATTTGATGAACTAGGTACCTTCTACGTCTCCTTTGATGTTATAAGGTCAACATGAAGCTAGCTTAAAATATAGAACCTAGATTTCAATGCATCATCATCATCACCATAGTAACTGCAAAAAGTTCACTGCTGGACATGGGACCCTCCAAGATGGTGATAAAGGCCCCGTATCACCTGGGTCAGATTATCGGGACCTTACAGAATCTTAGTTTTAAAACTAAACAGTTAAGATTTAATACCTTATACAGAAACAAATACGGTGTCTTTAAATAGTAGACATTATAACTATTCTACTCTGTCGGTATCCAACAGCTGATGGTATCGATGTGTAGTGGACAGAGTCGCGGTGTAATGCTAGTTAATTGCATGAAAAAAAGCAAACGAGGCCTCCAGCCTGCTGACCTACTTTTGGACCTTAATATAAGATAAGACACGAGTAGGTTAACTTGATCCGTAGTCTGTAAGCGCCTTGCACCCTCATTTTTCATTAATATTTATAATGTCATTTTCATAATCATGGCCACACGGACGGCAAATTATTCTAATTGGTTACCCCTAATGTGTCATTCTAAGACACTTAATGATTGTAATTAACCGCTGGATGTCCACTGCTGGACATAGCTTCCCAAACTTATCAGTTTGACTCATTATTATCTAGTTAATCGAATTTGACAATCGCATATCGCCATCTGTCGGTTTCGGGTAATATCTTTTACATTGGTACAGAGGTACTTTTTTACTATGCCGGTTCCTCACATTATATGTAACTGGTATTTTATCGAAAAAAGTGTGACTTAGGTACCGTAACTGATATATTACACCTCTGGATGAATACTGCATCAACTCAAAACTGTATATTTCAAAATTGACGCATATAACTGCATTAGGGTCATCAATTTGCACTGTACGGAAAGAAACTTTTTCTGATCATATAGTCTGTTGAAATCTTAAAGGACCTCAACAAATCGTTTAAATTTAAGAAAAAAAATGGGGATGTTTTAATTATTGTAGAAAATATATTTTTTCGAGTTGATACAGTCTTCAACTAGGAGTGCAATATGGCAGTATATCCATCCAAATAGTGTTATTCAAATGTATGAGGCGGATATGGGCAACATTCCACCTTTATTGGGGAGGGTCATGTCCAACAGTGGACTGCCAGCAGCTGATATGGTGAATTTCAGCAATTCAAACACTGAACAGAATACAGCCTATCCCGTCTACATACACGTGTTTGAATATGAATTTTCATGCGATTTCATGATAATGGACCTAATGATTTATGAGACAGGTTTAATTGCATAATTAATTAGCGTTTTCTATAAATTGTCGAACACGTACAGATAATAATTTGATAAATTTTAATTACCAACTAGTGTTCATAACAGTCAAATGCGTACGATTGTGTTGTGTTTCAAATGACGCTGCTACATTTTCTTTTTTTTTCTACAACGAAAGCGCCTGCTTAGATTACGTCACAAAAAATAACCATCTAGATTATAAAAATTTACCGCTCCAATTCCCGTAAAAGATATTACCGAACTTATTGAATAACACTCACTGAGCGGAAATAAAACGTCAACGAAAGTGAGAACAGAAAAAAAGTACAAATGAGCCAAACGGAGCTCCACTGACAGTCGACGGGCGGCCATGTTGTTTTTTTTGCCGCGCCTTTTTTTTCGCGCCGTTCGCAGTACCGTTATTGAATTGGCGCGATTGCCGGCACGAAAACAAAAAAGTTTGTAATTTTATCGTCGGGTTTTTTATTCGCACCTTTGGGAAAGTGTATTTAGATTTTTTTTTCTATTGTTTGCGTACAATCAATTTAGAATTTTGATTTTCAAACTAGTCTCTAACGAATTGAGTTTTAAATGATGGAAAGTTATCTATACATAAATGTTTTGATTACAAATATTCATAATTGAAAAAAGAGGACATATTAACTATGATTGATAGAAACTTGGCAACATATTGATAGCAAGACGGCGCAAAAGGCAGTGATCCTACTTTATACGACAAAGGTTCGATCCCCACCCAGGACAATTATTTATATGATGATATTTGTGTTTGTTATGTATCTGGGTGTTGAAAATATATATTTATATATTATATTTGTGTTTCTTCAGTTGCTTAATGTCCGTAACACAAGTGCTTTAAGCGACTTACCTCGGACTGAGGTCAATTTGTAAGGTGTTGTAAGAAAATTAATTTTATATATAATAATAATAATATTCTTTATTATATATAGAGATAAAATTGTAGGAACGCTTCAGTTTAATTAAATGTCCGATACATTTAATGTTTTCTTTTATTTTCAGTTACAACCCAGTGACTACTCCGGTGGTTACGACTTTAGCGCAGATGGTGGTGAGGGCGGTCACGATTTTGGGGGTCACGAGGGTGGTGGCCACGGATTCGGCGGCCACGACTTCAAATCCCACTCCTACCCCGTCCATCAGCACGTAGAAGAAGAGAACCCAGAACCCATCAAGCACTACAAAGAAGTCGTAGTACCTCTACCCAAGAACGTCGAATTCAAAATCAACCAGCCCGTGATCATCCCTGTTCCCCACCCAGTGCCAATCCAAGTGCCGGTACCCAAAGCGGTAGTCGTTCCCATAATCAAAGAAGTTTCCATTCCTGTCGAGAAGTCGGTCCCCTACCCGGTCGAGAAGGTCGTCCATGTGCCCAAAGTGAAGGAGGTACCCTTCGAAGTGATCAAACATATCATTGTGCCGGTAGAAAAGCCAGTACCTTTCAAGGTACCCGTGTATGAAACCATCATTCACACTAAGAAGGGATCGCATAAGATCTAAGCTGCTAGAGGTATACCTCAAATTGGCATGACCAAACATATGAAGTAATGTAGAAAAACCCATTGGTCATGTCTTGTTCATATGTACAAAGTTTTTCTTGTTGTTGTTGTTAAGTTGTCTGTTGTTTTTTGTCTGTTGTCTATGGTTCCGACGCGACTGATGTTTCGTTTCTTGGTGATTGTGTGCGTGAATGTGTGTGTGTTGTGTCGTGTGTTTGTTATTTGTTATTAATATTATTTTGTATTATTAAGGATTGCCTATTACTATTAAAACTGTTCTTTTCTATATATTGTATTTTATTTTAAATCATACCCCAAAACTATATATTATGACATATACTATGATATTAAAATTTAGTATGGCGGGCACGATAGCGCAGATGATAGTGATTTTCTCTTGTGCGCTAAAGGTCGTGGGTTTGATCCCCACCCAGGACAAGTATTAACATACATACATACACACATACATACACACATACATACACACATACATACACACATACATACACACATACATACACATATATTCATACATCACACCTGTGCCCCATCGGGGTAGGCAGAGACTATGGATCTCCACTTGTTACGATCTTAGGATACCTCTCTTGCTTCCCTTACTCGCATTTGTCCTTTCATACACGCTCGTTTATATTTAATACTTCTGAACTGGCCCTTCTTTAATACCTCTTCTACCTGGTTAGGATATGATCGCCTCGGTCGTCCTATTTATAAGATGATATTGGTGTTTGTTCCGTTTCTGACTGTTTTATGTATTTGCGTATTATATTTGTGAATCCACTATCGTCTGAGTTTTGTAACACGAGTGCTTTAAGCGAATTATCACGGAGTCAGGTCAATGTATGAGATGTTGTGGGAATTTAATATTATTATTTACTTTAAATACAATCTTGTTTAAATAAATATATTAATGAGTTAAGTTGTCACATAGTCGTATCATATCCACCATTATATATATCTATACATATACATAAAATTGGAGTGTCTGATTGTAATATTAAAATAACCGCTTTCTACTACATGCATATATATGTACTTACAGTACAGATACCAAAATATGTTTTTTTACAATTTTTGTCTGTTTGTCTGTGTGTCTGTTGGTTTAGGCTTAATAAAATAATTTCTGGAACGACGGAGCATTAAAAATGTGGCAAAAACGAGCGACGTTCGTTGCGTGCGCCGCGTAGAAGTTTGTAGTTCAAAAGAAAATATGCTGCGTAAAGCCACAATTCCACGGGAACAAAATCGCGGGCACAGCAAGTATAATATAAATTTGTTTATCTCTGGCATTTCCACGGAGACTTCATTATGAGATCATTAAATCATCTCCAAGGAACTTGTTATTCCGAGAAGAATGTTATATCGCTCTGTGACAGCTAATATGTGCAAGATGTCGCGCTGACTCCATAGAGATATATAAATAGCCATGTTCATTCCACGAGAAATGGTTTTCGAAATAAAAAAATAGCCTATATGCTATTCTAGGTTATGAATAATCTTTGTGCAAAATTTTATCCAAATTTACTGCCGCGAAAGAGTTACAAACAAACAAGCATACTTACAAACTGTTGCCTGTATCACTATGTACAGTAGAACTCGTTTAAGACGATCAGCTTAAGACGATTTCTCGTATAATGCGCCACTTTACGCGAATCCCTACAACTTAGACATATTTTTTTTCTTAACGCTTAATACGATTCATAATCCCGTTTTATACGCCCTATCACAGCTTGGATAACGCAATTGACGTTGTGTTGAAAGAAGAAGAACCGGAGATTCTGCGGAGTTTTCCTGGTTATTATTCCATTGACGACAATGTTGCACCCTACGAAATTCAATCAATTGAAGATATTATTGAGAATGTGAACAACACACCAAACGGGGCCCTAAGTGATAATGATGAAGACGAAGATGAGTCAACACCGGTTTTGTCAAACGCCCAGGCATTATCGGCTGTTAATGATTTAAGACGTCATGTAGCTTTTTTGGATCAAAGCGAAGACGCACTGCAAGAGTTATATTATATTGAAAATCTTTTATTTGCTAATGCATCAAAATCTTTCTGTCAAACCAAAATGGGTGATTATTTTAAATAATATAATTATAATTACTTATTTTATGTACAAAATTCATAAATGTATAATTTAATACCTATCCAACGTACGAAAATTACAACAAAATATATTTTAAGTGTCTGTATGCGATATTAAAACAAGACTGCTTTTCAATAAATGCATATGGATGTATATACAGTACATCAACAAAACATAATTTTTTAATTTTTTTGCCTGTCTGTCTGTTTTTAGAGATAATTTCCGAAACGGCTGGATCAATTTTGGTAGGACTTTCGCTATCAGATAGATGATAAATAATGAGTTACTTAGTCTAATATTATGTTGCGACATATAGGAGCGGAGCATTAAAAACATTTGCTAAAACGGGCGAAAATGAAAGAAAATATGCTGCCCCTAGTCAGAATTCCACGTGAATTCCACGTCGCGGGCACATCTAGTAATAAATTATGATAGAATCAACAATTTTTAAACTGTCAGTTTGTCGTTTATTACGCTTGAAATTGCGCCAAACGTAATTAGAAACAAAATCCGTCGCGGCCGCTTGACAGGCACAGGGACTCTAGGAAAAGTAAAGTACACATACATAATTATAATCTAATAAAAAAAAAGAATACATCTAATTAAAACAAAACAAAAGCAAGGAAAGCAACAATAGCCGTGCAAAAAAGCAACATTAACAATTAGTCTGTCCTTACTTCCTATAATGGATGGAAAGATAGTCTATTGTTATAACTAACCCAACAAATAAGGCACGCATTAAGTGTTTAAGAGCCTCGTGACATCACCGAATATCGACATCAGACATCGGATCAGTTTCAATTGAGCTATCACAGAACGCATACAAAGATGAAGACGAACATATCAGTACTAAAACTGTTCATAAAATTGTTAGTGTTCATGATATTGTTTGTGATGCTGTTCATGATATCGGCTTTCTTGTACAGTGCGAGATATTGGCCCGACATATACAATTATGTGAACGCCAATATCACCATCAAACGGATACCAACAATATCCGAATTGAACTTGACGGTGATTGTGGTCGAGTACAATACAGAAGGGTATTCCACTACAGAAGATTACGACGCTTCTACAGATGGAACTAACACAGAAGACTACAGTTTCTCGTTCGATGAATTCGATTTTCCCACTTCTAAGAAGAGAAGGGATGCGAAGATAGAAGAAATGGGAGTGGATTATAGTGAGTTGGCTAAGACAGTGGTTGTTGATTATTTCTTTGTTGATAATAATAATAATAATAATAAAGGAATAATAAGAGATCTGATTGATGAAAGTAAACTGGCGATTGGATTGAAGTATATGGATTTAACAGGCGATGTGGTAAGTAATTTTATTTATCAAGTTGACAACTTTGAGGGGCCCTTGGCATCTTGTGCGCCAGAGGTCGTGGGTTCGATTCCTACTAGAGCAAATATTTATATGATGATATTTGTATTTGTTCTGTGTCTGGGTGTTAAATATATGTATTTAAGTAGTATATTTGTGATTCCTCGGTTGTCTGGCGTCTATAACACTAGAAACACACACACAGAATTTATTATTATTATAAATATGAAGCCGTGCGGTATCGGTAGATAAGAATACAATTTCCTCCTGTACCAGGCGTCGTAAGCGGCGACTGAGATACCGGAATCGACAGATGGCGGTATATCCACCCGAAAAAGTGTAACAGAAATGCAACAGGGCAAAAGCATTCCTGCTGCGAAGGTATATTACGGAAATATCCCCCCTTTCCAGTAGTGGCTCACAAACATACTTAACGAGAAAAATGGCTCATTCGGGAGTGTTCCGATCTTGCCCGCGGATAGTTCAGGTTTCGATTTACATCCAGGACAAACGTTATTACATGTATTTAAGTATTATGTATATAATACCTATTATGGTCTGCTGTCCGTAACACATATGCTTGGAGTTACTTATTTCGGACTAAGGTCAATGTATGAGATAATCTCCTGACTCCTGACAATTAATGAATTGTGTAACGGATATAAGGTAACAGAGAAATCACAAATATATCTTTTAAATACATATTAAAAACTCAAACACAAAAGAAATATAAAATAAATAAAACAATTGTAATAAACAATAACCTGTGGCATACAAGACTCTACCGGTACCTACTGGCCAGTAGGTACCGGTAGAGTAGAATAGTACCTTCCTCGGTACCAGGTGTCGTAAAAAGCGACTAAGGTACCAGAACCGAGAGAGATCTATAGTCTCAGCCTACCCCGATGGGGCGCTGGCGTGATGGATGTATGTATGTGTAATATTTTCTAACATTTCACCATCATCATCATATCAGCCATTGGAAGTCCACTGTTGGAAATAGGCCACCCCAATAAAGGGGGAATCTGAGATTATTTAGCTGTGAGGTACAGGCAGAGTAGAATAGTACCTCCCTCTGAATCAGGTGTCGTGACAGATGGCGGTATATCCATCTGAAACAGTGCAGCTCAAATGCACAGGGCGGGGATGGGCAGCAGCATCCCCGTCGCGAAAGCTGCGCTCTGCTATTGCCAATACGATTGCCCAGCGCGGCAATTATGGGCAAAATTCCCCCTGCCTTAAGGAGGCCTATGTCAAGCAGTAGACTTCCAATGGCTGTTATGATGATGATGATGATACAAGATAGGAACACCACCGAATGCGCCATCGGGCGCCATTTTACTACTATAATATAAATAAAGACATAATTATGAACAAATTCGTTATTAAGTTCATAAATTACTTTAAAAATAAATTGCATGTTTCTGGTCAGAGTTGTTTGGAAATAAACAGAGAATTATTCTCGTTTCTCTTTCCATTGCTCGCTACAATGTGCACCGGCTATTTAATTTGTTTTTGCATAATTACTCGACTATGCAGCTTTTACAATTGCACGTTTAATATTTTAAGTTAATAAAGTGTATGGAAAGCAATGGATTTTCCAGTTTAAAATTAATATTTACTCAATCGTTAAGCCATTTTTTTAAAATTTATTCTGACCACAAACAATTTTACAATACTAACTTAATCTAAAACTTACGTCTAATATGATATAAAACATTGTAAACCCAACTTAGCTGGTCAAATATTACATTTAGGAGTTGCATATGACAATACCTGTGTAATACGGTTTTGCAGCAATGTAAAAAAAAATAAAAACAAGAAAACACCTATGTATGCAATTAATAAAAAATGTACGCATATTTCGTTGACCCTGATGACTTTTGGGGCTATAAGAGTCATAAGGTCAACAATATAAGGTTATGAATTCGGAGTGTCAGTTTGCAATAACAAATAACATGTTTAATATAATTATCATATCACTATGTAGCCGGCAACGTTACTTAGTACACTTGGGATTGCCTATGTCTAGCTGTGGTCATCCTTTGGCTTATGATAAAGAAGAAATCAAGGAATATATGCGTAAACAATGAATAAAAAATGTCATATAAAACTTCGTTTTAAAGGCTGTTAAGTAATATTCGCTTGACATTTATAACGTGAATTCTGGCTGTATTCTATTTTCAGCTATATAGTTATAAAAAAGGCGTTTAAAATATTCATAAACATCGTTACGTCTCTGTAATAGAATGCCGTAAAATATATTAACTCAATACCACGCCAGTTTATTGGTACGGGCAAACGCGAAAAAATGTGAAATTGCTCTTACTTTTTTTGTTGGCGTTCATAAGACATTATGACGAGTTGATGAATTTCTCGTTTATATTTACAACCATGTATATTTGTAAGTAAGTTTTAAGTATCTTCTGTTTGATTATCAGCATTTAGGCGGTAGGAAGATCGCTGGACATTAGTTCACTCAAGAGATTATTTCTCGCCCTATAGAATTTGAACTATGTTTTGCTACCATCAGTCGGTTCCTTTACATTATTCGCTTCTGATGTTACCTAATAGACTGAGGTGGTTTTTACTTACATTACTAAGTACTTAACTTACTTTAACATTTTATAAGTATTATAAGTTAGTAGAGATAGAAAAAAATTGAATCGAGTTGGCATTTTCTGACATTAGCATATAGCCGATAGCGCATTTTAAAACAGCTCAGTGCCATTGATTTATTTATTGCAGTAGTAAGATTGTCGTTTATCGTAAATACCACGGAGATTGAACATTTTTTCGAGATGAAAGCAGCTTATTAACTTTTCATACTCTCAAGTATATATATATAAATATAACAATAAAATATAAGAAAATTGGTTACGGAAATAAAATATGCGAATATACTTTTACATTTGAGGTACCGATAACGATAAAGAGCGGTATATCCATCCGAAACAGCACAACTTAAATACTACAGGATGGGGTTGGGTAGCAGCATCGTCGTCGCAAAGTTGTGTTTTGGGACTACCATCACACTTGCCCAACACAGCAATTATGGGCAAAAATCCACCATTATGGCTAGGCCTATATCTAAACGTGAATTTTCTATGAGATCAGGATCAGTGGCTGATATGATGATGATAATTACGTTCGCATTTGTAATATTAATTGGGATATTTAGAATTAGGTTATATAAAAATAATCACAATTCACTATTTTAAAAGAATACTGACGCAGTTCTAAAGAGAACAAAGGTTTTATACAAAAATATGCATGGCTTGCTATTAATTAGATTCAACTTTTATTGTCTATTCGTTTTGTGCTAGTAAAACAGAGAATTTAGTATAAAAACGAGGAAATATGAGTACATATAATATTGCTACTATTTTTTGTAGGCGTTTACTTAACAGCTACGGTTAGTAAATTTTCTATCAATATTTAATACAAACAACGTAATAAGTAAACTATATTATGATTTTATTTTCAGTTCCATTTCATACAACTGGCAAATAAAGAACGCACCTAATTGTAAGTGGCCTAATTCAGTTGCAGATAATAATAGTTCCCGAAACGTCTCATAAATTGACCTAGGTAAGTCACTTATAGTACTTGCGTTACGGACGTCAGATAACAGAGGAATCACAAATATACTTCTTAAATATATATATTTAATACCCAAGCACAGGAAAAATACAAATATCTTCATTTAAATATTTGTCCTGGGTGGGGATCGAAGCCGTCGTGGGTTCGATCTCCGATCCCCGATATTAGCGCACAAGATAGGGTAGGGTAACTACCATTTGCGCCATCGAGTTCATAGTATTAGACATCTTCAAAAATGGATACAAAAAGTCCGCGATGGTGTATGTACATCTCTTAGAGATAATTCTCGGGTCGCTAGTTTTTATATAAATTGCATACACATTCAATACAAGTAAAGCAAATTGCTTTTTGTCGTAGGTCTTTAGGTTCAAAGTCACATTTATTGTTTTATATTTAATATATATGAAAAAGCCGTGAGGTCTAGTATTTCCTCTGTAGTAGGTATCGTAAGTGCCGACTAAGGCACCAAAACTAAGAGATACGGTTTGTCCATCTCGAACAGTGTAGCTCAAATACAATAGGGAATGATTGATCCCCAACGACGGCCGTTCGAGCCGAGGTCGAGTCTTCAGAAGCGCCCTCGGGTGATCGCCGTCGATACCACTCAAATCTCGCGAGCCTTGCGGGGGCGACCGTAGCTGAACGCGTGGTCGTCGCCGCGGGGCACGCAGGTTAATATGGGCTCAGGTTCGCTCATTATCGAGCGACTTCACCCTCTCGTTCGGTGGCGCTGGAATTACCGTCGGAGTAGCTGGTCTACTCGTTATGTTGTCCAACAAATGAAACCTGGGCATCCTTATCGTATAGAGCGAATTCTTCCAGGCAACCTTTAAATGGACAGAGAGCACAGTTGCTAGCTACACAAGCGCATCTTTGTGCGCCAAGAGTCGTGATTCTCAGTGCGGAAATGTAAAATGATTAATATTCGTATTTGTTCTGTGTCTGGGTGTTAAAATTTGTGTTTAAGTAAATATAGTATATGTAATGCCTCTATAGTCTGATGTAACACTAGTGCTTTAAGCTATTTATCTCGGTATCAGGTTAATGTATGAGATGTTGTATAAATTTTTTATCATTATAAAAACTAAAGTAGCTTTTCGCTGGCTGTTTACCCCTATGTATACTCTGTTTAAAATTACGCAGGTTTTGAGGCATCCGATTTTTTATGGAGTGATTCAAGATGAAGATTAATATGTATAAATACATGCATTATATAGTAGAAAGACACTGATATTTTTAGAAGTTTCTAATGTGATGTCGTAAATAAACATTTATATTTTTGCGATTACATTGTAGACGCTGGCTGAACCGACGAGATAAATCAAAATAATGTAACAGTATTGTACACCATAAAAAGGATTATAAAAAAGTCCGCGGTGGTGTATGTCCATCTCTTGAAGATAAATAAAAATAATCATTTTTTATCCCGAACATACGTGTTAAAGTTAATGATAACAAAGGTTTTTATCGGTGAATATTTTTTTTTTAATTGGTGTAGTATTTTTTGATTTTACTAACAAACAATCAAAAATTATATTTTTAATAGAAAATGTCATCTTTTCTCTGGTGTACATCTTATCCAGTTCGAATTCCGCCTGATACTTGAAACAAGTTCTTTTGTTTCTAGTGAATATTATCTTATATATAGGTTATTCAGTAATTTCTATGTAAAAAACCTCTCAAAGTAAACAATCAGAGACTTTCCTATTTATACTAACAATTGGTTCAGAAATGTTCCTTAATCTTTTGCGGGTCTAAATATTGTCTATTCTATATATACGATAATATAATTTTCTATCATTCGTCTGTACTCTATGGCTTGTTAGAACTCAAAACATACGACATATTTGATATTGATGAATGTCAGTAATTCATTATATTTATGTAAATTTATTGAAAATGAATTATAATTTAAATTAACAATAACTTTATATTTTTAAAATTGACAAATTGCGTACAATAATCATCTGGTATTAATAATACTATCTATTTTATCCAAAATGACTTAATTTGGAACATTCTTTAATTCGTATTCACTGTTTTCTTTAAGCACACATTAGTACACACTAGGCTGACCTTAATGTCACATATATAGTTATATGTACACATATATAGTATATAGTTTGTGCCATTGTTTAGCTATACCTACAAATAAATTATTTTTAAAAAGATTGTATGACAAACAAACAATCAAACTTTTACTCTTCATAATATAAATCCTAATATATACCGGTCAAAATACTGTCTATTATTTACGTAACAATCATTATATAATAAAACTATTTACTAGTCCTCGTCAATAGGATCTGTCTCAGAATTAAAACACAATTGAAATTAATATAAGCAAGACCACCGGCCTTTGGCTTGCAGCGGTAAACATCAAATCACCTCGTCAAAAAATAAATTGGACAATTGTTCGTTGCAATTAGTCAACAATTCTAAGTTTCCTAACGTCTTGCCAAATCCGTTGTTATGAAAGCTTACAGCTTCACAATTTGACATCGTATTACACACGATTCCATCCATCAATGTCAAAGCTTGAGACCCAAGGCGACCCGCACCACTGGTCGCAGCCGATGACAAAATAGACCTTACCGACAACAGAATAAGTATTACTATAGTAGATGAAGGCAATGCTGCAGATAAAACAGAACAACCCATCTCTCGTGCATTTGTTAACAAACCTACGAGTTGTGTTAACGTATCTGCAAGTATACTAAAAAAAAAAAATGCATTATTGCGTGTTTTTTTTATTCGCGGTGTTAGTAGTCAGTGTTGAAAGTGACTGTAGTGATTACGTTGAATGCTTCTCTGATTTCTTGCGTGACTTCTTTGGTGATATCACCGATGATAAGGACGCGAAGTTATTTAAAGATGGAGATATAGATGTAGTGGTATCCAATGTGTCTAACATCATCAAGAAGCTTGAGACAAACGATAATGTTCAAACATATACAAAAAATCATGTTAACGATAAAACCAAGATATTTGTCAAGGCATTTCAAATAAAAGATAGCGTTGACTCGGAATCATTTGAAGATGATGAAAAAGTATCGTCAATAGAAACTAGGACAAAAGATTCCTTGACCGCAATGCAAGAAACAAATGAATCTACTGAAGGAACAACAGATTTCGTGTCAACTACAGATGCGATAGTTAGAAACGATACTCCTTTCCAATTAAGTACGACAGATAGAGCGAAATTGATTCCGCTAAGCAAAGACAGTGAAAACGAAATTATAACTAATGATATTATTGTAGACTCATACTATGATATAGGAGAAGACAATGCCACGGATTACCCCAACATAGACTACGTAGAATTGTACAAAGACACCACTAACGAATATGTAACATATTTCACTACAACTGTGCCATCGAATATCCTAGACTATTCTCATACAAATCAAGTAAACGCAGAGGAATCGCGCGAAGACAATATTAAGGATGACGCGGAGAAATTTAAGTTCAGCAATGGTTTGGAGAACGTTATAGCGAGAGATATAAGTGACGTAAGTAAAGATGTTATACTTTACGGCGTGTTCGTGCAAATCCGGTCAAGTGCGAAGCGATAGCGCACCGAGGGTTCCATAGACATTTGTACGCAGACGCAATTATTTTTATTTGTAAAAACTCTTTGTCAGGTCGTCTTCATACGAAAGTCGTCTAATTAGTACCTCACTCTTCCCTATTTCTACTACCAAACAGCAGTGTTCGCATTCCTGTGTTCCGGTTTGAAGGGTGAGAGAAGCAGTGAAATTACTGGGCAATGTGACGTAATATTTTTAAGTCACAAAGCTGGCAACGAGCTAGTGATATCCTTTTGATATTCTGGCCATCTATATGCAGCACTGATACTTTACAATCACGGGGACTGTAAGTTTGTCGGGCGTTTGTTGACAGTCTAATAAAATACGAATAAGAAAGACATGTTAGAATCTAAGGCTTGACTGGCCGTTTCTATGGATTCCGTTGATTTTAAATCTTGGCTAGGCAAAAAAAGCTCACAAAGCGACTTTATTAAAAAAGAAAAATAAAAACCAACCTTTTTAACTTTCATGTATTTTAGTATGATTTTTAGTTAATAAAAACTTTTTATAACATAGTGAAAATAATGATAAATAAAAAATAATGGTAGTATTTTGAGAAAATCGCGGGTTGCCAGGTCTACGAAAAATATGGCACAACGCACCCCAAGCTTCGTTCAGCATACTACGAGTATTTTTTTATACATCATTATTTTCACTTGTTAGTATATTACTCTAGATCTAGACGAATGTAGCGTGTCATTGATGAATGAATTTATAAAATCGATTCAGTTTTGGAGCCAAACAAAAATACATGTATAAAACTACTAATGGTTGTATTAAAACTAATTTATGCTAATTTTATTGTCGTCGGCATATTTTCTTATAGTTTTTATCGTTTCTTATTTTTCGTATATGTTTATAATCTATACTTAGTCTACCATTCGATTCTTAATCGATGAATAGTTTGCATAATAATGCCTTTTGATCGTAGCGCCGACTATATTACTTATAATGGACCTCCAAGTTATCTTACGGCTGGGATATCCCGCATTGTAATATTTTCTAACAATCATTATCATCATCATCATATCAGCCATAAGACAAAGCTGCACATCCACTGCTGGACACAGGCCTCCCCAAGTAATCTCCAATAAGCCAATAAGACTGGTTGTATGCGGCCTGTATCCAGCGCGGTCCTGCGGTTTTACTCAGATCGTCTGTCCATCTTGCGGGTGGACGCCCAACGATGCACTTGCCGGTACGTGGTCTCCATTCCAGAACCTTAAGACTGAAGAGCCCACTACCACTTCAACTTATTAATCTTTATAACTTTGGTTCTGTTACGAATCTTTTCTGTGACGGGCCCGATGGCGCACATGGTAGTGATCCTGTCTTGTGCACCAGGGGTCGTGGGTTCGATTCCCACCCAGAGCAAATATTTATATGATGATATTTGTGTTTGTCTGGCATTCGTAACACAAGTGCTTTAAGCGACTTACCACGGGGTCAGGTCAATGTATGAGATGTTGTGGGAATTTATTATTATTATTATTATTTTCATTCCTGATTCGATCGCGCATAGAAACTCCGAGTATTGCCCTCTTCATAAATCATTGGGCTATTTTGTGTTGGCTTAGAAGGCCAGGTAAAGGTACCACGTTTCGCTGCCATATGTCATCGCTGGTGGTACACATTGGTTGAAAACTTTCGATTTAAAACACTGAGGGATGTCGGATATGTTCTTATATTTATGAGTTTACTATTTATAATGGCGTGACCTTTCAACGGATTTTAAACTCTTTTATCTCGTACTATCGGTGCCCGCGATTCCGTCCGCGTGGAATAGTGTTCCTGTTTTTTAGTTTCGGCCACATTTTTGATTAATGCTCCACTTCTATTCTCTGGCCTTATAGTTTAAGCCCTGCGTTGATATGTCAGTCAGTATAACATTTGAAATAACTTTGAGATTAAGAGAACATTCAAACTTACATTCCACTGCCCTTTTACTCTTTTAATAGATGATTTTCGTAAAAATAATTAACAAATATTTCATGACTTTCAATGAACAACATTCATAATTCAAATTCCATTCCAATAATTACAAAAACGGCAATGTTTCATACAGTCTTGGCACTCCCGTGGGGTAGTGAATTTTTAAATATAATTTTATAATATGTTATAAAGGTTTAAACCTTTATAAAAGGTTTCTAATCCTTTTGGTTGAGGCTCTGGTTTAATATGTTAATCAGTCAGTTTCTTTTTTTATACATATAGATTTTTCATCCCTAATAGAGTACTGATTTCATGGGAAATTCACGTTGGCCAAGTCCCTAGTTATTAAGACCCATTTACGCGTGAAGACGTAGTCCTTAACTATATTATAATTGACGGACAGCCAGAGTTGAAGAGTTAAAGAGGGGGGGTTTTATTTCGAAACGTATTTGGGGTCGTCGGCTTAGTAACATCGCAATTATATCGTTGCCGAAGAGAACGCGCTGTCACAGGTTTTTATTTATATTATGAAATCAGCAAACACGCATACGGTCCGCTTGATGGTAAACGTGACCGCAGCCTAAGGACGCTGTCATCACAAGGACATCGTGTCGCTAACACTGTTATCTGAAGATATTATGTCACGGTTACCCAGTAATTTCACTGGCTCTCTCATACCGGAGCACAGCAATGCGAACACTTGGCGGTAGAAATAGGTGAGAGTGAGGTACTAATGCAGGCGATCTTTGTAAGAGGTCTAGCTATTTGTACGATTCGGCACAAATAAGAAATTATTTTGACAATCAATAAAACTGCTTCGCTGTCATGAGTGATCAAATTGACAGGTGACAATTTGATCACTCATGACATATTTTTCAATTTTGTTTTTCGGAGAACTGAATACTTGTCAACTCAGATGTTCATTATAGAGCGACCCTATACCCGATTGTACCTCCCTCGATAACAGGTGTCGTAAAAGGCGACTAAGGTACCAGATTCGACAGACAGCGGTAAATCCATCCTAGACAGTGTAGCTTAAATACACCGGATGGGGATGGGTAGCAGCATCCCTTTCGTGAAAGCTGCGTTCTGCGATTGCCAACACGCTTGTTCAACGCGGCAATTATTGGCAAAATTCCCCATTTCTTGGGAAGGCTTATGTCCAGCAGTGGACTTAAAATGGCTGTATTACAGTATTCTTACAGGAGCCCGAACTACGCGAGTTATATATTGATACGTAGAACCAGGTAGAGACGTGGTCCACACATCGATATATCCTTGCTAGTGCATGGAACTGTCAGTCTGTACATTGTAGAACCTCCATATTAGAGTAAAAGCATTCTCAAGGTATATCCAGCGATCTCACGCGGATGATTGATGGTAATGCATACAGGGGGCCAGCGGTACTCAATATTAAATCTCATATCAACACAAAATGTTAGGAAGCTACTATGTATATGCATATGCCCAATGACGCAGATGGTAGTGATCCCATCTTATGCGCCAGGGGTCGTGGGTTCGATTTGCACCCAGACCAAATATTTATATGATGATATTTGCGATTGTTCTGTGTCTGGGTGTTATATACGTATTTATACGTAAATTGTATATATGTATGTATGGGTAAAATTATTAAAATATATATATACCCCTTTTTTATTTTCCATAAATTTTCATACATTGACCTGACTCCGAGATATGTCGCTTAAAGCACTTGTGTTACGCACACTAGAAAACAGAGGAACCATAAATATAATACTTAAATCATATCTAATGACCAGATGCAGAACAAACACAAATATTCATAATATAAAAGTTTGTCCTGGGTGAGGATCGAACCCATGACCCTTGGCGCACAAGACAAGATCACTAGGATAAACAGGGGAAAATATATTTTTGTTAATGCAGATTTTGATGAGTAAAATAATGTTTTTGAGTGTTTTCGTTACAAACAAAAAATAAAAAAAAACCAAGAAACAAATAAACAATTACAAATCTTGCCGTTTTATGTTTACATTAAGGTATAACATTTTTTTTTTATATTTTAAAGCTTTAATTATTCTGTGAAGCCCTGTAATGATGAAAAATAAAATATTTTCTCCAGTCAAGAAGGTTTTGATTTAATTATATCAAATAAAATATGCACATAATTGCAATGCTGTGTTTCGGTTTGAAGGGTAAGAGAGGCAGTGAAATTACTGGTTAATGAGATATAATATCTTCAAGTTACAAGATTGGCAACACGCTAGTGAGCGTCACACGTCATAGTAAGCATTACTGCAGTCTATAGACGCTTGTAATATCATTAGGATATGACGTGAAGATGTTATGTCAGGTTACCCAGTAATTTAACTGCATTTATCGCCTTTCAACCCGGAACACAGCAATTCGAATACTGCTGTAGAAATAGATGAGATATCAGTACAGGTGACCTATGTATGAGGTAGAAGCTCATGTATTTTTTATGTTACCCAGACCATGAAAGTTTGAGAGCCGCTGCCGCGTAATGTGGCAGGTCGGTACGTCGCTGTACGTTGGGCGTATTTATCACTTACAGTATAGGTGTATTTCCGTACGTTTTCTTGACGTACTTGATGCATGAGTTCTCACAGCTGAGGGAGGGGTTGAGGGAGGGGGGATTTATGAGATCATTTTTAACATGCGTAAAAAAACAAAAATATAACTCGATTAAAGAAATATGAGCTTTTTACATACATACATACATCACACCTGTGTCCCACCGCGGTAGGCAGAGGCTATGAATCTCCTTTTGTTACGATCTTGGCATACCTCTCTTGCTTCCCTTACTCGTTCTTAGTCCTTTCATACACTTCTACTTCTTTAATACCTCTTTTACCTATTTAAGATATGATCGCCTAGGTCGTCCTATACCAACCCTCCCATTCCACTTCCGTTCTATATATTTGTGCAGTCAATGTACTTTCATCCATCCTTTCTATATGTTCAAACCATCTCAACATTCCTTTTTCTATTGTTGTCACAACACCATCTTTTACTCCACATCGATCTCTTATCATACTATTTTTCAATCTATCACTTCAACCCTCGAAGTGCTCTCATTCCAACGGTATTTATTCTACTCGCGTGCTTCTTCCACCACACCCAACATTCACTACCATATGTCAGTGTTGGAACCAACACATCTCTATTAACAGCCAGACGTGCCTTTTTTGACACATTTCGGCTGCCCATAAAAGCATGTAAGGCTTTTATATATATAAGGAGGATACATATTTTATGTATGAGGTAGACCTCACACAAAGCTTGTCTGCATTAGAGGTACCTACTATTGCAGACGACCTTTGTATGACATCTAAGTGGTGAAACCGTCTTTTCCTGCATCCTTTTTGTATTATTTTATTATTGTTATTCTTTGTATATTGTAAAATAGTGAGCATGTGAAGTATTCATCTATCTATTTCAAAAATTGGAAATATTTCGCATGAGATAGACCTCATACAAGGGTCGTTTTGCATTGGTGCCTCTCTCCAGCCTATTTCTACCGAAAAGTGAACACTGCTATTTAAACAGCAGTGTTCGCTATGTTATGTTCTGGTTTGAAAGGTAAGAGAGGCGTTGAAATTACTGGGTAATGTGACATAATATTTTTAAGTCACAAGGTCGGGAACGCTCTAGTGATATCCTCGTGATATTACGAGCGTCTATAGGCTGAGACTTACTATCAAGCGGACTGTATGCTTGTTTGTCGACCTATATATTAATAAACGACCTTATGTCCGATGAAATTAACAAATAAATAATAATTCACACGACATATCATAAGTTGACCTGACTAGAGATGAGGCGCTTAACGGTTATCAGACTTGTTTTACGGATATCAGAAAACAGAAGAATTACAAATACCCAGACATAGGACAAACTCAAATATCGTCATATAAATATTTGCTCTGGTTCGGAGTCGAACCCACGACCTTTGGCACACAAGATAGGATCACTACCATCTGCGCCATTAGGGCCGTCGTAAAAGCTGTAACAACAGAAATAAAGCAGTATCAATTACGTTTAATTTCAGTGCCAACGAAGTAACATAAGTCGGATAATACCGAAATTCGAAACACAATATTGCAAAAGTTTCGATGAATTGCTTACCTCCCCCCTCCCACAACCCCCCCTCAAAAGGTCGCCGAGTCTAACAATATTAGAATGTCATTAGAACCTCATTTTATTCAGCGCTTTAAATATGAATACTGAAATGCTTAAGAGCTGGCAACAATGCCGTTGGTGGTCCGGTGTGGACATACCGCTTTCTAGCCTGTCGAACAAGTGGTCTAAACAGCACCGCGCAAATTGCTCGGTGTACCTGTTGGAGAAGGCAATCTCATCTTTTACATCGTCGTTACCCCCCACCTTTGTATATTAGCCGCGTAGGCTGTATTTCGCTCATGTCTTTGCAGTCTGTTACTGTTATAACGATTATATTTTCTACTTTCTAAAACAAGGGCTCCGTTATGTCAGGTGACTTAAGGTTCCAAGTCGTCAGGGTCAGCAGTATTATTAGTATAGGTTTCTATATATTCTAAAGTCAGCAAACAATCATATGGTCCGCTTAATGAAATCATCACCGCAGTCTATAGACGCTAGAGTCATTACAAAGATATCACCTAACGTGTCGCCAACATTATGACCTGAATGTGAGAATGATACTCTGTGAACTATGTCACATTAACCCAGTAAATTCACAGCCTCTCTCACCCTTTAAACCGGAACACAACAATGCGAGCCGAAAAAAATCAAAAATATACATTTAAATACATATTCAACACCCAGACACAGAACAAACACAAATATAATCATATAAATATTTGTCCTGGGTGAGGATCATATCGACAGCCTTTGGCGCACAATAAGATCACTAATATCAGCGCGATCAGGAACCAAATAAGTTGATGGCTTTGTTTGTATGTGTGTGGCGAGTATCACTCGCGTGGGCAGTGGAGGAGCTCGAATCAATCATCCACCTCGAAAACAGAGGAAAAAATCCCCCCCCTCCATTCCGTATCGCGCGAAAACAATTTTCCATTGAAACCATGACGGATGATTTGGCCTGGACCACAATCTTTTTGTCGGATCTGAATGGCCTTTTGTAATTATGATCGGGGATTTATCGTTTGGCCGTTTTAGGCATTTGTATATGTATACTGGGCTTCCGTCGCTCCTTCAGGAACGTTTCCGGGATGAAAAGTAGGTTATGCCTTTTTATATACATCGAGCTGTGTACGCACTAAATTTCATTCAAATCAGTTAACCAAAAAGCCGTCCTATCGTGAAAATCGGACAGTAACATTTTCGCTTCGATTCATAAGGTAGACCACAAAGGTCGTCTCCATTATTAGCTCCCTTTTTTTTATTTCTACCGCCAAATAACAGTGTTCTCATGGCTATGTTCCGGTTTGAAGGGTGAGAGAGGCAGTGAAATTACTGGATAATGGAATCGTGTAATGTCATCGCAAAGATATCACTAGCGGATCGTCAGCTCTGTGAACGGAAGGTATTTCATCATAATAGCCATTGGATGTCTACTACAGGGCATAGGTATACCCGAGAAAATTCCTCCTGAATACCTCCTACGACACGGTACAGAGGGCGGTACTATTCTACTCTGCCGGTCCCTTACGGCACCTTTATTATATTTGTTTGTATAACAGTAATCTGTAATTGTACCTATACTAAATAAATATATCTTCTAGTCACAAAATTGGCAACGCGTAACCTTCAGAATAGTACCTCCCGTTGCACCGGTCGTTGTCAGAGGCGACTAAGGTACCAGAACCGACAGATGGCGGTATATCCATCCGGAACAGTGCAGCTCAAATGTACAGGCGGGAATGGGTACTGTACAGTACGGGAATGGGCAGCAGCACCTTAGTCGTCTCTTACGACACCTGGTACAGCAGCATACTATAATCTGGATCAATAATCTAAGCTATATTTTATCCCTAAATTAAAATCTTGTACTGAAGTAAAACTGCGGCGCGGCTTGAATAAAATAAAATCGTTCCGAAGTGCAACAGTATTTTTTGCGGCTTCAGTGTGAGAGCATAGTTAGACATCGAGCGTGGAACGTCGAGTATCCTGGAGGTTGATCGGTGCTCTCACGCAATATAAAACCATCCATCACTATCTAACAACAACCTGATGATGGAAGAAACGTAGATATGGCATATTATCTTTTACAGTTGACGGGCCCGATGGCGCAGATGGTAGTGATCCTGTCTTGTCCACCAGGGGTCGTGGGTTCGAGTGCTCTGTGTAAAATATATGTATTTAAGTACATAGTATATTTGTGATTCCTCTGTTGTCTGGCATTCGTAACACAAGTGCTTTAAGCGACTTACCACGGAGTAAGGTCAATGTATGAGATGTTGTGGGAATTTATTATTATTATTATTATTATCTTTTACAGTGACAGCTATACGGCTCTAAGCTTACGTTGAATATTAAGCAATCCACAAACAAATTTATCCTGAAACGCTATACGACATATATATATATATATAGTTATTGCGTTTATTTATACAAATATTTATGTAACGTTTATGTATTTTGTATATATATTGTCTGCACCACTATATATGTAAAGAAATTAGTTTTCTTTAATTATCTATGGGCCTATCTATGAATAGAGGGCGCGACTGACAGTGCCAACTTAATGACGACGTTTTTAAAATCAAGCTATCATAAGCTAAATAAAAATCAATAAAAAGTTTACTAATTGTGTAATAAAGGAATCGACTAGCTAATTAATAAACTTTAAATGTCGTTTCTTGTTGTTAAATTGTTAAAATAGATATTTGTGCTAAATAAATCTTTGTATTTTCAGAGCAACACGTTTATTATTTCAAGATTCCTAGATCACTACCGAATTGTCTTATATATATATATATATATATATATATATATATTTCTGTTTCGTGTAATGGTCGACTGGGAGATAATGCCAGCTGGTATTAAGTCCGCCATTTGAACATTTTGTAATATCTTGCGCAATAAAGTTCAATTAATAAATAAGTAAATCAAATAATAATTCCTGTTTTCAGATTAATCAGTTAACTATTCAACATAAAACTTAGTTAATATGCATATTATAATAATTTGAAACAAAACATAATAAAATTATTCATTACAACGCAAACCTGTGAGGTACCGGCAGAGTAGAATAGTACCTCCCCCTGTACCAGACGTCGTAAAGGCGACTAAGGTACCAGAACCGACAGATGGCGGTATATCCATCCGAAACAATGTAGCGCAAATGCACAGGGCGAGGATGGGCAGCAGCATCCCCGTCGCGAAAGCTGCGTTCTGCGATTGCCAACAAGCATGTCCAGCGCGGCAATTATGGGCAAAACTTCGCCTTCCTGGTGGTAGCATATGTACAACAGTGGACTTTCAATACCTTAGTCGTCTCTTACGAATATTGGTACAGGGAGTGGTACTATTCTACTCTGCCGGTACCTCATGGCTAATATACGACACGTAATTTTTTATATATAAGGATATTATTTTTTATATTAGGACAAACGAGCATGGATGATAAGTAAGCAGCTGCGATAATGTTTACTATCACGAGGACCGTTTGCTTGTTGGTTAATTTAGTAATATAAAAAAACAAAGCGATCTTGCGTTTTCAGTCAAATCGTCTGAAAGTCAGTTAAAATAATGCTTTGTCTATATTTCTATAATGCTTGATGGTGGCGACGGCGCAGATGGTAGTATATCTGACTTGTGGTCTAGAGGTCGTGGGTTTGTTAGCCATTCAGGATTATTTCATTAGCATATCAGCTACTGGAAGTCCATCGCTAGACATAGGCCTTCCAATAAAGAGGGAATTTTGCCTATTATTACCGCGCTGGGCAAACGTGTTAGCAATCGCCGCCCTGTGCATTTGAGCTACCCTGTTTTGGATGGATATGCTGCCATCAGTCGGTTCTAGTACCTAAGTCGCCTCTTATGATACCTGGTCCACGGGGTGGTATTATTCTATTCTACCGGTACCTCACAGCAAGAAATATTAACATGAAGAATATTTGTATCGGATATTTACTAGGAAAGATCTACTAGTCCCAGGTGTCAGGCGGGACTCCATAGAACCCGGATATTTCCTATACCGAGTGATATTGACACCTGAAACAAGTTGTGTTACACATTTTAATATGTTTTAGCATTTTGTATGTATATCAATTCTTTCAAAATATGTGTATTTGTTCTATATTATACTCTTAAATACAAATAACACCCAAAGTTATTTGTATTTAAGTATTGTATTTGTAATTCCTCTGTTGTCTGACATCCAAAATACAGTGCTGTAATCTACTTGATTCTCAGAGTCAGGTCAATGTATGAGATGTCGTATGAAATTATTTATTATTTATTCATAAAAATTTGAAAAATATTATTAATAGCAATGTTATTTTCCAGTGATTATTTGAGAGATAAATTAAAGAGTACAATAAGAGATCAATGTGGTGTAACAGAGGATGTTGTGACAGCAATAGGAGAAAGGAATGTTGGAACGGTTTGGACATTTTGATAGGATGGATGAAAGTAGAATAACTGCACAAATATATATAGCGGAAGTGAATGGAGAATTTGGTATAGGACGACCGGTGCGAATATATCTTAAACAACTAGAAGAGGTATATGGCCAGGTCAAAAGTACTAAGAATAAACGGGCGTGTATAAAAAGACTAATGCGAGTAAGAGAAGCGAGCCAAGATCGTAACAAGTGGAGATCCATATACTCTGTTTACCCCTATGGGACACAGGCGTGATGTATGCCCAATAACCAATCAATAATGTAACAAAGGCACCTGCAATCATCACTTCTATTTATATTATTATTATTAAATTACAGTTGGCAAAATTAAGATTGACCATCCTATACCCTTCACACGAATATCTATTAGCTGATGTAGCCGTATAGAGAATTGCCACGCTTAGAGCACGTGAAAAAGACTTATTCTTTATTTATATTGCTTTTAATTAAGCTGTTTGGTGAAGTGGTTAAGAGCCGTTGAGAAAGTTCGATTCCTGTTCCAAAGCAATTAGTTATGTAAGGTTTTCGTATTGAATACTTTATCATATTACTCTCATAATGTTAATGATTTCTACATATTATCCGATTGATATTATGAACATAGTTAAAAACCTAGAAATCTTCAAGAAAATAATGACATCTTTAATTTTTATACAAATAATAAATATATGCTCGCAGTGCCTACATTTCGTCTCCATAAAATTGTGTGAGAGTTTACAATAAAATCCTAAGTACGCTAACAGCCTTGCCATTGAATAAATTTAAAAAAAAATATGTTAGAAGTAAGCTAATCTCCAACGACAAAACTGCTTGAGATTGAACTCCTTTAACCGCTAGCTTTAAGACAATGGTTTGTTAGCGCCAATGCCTGTAGGGGTTTTATTAACGCCAACTACTACATAGATGGTGTTGGTAGAAATTTTATTACCACCAGTTTTTCTTGCAGATTCCTTTCTGAAGAGTTGTGTAAAGAACTTGTAATAAACATAGATTTTTAGACTCATTTGGTGCCGGCACCTAATGAAATTATCTACATATGTATTAGATGATTTTTATGATCCTTGGATCATTAGGGTGATCTGTATTATGTATAATTATGCATATACACTTTTTGTAAATATTCATATTATTACGTTTTTTATTATTACGGACTTATGCGAATGAATTTTGGCAATAAGATTATTAATCTAGAATAGTCTATAGTAATTGTCGTGGGTAAGATTCGAGCTTTTAGTTTTATGTAATCTCTTTGTGTCATTTGACATAATATCGTCAAATCACAAGGTTAGCAACGCACTTGTGATGTTAAAATTATTATTGTTTACCTTAATTATCACGAGGACTGTATAATTTTTGTTTATGATATATAAACAATGAAACAAAAAATAAGGCTTCTCATTATTGTCACCTGGCCCCTTTGACAGAGCAATACTCGAATTGATATCAGAGTCATCCAACATTAGGCACGTTACGAACAAAAAATGGCGGATCCTCGATTCGTGACTCCGTGTCCCGAATAATGACCCACTCACGAACACTCAAGGTCGTGTAATTAAGAGAAACTTTTTGCTTCACGTTTGTTCCTCCAAAGAGTTCTTTATCTGTGTTTGTTCATTGTTTACAGAATTAAATAGTCTTTTGATCTGAACTAGATATTAACTAAGTCTATAACTTAGTTACATCCGCAAATCTACCTACTATCGTGTTGTATTCAACATACAGACAGGAACAAATGTTTTTCTTTATTTAAGACTAACAGCCCGCCCGTGGCTTCGCTCGCGTTAAATTAGGGGTAAATTCCACCGCTTATTTTAGGGAAGTAAGAGGTTAGAAAGATATTAGCTTATGTCACTTTCCATACCCTTAACTATCTGCACTTAAAAATCACGTCAATTCTTTAAAATTCAATCTATTCATTGTGAAAGACGTACGAAAAAACGGACAGACATTCAAAAGTTATAATTTTTTACACACTCACACATACTACTCTCCCATACATACTTTATCGTATTGGTTATTAATAAAGAGTAAAGTGAAAAAAAATCTAACATGAAATTATTTTAATGTTTTTTTTTGCGAAATTGCGACATTTTTCAAATAACTTACATTTTTAAATTTGTGATATTATTCGAATGGAAATATAACAAATTGAATAAAATAAAAAAAATATTTAATGAATTTGAAGCAGATTTAATTGTGAAAGTATTTATTTTGATAATAGCCAATTCCAAAGTATAAATAAAAGTGCTTTTGTGGCGCTGTCAATTAAATATATTTTTCAAAATGAAAATACACTTATTGTGACTTAATTATAATGGTTTAACATATGCTGTCGTGACGTTTTTTGTAGATAATAATATGTACTGCAAAGTTGTAGTACATTATTTTGTTTTATAATCAAAATTTTTGCAGCGTACGCAATGTAAGATTATTTTGAGAATTTTTTCACACCTAGGTTTACATTATTGGAGTTTTAGTATGGGTCTCTAACTTTAAAAATAATTGTATAGCCTACGTTTACCGGAGATAGTGTAGCTTCCTAACAGTGAAAAAATTTTTCAAATCGGTGAAGTAGTTTCGGAGCCTATTCCCGTCAAACAATCAAAGCATCTTTATAGTATTGTTATAGATCACTTTCCTAAATCGCTCTCCCTATACCACCAAATTTGAACAAATTCGTTTGGAAGCAGTTTGTAGGTAATTTGCATCTACGCTGTCTGTACCGCCGTCAACACTAAAATCCAGAACCAATTTAGAGGTTTTTCTTCATTTATGAAAGGAGTAAATAGTTTGTTTGAAGTAATATACACGGACGAAGTCGGGAGTATCAACTAGTCCAAAATAAAAGCGAGTGCCAGCCCGGTGTCTCGTTATCACATAATTGAAGCGAAAACTTATTGAATAGCCGGCAAGCAGTGCACATAACTGCCTTCATTACAACGTCTGTAAGATGCCCATTACCCTATATTTGCGGCCATAAACAAGTTTACAAGATGGTGGCGTGGGAGATTATATTTATTTTTAAATTTAATGACCCACTGCGTATGAGTTATGGTGTTGAGGGGATCGTGGGTTCAGAGGTATGGACTGAACTTGCTAAAGAGTTTCAAGTTGATTGTCCTCTGGTAAGAGACGCCTTGATAATAGTTCGTTTGCTTGGTTACGTCATTCTCACTTCAACACCATCAGATCAGCGTATCAGTCATTGGAAGTCCACTGTTGAACATATGCTTGCCAAGCTTGTTGGTAATAGCAGAGCGTAGCTTCGCAACGGGGATGCTGCTGCACATCACCGCCCTGTTCATTTGAGCTACACTGTTTGGTTCTGGCACCTTAGTCGACCTGGCACCTCTTACGACACCTGCTATAGGGGGAGGTACGAATAGTACCTATTCTGCCAGAACCACACGGCAATCCAATTACTGTGGAGCAGCGCGGGATGAGTTTGGCGGGATTGGACTGTTACCGATGGCTAACACAGGAGGGCGTCTCCAAGTCCTGAGATAATACTTTTTTACAGTCTGGAAAAAATATAGCATGATAGGCAAATGAAATAGACCAGGTTGACACACATACAGTCCGCGTGATAAAAGATATCACTAGAAGGTTATTAACCTTGTGACTTGAAGATATTAAGTCCCATCACCCAGTACTATCACTTTTTTTTTATTAAACCAGGTCGACAATTAAAAATACTGTCCGCGTGATAGTTAGCATCGCAGCAGCCTATAGACGCTTCACATTCACAAGAATATCTACTAACGCGTTGCCAACCATGGACTTGAGGATATTATGCCACATTACCCAGTAAATTCACCGCGTCTCTAACCGGAACACAGCAATGAGAACAATGCTATTTGGCGGTGGAAATAGGTGAGTGTGTTACCGATGCAGGAGGATGAGTCAGGTAGTGAATAACTTGGCAAATGTGATTTTTTATCTACAATTCACAAGGTTGGCGAAACGCTAGTGATATCCTTGTGATAACACGAGCGTGTATAGGCTGCGGACACGTTTACCATCAAGCGAACCATATGCTTGTTTGCTAATTTCATAATATAAATGAATATATATATATGTATATATATATATATTGTGAAAAGAGAATATATCTTCCAAAATAGTGGTTTGGAAAAATAAGGCATTGATAAACAAAACGTATATATCAACCGGCTTTGCCGACAGATACACAGCTTATAGGAGCTCGTTCCATTTCTCTACGTCTAAGGAAAACAGATAGCAAGCGCTCACGGAACAAATCAGGGGAAGTTTTATACAAAGTTAGAATTTTTATATGTTTTTTATTTGTTATATCTGCCGCTATAACGTCTCTTTGATCTTTTAATACTTTCAGTAACATAACAGAATACATTTTTAAGTGCATTTTGTATATTGATGGAACCTATCGGTTTATTGCGCTAGGTCATGTTATATGATGATGTTTGTGTTTGTTCTGTGTCTGGGTGTTAAATATATGTTTTTTTTATAGTATTTTAATAATATATTTGTGATTCCTCTGTTATATGATATCCGTAACACAAGTGCTTTAAGCGATTTATCACGGAGTCAGGTCAATGTATGAGATGTTGTGTGTATTTATTATTTATTAATATTTATTTATGTATATACAGAGTAACCTCCATAATTACGTAGAAATGCTGGAAAAACCATGTTCCAAAAAATACATTCAATCATATATGTATTATGTATGTGAAATGCTCAACATCTTTTCAGACGGTGGAAACCTGCTCAGGATTGAAGGCCAGCGTTTCCAAAGCCGTATTCCCTTGGATAGCCACCATTTACCTCAGGAACGACTCCAAACAGGGACAATTCGACTATTATTGTGATGGCGCGATCATTTCCGAGTCCGCTGTACTTACTGGTAAGTTTTGATGGTCATGTCTTTATTTGAATAGACTTATCATATCGTCGCATAAGTTCTAACACCGCGCGTGTCAAAGTTGGCAACTTAATAATTAAGCCCAATAATAACATGGTATTACATTTCTAACGCTGCAGTAACCTTTTTATACCGTGTATTGTTTAAATGAAATCTATTTTGTACCAACTAAATGCACATGCGATTAGTTTTAAAATGATTTTATAAAACGTGAGCAATATTTTCCCAATTATATAAAGTGTCAACATTTTGACTTACGCTGTGTTAGAACATAAACGACGATATGCACTTTCAAATTATCAAAACAACCAAATATCTATGAGTAAAGATTTGCTAATTACAATTATACAAATGACCGATGACCCTGTCAACCTTATAGTGGTAATTTGTATGAGAGTTATTTTAATAAAAAGGTCATTGAGCGCCCTTCTTTATACTAGACTAGCTTGGATACCAGTTCTCATACTAAGTTTATTACGCGGGATATAGGCTAATTACGCGACCCACCAGAAAAGAACCAGTAAGAATAACTGATTGTGATAAGGGTTCCAATAAACCCTAATGGTAGGTATTATTGGAACCCACACCGGCGTCGGCGCTAACAAAGCGTTGCCTTAATAGAAGAGAAATGAATAGAGCTATTATTTTGTTTTGGAAATCTACCCTTAAACCCTTAGAACCGAGGAGTATAACTTTATATGGGACTTTTCGCAGTTTCCAAGGTAGAAAGCTACAATTTAGCGAAGCCGCGGGCAGTAGCTAGTTAATTTTAATAAATAAAGGTATACCATGGGTGTTTACGGATAAACGTCGACACAACCCGGGATCTTATATTTTTATTAAAAAGTAATACCATACACTCTAAGGCTGGCTTTCAGCTAATTTTCTCATCCGCTAAGTTGATCGGACAAAGTTCTTTCATAATCAAAGTTAAGTAGTCCTTCGTATAAGGCCCGTACAGCGAGTTTCTCATATTATAAGAGGGGAAACCTTGGTAAACTTTCGCTGGGTATGAGAAAAAACGGGCGAGTCAGGATCCCTAACCGTACTTATAATTGCTAATATGCATGTTTGTCTGTCTGATTGTTAAGCCATCAAAGATTTATCTGGTAAAAAGATAGCGATTATATTAAAATAATTCATTTGTACCACGAAATGAATTCAATGGTCAGGGATGGGCAGCAATAATGCTATGCGATTGCCACCACAATAAAACCTCATCTTACCCAATCCTATAATAAATCTCTTAGGGAGGTCTATGTCCTATAATTTTCGTCCTCATCGTCATAGCAACAGCAGAACATCCATTGCGGGACCAGGTCTCGCCAAGGAAGTTAAAATTTGTGCATAAATATCGCGCTGGAGTCGTGGTAGTAATCGCAGCATAGCTTCGCGAAGGGAATACTGCTAGCCACCTCCAGCCTGTTGCATTTGAACCACGGTATTTTCGGTAGATATACCGCTATCATATCCGGTACCTCAGTCGCCTCTTACACCAGGTAGAAAGGAAGGTACTGTGCTAATCTGCCGGTCCCACTGTCTAAATAAAATTATTTTCTCCAAAATTACAAGAACTCCTAATTTAATTAGAAAAACGAAAAACACAAAAGATTACACTGACAGGCTAAAACGAGACATATGCTTACAGACAATAATTACAAAAAAAAAACGAAAAAAAAACAATATGCAAATCGAATAAGGCAAGAAGTAAAGGAGACGAGTTAATTATCCTACACAATCTATCCTCCAAAACGTTGCGCTCGTATGTGTGCATGTACGAATGAATGCCTAAATGTGCACGTGTGCATACGAATAACTGTGCGCGATAAGAAAGTCCATCTTCAAAATTGCAAACTAATTAATAAATAAAAATCACTAGCATTTTACAATTAAAAGCTTAAAAACATTACCAGACTTGTTAACCTAATACATAAAAATCTACCACTAAGTATGAACTCCTTGGTAGCTTCCGAACACCAATTAACACCTGCGTCAACGCCAAAGCGCGGCGGCGTCCATTATAAAAAATAAAACGTCACCTCAACTAAATTAAGATGGCGCTCCCGCGCGTTACAAAGTTAGCGGGTTTTTTCTTCGTTCTAACGAACCGTTAATTGGATTTGCTATTAAATTTATCTAGTTTCTTAGTGTGTAACTCACAATTTAAAATTGATTTAAAAATTGCGTAGAACATACTACCTACCTACAAATACATTCCGGTAAGAATACTCAATTCTCTTGTTTTGTTTAATGTTTCTATTTTAATGGTATTAGATATTTAAAAAAATCATTCAAATCCCGTAAATAATTAACGATTTTTTTTTATTTATTTAAAATCAACAGATCTTACATTCTATTTAACAAAATATCATAAAAACTTACAGCCAAACAAGGTTTTTACATATGTTCTGACGTAATATGTATGTAAGTAATAAATATGATATTTAATTTGATTCAATTTTTTTTAGTTCTAATTACTATAATCAAATGATATACAAACAAAATTTACGTAAAAGGTAAATAGGGGTTTACTAAATTATCAAGAGAAAAATAAATTTAAACAATTAGAAAAAATACTGACTACATTAATTATTTATTCAGCCATCATTATTTCTTTTTAGTTAGGGCCAGATATTACACAACACTGATTTTTTTTCTACACCGGACTATACTTATTTATAGTAGCTTAGTATGAATGCAGGAACAGCACGGGTTTTTTTAAATAAAGGCGAAATTTGTAGTAGTATCAGCAATAGGCTATGTAGAATGGTTAAATGAAAGAAGAATTACATACATACATCATGCCTGTGCTCATCGGGTTAGGCAGAGACTATGTATCTCCATTTACGATCTTGGCATACCTCTCTTGCTTCCCTTACTCGCATTAGTTCTTTTATACACGTTAGTTTATTCTTGGTACTTCTGATCTGCCCTTGACCTATTCTACCTGGTAAAGATCTGTTCGCCTCTGTCGTCCTATACCAACCCTTCCATTCAAGAAGAATGACAATAGTAATGTATTAGGCTTGAAATGGACGGGACCGATGGTAGTGTGAGTTGCTTAAACCACTCGTGTTACGTACATCAAATAACAGAGGAATCACAAATATAATACTTAAATACATATATTCAACACCCAGACACAGGATAAACACAAATATCATCGTTTAAATATTTGTCCTGGATAAAGATCGAACCTATGACCCTTAGCGCATAAGATAGGATCACTACTATCTGCACCATCGGGACCATCTCTATGTTATATATTACTTGTTCACCGTACAAATGAGATTATATACTGTTTTTAATTTCTTTGGGATAATACGATGGCGCAGATGGTAGTAGTCCTAATTTGTGCGCCAAGGGTCGTGGGTTTGATCCCTGCCATTGATGAATATTTGTGTTTGTATTTAAATATTATATTTGTTGTTCCTATCTTGTCTGACGTCCGTTACAAAAGTATTTAAGGCTACTTATCTCAGTGTCAGGTCAATGTATGAGATGTGTGAATTTATTATATTTATTTTTAACTAGCAACCCACCTGCGTCACACGGGTGCCATGAAAATAATAATGTTTATTGTGGGTTATCCCGAAGAGATAGACATTTATTATTACGGACTTTTTAGTAGACCTTTTTTTTGTGTATAAAATAAAAAAACTTAAAAAACCTTATACTAGCCTGCCGGCACCAGACGAGTCTTGAAACTAAATTTACTGCAGGCTCATTACGCAACCCACCAGAAAGGAATTTACAAGAAAAACTGGTGGTGATAGTTCTACTAACACCACCAGTGTAGTAGATGGTGCTAATGAAACCCCAATTTGCGTCGGACAACAAACTGTTGTCTTGGAAATGTTATGGCGCAATCTAAAAAGAGTATTATTAATTATATTATTTTTAATTAGTGACTACTTGTGGGAAGAAATAACTTTATAGTTTATTTTACATTGTATTATTTGTTATATTATTGTTAATTGTTATAGACAATGGGTTATGAATGCAATTTGACACATTTATTGCGGATGTGAAGTAGCCATTATGTATAATGCTTAGAATAATTAATCAGTGGACCTTTAAATGGTATTGAGTGAGAACTTGTTGTTTGTTGCAATATTCCTGAAGGACTTCGACATTTGTTTTTTTAGTTAGCATTGTTTAAAGTTGCGAAATGTATTATTTTTAGATATAAGTGCTATTTAACACCCAGATACATATTTTTTTTATAGACCATGTCGATAAACAAGGATACAGTCCGCGTGATAGTAAGTGTCTGCAGCATACAGATGCTTGTAATATCATAAGAATACTTATAACTAACGCGTTTCCAACCTTGTGTCTTGAAGATTTTATTTCACATTGTCCAGTCATTTCACTGTCTCTCTCACTCTTCAAACCTCAACACAGTAATACGGAGACTGCTATTTGGCAGCAGCAATAGGTGAGAGTGAAGTAGCAAGGTAGACAAACTTTGTATCAGGTCTACCTCATGTAAAAAGAAGAAAAAAACATTACATAAATTTGTCCTGGTTGGGGATCGAACCCCGGCATTTGTTGCACAAGATAGCCACATTACCTAATACGCCTGGTGGCCCATCGTATTTTACGCAAAGAGACTCTAAGCATTGCCTTCTTCATAGCTCGTTGGGCTATTTTCAGTTGGCTAATAAGATTAGAGACCACTTTTACTGTTATAAATCACCGCTGGTAACACTCATTGATTAAAAACTTTCGATTTAAGACACTGAGGTTTGTCGGGCGAGAAGATGTTCTGCAGTTTACCGAGCGCTGCCCAGCTGTGTTGGATTCGGAAATTGATCTCTTTCTTGAAGTAGGACGTACCTAATTGAACTATCTGTCTTAGGCATACGTACGAGTAACAACTTCAAGAAGCGAGTTCTCAAATTATACTGGGGTGGGGACAACATGAGTGTAACGTAGCTTTCTTTTAGTAAATTAAATTCTAAAATCAGTTTAGCTGTTTCTGATCCTATATTTTATATTAAAAAAATAGAAATATTTTTAAATATTTCTTTAATATAGTTCCCTCCTGCCAACCGAACTCATTAGTCAACCTGTAATGAAAGTTTCAAATTAATCAACTTTAAGTAATTAAAGTTTGAAAGCGGAATACAAGTTTGGAAATGGCCCGTCATCCGCTTTGTTTTATTTCGTCAAATTGAAAGTTTCACAAGTTCAGAGTTTGAAATAGAGAATAAAGAATAGTGGGATAAGAAATCGATGTGGTTTGAAAGATGCCGTTGTAAAAGAAAAGAGAAAGAAGTACTGAGATGGTTTGGACATGTAGAAAGGATGGATGAAAGTAGAATGACTGCACAACTATATATAGAGCGGAAGTGAATGGAAGAGTTATTTAAGGACGACCTTGGCCAATATGCCTTTACCAGGTAGAAGAGGTATGAAAGAAGATCCAGGTCAGAAGTACTAAGAATAAACGAGCGTGCATGAAAGGAATAATGTGCATAAAGGAAGAGATATATGCCAAGATCAGATTTAGTGGAGATCCATACTCTCTGCCTTTCCCGATAAATGTTAAGTTTCACTAGAAAACTGTCAATACATTCAGGATGCCTCAAAACTTCTTTTGTATTGAACAATACGCAATTACCTTCTCGGTATTGTTTTAATTTTATTTTACTTTTGATTGGGGAATAATACGAGGTGGATCTTATACAATGGTCTTCTGCATTAGTGACTCCCTCTCCCCTATTTCTAAGAAACAGCAGTGTCTGTATTTCTGTGTTCCGGTTGGAAGGGTGCGAGAGGCATTAAAGTTACTGTATTATAAGTTATGATATTTTCACTCCTTAAGGTAATGCGAGCGTTTATAGATGACGCTTATTACCCCGAGGACCGTATGCTTGTTTGTCAATTTGTTATATAATATACTAGCGGCCCGCCCGGCTTCGCACGGGTGTAATTAACTATAATTAAAAATAATAAATAGACATAAAAGGTGTAGAATACTGCAGTATATTGTTTTGATATATCTGAAGATCAGCTTTTGCAATGTAATTACAAAAAATGTGTTTATTTATGACATCACATTAGAAAACACTGAACTAACAGTGTTTTTCTACTATATTATGCATGTAGTAGAATATATAAACTTTCCTCTTGATTTACTCAAGTTATTAAAAATAGCATCAATATCCGTTGCGTAGATTTCAAGATCAAGATCTATGCATACATAGGGACAGACAACGGATAGTGACTTGACAGTTCTTTTGTTTTTTTTAAACAAGCTTACGGTCCGCTTGATTGAGCATGATAAATGTGACCGCAGCTTAAATACACTCGTGTCATCACAGGGATATCACAAGGATATCGCAAACCTTGTGAGCTGAAGATATAACGTCATGTTTATCCGGTTATTTCATTGCCTTTCTCATTCTTCAAACCGGAACAGAGCAATGCGAACAATGCCTTTTGACGTAGAAAATAGGTGAGGGTGAGGTACCAATGCAGGCGACCTTTGTAGAAGGTCTACCTCTAGTGAATAATAGTGGGTACATTGTGTGTTTAATATTTATGTGTTGTAAGTACTGTCTCTATTTTCATAACACAGATGAATATAAATACAGAACACACTCAGGTGGCAGACTTACTCTAGCAGATATCACATATCTGCATAAGGTAGACCTAATACAAAGGTCATCTGCATTGGTATCTTACTCTCAATTCCTGCCGTTATATAGCAGTGTTCGCTTTGCAGTGTTCCGGTTTGAAGGGTGAGAGAGGCATTGAAAAGTGAAATTATTGTGTAATGTGATATAATATCTTAAGTCACAAGGTTGGCAACACGCTAGTATTATCCTTGTGATATATCGAGCGTTTTTTCGCAGTTGTTTCGCTTACTATCATGCAGACTGTATGCTTTTTTTCGACCTAGTTTATGTAAAATTTTTAATAAACCTTCTGATTATGTTGACGAGCTGCACGATGATTACTTTCAATGAAACCGTGTGAGTTTTTGGATTAGGTATTAATTGTTAAGTTTTAAGACAAGGTTTTGTACGCGCCATTGCTGCTGGAGGTTCCGTCAATCTAGAAGACACGTGGCCTCACCGATGGTTTTTATTGCAGGCTCTTTTCTGATGGATCGCGTAATGAATCTGCTGTAAACTTAGTTGTAAAACCCGTCAAGTGATGGCAGTCTAGTACTAAGCCATGCTGCACGATGACAGTAGTTATATGTGATTTTATCTGCGCATATTAGCCTAGTTAAGTTAGGAGTATTTTCTTTGACTATTCAAAAATGCTATGGTTAAGCCTAATTGAATAAAACATATTTTAATTATGACGCCCACTATAGACCTTTTGTAGATGCCTATTTTTCGTGCCTCGTAAAATCACGCACGTAGAGGCATACGTGCGTGATTTTATACTTGTTTGTTTGTTTCAGCTGCGAGATGCGTACATGAAGGGAACAGGGCTATAAGTGCCTCGGAATTTATTGTTTTCGCGGGGAAAACATCTCACAAGTCCCTTGGAGATAAAGAAAAAGTTTTAAGGGTACGTACCGCGTGCTATTGGTACATAAAAAGTGTTCGATTTACGAAATATCGGAATAACTATTTTAGAGAGAACCGATTTTTTGCTTTAAATCGATTTTTGGAATGATGATGATGATGATGAAAAAGTGTTAGTTTAACGAAATATATTTACTATTTTTACTATTTTATATACTATATATTTATTACTATTTTACTGAAAACCAATTTTTTTAATAGTAATAGATCACAACTCTGTGAATCGATCCACGATCTGAATTGTATTACATTAAACCGATCTCATTCAATCTTAGAAGATCGTATCATAATTTGGTCATTGCATGTAAATTTGTTATTTTATTTTATTATTTTTAATACAATACTATAGATTCCAACCCTCACATTCAAAAGCCACAAAAATACGACAGACGAATTAGATCTAATTTATTACGACCATCAGTCAAACTGTTGCAATCTAGGAAAAACAGCAGTTCTAAAGTGACAGATGTTTGTTACAATAGTTAAATACATTAAAGCCAAACTGGTGGTCGAATAAGTAATAGGGTCTAATTATTCAGCAAGCGTCGGTTTTTAAGGTGCTGCTCCAAAATATTATCCATTAATTCCTTTAACGATGCAATTTTGCCATACATCATTCGATTTGGGTGAAGATTGAGTCCAGTTTAATCGATAATAAAATCGGCAGAACGTATAGCCGTTAATACATTTTCTGAATTTTAAAAATCGATTCAGATCGTGCATCCCTACTTGGCAGACATGCCTATTTTTTTCTTGTGTTTTTTTTTTCGTGCTGAGAAATCAGCGCCATCTCTTCAATGTTGTAGGTAACGTACAAATATTGAAATGTCATTCTTTTTTACGTTTTAAGCAATCGATAAAGAAGAAAATTTATGGGACTATAGCTAACTGTAATATTAATTTGTGACAACTTTGTAATGTGATGAAAACGTTAATGTTGTTATAAAATAACTTTATTATGTTTTTTTTACATTGTCATTATAGTATTTGGCATCATAATTTGTTACTAATACTATTTACATTACAAAAGTTTCACAGTTAGCATATTATATAAAATCAAGTTAAAATTAAGACAAAAATCTATAAAAAATAATAATTAAAACACTTTTGACAATTGTCACTTTAATCAACCTTTATTTAAATCACTACAGTTAAATGAAACATAATCGAAATTATTTTATACATTTTGTTTTTAAAGTTAGGAAATATTTGTGTAATTTATTTCAGATAAAAGCCATAAAGACTCACGAAAATTTTACAATCCAAGATGGCGTCGCTAAAAACGATTTGGCAATCTTAATTCTTGAGGAGACTTTGAAATTTGATGACGTCATGTCGCAAGCCTGTCTAGAAACCGAAGAGGGACTATCCAACAACGCCACTAAATCTGTTGTAAGTTAATTACTAAATATTAAAGAAAAATGGAATCTAAGTAGTTTGGAAAACAAGCAAAAGTTAGTCACCAACTTGTAGGATCAAGAAATGTGTCGATCCAATCATCCGTCCATCCGTCGATCCCTCGATTCGTTGAGTAACCCATTCACACATATAAACATACTCACATTCACACATATTAAGTGCCTATCAAAATGAAATAGCAAAAATATTTTTCCACGAAATTATGCCGTAGAAATTTGTGCTTTGTAAATTATTAGGCGTTTAGTCTAACCGACACAAATCGCCATTCAAGTTTGTATGCAGTTCTTATCTTATGTGTTAGTGCCTAACAAGAACGTTATATTATGGCCGTGTAATCAAGATATAAAACTAGCATCAATATTGATGAATTGATGGTAAACCTCTTACAAATCTCAGTATGTCAGTATACTTATTGCGTGTACTCCAAAGCCTAATGGTGGTTGACTCTAGGGTCAGTTCCAACGTCACTGAGGAAATAGGCCAGGCCGCTCATTAATGAGCGACCTTATGATGCACGTGGAAAGTTTTGCGGGATCGGAACAAGACTGACGGCGGTCACTCAAAGGCACGCCATCGTTTCATCGCCTCAGCTTGAGTGGCCGTAATTGGGGGCGGTGTAATAATTCAGAAAAAACGTATGACCCAAGACATTTTTGTGGGCAACGATTTGGAAAACTAATCATTTGACATAACATAGGTTTCGCAAATGTTTACCTAGAATATATATAAGCACATAGAATTTTTATTTCCATTCTAGCTGCAGTTCTACCTCCTAATATATGATTTTGTGAAAAATATTTTTAATGTAAATATATTGTCTCATGAGTACTTCTTAATTTTTTTGTTAAATAACTGGATTTATTCTGGGAGGCATTTAATCGTTTCATTAAAGAGGGGGGTCGAGGAAGACATGAAAATAAATTCACGCAACATCTCATACATTGACCTGACTCCGAGATAAGTCGCTTGAATCACTTGTGTTACGGACGTCAGACAACAGAGGAATCACAAACTTGATACTCAAATACAATTTTTTAACACCTTGAAACATAACAAACACAAATATCATCATATAAATATTAGTCCTGGGCGAGTATCGAACCCACGACTTTTAGCGCACAAGGTAAGATCACTACCATCTGCGCAATCGGGTCAGTCAAATCGGTAGTAATTTTATTAGTAATGTAATTTTATTTAGACCTTTCGAAATGGATGTAAAAAATCGACATTCTGTTGAAATTAGGGAAAAATCGGCGATGTTTCTAAAATTGTGGTAAATATATTATTTTAAGTTGATGTAGTATTCACCTAGGTTTGTGGTATATAGGCTCTTTGAACTGCTTTAAGACGTAACCGTGCCTAAGAATTACTGTTGCCAAAAGGTAACCAAAACGGCGAACTAAATATAAAAACAATAAACCACATTTTTAAGCCGTTAAAAGAGTAGTTCCTCTGTGTCTGTCTGATATCAGGAACGAGTGCTTTAAGCTACTCATCATAGAGTCAGGTCAATATATTAGATTTTGTATGTTTTTATTTATTATTATATTATTGAGCATAAGAACTTATTGGTCAATTAAATAAGTATAATTTTTTCAGACGACTGCATGGAACCTTTTTGGGGACCTCACTCTCATATATTTCGATAAAGAGAAAAGCCAAGCCTGCGACTCGGATAATAAAGTGGAAAATACGTTTTGTGCCACTTACAGCGACGGTGAGTACGCCATTTTGTTTTTTAGACGACATAAAACGGGGATAATGGGTTTATGTTTGTGGCGAAATAATGTCTTTGTTAAGTGTGCTATAGCGAGGAATAGCAAAAGTGGTTCGGCCATTCGTGAAAAGTGTGGATTGTTAATGGTTTTTGTTTTATAGTTTTTTAATGGAGGCTGGATGGAACAAGGATGAGAGAGATGTTTAGTATTTTGTTGCGGGGCAAGATGGCACAGATGGTAGTGAGTTCGATCCCCATTCAGCACAAACATTTATATGATGATATTTTTGTTTGTTCTGAGTGGGTGTTGAATATATGTATTTAAGTATTATATTTGTGATTCCTCATCTGTCTTATGTCTGTGGCACAAGTGCTTTTAGTGACTTATCATGGAGTCAGGTCAATGTATGAGATGTCATGTAAATTTATTACCGCATTGTCAACCTTGCGACTTGAAGAAATTATGTCATATTACCCAGTGATATTACTGCTTCCCTTAAAATCGGAACGTAGGTATGAACACTGCTGTTTGGCGTTAGAAATAGGTGAGAGTGAGGTTTTGTATGGTCTACTTCGTGTGGTCTCATAAGACGTAAATGCCAGTACTATCAGAAGGTCGCTTATTACTTCGTAACTCTTGCAAGATCGCAGCGGGACCGGGGGCGATCACATGAGTTGCGCCTCTGAGCCCGGACGTCGGAGAATAACATAAACTAGCTTAAAACTTTCTTATTTGTTTCTGATTTCAAAGATGTGCCACTCTGCCCAAGCTACGGTGGAGTGTACGTGAGCAGATCATCAAATAAGCTGTATTTGAGCGGGATTCGAACCGGCGACCCCCAGCGCTCGGGCGTGTGCTTCGGCAAAGACATCGACTACACCTCGCTCAGGAGTTACAGCGGCTGGATTAAAGATAATGCATTTCCTAATAAAGATATATAAGTAATTTTAGGATTTTGTTTATTTTATTTAATTAAAAGAGCATAAAAAAATATTTTGTTATCGCTAAGATAGTCGTCGACGTCGACGGGTCTAGTGGCGCAGAAGCTAGTGACTTATCTTGCGCACCAAGGGTTGTGAGTTCGATCCCCAAACTGGACTAATATTTGTATTATGATTATTTGTATGAGTTCTGTATCTAAGTAATAATTATGTAAATTGGTATGAAAAATAAAATTTTCCTGTTATTTGTTGTGACATATCTTTATTTGTCCTATCATATGCACTTTTAAATCGGCAAAAAAGAAACAAAAATATCTATGAGTATATATTTCATCATGATCATCAAACCAGCCATTGGAAGTCCACTGCTGGACCTCTCTCTCCAGGAAAGGGGGAGTTTTGCCCATAAATGCCACGCTGGGCAAGTGTGTTGGCTATCGCAGAGCGCAGCTTTAGTGACGGGGATAGGGTGGGGATGGGCAGCAACCCATCCTCACCCTATGGATAGACCGCCATCTGTCGGTTCAGGTTCTCCAGTCGCCTCTTACATCTAGTACAGGAGATTCTCTTCTGCAGGTACCGGCACAGACAGAAGAATGTAGCTTTCTATTTCATCATCATCATACCACATTAGCCTCCCCAAAAAGGAGGTTTATTGGCCATAATTGCCGGGGGTAAGCGTGTTGGCAATTGCAGAGCGCAGCTTTTGTGGCGAGGAGGCTGAGCTCATCCCCGTGCCTTTGAGGATGGATATACCACCATCTGTCGGTTCCGGCACCTTAGTCGCCACTTACGACACCTAGTACTATTTTACTCTGCCGATACCACACGGCTTTCTATTTTTGAGAGAATTTCCAAAAACGGTTTCGTAGTTTTCAAGCCTATTCGTTAGAAACAAAAATACACATAGTTTATATATATTATACACCCTGTTTGAACACTAATTTGTATTTAATAATGCTCTCTCGAATTAAAGCCGGCTTCATCATCTGTTAATTGTCAGTCGGCCATTTAGATCCGTCCATTGTTCGAATGCAATCTCATGAAATCACCCAAAGTATTGAGCGTGAGTTTCAATTAATAGGCTTTAGAGTTTATTAACTTAGTTGTATAAAAATATTCATGTACATGAGTGATCGTAATAGATTCATAAACCTTATGCTTGTTTACCAATTAAAAGTATCCGACTCAAAAGAAACCTCTTAATATTTTACATGAGGTTGACTTCATATAATTGTCGTCTGCCTTGGTATATTACTCTCACTTTTTTCTACAGTCAGATAGCAGTGTTCACAATGCTGTGTTCCTGTTTGAAGAGTGAGTAAGGCAGTGAAATGACTGGGTAATCATCATCATCATGATTATACCAGTTGGAAGTCCACTGCTGGATATAGGCCTCTCTAAGTCAGTAGGTTTTTTGACGTAAGCGTGTTGCAATTCGCAGAGTGCAGCTTTCGCGTCGGGAATCCTGCTGTCTATCCCCGCTCTGTCCATTCAATCTGCACTATTTCGGTTGGGTAAACTGCTATCTAATCCCATAATTGCCGCGCTGGACAAGTGTGTTGGCAATCGGCAAGGGCACGACTTTCGCGGCAGGAATGCTACCCATCCCCGCCCTGTACATTTGAGCTGCACTGCTTTGCTTGGATATACCGCCATCTGTCGGTTCTGGTACCTAGGTCATCTCTTACGGCACCTGGTGCAGTAGGAGGTACTATTCTACTCTGCCGGTACCTCACAGCATTGAGTAATATGACATAATATCTTCAAGTAACAAGATTGGCAACGCGCTGGTATAACGAGCGTATAGACGTCAAAAAAAGTTATGAACGCGTTAATGTTAAAAAATATTATTTATTTTATCTTATTATATAAACTAGAATATTATATTAGCAACGGGGACGATGGCACAGATGGTAATGACCCTATCTAGTTACGCCAAGGTTGTGGGCTCGATTCCCAGCCAGGGCAAATATTTATATGCCTATAGAGGCTACAGTGACTCCTTCTATCACGCTAACTCTAAGGTTGTTTGTCGACCTGTTCTAATAAAAAAATGTAACAACCCTTTAATATAATTGGTTTGACAAATATACTACAGAATAAAAGAAATATGCACGCGCCAAAAATACAACATGAGTGATAGATTAAAGCGGGAAAACTAGGGATGTGTATACGATCAATTGAAAGTAGGGATGTGTATGTTCGGCTGATTTTCTTCCGACAATACGTACATTAAGTTCGACATTTATATCCGTTAATGTCACTACGGTAATTAACAGTCGATTAGCACAAAGTCTGACCCATAATATGGGGCATCTAGAACAAGGCTGGATATAAATGCATTGCTATATCTATTGTGTCAGACATTACCATATTAATTGCAATTGCGTCGATAGACTTAATTATCCACACTTTTGCTCAATTAAGTTACGCGTGATCGTGTTATGTTTTTAAACAATAATGGCACATCTGCTTGAATATTAACCGAGTCTATATATAGCCCACAAGAAGAAATACTTCAGTAAGTTTTCTTCCCATGTCAGTGACATAGCATTTCAAGTTGACGTGCCTTGCTCGTTGCCTAACTTGCTAATACACTGGGCTATGTCAAAATAGGATGCCAATGAAGCCGAAAGAGACTGTAGTATATTATTTTGATCTATCTCGTCAGGTTCAGACAGCGTTTGCAATGTAAGCGTATAAAAATGTGTTTACTTGCGACATCGTGTTAGAAAATTGCCAACACGCTTGCCCGGAGGGACAATTATGGGCAAAACCCGTTTCTTTGGGAGGCCGTCTTCCAATATCTCATATGATGAGGGACTAGGACTCTCATAGGATAGAGGTACAGCAGGAATTGACGTTGTTTTTGACTGTAGTAATACTTTAATAAGTGAAACCTTTGTAATGTAATCAATAAATAAATTATAAACTAAAAATACCGTAGTGCCGATGTTTAAAGTTTTGCTTACATTACGAAGCCGTTTACCTCCCCCTGTACCAGGTGTCGTAAGAGGCGACTAAGGTACCAGAACCTACAGATGGCGGTATATCCAAGCAAAGCAGTGCAGCTCAAATGTACAGAGCGGGGATGGGTAGCATTCCTGCCGCGATAGTCGTGCCTTTGCCTATTGCCAACACGCTGGTCCAGCGCGGCAATTAAGGGCAAAAATTCTCCTTTCTTGGAGAGGCTTATGTTTAACAGTGGATTTACAATGGCTGTATTGTTGATGTTAATCGTAAAACAAAATGAATAACTCGTTTATTCATGGAGGTTAGTACTTAGCAAATAGTCTATGTTTGTAATGAATGGAATAAATATTTATTTTTGTCTGTGTTTGCACAACAAACAGCGATGATTTCGGATCGGATTAATTTCCGTACTGTAGTTAGTTGAGGTATTTGTTGCTGGTCGTGTTTTATTAATAACGGCCCCAATGGCGCAGACAGTAGGGATGCCGTCTCGTGCGCTCAAGGTTGTGGGTTCGATCCCCACCCAGGATATTTTTTATGATGATATTTATGTTTAAATATTATATTTGGGATTCCTCTGTTGTCTGATGTCCGTAACACAAGTGCTTCGGGCGAATTATCGCAAAGTAAGGTCAATGTACGAGATGTTGTGTGAATTTATAATATATAAATAATTTAGGATTCAAGTTATATTCTATTTAAGTTATAAACTATAGATTGACAAATGCATAGATTTGTCGTGTTAAATATTACGATACAAAAAAAACTCCATTTCTATAGATGCCGACTTCCGAAGCTATTTCAAGACAACCTGTACTCCCACACAAATATTTCAACTGCTATTAATATTTATAATAAATTATAATATATTTGTGAAACCAGTGTCCAATTGGCTAGAAAGTCTGATTATGACGAAACAGAGTACGTTTTACAAATGCATTTTTAAACAAATCAGTGACAACTGTAGAAGTTACAAACATTTTTTTTTAATATTTGTACTAAACAAATTAAAATACGCAACAACTTCTTTATATTTTGAAGGGGGGGGGGGGCGCCTAGCGCCTGTGCTACAGGTCGTACTACCACGGGCAACAGTAGTCACCGATTTTAATATTTAAAAGTTCCTTAATTTGTGGCCGTGAGGTGCTGACAAAGTGGAATAGTACCTCCCCCTGTACCAGGTGTCGTAAGAGGCGTACTAAGGTACCAGAACCAACAGATGGTGGTATATCCGTGAAAAAATGTCAGCTTAAATGTACAGGGCGGGGATGGTCAGCAGTTTCCCCGAAAGTTGCGCTCTGCGATTGCCAACACGCTTGTCCAGCGCGGCAATTATTGGCAACATACCCTCTTTATTGGGGAAGCCTATGTCCTGCAGTGGACTTTTAATGGCTGGTATGATGATGAAATTTGTATTTCTCCACCTATATTCTATGTTAAATTTAAAATAATGTAACCATTTTTTAATGTTTTACATACATCACGCCTGTGTCCCATCAGGGAAAGCAGAGGTTATAGATCTCCATTTGGTACGATCTTGGCATAGGTACCTCTCTCACTTCCCTTACGCTCGTTTATCCTTAGTACTTTTGACCTGGCCCTTCTTTAATACCTCTTCTACCTGGTTAAGATATATTCGTTTGTGTCGTCTTATGCCAGCTCTTCCATTCACTTCCGTTTTATATATTTATTCTACTTTCATCCATCCTTTCCACACGTCCAAATCATCTCAACATTTCCTGTCTCTATTATTGTTACAACATCATCTTTTACAACACATTGATCTCTTATCACACTATTCTTTAATCTATCTCTCAAACACATACCATACATTTAAAGTGCTTTCATTTCAACAGCATTTATTCTACTCGCGCGCTTCTTCCTTTTCTTTTAGTGTCTTGACCTGTCTTCAATAATGTATATTTTTAATAGCCATAGTTACATTTTTGTTACAACATAATTTATACATTTATTCTAATTATGTGGAAAACTTATGCCAACACATCAATTGCATTGCGCAATGTCTGATAAACAGTTTGTCCTTGATATCATCATTCAAATAGGTTACACATGTAATTATGCCTTCTGTAAGCAAATCGTGTTTTACCTGTTTACTGCGATGTTCAATTGTTTTGTAAGGCCAGATGAAGATTGCACCAATTAAAAATAATATATTCCCAAATATATATATATATATATATATAAAAGTGAAGCTGACTGACCCACTGACTGACATATTAACCTAGGGCTTAAACTTTAAGGGTTAGAAACTTGCAATTTTACATAGTGATCTTTTACAACATTAAGAAAGTTAGTGTGAAGCTTTGCTGTTTTTGAAGTTTTTTAAATGTAGTTCAGCATAATAGTTCTTACTTAAAAGTCATAAAACACGTGTCAAATTTTGTTTTGTTAATCACTCCTTAAGGGGGTAAAAATTAGGTGCAAAGTTGTCAAGCCTACCCAGCGCGGTAATTATGGGCAAAAATCCTCCAATCTTGGGGAGGCCTATGTCCAATAGTCAACTTTATATAGTTGATATGATGATGACGATCATATCAACTATATAACAAAATAACATTAACAAAATAAACATATTACCAATAAGATGCATTATTACTTATTAAAAGTTACGAAGAAACTATTTTCTACGGTGAGTTTATATTCAATTAGTAAGGTACTGACTGAAAACTATATATTATAAAACTATATATTATAATAAAAAAATTACAAGTAGTTCAATATTAATTAGCATTGATATAACATAGCATTAATATAAAATAAACTAAAAGACAAATGTTTATAGCAAAACATTACGAGAATGTAAAATGCTAGTCACTGATTTCTAACGACAATTAAATTATGATAAAACAGGCTCCCTACTACAACAATTAAAACAAAGTACCGCAATAGACTCTTATAAAAATTACACGTTACATAATGTAAATTACATCGTTTGTTATAAATTGTATACAATTCAGTTGTGGATGTATACACCACTTTAAACATTAACATTTATATAAAAGCCGTGAGGTACCGGCGGAGTAGAATAGTACCTCCCCACTAGGGCATAAGAGGCGACAGTGGACTTCCAATGGCTAATATGTGGATGATGAAAGATAGTTGGGTGCTTGGAGAAGAAAATAGGTAACTCAAAGTACTAATTATGTAATGACGAAGTCGCGTGCATTAACTATTTCATAATAATATTAGAATCGGTTATCGGCATTCTGTAAACGATTATAGCAGGAACGAATTGGTATAGCTAAAATAAAAATAAAGGAAGCATTTACGGGACGTAGCGCCCCGCGAGGGCTGTGATTAACGGACTGGATTTTTTGCCTCTCCCGAGCGTGGAAGCTGGCTCAGACTCGGACTTATATTGTTTACCAGCCATTTAGACATTAATTGACCTCTTTGTTAGTTCATTTACGACTAGCTGATACGAGGGACTATCCGTATATATGTCATCACACATAGCATTAGTCTCGATATCTTTACATACACAATTAATTCATTTTTATTTTGTATTTCTTTTGTAACTAAGTCGACAAACAAGCTTACAGTTCCACGTGATAGTAAAGTCACTGCAGCCTATAGACGCTTGTAATACCACAAGGATATCACTTATTACTGATGTGTTGCCAACCTTATGACTTGAGATATTGTGCCCAGTAAATTAACTGACCCTCTCAGCCTTCAGACCGGAACACAGCCATGCCAACACTGCTATTTGGCGATAGAAATAGGTGAGCGTGAGGTATCAATGCAAACGATCTTTATATGAAGTCTACCTCAGGAGTACTAAGAATAAACGAGCATGTATGAAAGGACTAGTATATATATGCGAGTAAGGGAAGCGAAAGAGGTATGTATAGATCAATAATTATTATTTGATTTTTAATTAAATTATAAGCAATATAATACCTGTGCATTTGGTCATCAAGATCCCACCTCTTAGAAATAATATCGAAATGCATTTTTTAAGGCCCTTATCTATCTTTACGATTAATAATTAAAAAATACTACAATTAAAAAAATAAGAAAAGAAGTATAAAGTCGCGTGTGTATGTATATGTGTGGGTGTGTGTTTGTGTGTGTGTAAAACTGTGTTTTATAAAGTAGGCCCAGCCATCACAAGCATTGTTAAATAGTCAACTAATCATCATATCAGCCACAAGACGTCCACTGCTAGACATAGGCCTCCCCAAGTAATCTCCAATAGGACCGGTTGTATGCGGCCTGTGTCCAGCACGATCCTGTGGTTTTACTCAGATCGTCTGTCCATCTTGCGGGACGCCCTACGCTGCGTTTACCCGTACGTGGTCTCCATTCCAGAACCGTACGACTCCATCGGCCATCGGTTCTGCGTGCCAAATACCCTGCCCACTGCCACTTCAACTTACTAATCCTAAAATAGTCAGCTAAACTAAATAAGAATTCCAAAATAGGAATCACAATATTCCAAAGAACCACACGAGTCGCCTACCTTGTATATTATAAATAGAAAATGAAGGCGGTATTAGAAAAAACTCGTACATACCACCACCATCATAGACAACCACACGCTCACTCGTGCAGTACAAAAACCGATAAACAACTAAACAGTTTTCCCTTGCTTCATATATCGTTCATTTATAATAATAAAATCGTAAAAAACACCAGTATTTGGTCCACAATAAGCCAGATATATGTGCAAGCTTGTTTATTATTAAAAATATATAAAATTTTACAATACCGATTCAGGGCTGAAGAGGCAATACAATTTTATGAGAGCTACTGAAAACCGAATATTATTTTATTTTTCTGAATACCAATCAAATGAAGCGAGTGCAATTGTTTTTATTTATATAAAATGGATTCTGAAGTCGGTGTATAGTTGAACAATATAAATAAATTAATTAACATATCATATTGCACGTTGATCTTACTCCGCGATAAGTCATCATGGTGGCTGACCATCCCCGCTCTGTGTATTTGAGCTGCATGGTTTCGGATGTATATATCGCCATCTGTCGGTTCTGGTGCCTTAGTCGCCTTTTACAGCACCTGATACTGCGGGAGGTACTATTCTACTCTACCGGTACCTCACGGCCGAGATAAGTAGCTTAAAGCAATTGTGTTACGGATATCAACCCACAGATGTGTTACAAATCAAAAAAAAATATTCTTTTTTCAAATAGGCCTCATACAAGCACTTTTTAATTGTAAAAAATAATAAATAAAACAATTTTAATGAAAAAATAATGAAGTAATAAATTGTATTATTTTTTGGTGAAATGCATTTTTTAGTGACCCTATCTTGTTCGCCAAGGTTTGTACGTTCGATTCCCACCCAGAGCAAATATTTATATGATGACTTATGACTACACTGCTTCGGATGGATATGCCGCCTTACGACACCTGTGACAGAGGGAGGTACTATTCTACTCTACCGGTAACATACAGCCAACATATGAACAAAACAAAATGCGTCATCGGATACGTCACACAACATTGATATATTCTGTGGAGCGTTTACACATCTCGCGTCTATACGCAAATGACATACTAGCATACAAATTACAAAACGAGCACGGTGCTAGCATTCATGTAGCAGGCGTGCGACAGATACAAAAATTGAGGTTTTTTATTGAACTAGGTCGACAAACAAGCGTATAGTCCGCGTGATAGTGAGCGTTATAATAGCCTATAGACGCTTGTGATATTACCAGGTTATCACTATCGCGTTGCCAACCTTGTGACTTGAAGATATTATGTCACAACACAGTATTCATTTTCATATCACATTTTCATTTTCAGTAATTCATTTTCATATCACAATTCAAACCGGAACACAGCAATGCGTATCCTGTTTTTTTACCCTTTTGGCGCCGTATTTCCATGCTAACTTTCATCCTCTATTCTATATTGTTATTTTGCTTCTTGAGGGTAAAAATTTAATAAACTTGAAGTTGTCATATTATCGAACCAACCGCTTTAAAATAAGTTTAAAGCTTCTAGCTCTAAAAATTACGATACTTCCATACAATTTCATTTCCCCCTATCAACCCCCTACAACTTTTTCATTCCATTAAATAGTAGCCTCTGTCTTTTCATAATCTCTAGACTATCTGTATACAAAATTTGATTTGTATCGGTTCAGTGGTTTAGTAGTGAAAGTGCGACAAACAGACAGAGTTTCGCATTTCAAATATTAGTTGGAATTGACATTTCATAGGATTAGATGTTAAGTTATGAAATACATTTTGTCTCGGTTATGTCATTTCGGTACTTGTATATAATGCGTATACGACACGTATTTGCATACAAATGATCTGCGATGAGTTATTTGTTTATGACGAGGAAGTGTAGACGAGACGTTGGACAATATATAATATTTGTCACAAGTTTGTGAAAATGGAAACATCACGGAGGACACTTCTGAATGTCCAGATCCTTTAAAGTAGGTATTTGTTCAAAGTATTCTAGATTTCTTCATGGGGTACCGGCAGAGTAGAATAGTACCACCCCTGTACTAGGTGTCGTAAGACTAAGGTATTAGAACCGACAGATGGCGGTATATCCGAAACAGTGAAGCACAAATGCACGGGACAGGAATGAGCAGCAGAATCCCCGTCGCGAAAGCTGCGCTGTACGATTGACAACACGCTTGCCCAGCGCGACAATTATGGGAAAAACACCTCCTTCCTTGGACTTCCACTTTCAATCAATTTTGAGAAACGTCGAACTAAAATGGTAAAAAATAAATAAACTGCGTTTTAGAGCCGTTAATAAGTAGTTTTATTATAAGTTAAAAAGTAACAAAGGTAAAATAATATGAGGTAAAAAGTATAGTTTTTAATTAAATCATATTTGAAGCAATATTTATTAAAAATAATCAACTTGCTGAGTCCGCAGCCTATCTTTTCCGGTTATATCAACACCACAGAAAACTGGAATATTTCCTAGTTCATTTCTATATTTCAATTATTTGTTAGTAGCGGCTCGCCCTGGCTTCGCTGGATTATTTTAAAAACTGTAATAAAATGAAAATAAATGCCCACAACATGTCATACATTCACCTGCTTAGTAATTAGTCGCTCAAAACACATGCGAGACATCAGACAACAGAGAAATCACAATTATGTTACTTATAAATATATATCTCAACACCTAGACTCAGAACAAACATAAATATCATATAAATATTTGTCCTAAGTGGGGATCGAACCAACATAAGAGATGTTGTGGGAATATATTTGTTATTATTAATTTTATATAGCCCTATCACCTGGGATAATGTAGCTAAATAAATCAAATATGTCATCTTCATAATATTAGGATAGAGTACATCATAAACAAGCACTTTTCTTTTGACTCGCGGGTTCGATTTCCACGCAGAGCAAATATTTATATGATGGTATTTGTGTTTTTTCTGTGTGTGGGTGATTCCTCTGTTTTCTGGGGTCTGTAACACAAGTGCTGTAAGCGACTTACGACTTATGAGATGTTGTGGTTTTTCTAATGATATATAACAATTCATTTTTCTGCGCAAATCGCTCGTCTGCTTAGTCCAAGTCTTGACACAATCAATGGCTTATTGCTATTCCTCATCGATAGGTTTTTACAACGCCTATCGCGACACTGTTTAGTTCAATACCATTGAGACACGCGATCGCTCGCGAGCACAACGCCTCTTCATTTCCAATTACTTCCTTATAAATAACAGGAAAAGTCCACAGTCCCGAGTTTTCTTAGCGAATATATTTTAATTAACATTGTGTTGTCTGTCTGTGTAATAAATAATAATGAAGTCGTAGCTAAAGATTAAATAAATGTGAACACAAACAGTAAATTGATATTTAACATTGTTGATAACATCAATAATGAAGTGTAATATGTTCTATATAAACAAATAAATAATGAAGAGAATACAGTGTGTGATTACAGAGAAGACAAAGAGAATATATTAGAAAATCTGACCTTGGTGAGTCATCTAAAGTGGCATTGATATTATGAAAGAAATTAAAGATAAATCTTAGGTGTGATAAAATTGCAAAAATGTGGTGCAGATTTTTGACATTCTGTTTGCTCGTATCGATGATACTAGTAATTGTGTTGAGCTACATCCACGGCCGGCCTGTCGTCCATTTATTCTTCAAACGATGCTGCGATGAAGACATAGAAAATGATGAAGTGATATTCGAGAATTTCGCCAACAATTATCTTAGAGAGCGGCTAGTGGCAATCGATGTGGTCCTAGATAACGGCACATTCGTTCCATCGGATGTCGACATCGATGAAATTATGGAAGTTATGAGGGAAAAGCTCAATGTACACGATCCAAAGGCAAGGGAACGGCTAGCAGAACTCGAGAACGAGATTATGGTAGATAACTTGAATGTAACAGAAAGTATTAATGATGTTGCGAGTATAGATGTATTTGAAATGGCTAATGATGAATTGTTGACTGCAGTAACATCAGAAGATTCAGATGTTTCAACTACAGGAAAACCAATAAACAATGCAACTACGTCCATTATTTCCACAGAAGATATTTAATTGGACCTTGAGTGTTATATACTTCTGGGAATAGTGTTTTTTAATGCCAAAGTCGTGTAAATGTACTGATAATTTTAATGTTTTATACTAAGAGTCGTTTCAAAATGGAATTTTCTAGAAAAAACAAATAATGCCATCAATTACGGCTTTTAAACGCGGTTTATTTTGTGTTTTTTTATTTAATCAACTTTTTCACTGTTTTTATAGACTTTTAAATATGTATATATCTTTGTATATAAAAATAACATGTCACAGGAAGATCTACTAGGCTGATTTTATAATTTTTTGCTTTCTGTGTACAGATTGATCCAACTTGTGATAGGATAGTTTATATCTCAGTTTAAGGTCTGATAACCATAGGTGTATAGCTAGGACAGGGCAACGTCGGTCGGGTCAGCTAGTAGTTAGATTTATATAGGACTAGCTGTGCCTGCGACTTCGTCTGTGTGCAGTAGTTTTTTTGAGCACCATACCTTTCTACTTTAACTTACATACAATTTTAATGTTATATTTATTTATATCAACAAATCAATAGCCTAAATAATAAGTTTTAAGCTTCTAGCTCTCACAATAGCGATACTTCCATACACCTTTTCGTCCCCCCTTCCGACCCCTTACAACTCTTATGTCGAACGAAAAAGTAGCCATGTCCATTCTGAGGCCTTAGACTGTCTGTGTTCCGAATTTCATTTAAATCTGTTCCGTAGTTTAGGCGTGATTGCGTAACAGACAGACAGACAGAGTCATTTTCAGATTTATATTATTAGTAAGGATGAAAGATCAAATATTAGGTATAAATTAGTGGTAGAGTATTAGCTAACTCGAGGGACTGTATTCTCTTAGTTATACATATATATTTATCATGAAAAAAATATTGCAACTTTAGATTGAGATTTATTTTTTCCCCCACAACGTCTATATTGATCTGATACCGTGGTAAGTCGCTTAAAGCACTTATATTACTCATATCAGACAACAGAAGAATTATAAATATGATACTTAAATACAGACTTAACACCCAGACACAGGACATACACAAACATCGTCATATAAATTTTAGTCTTGGGTGGTCTGGTCTTTCTGGTTCTCAGGCGAGTCATAATATTTACTAATATCCTAATATCCTGTATCTCAAGTTTGATCAACTGTACACAGTAAGCATTTATTTTAATATTTATTTGTAATCATTTTATTATTAATTATTATTTAAATAAATCGGATTATGGATTTTTTAATATATTAGGATATTATATATTTTTGTGTTCCATAGCCTGAACTAAATTTGATAAATTGATTCTCAAGAACAAAGTCTCAGTGAGATAGCTAGTTGTATGTCAGAGAAATATTTTAAGCATGTTAAGGTTAAATATTAAAGAAAACATTAACAAGAGACTGCCTTTAATTATTATTTATAGTAAATCTTTTATTTTATATCATCATTATCCAGAAATAGTCTAGCTAGAAATGACTACATTGTTTTTCGCCAATGTAACTTTTAATGACTTATAGATGATAGCAATCCTGAATTACTTTAATGCATTTTATTGCAAAATATTATATAAATGAGTATATTGCCGTGAGCTACCGGCGGAGTAGAAAAGTACCACCCACTGCACCAGGTGTGGTAAGAGGCTACTAAGGTACCAGAACCAGCAAAGGCGGTATATCCATCCGGAATAGTGCAGCTAAAATGCACAGAGCGGGGATGGACAGCAACATCCCCGCAAAAGCTGCGCTCAGCTATTGCCAACACGTTTGCCCAGCGCAGCAATTATCAGCAAACAACCTCCTTTCTTGGAGAGGCCTATGTCCAGCAGTGGACTCTCAATGGTTGGTGTGATGATAATGATGAATTAAACATGTCCTTTCAAAAGACGTTTATTTATTGTATTGGGCACACAGCGTAAAATAAAACTATCTCTATATCTAAATATTTATGGAATCTAGGCTAGCTGCGGCTCAATGACGACGATGTATAACAAGCCTAACTAGCAAGCACTGAATTTACTAACTCTATATATCAACAATATAGACCCAATTTTCAAATAACTAAAAAAGAAACTTAATTAAACTATATAAATAACAATAAAAATAGAAAGAAAAAAATCTAATTTATTAATTGCGTTTTATAGAATGGATCAACGGGCGCGTTGGCGCAGAATGCAGTTATCCTGTCTTGTGCGCCAAAGGTCGTACGTACGATTCCCACCCATATGTGTCTGGGTGTTATTTATATGCATTTTAGTATTATTTTGGTAATTCCTTTGATTTCTGAAATCCACAACACAAGTGCTTTAGCTACTTATCACGGAGATTTCTTTAGATATATATCAAGACAATGTATGAGATGTAGTCTGTATTTTTTTTAATTTGTGATACATATGCGAAAGTGACATTGTTTGGTAGACTTAAAATAAATTAATCTGATTCCGATAAAGCTAAAATAGCTTAAAGGGCAAATATTTATTTAATATTTCTGTTTGTTCTGTGTCTGGGTGTTTAATATATGTATGTAAGTATTACATTTGTGATTTTTATTTTTGTTTGATGTGTATTATGTCCGTAATGCGCATTAAGCGGGTTATTTCGGAGTCAGGTCAATGTATAATATGTTGTGTGAATTTAATTTAATAACAGTACAGAACTGACATACATATGTATATACATATTAATATTTATATATTCGTAATAACAATATATATTTGCATAACATGTCTGCCAACATGATTATAAACATCGCTGGTAGGAAACTAAAAAACTTGATTAAACAATATTAAATTAACATTTGAATTGGTGACCCTATTATAATTGAGGTGGTGCTATATAAAAGAACGCGTCTTGTCTATGACGTGATTGTCTATGGCAAGAATACCATAAACAAGTATAATTACATGCAAATATCACGCCTGTGTCCCATCGGGGTAGGCAGAGACTATAGATCTTCACTTGCTACGATCTTGGCAAACATCTCTTGCTTCCCTTACTGGCATTAGTCTATTCATACACGCTCGTTTATTCTTGGTACTTTTGACCTGGGCCTTTTTAGTACCTCTTCTACCTGGTTAAGATATGTTCGCCTCGGTCGTCCTATATCAACTCCTCCATTCACTTCTGCTCTATATATTAGAGCAGTCATTCTTTCTACATTTCTAAACCATCTTAACACTCTTTCTCTATTGTTGGCACAAACATCATCCTTTGCACCACATCGATCACTTATACACTATTCTTTAAACTATCTGTCAAACTCACAAGCAAAATTATAGCTAGATTTCAATCATACTAAGCCTTATTCATTATAAAATACTTAGCTGTGAGGTACCGGCAATAGTACCTCCCTCCCTGTAACAGGTGTCGTCAGAGGCGACTTAGGTACCAGAAACAAAACAGTGTAGGTCAAATGCACAAAGCGGGGATGGGCAGCAGTATCCCCGTCGCGATATTTGCGCTCTGCGATTGCCAACACGCTTGCCCAGCGCGGCAATTATGGGCAAATTTGACCCTTTCTTGGGGAGGTCTATGTCCAGCAGTGGACTTCCAATGGCTAATATGATGATGATGAATTATCGTAATAATTTAATTAAAAAATGTGGGTCTCGGTGTTTGTTCTGTATGACCTACTGAACTGATTTAAATAGATTTTCGCTTACTGTGTACAGTTTGATCTAACTTGAGGAAAAAGGACAGTTTATATTTTTGTATGAGTTTGGATGGCGCATGCTTTAGATTCACAAATAGCTTGACAGTTGGCGCTGCAGCCGGTATCTAGGTTATTTATCGAACGTCTGTCAAATCTGCTAGTATATATATTATTAAGACAGGACAACATCTGTCGGGTCAGCTAGTCTTTCTATTCTGGTCTAGCTAGCTAATCAGCTAGTCTTTATATTTAAAAACTAGATGACCCGGTCAACTTCGAGTCAACTACGAATATTTGTGTAAAATGTGGTCAAACCCTAATGTTGTCAAAAAAACACGTTTTAATTTGTAAAATCACAAAATCTGAATTCGAAAATTCTATGTAATATACTTATTGTTTATGTTTCCGTTCAAACTTTTTTTGAACTATCGCAATTATTTCAACCTAGAAATTAGCCGTGATACGGTCCAGCTATTCTAAAGTTAGTTTCAGAGGGACAAACGTACAGCAATACATTTTCATATTTCTAAAAGAGTGTTTGGCGTACGGTACTGGTAGAGTAGAATAGTACCTTCCCCCGTACCAGGTGTCGTAAGAGGTGACTGAGGCATCGGAACGATAGATGGCGGTATATCCTAGAGTTGTTAAAACCTCTTAGTTTTATAAGTATCCAAAATTTGATAAATACAGCTCATACGGTTATTTAGATATTAACGTCATTTTTATCACTAATTGACTGACTGACCTATAGATAAAAATTCTAACCTTCTCCAAGAGGACCTGGAATTCAACTTGAGCTTCAATTTATCCTAAGTTATAAGCTTATTGTTTAAATTTGGCAAATGGATATACTGCCACCTGTCGACACCAGGGAGGTACTATTCAACTCCGCCGGCACATCACGGCCATTTGAGCTTAGGATTACGCATTAATGTTTACAGATCCGCAAACTCGCATTTTGATGGCAAGTAAACGGCACTACAGAATTAATTACGACTCTCCCTCTTCCTATCTTAATAAGCGGAATTACAATCGGCTGGTCTCGCTCGCATTCAATTTATCGCTAATACAACGATAAATCTAACAGTACACTGTTTTGGTTTATTCCATTTAAATAATCCATTGTTTTGAGCCATTGTTGCACTGACGGTGTGGACCAAAATTGTAAAATTGTCTTCCACCTTAAATATTTATATCAGAGAGTTTGCAAGATGAGTTAAGTATTTTTTGGAAACAATAACAATTTGATGTTCTATACAGCCATTAAAATGAACATAAAAATTTTTTTTTTACATGAGGATGACCTCAAAAGTCTTCTGCATTGGTACCTTTCTCTTACTTATTTCTATCGACAAACAGCAGTGTTTGCATTATTGTTCAAGAGGTGAGAGAGGCAGTAAAATTATTAGGTGATGTGACAGAATATCAATGAGTCCTAAGGTTGGCTACGCGTTAGTGATATCCTTATGATATACGAACGTTTATAGGCTGCGGTGACGCTTACTATTACGCGGACTGTATGCTTGTTTGTCATTAATTAAAAGTCGAACATGTCTTTATTTAAAAAGGCTTATCATAGGCACTTTAAAATCATAAAAAACAACAAACAATATATCTATAAGTATAGATTTGTGTATTACAATATCACATAAACGAGTGATGACCCTGATAATTTTATGTAGTTATAAGTGTTATTTAAACAAATAGGTCATTGAGTGTCCTACTTCAATGCTAGTCTGCGGCCCCAGACGGGTCTTATGACCAAGTTTATAGCAGGTTAATCACGCAAGCCAACAGAATATAACCTGCAATAAACTGTTAGTGATATCGGTGCCAATAATACCTAAGGGTAATGCTATTTTTTGATTTAACCATTTGGTGACCATTTACAAATAAATAAATATCTCGTATCTAAGATGCTCTTAAATCCATATATAAAAAGAGAAGCTAAGAGGGACTCCACTTATAAAGAAGGGCAGCATTGAAGATTTTTGAAAATTCACCCCCCCCCCCCAGTTGGGTAAAACGAGAATGCAATATTAGTAAAAAACGTTGCTGTTTTTGAAGTTATTTTATATAGAATTCAGTATAAAGGTTATTCATTGAAAATCGGGGAACACGAGCAGAATATTTTTCATAAAACCGTCCTTTAATATAGAGGGGTGATAAGTTAATATGAAAGTTTTACAACTTAACGTGGGTGAAACCGTGGCTTGCTACTGGTAATAAATTATATAAATAACATTCCTTACATAGACAGGATAGATACCCCTAAAGGGGTATAACGGGGGTGCAAAGTTACCATGAAACCTTACTGCTCTTAAAATTATTCCAATAACATTCATTATTAAGGTTTTCATTGAAAGTCATGACACACATATAAAATATGTCTTAGAAAATTATCCCTTGATGGGGCAATTTTTTTTGTATATTATGAAGTCAGCAAACAAGAATTCGCCGTGTGGTACTGGCAGAGTAGAATAGTACCTCCCTCTTTACCAGGTGTCGCAAGAGGCGACTAAGGTTACAGAACCGACAGATGGCGGTATATCCATTCGAAACAGTGTAGCTCTAATGCACAGGGTGGGGATGGGCAGCAGCATCCCCGTCGCGAAAGCTGCGCTCTGCAATTGCCAATACGCTTGCGGCAAGTATGAGCGAAATTCCATTCTTTGGGAAGCCTATGTCCAGCAGTGGCTGAAATGATAATGATGATGAATTAACTATTTAATTTCGACCAGGAAGTGCGACCAGAAAGTCCTTTAAGTCTATGAGCAGTTCTTCCTTTTCTGAACAACTAGCGGGATTCGACCTTCAAGGAACATTTATGACTTATGCCTTCGACAATCATAAACGATAAATCTTTGCTTGCGCACGTCATCGTGTCCTTATAACGTGCCGATTGTTTGTACGTGTTTGGAATGGGGGGTTTTTAAAGTACGAGTGCATATTTTAATGTATTGTACGAGAATATAAAATAGCTATGGCGAGGGCAATGGTTGGGGTCTCTTGGCATGATAAAATTAAAATCAAAGTATTAATAGGCCCGATGGCGCAGATGGTAGTGATCCTATCTTATGAACCTAGGGTCGTGGGTTCGATCCCCAGTCAGGACAAATAATATATGATGATATTTGTGTTTTTCCAGTGTCTGGGTGTTAAATATATGTATTTAAGTATATTTGTGATTCCTCTGCTGTCTGATGTCCATTACACAAGTGCTTCAAGCGGCTTACTTCGGAGTCGGAGTTCGGAGTGAATTTTTAAAATTCTTTACTCAAGTTACATTACAAGCACTTTTGAATCAAAAATAATAAATAGAAATATGAAGTACTAAAGCCGTGAGGTACCGGCAGAGTAGAATAGTACCTCTCACTGCACCAGGTGTCGTAAGAGGCGTCTGGCGAGAAGAGCAATAATATTCTGCCGGTACCTCACGGCACAAATAATATCTACTTAGCTACATAAAAATAACCACCCAGGAAAAGAGGAATAGTACAAATATAAATATTTGCCCTGGGTGGGGATCGAATACACAACCTTTGCCGAACAAGATAGGATCACTACTAGCCGCGCCACCTGGCTCATCCTATGTTTATTTCTATATTTATTATTATATGTATTGTCGATATATCTCAATGCCTTAAGTCGAGAGTTTTCGACCAACGTGTGTCACCAGCGATGCTCTATGGTAGCGAAACGTGGTCCCTTACCATTGGTTTTATTGGCCAACTGAAAGTAGCTCTACAATTTATGGAGAGGGCAAAGCTCGGAGTTTCTTTGCGCGATCGAATCAGGAATAAGGAGATCTGTAACAGAACCAAAGTTACCGACATTGCCTGGCGGATTAGTAAGTTAAAGTGGAATTGGGCAGGGCGTTTGGTACAAAGAACCGGTGGCCGATGGAGTCGTAAGGTTCTTTAATGGAGACCGCGTACCAGTTAGCGCAGCGTAGGGCTTCCACCCGCAAGATGTACAGACGATTTGACTAAAACCGCAGGTTCACGCTGGACACAGGCTGCATACATACATACTCCTACTGGAGATTACTAAGGGAGGCCTATGTCCAGCAGTGGACGTCTTATAGCTGATATGATGATGATGACAATAAACTGAGATAAAAATCACCTTCTCTTACGTTGGATCAAACTGTACATAGGAAGCAAGAAGTAATCAAAATCGGTTCAGTATTTGAGAAAATATATGAACGCAAAAGTTCTCTCACTCACTCACTCATCACTAAATAGTACTTTTAATAATATTATAAATCTCGGAAACTACAAATAAATCTCGGAAACTACAAGTGCTAGGAGTCTTAAATTTTGCATGGTGATTTCGTTTTAAAAAAAGGCGCTAACTTAGACGGAATGTTGCAAAATTCAATCCTTAAGGGGGTGAAAAAGGGTGTCAGTGTTTGCATAAAATTTAGAAAGGCCTTTTGCTGAAAATGACTTTTTATTAAAAGAAATTAAAATGTAATTCATTATTAATCTGAACAACCCTTACAAAAGGATGAAATAAATGGTGTAATTGTTTTATTTTTAATTCCTTTCCCTTTGATAAAATTAATTAGAGATTTCAGGATAAACTTATTGTTAAGGTTTATTACTGCTTGAAAAATTATATTAATGATAAAACTGCTAGGGATTAAATTTAATTGCTCTAACATCTACTATTAAGACAACGTTTTGTTAGCGCGGGCGCCGGTGTGGGTTCCAATAATACCTACCATTAGGTGTTATTGGAACCAATACCACCATCAGTTTTTCTTGTAGGTTCTTTCTGGTGACTCGCGTAATGAGCCTTTAAATTATTTGCTATAAACTTAGTTAAAAGACCCGTCTAGTACTAAACCGACCAAATTAGTACTAAAGTAGGACATTCATTGACCTATTAGTTTAAATGACTTTATAACACCATAACTTTGTCAGGGTCATCGGTCATTTGTGTAAAATTGAAACAAGCAAATCCATGCTCATAGATTTTTTGTTATGTTAGATAAATCGCTAAAATTAAGTCACGGACGTCAGACAACAGAGGATTCACAAATGTAATACTCTTCAACACCCAGACGCAAAAAAAACACAAGTATTACCCGAAAAATATTTGTCCTGGGTAGGAATCCAACCTATTGGGGCACAAGATAGGATCACTACCGTCTGCGTCATCGGATCCGTCAAAAGTTTGTATGAAAACAAATGATACAGGCTTAAAACAACAGTATAGGGTTAGAGTTTCATCATGTTCCCGAGCGAAGTCGGGGCGGGTCACTAGTCAAGTGTACAAGCTACTACAAAATCTAAACGAAATACTCGCAAGTCATTAATATCGCTAATAATTAAAGTTAGTTACACGTTGTATACCCCAGTTGTTGCGAAAGAGGGAACAAGTTAATCTATGGGCTGTATAGAGCGTCACGCTTGCTAACAAGAGTGCGGGGGACGGGGCCTGGTTGTTTGATGAGAGGAGCGGTTAGCGAGCGTCATAAACTAGAAATAAAACAAAAATATTATAGAATAGGTACCCGAACCGATAGATGGCGGTATGTCCATACGTAATACGAGTAGTGTAGCTCAAATGTAGAGGATGATGATAGTCAGCATCCCTATCGCAAGAACTGCACTCTACGATTGTCAACACGCTTGCCCAACGCGGCAATAATGGGCGAAAAATCTCCTTTCTTGAAGAGGCTTATAGTGGACTTTCAATGGATGGAATGGTGATGCTGAATTCCATATACGATCGCAATCATTTAATTTTATGTTATAAAGTCAGATATACGTTCTGCTTAATGACAAACGTGACTCATGTTACAAAGATATCATTAGTGTATGGCCAACCTTGAGAATAAAGATTTCTCTCCTCTTTCTGGCCCTCTTACACCCTTCAAACCCGAACACAGCATTGCGAACACTGCCATTTGGCGGTAGAAGTAGGTGAGAGTGTGGTACCAATGAAGACAAACTTTGTGAGAGGTATACCTCTAGTAATGCATAACTTCGTGATGTGAATGCTCCAGCTCATCTGCAACCTAGTGCATTTAAAAAATGCTGTTGATAATGATGAGTGGATATGCCGCCATCTACATGTTTTCCAACCTCCGTCGCTTCTTAAGACACCTCAAACAGGGGGAGATACTGTCCTACTTTGCCATTACCCCACGGCTAACTTTAGCCGGTACCCCACAGCTTGTTGAATCAAAGAATGTTTATATGTAACGAGTACAAAGTATAGGATTCTTTGATATCTATCAAGTATGTTGTTCTGAGTATAGAGATAATGAAGAGAGAGGCATAAAGGAAATCTAGAATTGTTACATATACTATCATAATTATGCCAGTAACATAAATTGACGGGCCCGGTGGTGCAGATGGTAGTGATTATATCTTATGCGCCAAGGGTAGTGGGTTCGATTCCCACCTAGGACAAATATTTATATGATGATATTTGTGTTTGTCCTGTATCTGGGCGTAAAAATATGTATTTAAATATAATTTGTTATCTGCTTCAAGCGACTTACCACGGAGTTAGGTCAATGTATGAGTGTTGTTATGTGAATATATAATTAAACATAAAATGTCGTCATAAAAAGTCGAAAAATAACACCTTGGTTTATTTAACGTTTAAATAAACCAAACAAGCATACAGTCGTGATAGTAAGCCTCACTGCTGGATGTTTCTACAATCACAAGGATATCACTAACGCGTTGCCAACCTTGTGACTTGAGGATATTATGCCACATTACCCAGTAAAGTCACTGCCTCTCTCACCCTTCAGGCTGGAACACAGCAACGCAATCACTGCTATTTGGCGGTAGGATTTGTTGAGAGTGAGGTACCAATGCTGACGACCTTTCAGTCTACCTCATGTTTTGTTACAAGCAACGTATGGAATGATCGAAGCAAAAACTTAACTCACTCTCGGATGCTTGTTTCCCGCTCCGCTTGTGCGCATGACCGCGATCTAAGTAGGGTAAGTTGGAAACTTCCCTAAGTCGGCATAGATCTCCTTCGGCTCGGGAAATAGTTCATCCGGAATAGAACATAGGACTGTTCGTTGGTAGTGCGTAAAATCGACTTGCGCGTTCAAAAACTAAGTCTTATGTTTTTGGTGGAGTAAATAAAATGTTAGACGTCAGGCAATACTATAATAATGACTAATTCTTCATCATCATCATATCAGGCATTAGAAGTCCACTGCTGGACAAAGACCACGCCAAGAAAAGGTAAAATTTTGTTCATAGTCGCCTCACTGGGCAGACATGTTGCTGGGCAGAAATGCTGCTGCCCATATCCTTTTGCATTTGAGCTAAACTTTATCGGTTGGATATACCGCCATCTGTCGGTTCCAGTATCTTAGTCGCCTATTACGACACTGTATCAAGGGGAGGTACCTACTTTGCATTACTACTACCTAAAATCGGTTCTGCAGTTTAAAAGTTCATTTCGGACAAACAGCGTGACACGAAATTTTTATATATAAAAAACTTCAATAGATATAAATCACATGGCATGTTGTTTGTCTGGACTCCTGAACTACTTTACCGATATATAATATAAAAAATAAATTTGCACACCTTAAGCAGTTTGATCCAACTGGAAATATAGTTATTTTAATGTCTATTATTTGATATTCACAATAAACTGTTAACTCTAAACGATTTTAAGCGGTATCTGTTGGCCGGATTTTGTAAGTAATCAATAGATGGCGCTGTTATGTTAAACCAACAAATATGTCATATAAGCTACAATAGATTAGTAGGTTAAAATATAAGTTACATTTATTTTGTAGTAAACGAAATAAAGTAAAATTCAATTGTTTCTTAAATTTTAGATGTTAGTGTGCGAGATTGATCAAAATATATTTTTTAATGTAAGTAAATGCATAGACAAGACAACATTTCTCAGGTAATAGAGGAATCGTCATCTATACTAACATTATAAAGAAGAAGAGTTGTGTTTTGATATTTATGTATTTTTTATTTATTTATTGAACTTTATTGCACAATATGTAAAAATCGCGGACTTGATGCCAGTTGGTTTTATCTCCCATTCAACCATTACACGAAACAAAAAAAACAATATATCCACTATATATTGTTTATATGCAGACAATATATATATATATATATATATGAAGTCGGCAAACAAGCATAGGGTCCACTTGATCGTAAACGTGATGGCAGCCTATAGACGCTCGTGTCTCCAACCCTGTAAACTGAATATACCATGTCACCTTTACCCAGTAATTTCACTGCCTTCTTCACTCCTCAAACCGAAACACAGCAATTCGAACACTGCTATTTGCCGGTAGAAATAAGTGTGAGGTACTAATGAAGACGACTATTTGTATAAGGTCTACCTCTTGTAAAATAAATCTTCTTTATAGCAACGAATAATAATAGTAATTGAAAGACAATAAATAGGAATACAAAGAATTTACCGAATTATACCATTTTCTGCTTCCAATGAAACTAAATAAACTTGGGTACCGAAATATTCAAAACGTTAGAAAATGTTAACTGGCAGTTTGTGATTCAAACTGCACCGTTCAGGTGTGTCAAACCTTTGCAAATGAACATTTTTGTGAAAATATGTAATTACAAATTATGTCAGATCAAGTCAATCAATTGTTTTTTATTCGGGTAGGCCCATTATAAGCAATTTTATCATCATCATCATCATACCAGCTAATAGAAGTCTACTGCTGGACATAAGCTTCTCCAAGAAAGGAGGTTTTTTGCCCTAAATTTCTGCGCTGGGCAAGGGTGTTGGCAATCGCAGAGCGCAGCTGTCCCCGCTCTTTGTATTTGAGCTGCAATGTTAAGAATGGATATACCGCTATGACACCTGGTGCAGTAGGAGATACTATCATATCTTGCCGGTACCTTTGAGTCATATCTTCAAAAAGTACCAAATTTTGTATTAAATTCATAATACTGAAGACTCTGATGAACCCACGGTATCATAAAAGTTATCTAACATATTTAATGCATGTTCATTACTTAAGCCAGAAAGGGTCCTTCGAGAAAAACTGGTGGTGATAATGGTTCTATATATTATATCATTATAGTGGAATAGAATCTTGCTCTGATATCGTAAGACGGGATTAAGGTACCAGAACCGACACAATATCCACGACGGTATATCCGCTATATCTATCTGTATCTGGAACAGTTTGGTTCAAATGCACAAGGTGGGGATGGGCAGCAGCATCCCCGTCGTGGAAGCTGCGCGCTGTGATGGCCAAAACGCTTGCCAAGAGTGGTAATGGGCAAATTTTCAATGGCTGAAATGATGATTTTATCAAATGAGGTTGACTTCGTATAAACGTCGTCTATAGGTGAGAGTAAGGTAATAAAATTACTAAGAAGCGTGACATAATAACTTCAAGTGTATTTATCATCACCATCATCCATTGAATGTCCACTGTTGGACATAGTCCTCTCCAAGAAAGGCAAGCGTGTTGGCAATAGCAGAGCGCAGCTTTCGTGACGGGGATCCATCACCGCCCTGTACATTTCAACTGACTTTTTTGCAAGGATATACCGCAATCTGTCGACTCTTAGTGTCGTCTTCTAGTTGCCTCTTTCGACACCTTGTACAGGTACTATTGTACTCTGCCGGTACTCTATTAATAATAGAATCTAGCCCTGACATCTTTAAATCTTCAAGGATGGCAACTCGCTCGTAATATCCTTGTGATACTTCAAGCGTCTATAGGCTGTGTCGACGTTTACTATCACGCAAACTATGTTTGTTTCGTGATTTTTAACCTTTGGACGGACAAGAGCGAAATATTTATCGTTACAACAGGACATCGTCTATCGGGTTAACTAGTTAGAAATAAATCCTTTTTTTACAAAAAGATCTCCATCCGATCCGGTAAAAATACAGGCAAGTAGATAAATTTACAATGTTGTATTACGCAGTGCCAGCGACTTCATCCACGTGAAGTTTTGTTTTGGAAGACATTCAATTTTTTTTTATTTGGGTTCCTAATTTTTATAAGTCTTATATTCTTAATATTTTTAAATGTCTAATATAGCCTTTCTAGATAAATGGACTATCCATAATAATCCAGAAATATTTTTTCAAAGCGGTCCAGTATTTCTTGAGATTAGCGCGTTTAAACAAATAAAGAAACTCTTCAGCTTTGTAATATAAGTATAGGTTTAATTTTTCCAGGTCCATTCTATTTTTTGCTGCTTCCATCTAAAATCAGTTAAATATTGGCAATTTGCCACCGGTTGGCGAGCCCTGGTCCGACATGTAACTTGGAATACAGCATGGAAACTAGATTTTTTTTTTACCAGTGACACTGTTATTTCGTTTTGAGGACTTCAAAGAGTCGAATCTGGAATAGTGAGGGGATGCAATGGGTTTTTGATAAATTTTAAAATGCTATTTAACTGATTGTACATTAAGTATACAGTTTGGATATCATCATCGTTTTACAGGCCCGATGGCGCTAATGGTAGTGATCCTACCTTGTACACCAAAGGTCGTGGCTTCGATCCCCACCCAAAGTAAATATTTATATGCTGAATATTTATATTAAATAAATGAAATTCACACAAAATCACATACATTGACCTGACTTCATGATAAGTTGCTTAAAGGACTTAGGTTACGGACATGAGACAACAGAAGAATCACAAATATAGTATTTAATACCCAGACACAGAACAAATACAAATAGCATTATATAAATATTTGTTCCGGGTGGGGATCAAAACCACCTTTCGCCGCGGACCTTTCGCACACAAGATAGGGTCACTACCATTGTATCTAAGTAATATATTTGTGATACCCCTGTAACACTTACCCCTGATAACACACGTGCTTTAAGCTACTTAACTCGGAGTCAGGTCAACTTATGAGCTGTCATCATCATATCAGCTGTTAGATGTCAACTGCTGGACATAATTTTGCCCACGACAGGGAGAATTTTGTGTATAGCTACTTTGTCAGATCCAGACCTTTAGTAATAGACAGAGGAACTTAATATTCTACTCTGCTGGTAAACAACGCCCCCTCTTTTTTCATCGTGCGGTAATACCGAATAATGAATCAAATGATTTACCACCACTAGATTTTCTTGCAGGTTCCTATCTGGTCGCTCGTGTAATTAACCTGCAGTAAACTTAGTTTTAAGACCCGTCTGGTGACGGCAGACTAGTTTAAGATAGGCCAAATTTACACGTTAAACGACTCGTATGATCCCGAGGGGTTATCAAGTTTACATTATGTTAGATGACTCTTAGGTTTTCGTGGGTTTATCAGAGTCATTAGTATTATAAGTATAATCAAATTTAGTACTTCATTCTTTGTTGTACTGTTTAACCGTGAGGTACCGACAGACTAGAATAGTAACTCATCTTGTTTTATCAAAACCGACAGATGGCGGTATATCTATCCGATAGAGTGTTGCTCAAATGCAGAGGGCGGGGATCGGGAGCAGCATCCCCGTCACGAAAGCGGCGAACTAGAACATTTTTGGGCATTATTCCTGCTTTCTTGGGGAGGTCTATGTCCAGCAGTGGGCTTCCAATAGCTGTTTTTTGGCAATTTGAAACTGATTATAATAGATTTCCTTGAATGAAGAATTTTGTGTTTGAGCTTATAGTTAATGTTTCCGCCACATGGTATTTCTAAATCAAAACTCTCTTCAAATGTACTCAAGAAAACCTGTATACTTGGGAAATCCGGCATCAGTTACTGAAAAATGATTTATGCATGAAACCTCCCAGGTTAATTTAGATTCAGCGGCATAAATTTAAATACGTTTGTCTTTAATGGCGAACGTTAAATCATCTACCAGATTATGTAACAGAATAATCATCCCTGTTAGTGGGGTGATTTTGACAGATCGCCCTTGTTCAGATAATGGAAGATAGGGATAAACGTACAGTTTTAAATGGTCCGACCAAGACAATGTTTTTTTAATTAATTAACGTAATCAATATTAATTTCAGCTATGAGGTATCGGCACAGTAGTCAGTGTTGTCAGCTATGTATACCGCCATCTGTCGATTCCAGTACCTCAGACGCCTCTCTTTACACCTAGTAGTTGTTCTCTGCCGGTACCTCACGGTCAGTTATTATTATATATTATTATTACAAGCCGAGAGGTATCGGCAGAGTAGAATAGTACCTTCTTGTACCAGTTGTCGTAAAGGCGACTAAGGTACCAGAACCGACAGATGGCGGTATATCTATCTGATACAGTGAAGTTCATGTACACAGGTTGGGGATGGGCACAACACCCTTGTCGCGAAAGCTGCGATTTGCAATTGCCAACACGCATGCCCAGCGCGAAAATTACGGGCTAAATTCTCCCTTTCTTGGGGAGGTCTATACAAACATGAATGTACCAAGGACGTTTGCCAAGCCGTACTCCATAGAACATCAGGCGCGAAGCGAATTCACTTCGTCATTAGTTTATAAAACTTGTAGTAAGTTTATGGTGAAAAAGTACAATAGTAAGATAGGGGGGAGGGGGGGAGGGCAAAGCATCCTCGACACGAAGCTTCGCTCAGCGGCTGATATGATGATGATGATATTTCTAAAAATAATTCAACAAATATGGGATTACATCACACATGCAAGGATGTTTTGGCAACTAGAAACAACGTAGGTAACACAAACACACAGACCAAACACAAATACCTAAGAATTCAGCTTGTTTATTTTGTTACTATGCTATACGGGTGGCCGGTCAATCAGCAATCAAACGTCCCTCGCAAATCCCTGTTCTTTGTATTTGTAAAAGAGAATCCATTCAGTATGTATAACATCATCATAATCATAAAAACGTCCACCGCTGGACACAGACCTCCCCAAAAAAGGGAGAATTTGCCGATAATTGCCGCGCCAGGCAAGCATGGTGGCAATTTTAGAGCGTATCTCCATGACGGAAACGCTCTGCGATCGCTAAAACCTAACCTCTTTCTAGCGGAAGTCTATGTCTAGCAGTGGACTTCCGATGGCTGTAACGGTGAAAGAATATAATTGATTCTCTGAAAATATAAAGAAATATTATATTAAATACGATTACATGATAACGGTGATAAATTTATATAATTTTATCACGCTAATTACACTATTATCTACCCAGAAAATCCAAATATCATCTATTTTACGATTCCAAAATATCAAAATATTCAAATGAGTTTAAACGTCAATTCGCCATCGACTTCATTTCTTTTTATTTTTTCTAAAATCCTACTTATAATTAAATTATCAAAGGAAAACTGGAACGCAAATACAGTTGTGTTAAAGACTTTTTAAAACTAATTTTATTTGAAAAGAAGTTCCTACTTAAAATTCTAATCATGAGGTTGCTATTAGATTTATTGTCTGTAAGGAAATTTAAAAAAGACTGTTTTTATGAGATATAACAAAAACCCTAAGTAAAATAAAACAAAGCCAATCTATCAAAAGTTGATTGATAAAAAAATGTGGATAAGTAACGTATTACAAAGGAGCAGTTGAAAGTCACTGTGACCAAAAATATCAGATGACATCACTGTGCGGCCGCAAAAACAAACGTACCAAACGATATTTTGGTCCCTTTTCCGAGAGCCGTGCAGTTTTGTTTACAACGTCAAAGAGATGTAAAAACTGCAGTCCCTCTTTATTTCAGTATGTTCCATTAGGAACAAACAGAGGAATCACAAATATACTACTTAAATATACCCTACAATATACGGATAGACAAATATCATCATATAAATATTTGTCCTGGGTGGGGATCGAACCCGCACCCCTTGGTGCACAAGATAGGATTACTACCATCGGGTACTAAAAACTCGTTCTTACTAAGAAAATCGCGTTCTATTTCAAAATAAGTTTTCACTGTAACATCTATATTTAAAACATCTTTTGCATTGCGAACTCTTTCGTTTCGTTTCGTTTCGAACATCTGGGAAAAATTCCCGGCAAACTATTATAAAACGGAAAAGCTCCTGAAAGATACGTTTACAAGGAAATGCACATTAAATTATGAAAAGGCAAATTCATTTTCACAGATCTTATTACATTTTATGTTATTTATTTTGAATGGAAAAATATAATTGCTTGATGTCTCGACATTATATACGGTAGAATTTGACGACAATATGGCAAGCGCCCTACGAAATTAAATCAATTGAAGATATTATTGAGAATGTGAACAACACACCAAACGAGGTCCTAAGTGATAATGATGAAGACAAAGATGAGCCAACTCCGATTTGACAAACGCCCAGGCATTATCAGCTGTTAATGATTTAAGACATTAAGTAGCTTCTTTGGATCAAAGCGAAGACGCACTGAAAAGTTAAATAATGTTTGTTATCTTTTAATAGCTAATGCATCAAAATCTTTTAGTAACTAAGTGATTATTTTAAATAATACAATTATACACAATTTATAAATGTATAATTTAATACCTATCTAACGTACCAAAATTACAACAATATACTTAATAATATGTAGTACCTACGTTTTATTTTCTCTATCCCGCATAATACACTTTCTTGTTTAAGGCGGGTTTTACTGTATTAATATAAACTTTAGTCGCGAAGTAGGTTCATATAGAATACGCCAACTTGGTTGGTTGAAGATTTTTCCCTACAAAGCGCGTTAGTGCAGGCCACGTGGATTCGTACAAATTAGACAACGCAAGGCCTCTCCCGGTTCCATTATTTTTATTTGTGGTTAAATAGGTAAGTACCAGAACTTATTTTCAATTGTTAATAAAGGGTTTTATAAATAAATGTACATAAATTGATTCAACATATTTAAACGCGCTTTAAATACCAGCAGCCAAATACTTTACATGAGGTAGACTTCTGAAAAAGGTCGTCTGCACTGGTACCTCACCATCACTTATTTCTACCGGAAATACCGGCAATGGACAGGCCCCCCGGGCTTAAATCATGAAAATCGTGTGACGTATATTATATACGCATATTTATATATAAATAATAAATGAATTATAAATTCCTACATCTCACACATTTATCTGATTTTGTGATAACTCGCATATTATTATAGCACTTGTGTTAAAGATAACAGACAACAGGAATCACAAATATTCTACTTAAATACATATATTTAGCACCCAGACACTAAACAAATATTAATATCATTATATAAATATTTGTCCTGAGTGGGGATTGAACCCACGACCTTGGTCGCACAAGACAGGATCACTACAACTGCGGCATAGGACCCGTCAATGTGTTTTGTTTTTCTCTATATTGTTAACACTGTTAGTTGCTAGGGTGCAGTGTGACGTAATCTCAGATTGCAATGCTCATAAAGGAATAAGAAGTTCTAAAGTGATAGTCATAGAAAGTCCACTGTGAGACATAAGCCTTCCCAAGATGGAGAGATTTTTGTCCAACATTGCCGCGTTGGGCAAACGTTGTGGCAATCGCAGAGCGCAACTACGCTTCTGCCCATCCTCGCCGTGTAGTATTCAAGCTGCGCTGTTCCGGATGGATATACTGCCATCTATCGGTTCCGGTATCACTGTAGCTTCTTAAAACACGGTCTAGAGAAAGGTACTAAAAAAGTCGATCCTAAAGTGTAAATGTAAATTCAACCATGTAATTAATCAGCTTGAATACACACATTTAACGCTATTAGTGTCAGAAACAAGCATACGTTCTAGGTGTGAGAGTGGTCTAAATTATACATGTTCGTGGTACCGCAAGAATAATTACTATGGTGCGTAACCACCCTTATGAGGACTATGTCATACTAGCAGTGCCTTGCGGTTTCTCCCGGGTGGTTCAATTCCCGTGAGAATAAAATGATACAAATAGCCTAAATTACTTCTTCATCATACCATCCATTGGAAGTCCACTGCTAGATATAAGCCTCTCCAAAAGGCGGTTTTTTGACCATAATTGCCGCGCTGGGCAAGCGTGGTGGCAAACCCAGACCGTGGTTTTCGCAACGGGTATGCTGCTGCCCATCCTCTCCATATGTATTTGAGCTACACTATCTCGGATGGAGTTACCGCCATCTTTCGGTTCTGGTACCTAAGTCGCCTCTTACGAAACCTGGTACAGAGGATGGTTCTATTCTACTCTGCCGGTATCGCACGGATTAGTTGATATGTACACGGATTTTTATGTGTTTACGTACAGTACCTATCTCTATACCAGGTGCCTGAGGTACCAAATCGGCAGATGGCGGTATATCCATCCAAAACAGTGCAGCATAAATAGTATAGGGTATTGGCAGCAGTATCCGCATCGCACAGTAGCACTCTGCGATTGCCACAACGCCTGCCCAGCGCGGCAATTATGGGCAAAAATCCCCCTATCTTGGTTAGGCTTATGTCCAACAGTGGACTTTTTATGACTGATATAATGATAATGATATATCAACTGATGAGTCAACCAATAATAAATGGCGCTTAAACGTATACCTCCAGCATATCACAAAAGAAAAGTAAACCTTAAACGATAAAAGTTTATCTCCGCAAATTGTCTGACTCTACGAGTCGGGATCAGATTTTAATGGGTCAGGTTAATTTTAGAACCTTTTTTAAGGGCAAGTAAACGAGCAATTGCCTTTTTAAGATAACAAGGCTGTTAAACAACTCTGTTTGAAGCGTCCTATTTGATGCGCGCCGGAATTTTTTGTATGATATGTACGAAATGTTTTTCTTCAAAGAATTACCGGTTAGAAAGAGTAAGAGTAGAAAAGTACTGACAGAGTAGTAAAGTAGTAAGTGACAGAAGGGTATACCCTAAACAGCGTAGTTCAAATGGAACATGACAGGGATAGGCAGCAGCGTTCCCATCTAGAAGCTCAGTCTGCGGCCACCACGCACACCCAGCATGGAAAAAAGGCAATATTATCCGTCTATGAATAGACTGTCCAGTTGTGGATGATCTACGATTGTACGATATGATTATATCATCATCATATCAGCCATTGGAAGTCCACTGCAGATCATATGCCTCCCTTAGAAAGGGCGAATTTAGCTGCGCTAAGCAAGCGTGTTAGTAATCTCAGTGCACAGCTTTTGCGCCGAGGATGCTGCTGCCCGTCCACGCCTTGTGAAATAGAGCTACACTGTTTCGGGTGGATCTACTGCCTTCTATCAGTTCTGGGACCTTCACTGCCTCTCACGACACCTGGTACAGGTTGAGGTACTATTTTACTCACAGCTTATATAGCGTTAATAAATTTATTAAATATTAAATCATACATTGATCTGCTTCAGAGATAAAACACTTCTGTTACGGTAATCAGAGAATATAATAATTCGTTTTAAGATTCGTTTGTTGCCAGCAGACTAGTATTAAAATTTAGCACAACTTTGACCTATAACACCATAAGGTTGTCAGGGTCATAGGTCGTTTGCGTAATATTGTAATAAGCAAATCTGTACTTGTAGTTTGGAAACGGCTATTTAAATAAAGACGTATTTGGCTTAGACTGTAAGTTTCAATCCACAACCCCGACTCGTAAGCCAGGGATAATATGACCAACCTGTCTTCAAATCTTTATTTCTTTCATCACCATTACAGCCATTCGAAATCCACTGCTGGACATAGGCCTGCCAAAGGCGAAATTTCGCCCATAATTGCCACGCTTGGCAAGCGTGTTGGCAATCGCAGAGCGAAGCTTACTCGACAGGGATGCTGCTGCCTATCCCCACCCTATACGTTTGAGCTACACTTAGAGTTGGATATACAGCTATCTGTCGGTTCGGATACCTTAGTTGCCTCTTACGATACCTATTACAGGGAGGTGGTATTCAACTTTGCCGGTATCTCACGTTTTTATCGTATTTTTTATATTATGAAGTCAGCAAACAATCATAGGGTCCGCTTGATGGTAAACGTGACCGCAGCCTACAGACGTTAGTGTCATCGCAAGGATATCACTAGTGAATCGCCAAACCTATGAGCTAAAGATGCTATAACACATCTACCCAGTAATTTCACTGTCTCTCTTACCCTTCAAACCGGAAGCAACAGGGCTATTTGTCTAAGTTGCTAAATCAACCTATATATATAAAGGTGATATAGCTATGAAGAAAAATAAATGAACGTCGCGTTATATATCGGCCTCATTTGTTACAGCCCACGACGACCTAAATACGGGATAAATGGGAATTATCAGATCAACCCCATGGTTGCAAGCGTTAATAGGTTAACATACATTCGAAGCGATAGCGAATAGATTTTCCTCGTTTCTTGCTGAGCATTGAATAGTTTTTTCCGTGAGGTACCGACAGAGTAGAATAGTACATCCTGCGCTAGGTGAATAGGAACCGACAGATGGCGGTATATCTAACCAAAACATGTAGCTTAGATAGCTCGGGGATGGGCAGCAGCATCCCTGGCCCGTAAGCTGCCCTCTGCGATTGCCAACACGCTTGCCCAGCGTGGCAATTATGGGCAATTTCCTCCTGACTTGGGGAGGCCTGTGTCTAGCAGTGGACTTGGATTTTTAAGTCATAAGGTGGGCAACGCGCTAGTTATATTGGCTTGTGATATTACGTGCGTCTATAGGTTGCGGTAACGCTTAATCACGCGACTGTATGCTTGTTTGTCGACGTGGTCGAATAAATAAAAAAAAAGAAAATTGGCCGTGGGGTACAGGCAGATAGAATAGTATCTCCCCCTGTACCGGGTGTCGTAAAAGGCGAAGGTTCAAGAACTGACAGATGGCGGTATATACATCAGAAACAATAGAGAAAACATAAATGCTTAGGCCGGGGATGGGCAGCAGCTTCTCCATCGCGAAAGCTGCGCTTTGCGATTGCCAACACGCTTACTCAGCGGCAATTATGTGCAAAATCCCGCTATCTTGGGAAGGCCTATGTCCAGCAGTTAATGAAGATGATGAAGATAAAGAAATTTATAAAAAAGAGTAGTTGATTTTCTCCTTACTAACATCACGTGGGAAACAAGTGGGATGTACAGCGGAAAATTTTTATTAGAAAATTTAAACAAGAAAACATTGCAAAATCCAATATCCATTTAGTACCGCATCTGTAAAAGCCTCTAAGCCGTAAAAACGCGTCATATATTTCGTTGTCTCTGTCTTGTTCTAGACCGTGGCGCGTGAAAAGGAGAAAAGGCCGGCTTTCCTACATAGTACATCACCTGTAGAAGCTTCAATAATTCAGACAATGTTTAAGCTATAGTTAAGGCAGACGCTCACACCGTGGTGTTATATTTGATTTGTGAATGTCAAAATATAATCTCTTTGGTTAAATTGCATCGCAACCTTCTAGGACCAATTGACAGTTGTTTCACAGAAGGGTAGACTTCATTCGTAATATCTTATAAGTTGAAGCGGCTGCGGTGTGCAGGGCACTTGGTACAAAAAATCGAAGTCAGTTGGAGCCGTAAGATTCTGGATTAGAAACCACGTATCGGCAAGCGCCGGGAGGTACCGGTAGAGTAAAATAGTATCTCTCCCTCTACCAGGCGTCGTAAGAAGCGACTGAGGTACCGAAACCGACAGATGGCAGTGTATACAACCGAAACAGTGAACATAAAATGCATAGATACTGTCACGAAAGCTGCGCTCTGCGATTGCCGACACGTTTACTCAGCGCGGCAATTATGGGCACAATGCCCCCTTTCTTGACAAGGCTTATGTCCAGCAGTGGACTCTCAATGGCTGATGTGATGATGACCGGTAAGCACAGCGTTGGAAGCACTTACAAGGTGGACAGATGATCTGACTAAAACCGCAAGATCGCACAGGATACAGGGCACATAGAACCGCTCGTTTTAGAGATCACTTGGGGAGGCCTATGTACAGCAGTGGACGTCCTACGGCTGATATAACCTCACATAAAAAGCCCGTTAAAAAGGTTTTCTTATAAATGCATTATGCTTAAGTTTTAGGGGATTTAAACTTAAAGTTTTATTTATGTTATGAAGCCAGACTACAAACATACCCTGACGATAAACGTGACCGCAGCCTATAGACACATTGTCATCACAAGAATATCACTAGCGTGCCGCTAACCCTGCAAATTGAAGAACTACTACGTCACATTTACCCTGTAGTTTTACTGCCTCTGACACCCTTTAAACCAGAACACAGCCATTTGAGCACTGTTATTTGACGGTAGAAATAGGTGAGAGGGAGATATCAGTGCAGACGACCTTGTAAGAGGTCTACCTTATGTAAAGTATTTGGCTGCTGGTATTTGAGGCGTGTTTAGAAATGTTTAATCAATTTATGCACAATTATTTAAAAAAATCTTCTTTAACAATTAAAAATAAGTTCTGGTAATTATCTATTTCATCATCATATTAGCAAGTCAAGACGTCCACTGATGGACATAGGCCTCCCCAGGTAATGTATGAGGTGTGGGAATAAAAAATTAAAAATATGCCTCAGAAACGACGGCCTTGTTAAATATAAGGCCACTTTAATCTTAGCAGTAATTTATTATTTTATTTTGTATTGTCATAAAATAAAATATTTACATTTCGTTTTTATTTTATTCCTTGATATAATATTTTAGTTTGCTTGTAAAAATTAAACATTGAACCATGAACCATTGACCCATGGTGATTGACCTTAAACGACGGTCGTCTGCATTGATACCTCACTTTACCTATTCCTACCGCCAAACAACTGTGCTCTGGTTTCAAGGGTGAGATGAAATTAGTAATTTTATAGTATTTAAATAAAATACAACAGAAAAAAACAGTAAGGTATATACGGTAAAAAATTATTAATGTGACACAATAGATTAAATGGACAAAACTGGCAATACTATATTACAATGCAATATGATATTACGAGCATCTATAGACTGCTGAGGGCGCGCTCACGCGGACTGAATGCATGTTGGTCGAAAGAAAGCTAAGTCTAATAAATTAAAAAAAGATCAGACGAAAATCAGTCAGCTATAATGAGTTCAGATAATCGATGACTTACGAATAGACTTGATAAATTGTATTGGCAGTATAAAGCGTCTAGATGTGGTAGATGGCTGATTGCATAGATTTCATACACCAAGACGCGCAGTGGTAGAAATACACCCACAAGGATAGACAATGTGGTCCGCAGAGTTGCGCTGGATACAAGTCATAGATGTCATGTCAAGTCATGGATATAGAAAAGGTTCTAGGTTTATTTAGGATTTAAGGAACATACTATGTGCTATAGCTATTTTTTTATTTTACATTAAGGGAATAGTTCTTACACAGTGTGCTATAGCTGTGTATAACTGTTTCATTATTTTACATTAAAGGAACAGTTTTAACTTTGTACGCGTAAAACTGTTCCGTTATTTTACTTCAGTTTCTTACAGGTTCTGGTGGCTCGTGTTATGAAATTGCACTAAATTTTGTTTTAAGCCCCGCCTGGTGACAACATAATAGTTTAAGTTTTGGTGCTTGTAATGGGCCTACTTAAAGAAAGAATATTTCGAGTTTAAGTTTACGTGTGCGTACAATTTGTTGTCAATTTTTGTTTGTTGTTTGCGGATTTTGACGTATTTGTCGACAACGTCAATAACTTAATAGCTGTTACAACTTCATAATTGTATAATTGGGACAATACATAAAATTATGTTAATAATAAATATATAAAATATGTACAACTGTTCCGTTATTTATGGTTATGGGAACAGTTCGTGTTCCGTGTGAGGGAAGGAACTGTAATCCCGGAGTTAGCGCCGGCGGCGTGTACCGCGCGCCGATTTATTAACGGCTCATTCAATTAGCCATTGCACTGTTTAAGCTAAAGCGTTGTTAATACATCACTATTAACAATGACTATTTTGTATTAACTCTATAGATTTTATCATGTGGTGCTAAAGTGGCTGATAGCTTAACCCACAACAAAATTCATTGGTGAAGATGAAGGTACAGTAGAAGAGTACCTCCTAAAATATGTATTCTTGATTTTCTATAACGCATTAACTCTATGGATTTTATCATGTGGTGCTAAAGTGGCTGATAGCCTAACCCACAACAGAATTCATCGACAGAGATGAAGGTAGAATAGAACAGTACCTCCCACTATACCAGATATTGTTGTTTCGGGACAGCTTAACTGCGAAAAGCCGTATCGATTAGATAGAGGAACATGAAAGAGTAGATATATCCCGGGGTATAATGCTTTCGGGTTAAAAATTAGACCAAGTGTTGCTCCAAACCATCAATTATCTTTGAGCTTTATTGTATTCAGAGGTGACTGAGGTACCAAAACCGACAGATGGCGGTATATCCAGCGGAAACAGTGTAGCTCAAATGCTAAGGTAAATGCTAATTCCCACAACATCTCTCTTCGTAGTAAGTCGCTTAAAGCACTTGTGTTACAGACGCCAAACAACTGAGCAATAACAAATATACTACTTAAATACATATAATTAACACCTAGACACACAAAAAATACAAATATCATTATATAGATATTTGCTATGGGTGGGAATCGAACCTTGGTGAACAAGATAGGATCGTATAATAGCTAGTGTTAGATTTATTCTGCTGTTCCTGAGTGAAAGAGTAACATAACATACATCCACACTAACAAACTGTCGCCTTAATAATATAAGTAAGGAAAAAGATGACGATGTGAGATATCACATTCAAAGGACTCTAGATATTATTTTCTTAGGAAAGATAAAAGAGAAAAAGACCTTAACAAATATCTCAAAAAATATTTTCCTTAAATTAAATACATAAACGTACACAATATACATTTATGTTATGCCCACAAACGTTTTATAAGAAAAAAATCAGCAACCCGCCCGTTAGTGCAAAGAGGATGAAAACCGGTTATTATGGGTTATCGCTAAGAGATAGACATACGCCATTTAAGATTTTTTTGTAGATCTTTTTAATGCGTACAATACTGAACTACATTGTTTTGATCTATCTCGTCGGGTTCAGCAAGTTTTTGCAGTGTATATAGCTTGTTTACTCAATGACCAGGTAAGAATTGTAACTAAAATAAGAAAGAGGTGCAATCCTTCGCTGCACTTGTTGGTATGTGGCCTACATTTTAGAACCTTACCACGTGGTCACATCAGATGTCGGTTTTGCATGCTATGTGTAGTAAACCAGCATACGTTCCGCTTGATGATAAACGTGCCGCAGCCGATAAACACTCGAGTTCTTACAAAGATATCACTAGCGTTGCCAAGTTGTGAACTGAAAATACAATGTCACATCTATCGGAACGTCAAACAAAAAATGTAAAAAGTAGTTTTCTTAGGTCTGATTATATTTTAAGATAGTTTCAGCTATATGTTCACTTTTGTTTTATTGTTACTTTTGATTTTACATAAAAATTATCGCCATCTTGTTTCTGTGCTTACCAACAATATGTTTTGTGACGTTTTTTGCTATAATTAGCATGAAGTTTCATTATTATACAATACAATATGCGGCATCGAGCCCTTCAAATTATATATCAATTGCAAGAACCAAACCGTTAAATACTTCTGTATATAAGTTTATCCCTCCCTTAACAAGCAAACACCGGTGGTCTAATTAATGAGATAATAACTAATCACTTCACGAAGTGATAGATGGCGTAAACGAGTTGCGGCAACATGGCGGACGGCAAAATCGTGGCGGGAAATGTTGATCAACCCGCGCTAGTATAACGGAGTTTGTGCTTAATTTGTTGCAGAGATATACCTCGTACTATATGTATACTTTGTAGATATATACATAATGCCGTGTGGTACCGGTGGAGTAGAATAGTACCTCTCTGTGTTCTAAGTGACAGAGGCAGCTGAGGTACTGGATACGACAATTGGCGGTATATCCATCCGAAATAGCGCAGCTTAATTACTATAGGGTGAGGATGGGCTGCAGCATCCTCTGCGATAGCCACCAGGCCTGCTCAGCGTGGCAATAATGGGCTAAATCTTCTTATCCTGGGCAGGCCTATGTCCAACAGTGGACTTTTTATGGTTGATATGATGATGATGACCAGAGGGCTACCTCTGGAGGTAGGATGTACCACCGTAGCAGTATTCGCATAACTGTGGTCCGGTTTGAAATGTGAGAGAGGTACTAATATTACTGGGTAATGTGACATAATATTTTTAAGTAACAACTTTGGCAACACGCCAGTGATATTACGAGCGTCTTTAGGCTCCAGTGACGCTTAATATCATATAGACTTTATGCTTGTTTGTCGACCCGATCTAAAAAAAAAATCTATATAAGATTTTGAGGCGTACATAAACTAAAATAACATTTTTATATAAATAAATTCCTACAACATCTCAGACATTACCTAAATCCGTGATAAGTCACTTAAGACACCTATGTTATGAAAATCAGACAACAGAGGAATAACAGATATACCACTTAAATACATACAAATAACACCCAGACACAGATATAAATATCATCATATAAATATTTGTCCTGGTTGGGGATAGAACCTATGACCTTTGGCGCATAAGACAGAATCACTACAATCTGCGCCATCGGGCCCGTATATATATAGATATGATGAAACATAGGCGATATCAAATTTACGTGAACTACGTCGCAGGCGTTAAACTAGTACAATAATATAATTTGAATCCTAGATTTTACAACCCACAGGCGAAAGACATTAAATTATAAGTGTTATAGTGCCAAGTAACAGAGCCGTTAAATGTAAAATAACTAAGCGAAAACGGCCTTTATCCTGAGTAATTAGAGACGATTATTAAATGCAATGTGACACAGCCATCCGGCCCAACTTTCTGGCGAAGGGTCGATAAGAATTAATGTATGCTTGAATTATTTTAATACTAATGGAGGTAGGCCAATGATGTCGAAGGTACCTCAGCCTTATCTATTTCTAGCTAGAAAGAGCAGTGAGGGCATTATACTCGTATATAAATATGTAGATAATAAATTCCCACAACATCTCATACATTGACTTGACTCCGTAGCAAGTCGCTTAAAGCAATTGTCTTACGGATATCAGTCAGCAGAGGAATCACAAATATACTACTTAAATACACATTTTTAACACCCCGACACAGAACAAACACACATATCATCATATAAATATTTGCTCTTCGTGAGAATCGAACCCATGACCCCTGGCGCACAATACAGGATCACTACCATCTGCGCCATCCGGCCTGTCAAAATTATTGTTTTACAGTGTGGTAGATGCGACTCGGTAAAATTCCTGGGTAATGTTTCATGTTATATTCAGGTCACAAGGTTGGCGGTATCCTTGAGACACGAGCGTGTATAAGCTACGGTGACGCTTGCCATCAGCCATCCGTCCGATAGCATCAACAAATCATCCATAGAAAGCCCACCGTTGGACATGAGGTAGACCTCATACAAAAGGTCGCCTGCCTGAGATGTTGTGGGAATCTATTTGTGGGTAATCGCGTGTAATAGTTTTTTTTGGGTACCATACCTCTTTGCCTTAACTTATATAAACTTTGAATGTCATGTTTATTTATATCGAATCAATGGCTTTAAAAATAAGTTTCAAGTTTCTAGCTCTAAAAATAGCGATACTTCCATACAACTTTACATCCCCATTTTCGACTCCATACAACTCTTATTCCAAATTAAAACATAGCCTTTGTCCTTTTTTAGGGTCTAAAGATTGTCTGTGCCAAATTTATTCAATATCGGTTTAGAGGTTTAAGCGGGAAAGCGTAACAGACAGACAAACAGATAGAGTTACTTTCGCATTTATAATATTAGTAGGGATTATTTACATAAGAATGTTATATTCGTTTATGTACGCTTTCAAATCTTAAATAGATTGTTTTTATTAGACTATCATATTCCACGTGATTTGTCACTGCCACCTAAAGATGATCGTAATATCAGGAAGTGTTGCCAAATTTGTGGAAGAAAAATATTTGTCACATTATCCAGTAATATCACTGCCTCTCTCACCCTTCAAACCGGACCACAGTAATGCGAATACTGCTACTTGGCAGTAGAAATAGGTAAAAGTGAGGTACATCCCACTTTTAGTTTAAAAAATTATAGGTACCAATGGTAGACCTCTAGTAAATGGTACGAGGTTACCATCATCATTATCGTATCAACTGTAAAAAGTCCACTGTTGGACATAGGCCTGCCCAGGATAAGGAGATTTAGCCCATTACTGCTACGCTGTTCAGGCCTGGTGGCTATCGCAGAGGATGCTGCAGCCCATCCTCAACCTATAGTAATTAAGCTGCGCTATTTCGGATGGATATACCGCCATTTGTCGGATCCGGTACCTCAGCCGCCTCTGACACCTAGTACACAGAAAGGTACTATTCTACTCCACCGGTACCACACGGCATTATGTATATCTTTGCAACAAACTAAGCATTAACTCCGTTACACACGCGCGGGTTGATCAACATTTCCCGCCACGATTTTGCCGTCCGCCATGTTGCCGCAACTCGTTTACGCCATCTATCACTTCGTGAAGTGATTAGTCATTATCTCATTAATTATACCACCGGTGTTTGCTTGTTAAGGGAGGGATAAACTTATATACAGAAGTATTTAACGGTTTGGTTCTTGCAATTGATATATAATTTGAAGGGTTCGATGCCGCATATTGTATTGTATAATAATGAAACTTCATGCTAATTATATCAAAAAATGTTACTGAACAAATTGTTGGTAGGCACAGAAACAAGAGTGCGATAATTGTAATGTAAAATCAAAAAGTATTAAAATAACAAAAGCAAACAAATCACCGAAACTAATTAAAAATATAAACAGTCCTAATAAAACTAGTTCTTTTACATTTACAGTACACAAGGTTGGCGCGTCACGAGTGATATCTTATAGTGATATCTTTATGATGACACGAGACTCTATCTGCTGCGGTCACGTTTATCAGGGTTGGGTCATTAGGGTCATCAATATCAAATAATATTTTGATTTGATTTGGTTAAAATAATATAAGGTTAAAAACTTGTTTTACTTGAGGATACTTTGTAAACGATATACGAGTCATTATTTCAAAGAAAAAGAATGCTGCTTTAAAATTGTTTCTTTGATAAACAATTATCAAATGTAGAGGACCCAAAAATTTCTTACATAGATCTGCCGTAGGATACATTATTCTCCTAAACGGAACAAGTTTTTAAATGGCTCTCTAAGATTTTTCTATTTTTATTTTATTGTCTTATGTAAACCAATCCATTTTGTTATATTATAAGACATAATGGCTGACGGGTAGCCCGTAGCGGTACGGTAGTGATCCTATATAGTGCGCCTATAGTCGTGGGTTCGATTCCCACACAAAATAAATACTTGTAGGTCTGGGTGTTAAATATATGTATTTAAGTACTATATTTGTGATTCCTCTTTTGATTGTGTCTATAAATCAGTGCTTTAAGCATCTTACTACTTATATAAAAATTAAAAAAATAATTAATAAATAACCAGTGTATCAATGCTGTGTTTTTGTGTAAATATCTATTTAAAAAATCTAAACATTTAATAATAATAATAATAACTTTATTCAACAACAAAAGGTAACTTAAACTAAAATACATTTTGATACTTAGGTACCTAAACTAGGTCTAGCCTTTCCTTTAGGTACCTATTGCAATCAATTTAATTGTAGATTACATGTTAATTTATTGTAATTAATTTAACTTTATAGTAGATAACATAAATTTAATATTGTTAGTAAAGCTAGCTAGTAATTAGTTCTTACATAATGTAGTGCCCCTGCAAGGGTATGAAACTTATTTTTATATTGTACTTTGTCCACCATGTTCATGTAATGTTACAAACAATAAATTAATTAATTTAATTAGAATTTGTGTCAGGTCAATCTATAAGATGTTGTTGGAAATTATTATTTATTTAAATAAGCGATTGGTATTAACCAGAATACAGGATTTTATTTATATTTTTATTTACTGAACGCGCTACTTGTTTTTTAATTGGCATTAATCTAAGGTAGTGATCCTACCTTGTGCGCCAAAGATCGTGAGTTAAATCCCCACCTAGGACAAATGTCTATGTGATGATAATTGTATTTGTTCTGTGTCTGGGTGTTAAATTATTTATGTAATAGTTTATATTTGTGATTCCTCAGTTGGTTGATAGTGCTTTAAGCGACAAATCTCACAGTCAGGTCAATATTTATTAATTTCTAGTTCATGAATGTATATTATTTAGCTCTTACTTAGAGAATAGCTCTTGCTATTGATTCCCCCCTTTTTAAACTTTTAGAACTGTTTCTAGCCGTGTTAAGTACCGGCAGAGTAAAATAGTACCTCTATCTGCACCAGGTGTTGTAAGAGGCGACTGAGGTGTTAGAACCGACAGGTGGCGATATATCCATTCCAAACAGAATTAATTCCTCCAATGCACAGGGTGGGGAGGGGCAGCAGCATCATCGATGCGAAAGCTGCGCTCTGTGATTGCTAATACACTTGTCCAGCGTTGCAATTATGGGCAAAATTCCCCCTTTTTTGGAATACCCTTGTCTAATAGTGATCTTCCAATAAACATAATGATGATCATAAATCTTTTAGAAATAGTAAAAACTTGAGTAGTAGGTACTCAAAATCATACCTCCTTACGGCTTGGTTTTAATAGGCCTATTTAAATACAGAATTTTGAGTTTTAGATTGAAATAGAGACTGGGCAAAAACAAACAATGTCGATTTTCAGTAAATAGGTACAAACTTCTGATCGCAATTCTAAAAATACAGCGAGCCGTATTATAATTGCCGTCAAAATCGCTGTCGTCTATAAATAGGCGAAACCCCTCGTTCCCCCATTCACATATTTGTATTCAATACACCATTGTCACTGTAATGTATTGTTTTCAGTGAACGTTTCAATTTGTATTGGATTTCTAAAAATATTAGATCCGCTGACTGTAACGCAGTTGGAAATGATGAAAACTAAGTAATTGTCCGTCAGCGCATTAGGGTGTTATCAAGATTTACAGTAACCTCAAAGGGGTTTGGTCCTCATCCAGGAGAAATATTAACATGATGATATTTGTACACGGAGTTAAATAAATGTATGAGATGTTGTGTGAATTTATTAATCATTAATTTCAACCGGAAACACAAGAAGCCTACTTTCCAAATGAAATCTGTTATAGCAAAATCAATAAAAATAACCTAACAAAAAGTTGTTATGTCAGTAATAAATGTCAATTCGGACAATGACGAGCCCGGACCAAACTAATACTGTTGGAAAAACGTCTTATATTCGAGTGGTTGAAGTTTTATGAGCATGCGAGATTTTATGGTAGGTATTTCCATCAAAATTTATTACAAAAGCAATAGGAAAAATGTGTTTGTATGTTTACGACTTCAATCGATATATTTACATTTGACAACTAAACTATTAAAGGTATTCGACCGATTTATAAAAAGTTCTTTAAGACAAAAATTCAATGTAATAAAATTAATTACTGTAAACAGTTAATATGTCTATGAAAATATCATTTATATTTACAAAAATATAACTGCATTACAAAAAATTATTGACAGATTTAAATTTATGATTATAATTAACCCATTATTAGCTCTAAAATAATTATTACTCTTTCATAGGCAATAGTATAATATTTTATAATAAAATCCCAAGTTGAAACAAATATGCCTTTAAATATATTCAAGAATTGCGTAAAAGATATTGGATACATATTGCTAAGGCTTATTACTGCTTAAAATACTACACTCATTTGCAAAAAAACGGGTGGTTTTGATTTTAATTCTTCTTTAAAAAAGGTTCAAAGGATGAAAGTTCAAAGGACCTGGCAGCGGTATCAAGACACCGGTTCCGTCGAGAGAAGACCTGGTTCTGGAAGAAAACCATGTACCCCACCACGGAACGATCGTTTTCTTGTGAGTCGCGCATTGAGAAATCGCAAGTCTTCGTGTGTGGACCTTAAGAACAACCTCGTAAAAGTAAGAAATGTGCATATTAGTCTATGGACGGTCAAGAGGAGGCTTCGCCCGGCCCGCGGCCCTAAGTTACTCCGTGAGCACAGAGTTGCCAGGCTTAGGTTTGCTCGAAATTGTGAGTCATGGACTCAAGAAGACTGAAATAGGGTATTGTTCTCCGATGAAACCAGGATATCTCTGTTCGATAAAGGTCGACGTCGGCGAGTGCCACGAAGACGAGGAGAACGCTTTGCAGAGGCTTGTTTTGAAGAAATCACACCTTATGGTGGGGGCTCTGTTATGTTTTGGGCAGGAATAAATTCAATGGATCGTACAGAGTTAGTTTTCAATGAAAACGGCTCACTGACTGGGCATCGATACATAACGGATATTCTAATTCCTCACGCACAACCCGCATTGGCCGCTTTAGGCGAAGACTCAATTTTTATGGACGACAACGCTCGCGCCCCCCGGTCTGGCGATGTGGAAGCGTAAGTGCAAGAGGTCGGCATTCGTCGTTTGGATTGGCCAGCTCGAAGTCCCTACCTTAATCCTATAGAGCATGCCTGGGACGTTCTGAAACGACGCGTGCGATCAGTACAACCGGCTGCGCTGACCATCAGAGAGCTGAAGAATGTGACTAGTGATATCTTTGTGATATTACGAGCGCCTATGCCTATAGACAGCATTCCTGTGACACTTACTATCATAGTGTGATTGATGGTCGACCTGAACTAAAAAAATATCGGGTAGATAAATCGCCATCTATCGGTACAGCTACCTTACCTACCGCTAGAAAAGTACCTCTACCTCTACAGAGAAAGGTTTTTCTTGTGTATAATGCAATCCCAATAAATATTATTATGAATGTGAAAGTAAGTTTGTTTGTTTGTAAGATCTTCACGCTTTATTCACTTTACCAACCTTTTTGAAAATGTGCATACGTATAGCTGGAAGTTAGTAAGAAGACATAAGTTACTTATTATCAGGAAAAAACGTTTGATATCCCGTGGAATTTTTGATAATCGAAAATGAGAGTAATATAAAAAGTCAGTAGATGGCTTTGAAACGTGATATCGGGTAAAAGCTAATTTAATCTAATATCCCTATATGAATCTGAATTAACCAATACTATAAAATAAAAGGAGTTTGTTTATCAACTCTTCACGTTTTATATACTCAATTGATATTTGTAAAAGAGATCAATGTTGTGTAAAAGATAATATTGTGACAACAGTAGAGAAAGGAAAGTTGAGATGGTTTAGACATGTAGAAAGGATGGATGAAACTAGAATGACTGCACAAATGTATAGAGCAAAGTGAATGGAAGAGTTAGTATAGGAATAGATCTTAACTAGACAGAAGAGGTATTAAATAAGGGCCAGGTCAGAAGTACCAAGAATAAACGAGCGTAAATGGAAGAACTAATGCGAGTAAAAAAAGCGTGAGAAGTTACAAGTGGAGATCCATAGTCTCTGTCTACTCCGATGGGACACAGGCCTAATGTATGTATGTATGTATGTATGTATGTATGTATATTCGTAAATTTTCATATATTTTTCATACCTTAAGCGCACTGTTTCCATTTGAAATAAAAATATTTAATTTTAACATCATACTTTGAAATGTTGAACCATTTTCAATAAACATTTTTAACGATGGCATTAAAATAAAATGCCTCCAGCATTCATAATTATTTCAGTTAGATACACATTAAAATACCGTTACATTTTAATCGTGACGAATTATAATGGCGAACATCGGGTCGGATTTTAAAACATCACATTTGCATAAATACGTTATTCAAAAATCCTTATATTAATTGCACGCCATAATGTGCGTACAATTGCACACGTCGACTGGTGTGTGTAATCGTTTTATATTTATATTAATAATCCATGCCGCGCGGTACCGACAGAGTAGAGTAGTACCTCCCTCTGTACCAGTTGTCGTAAGAGGCGACTAAGGTACCAGAACTGACAGATGGCGGTGTGACAGGCCCGATGGCGTAGATGGTAGTGATCCTATCTAGTAAGCCCTTGGTCGTGCGTTTGATTCCCACCCCGTTGTTATTAAGTTACAAATTACGTATAAATATTTTTTCTTCAGGCGAACCTAATGCTGGACAATTCAGACGTCAATATCAATCAGACGGTCTTGTCTTTTTATATTTATAGACTATTGATAAAACTAGTGAGTTAAAAAATAATAAATTCCGAGTCTGGTCAACACAATGGAATTTTTCATTCTGTCAGTCATTGGGAATATTATGCGAATTTTCGACAATGTCTTCATTCATGCATTGAACATACTTCCTTTTATTATTTACTGTACGCATTTCATTATAGTAAAAATATGTTTACTGGTTAAAATGCCCAGTAGGTGACTTTGATACTAGACTTTTAAATAAATTTACATTACATCTCATCTCATTGACCTGACTTCGTGATAAGTTGCTTGAAGCACCTGTGTTACAGACATTAGACAACAGGGGAATCACAAATATAATACTTAAATACATATATACAACACCTATACATAAAAAACACAAATATCTTCGTACAAATACTTGTTCTGAGTGGGGATCGAACCCACGACATTTGGTGCACATGATCACCACCATCTGCGCCATATAGGCCGATTGTTGCTACAATTCGCATTCACGACTCATAATTAGCCATAGAAAGTGCACTGTTGGGCATAGCCCTCCCCAAGATAGGGGAATGTATGCCCATAACTGCCACGCTGGGCAGGCGTGGAGGCACGAATTGGCGACGAGGATGCTGCTGCCCACCTGAAGATGGGTGAGCCCTGGAGTATTCAAGCTGCGCTGTTTTGGATGGATATACCGCCATGTATTGGTGCCGTTACCTTAGTCGGCTCTGATGACACCTGGTACAGAAGGAATTACTATTCTACTCCACCGGTACAACACTGCTCCTTTTTGAAGGTTTTTTATAAGGATCAGCTTACAGCTAACTTCTTTTTATTTTATGCAGGATCTTAAACGTTGACCTGACTCTGAGATAAGTCACTAAAAGCACTTTTGCTATGGACATCAAACAATAGAGGAATTACATATTCTCGTGGTCGCCCGTTGGAAGAGTTTCTCCCGCTCAGATCCCGTGAGCCCTGCGTGGGCGACCGTGGCTAAACGCGTGGTCACCACAGCACAGGGTAGCTGTGGGTGGCGGTAGAATTGACGTCTGCGTAAAAAAATAATTTCTTCCATAATTTATTATTTTTTAAGATCAAACTTTAATTAATTTTTCATTGTTTTTATTTCTTTAATGAGAGTGTAGCAGTAAGGTGTAGAGAAGGTGTTCTTTTGAGATGAAAACACGAACAATTGTTGATTAATATATTTGATGTGGTTCGTTCAACAGTTACACAAAGAGTGAGTTCTATAGCTGATCAATATAAAATGAAGACACATTATTTTGATAACATATTACAAGTTAGGGAATAGTGCCGAGTGCAAATCGATGTGGAATGATCATGTGATTATCTGTCCTAAAAATTTGGTACATACATGGCTGCATGATGAGTTCATAAAGATGCAATAAAATCATAAAATTAATACAGGTATGTAGGCACAAAAGTTTACTTCATTTAAGTATTCATTCATTCTTTGTCTTTAAGTATTCATTCTTCATTGTCTGTCATCCAAACAGTATAAATGTAATGGTTTTTTAAAATAATATTAAATGTATTTTGTGAGCATTTTGTTTATAAAAATGCGCTTTAAGCGCTACTTCTGCACATTAATTGTGTTAAATTTCAAGTTTATTCGTTTTTTTTTATTAGACCAGGTCTGCAAACAATAAAACACCGCTTAATTGTATGATTTACTGCAGCCTATAGATTCTACGAGCATTTCTATGCTGCCCACCCCGATGGGATATAGGCGTGTTGTATGTATGTATGAAGGTCATGAAATGGCACAACATTCCCATTTACTTACAAGTACGGATGAGTGAGGACCCTTGGCTCACAAATAAACTCACTATGCGGCTTAAGATTCAGTCGAATAATACTAGTATGTATTTTAATGGTTTGTTACGTACGTGCAGGTCATAAACTCGCAAAATGTTACCTTTAACATACGTGAATTAGTCTCGAAGTGTTCTCATGTTTCCATTTCACGGGCTAGGCACCAAGCTAAAATATATACGTTGTTGTACACTAGTTGTCCTTTCGAACGTTGTTCTGCCAATTAGCAGGGGTGGGTGATAGAAAAGCAAATGTGCAAAATGGTTGTATGTATTTTTATTAAAATTAATAAAAAAAATTAATAAAATAAAATTGGGATGAACACCTCTTATCACTTCATCATCATCATATCCATCATAAGACGAGCACTGCTGGACATAGACCACTTCAAGTAATCACCACTTAGGCCTCCCAAAGTAATCTCCAATAGGACCTGTCGTATGCGGCCTGTGTACAGCGTGATTCCGCGGTTTTAGTCAGATCGTCTGTCAATCTTGCGGGTGGACGTAAATTTCAAATTTCAAACCTCTAATCACTTAGAGGTGTGAAAATAGATATTATAGCGGATTTTCAAAATTACTGTATATGCATTAAAAAATCATAAAAATTGGTCGAACCGTTTCGGAAAGGTATGGGAACGAACATTGTAACACGAGAATTTATATATAAAGAAGATCGCAATTTTTTTTATCTAAATAGTGACATAAACCAAATACCCAGGTAATATTTGGAACACCCCCCGGTATTATCGCTTCATATTGAATAGTGTAGGTTATAAAGGTCCGTAAATAATGGGCACCCCTACAGCGTTATGAAAGGGTAAGGTATATTACTGTACCTAAGTATAAAACGTACTCGCGTCTATGGTGTATTCAGTTCTCAACCACAGACACAACTTATAAAAAGAGTCAAATAAATTACTGGAAACTATCGGACTTCGGACTTAGTGTTTATCAATGATGTAAAAAAAAGTTGCTTCGCGTTCCCAACTGTACTTATTATTATAGAAATCATCATTATGATAGTATTTTTATCTGTGACGTGTGATTATTGAAATAAGAGGAAAATTGTAATGTTGATTTCGAATAAATATATTATTATATTATTATTATATCAGCCATTGAAAGCCCACTGCTGGACATAGGCCTTCCTAAGGAAGGAGGAATTTTCCAACAATTGCCGCGCTGGGCGAACGTGTTGGTGATCGCAGAGCGCAGCTTGCATGACGGGGATGCTGCTGCCCATGCTCGGTGAATACATATTTTTGTAAAATGTGATCAAACCTTAACACAATACAGCCTCATACTTCAGCTATCAAACAGGCAAGCAGTGAGAAACAGAAATAACTAATAAGTTAAAATACTTGAAACGACAAATTTTCAATACAAACTGTCAGTCTTTTAAAGTTTTATTGATAAAAATGTGTCACTTGGTTGTCAGATTCCAGTGACCAAAAGAAACTATCTTATAGGTGCATTCAGGAATTCGTCTGTTTCATAGCTGAAGTGTGAGGCTGTATTGTTTTAAGGTTTAACCACATTTTATATGTATATGTACTAACGGTACAGAGTTCTACGAACCCGTCGCAAAAGCTGCGCTATGCGATTGCCAACACGCTTGCCCAGCGCGGTAATTATGGACAAAATTCCCCCTTTCTTGAGAAACACTATGTCCAGCAGTGGACTTGCAATGGCTGTAATGATAAAAAATAGACGTTATTGCACATTAACATAACGCTCTCTCCGTACTCATATTTACCGATACTGCTTCTCTAACTATACGATACTATTTCTGGTATACGTTATTGTTTTTATCTAACTTCTAATTTTCTTTTTTATATCAATTGTATGTATCGGGTTCATTTATTCAAATATGTATGTAATATTTATCTTTATTGAATATATATATAAAGAGTCTGTACCACTATATATTTATATTTTTTCTGTTTCGTGTAATAGTTAATTGGGAGATAATGCCAACTGGCATTAAGTCCGCCATTTGTACATTTTGTCATATTTTGTGCAAGAAAGTTCAATGAACAAGAGTAAGTTGGTACCTCTTACCTATTTTTTATCACCAAATAACAATGTTCACGTTGTTGTGTTCCGGTTTGAAGGGTGAGGCAGTGAAATTATTAAGTAAAGTGATCATCTTCAAGTCATATGGTTGTGATATACCGACTATCTATTGGCTGCTGTGATGATTACAATTATGCGGACTGAATCCTTTTTTTTACCTAGTCAAATACAAAAACAAATACTTACAGGTTATGTTGACGAGCTTTACGATGCCTACTTTTTCAAAGACACCGTGTGATCCTTGTCAATTGACGAGTGTCTATACGTTGCGGTAACTCTTGCTATCACGCTTGAATGTACACTTGTTTGACCAGTTCCAATAAAAAAAGGTATAGACAAAAGATATGGTGCAGCCAAACTCACCACGACCTACTTTTGAACTGACACCGCGATGACAGACTAATAAATTAATTATTAATGTTCGCAACGTGACGGGTCGGTTTTTGAGTTTCGTGTTACGCATATTTTGGTCTCTTCTATGAGAGGTTCTCGTTTAATCTAAGAGTATTCATCAATATCATAGCAACCTTAAAACGTTCGCTAGACCTCGGTTTCCCAAAGAAAGGGGGAATTTGCTCATAATTGTCACGTTGGGCAAGCGTGATGCCCATTTACGCCTTGTTGCTTCGAATGGCTATACCGCCATCTGTCGGTTCCGTTTCTTCAGACAGGTACAGGGAGAGGTACTATTCTTTTTAGCCGGTATGACACGGCCTGTATACGAGTATCGTCATATCAGCCATTGGAAGTCCACGGCTGGACATATGCCTCCCCAAGAAAGGGCGAATTTTGCGTGTGTGGCAATCGCAAAGCACAGTTTTCGCGACGGGGATGCTACTGCCCATCCTCGCTCGGTGCGTTTGAGCTGCATTGTTTCGGATGGATATACCACCATCTGTCGGTTTTGCTACCTAAGTCGCTTTTTACGACACCTCGTACAGGGGGAGGTACTATTCTAGTCCACCGGTACCTTGTCGGCTTGGCAAGTGTGTTGGTATGTAAAGACTGAGGTTTAATATGACGCAAATAAACGTTTATTATGACGCAGAAATATGCTTGTTTGACGACTTAGTATAATATGAAATAAGAAGATGCGATGCAAATACCGGAACCGACAGATGGCGGTTCTTGTCTCGGAAAACGTGTGTGCAAACGCTTTGCTATTGCTACCAGTGAATGTCGACATGTATATTTGGAAAGTATATTAATAATAATAATACTCTTTATTGTATACAGATAATTAGATAAAGAACAAAAAAACATATAAATTATAATACAATTGGCGCTTTTATCGCTCAGAGCGATCTCTTCCAGGCAACCTCTGGATGAAGAAAATGTGAAAGGTCAGTTCATTTTGTACTTATAAAATTAAGTAAATTAAATTATACCCACCCACACTATCTTAAATAAATAGAAAAGTTAGAGATTAACTAAAACGTTTTACATATAACTGTGTTTTAACTGCTTCAAAACGTTTTTTTTAGGAACATGTGTTATTTGATCGACGTTTTGTTCTGAGAAAATATGAAGGAAGTTTAAAATTAAAATAAACTGCTCGAAAATTATCCAAAACAATCAAAACTGTCTTAATAAGTAAATATATTGTAATGTTTAAACTTAGTTCAAAATTGCTTAAAGAAAGTTAAACAGATTTGCGTAGGTTGATCTCGTAATAGTCAATTACTTCTCAGAATATTGTATTTATAGGTTTATGCGCCCAGGTCTTCATTAAGTATCTTGTGTATAAGTTCACTTTTAACTATTTCACATCCCTTGGGAGTTATAAGCAGACGCCCATTATTACGCCCGTATTTATATATCTACCCTTAAATTTATAAAATAATACCACCACGTCTGCTCAACACGGCAATTATGGGCATAAATCCCCCTATCATGGCAAAGCCAACGTCCAACTGCTGATCTGATGGTGATTCACTCGACCACTCTGCTACTACTGATGACATTGACCTGACTCCGAGTTAAGTAAGAAAATCAGGAATCACAAATACAATACTGAAATATTTTTTTGGATATTATGTACGATCGATTGAGTATATTATATATTATTTTTTTATGATAATCGTAGGTAATTAGATAGTAGTTTAAACAAGAAAACGTCCGATGAGTCAATTAGTAAAATAAAAAAATGCAAATGAAAAACGCCCCGCTACCCGCTCCGCTGTACTATTCGCTACCTACTCAACTACGATTGTGAAATCCTGAAAAAAACAACCTCGTGTTTTGCATACGTTAACGACTAACAAAAAATATTCATTCATTATGTTAAGCGTCACAACTTATCAAGATTCCGAGTAACGCTTGCTGGAGTATTTTACCTAAGTTTTTCACGCTCTGTTTTATAAATACAAACAAAGAAAAACACTCATATTCAAACACAATTAAGCACTCACTGTAAAGTGAATATATAACACATAAGTCCATTGTAAAACAAATATAAGAAGTAAATTACACATATTGTTTATTTTTTATTATGAACAAGCGAACCACGCAGTTTCACCAGGGTAGTTTCCATTTCCATGAGAATAATTTGAATTATATGTATTAATTGATATCATCACAATCATCATTACATCTAGGAAGTGGACCACTGCTGGACATAGGCCTCCCCAAAGGAGGGAAGTCAGCAATTGCTGCGCTCGGCGAGCGTGTTGGCAATAACAGACTTAGCTTTCGCGACGGTAATGCTGCTGCTCATCCTCAACATGTAAATATGAGCTACACTGTTTTGGATGGATATACCGCCATCTGTTGGTTCTGAAACCTTACTTAGACTGCGCTCTGCAATTGCTAACAAGCTTGCCTAGTGTGGCAATTATGGGCAAATTCTCCCCTTCTTGGGTAGGCCTATGTCCAGGAGTGGACGTTTAACGGATGCTATGATAATGACGATGATGCAAAATGTAAATAATAATGAAACCATTTGTATAGTATTAAGGTATAATCATTTTCTTTCAGAATTTCAGGTGTAGTCTAAGTCAAAGCCAATGTATCTTTATTTAAATAGGCAATAGGCACTTTTAAATCGTCAACAATAAAAACAAAAATATCTATGGATATAGATTTACTAATTACAGTCTTAGACCAATACCAATACCAATGCAGATCACCTTTTCTTAAGGTCTACCTCATGTTAAGCTTTAAATTAATTGCCAATAATAAAATAGACTTACATCTTTTAAATCTATGAGCACAGTGTTAATTACAATTTTAAACAAATGACGGATGACCCTGACAACCAGTTATATAAGACTCATCTAAACAAATAGGTGATTGATCAATAAGTTTACAGCAGGTTCATTATGTGAGTCACTAGAAAAGAAACTGCAAATTAACCTGGTGATATGGGTTCCAAATCCAAAGGTGGGTTCACACCAGCGCCGGCGCTAACAAACCGTTGTCTTAATAGTAGATGTTAGAGAAATAGAAAAATCCCAAGCGGTTTCATCATTAATATAGTATTTTAAGCAATAATGTGCCTTACCAATAAGTTAATTTTTACGTAATATCAACATAGTAGCTTTGCCTGCGACTTCGTCCGCGTATAATAGTTTTTCTTTGGGTACCATACCTCTTTACCTTAACTTATATAAACTTTGAATGTCATATTCATTTATATCGAATTAATGGCTTGAAAAATAAGTTTCAAGTTTCTAGCTCCAAAAATAGCGATATTTCCATACAACTTTTCATCCCTCCTTGCGACCTCTCACAACCCTTTTTTCGAATAAAAAAATAGCCTATGTCCTTTCTCAGGGTCTAAAGATTGTTTGTGCCAAAATTCATCAAACTCGATTTAGAAGTTTAAGCGGGAAAGCGTAACAGACAGACAGAGTTACTTTCGCATTTATAGTATTAGTAGGGAAGTAGGGATTTAAAAGTATATTTTTAATTCTACTTGAGAATTTTGGAGCCTAGCAAATGGGTACTGCATTCTTATAAGCTATAGAAACATTGCGTGGAGATGTGGACTCGCCTGGATGTGTAAATCAATTGTCTCCCATCTTTGTGCCTGCGCATTCGGTCCGGACGAAGACTGTTCGGCTGTTTGTGCCTCTGCCATGCCGTACTGTAGCGCGTGCGCAATCAACTTTACGCCGCACGCAGCAGGCACTTAACGCACTGCTCATGTCTCACCCGGAATTTGACGTATTTGTCGACAACGTCAAATCATTAATAAATAATTAGTTCGATTCAGAATAATTTAATTTTTGTTACAATTTCATAATTAAGTTATTGTGATATAACCCTTATCATTATGTCAATAAATAAATAAATACTAATTTCTAGTATTAATATTATAACAATATTAGTTCTTGTACAAGTAAGAAAACACTAAACACATCTTGTCCAAGATTGGCCAATCGAGAAAGCCGCGAGATCTGTTTAGGGAATCTTTTAAGAACAATAGTCACGTTTCTGATAACATCGTTACCGCTGTTGTAGTAACAAGTATAATTACATAATACCGTTAGGGAAGTTTGTGCCTGCCTGATTGTTCGGTTTGGGTATACACTGCTGATTACTGATGTTGCCCTGGTACTATTTTTTTTATTAATTCCCATAACATCCCATACATTGGCCTGATTCCGTGTCAAGTCGCATAAAACACTTGTATTACGGACATCAGATAATAGAGGAATCACAAATGTGGCACTTAAATACATATATTCAACACCCAGACACAGAAAAAAAAAATTCCTGGGTGGGGATCGAACCCTCGGCCTTTGGCGCACAAGACAGGATCACTAGCATCTGCGCCATCGGGCCCGTCACCAATATTGTATTGAGCTATATATGTGTTAGCGTACGGCTTTGTCTGCATGGGTAGAACATTACCCCTTGTATTATTGGTCTATGTCTAATTAAGTACCGGGGTTGATAGATGATATGGATGGTGATATCTGATCTAAATTGGGCAGCTAAAATACAATGAGGCGGGCACAGCACAGCTTCCCACCTTGGTAAGACCCTTCGACGGTCAGAAATTCAATTGTCGCAAGGGGCAATGTGCAGGTTGCCTGACAACCTACGACTTGCTACGACTCTACTGGTATATGTTTATAAATTCCGGACCTACTTCTAGGAAATATAACCGTTAACAATATAAATAAAGGGCAGATATCAATATGAAAAAAATAATAATTTTAATACAAACTTTATTAACTATATCAAATAAGTTTCTTCAATGGGAAGGATAAAGTTATTTTCTATGTTTCACCATTACAGTTTCGACATAAACTTTAACTCTAGTTATTTCAAACGCCTTCCAATTGTCATCCGCAAATCTGCTTATCGTCGTGTTGTGTTCGAAATGCTGACAGGAACAAACGTTTTTATTTCTCTATTGGACTTTCACTCTATAAAACCAAATTTGTATAATTCCTTTCGGATTATAACGGTTTGTGAAAAGTAACTCAGCAGCCTGTTTTACCGTCACACCTAAACCGTAAAAATGGAAGTAGATTACTCAATGTACCTACTAATCATGTGCAGACAAAGACACGCGCATCAGCAAGTATTACTATAAAAATCTAGTAGTCAATTTAGCTAATCTAAATATTAATTAAGTATAAAATCCTAATAAATGGTATGTCACAGCTGAGTAAAATAAATTTTAAGTTGTCTTATATTTGGAACGAATACTGCTTGCTTTAGCTGAACCGTGCGTATTTTTTGAAAACTCATAAGATTTGATTCAATTTATATTATTAATGAATTCTTTAATATAATAATAACTTTCTGTGAGTAATTATCTTTGCCTTTATATATTTAAAGACTTAAAACCTTCTGGAATATTACTTAAAAATATTACTTAGTTGGTAAGGTAGCTATTAATGTATAGATTACTTTAATCTATTGGTTGTATTGATGTATTGTATTTTAATGTATTGGAGTAACGTATCATGTAGTAATCTTAACTTTTCTAATAATACTAATCTATTTACGACAGGTCCAATGGCGCAGGTGGTGGCGACCCTATCTTGTGTGCTAAAGGTTCGCGGGTTCAATACCCACCCAGGACAAATATTTATATGATGATATTTATATTTGTTCTAATTAGAGTGTTATATATTTATGATTTCTCTGTTCTCTGATTTCTGTGGCACAAGTTCTTTTAGTGACTTATCGCGGTGTCAGGCCAATGTATCAGATGATATGTGAATACATTGTTATTAGGTATTTGAGCCCCTGGTGTGGAGCGGGTAAATGTCATACGTTTTCTCAAGGGTGCCTTTAGCTCACGGGCCGCGGATTGGCTTCGATTAGTCGTTGACTGCAAATCCATGGATGGATCTCTCACTCGTCGGAGAGTTCGTTGTACTGCTCTTAGACTAGACCGAGGAGGCTTTAGCTTATTGATGGGGTTGGCTTACCTTGAAGCACCGCCAGTGCCAACTCCCGATAGCTGGAAGTGCCAAGTCGCTGCAGGACTGCCATTTTACCCAGCAATAGTAGACGAGATAGCGACGTACGCAAGTACATTGGAATGTGATCGTAATTTACAGCTCCGGCACCGCATTGAAAACAGAAGGAATCGGCTTATCCGGTGTCTCGAAGAAAGATTCATATCGTGAGATGCGAATACAAGTGGTGAGTGACTTCACAGTTTCAGTATCTCTTAGGACAGAGGGAGTAGACTTCAGTTCACGTCGTACTAGGCCCTCTTAGTAATAGGCCCTGATCAAACTGCAAGACCTGCCTTACAGGCATAGGCATCTACTGCTTGCACTATTGTTGGTCCCTGACAGCGCTGCAAGGCGCCTTGGGGACCCCGCCCCTTCTCAGTGGGAGACAAGGGTTTGTGCTGTTTGTCTGGCAATTGTAGCTCTTCAGTGGTGACGAGTCAGGCGCCAATGTGCTGTTTATTGGCAATAGCAGAGTGCAGTTTTCGCAATCCCTTGCATTTGAGCTACACTCTTTCGGGTACCGTCATCTGTCGGTTCTGGTACCTTAGTCACCTCTTACAACACCTGGTACAGGAGCAGGTACTATTCTACTCTGCCGGTACCACACGGCAAATTTATATGGATAAATACATTAACAAATTTTATTTTATCACTTGTCCAAGAAAATAAAATTCTTATTTACTTTATAATTCCGTTCACAATAAACAATAAAACGTTTTCCACGCAAGACTGAATAGAGTTGAATTCTCTCGAGGTCTTTTGTTTTTCTTTTCTATATATGATTCCACACGAACAAGCTAATAAAAAATATGCGCAAACAGATTTAATAATCACGCTGGGTAACAAAAAACTTAATTCGCAAACACGCATAAAACTTGAGCGCCCATCATTTGGGATTCATTAATTTCTTTTTGAGGTTTTATTAAATTAGATTTTAAATTTATGTGAAACCAATATAGAAGTACAGAAAACACACATGAATTCAAGTTTGAAGCAATTTTAGAAATGAGTAAAACAAACGTCAAAAGAGGTAGACCTTGGACGAAGGTCGTCTGCATTGGTACTTCATCATACCAGTCATTGAAAATCCACTGCTGGATAAAGACCTTACCAAAAAGGGGGGATATGCCCATAATTGTCGCAGTAGGCGTGAAGGTAATCGCAGAGCGAAGCTTTGGCGATTAGGATACTGCTGCACATCCCCACCATGATGCATTTGAGTCTAGGATGGATATATCGCTATCTATCAGGTCTGGTACCTCAGTCGCCTCTTGCGACACCAGGTTCAGGGGAGGTACTATTCTACTCTGCCGGTACCTCACTCTTACTTCTACCACGAAATAGCAGTGTTCGCTGTGTTCCGATTTTAAGGGTGAGAGGCAGTAGAATTACTGGGTAATGTGACTGATGTGACGTAATATCTTTAAGTCACAAAGATGGCCAAGCGTTAGTGATATCCTTGTGATATGACGAACGTCTGTCACGTGTACTGTATGCTTGTTTGTCGATTTGGGGTCATCATCATCATTACAGCCCTTGAAAGTCCACTGCTGGTCATAGGCCTCCCCAGGAAAGTGGGAATTTTGTCCATAAATGCCGCGCCGGGCAAACGTGTAGGCAATCGCAGAGCGTATCGATCTGTCGGTTCTGGTACCTTAGTTGCCTCTTACGACACCTGGTACAGAGTGAGGTACTATTTTACTCTGCCGGTGCCTCACGGCAACGATTAATGTGTATCTGAAAGTGCCCATATGGTGTAAAAAAACAACTTTGAAAATGTATATACATGGTCACAAAAAGAACAATTGTTACATAAATTGAAACAACATCTCATACATTGACCTGATTCTGCGATAAGTCGCTTATAGCATTTGTGTTACGGACCTCAGTCAACAGGGGAATCACAAATATAATATTAAAATACATCACATGTAGATGATTTTTTTAACATAAGGTAGACATGTCACACCGACATTCATATATTTGTTGCACCTAAATTTATTTATTTATTCATTGCAGAACATATTACTAGATTTACAAGTCAACCATTACACGAAACAGAAAATACATTTATTGGTGTCAACACTTGTTAGTATACAGAGATTCTTAAAATAATGTTAAAATTAAACATAACATGGCCCCATCAATCATACTCGTAAACAATGTATTGATTAACTTATTTTCAAATAGCTATTACATTACTCGTTATATTACGGGCCCGATAGCGATATCTTGTGCGCCATGGGTCGTGAGTTCGATTCCCACCCAGAGCAATTATTTATATGATGATATATGTGTTTATTCTGTATTTGGGTGTTAAATATATGTATATCAGTAGTATAGTTGTCTGGCGTCCGTAACACAAGTGCTTTACGCGACTTACCACGGAGTCTGGTTAATGTATGAGATTTTGTGGGAATTTATTATTATTATTTTGTAAATACATTATTGATAGCATCATATTAATTTATTTTATATATTACATTTGTTTGTTATTATTGTTAAAATATTCATCCAGACTGTAAAACCTCGTTCGATTTTACTCGTACAAGAAACCGTGGTCCATAGAGGTTGGCACACTTAAAGTACACCCTTGCATTTCCCGCCCCTTTACCATATATTCAGAATTGTAGATGTAACTAGAGAGGTCGGCATCGAACCAAATGCTCACTTAAAACTGCCAGAATCAAAGTGATGGGATACAGATAATATCGATAAAATTGAATTTAAGTTTTTTAGTGATCTAACAGGTCTTAACTGTAATAGGTTTTAAGATTGAATAAAACAGTGTTGTTAAATATCTATCTTTTTTTTAAATATGTAAAAAGAAAAAAATATTTGAAGATGATATTTCCTAGAAAAAAATAACAACTTTCTCAAATCGGGGGACTTAGACAAAATCTTAGCAGACATTCCGAATTTCTCTTAGTATTCTCTTAGTTCGCCATTCTTCAATATTGTAATACCAACAAATACTTGAGTGTCAAGCTCTTTATTATAATCTAGCATTTTTTATGCATAAATCTTTTTAAAGTAATTAGGTAACTATTCTTCTTTTCGATTGCTTAAAACTTGTAAAAGTTTGTCATTTGAGTGTTCGTAGGTTACCAACAACAACCTTATAAGTGAACTCAAAATAACCCAACTAGCTATGGAGCAATATAAAATATATAGAGGGCAAAGAACTAGAAATTAGGAGGTTGGTAAAAACACCTCAGATACCGATGCATCCCAGTGGATTAGTACTTAGAATACAGAGCCGTGAGGTGCCGGCGGAGTAGAATTGTACCTGTCCTGCACCAGGTGTCGTATAAGGCGACTGAGATTCCAGAACAAACAGATGGCAGTATATCGCGTATACGATTGCTATCACGTTTGCCCAAATTCCTCGTTTCTTAGAGAGGCTTATTATATCCAGCAGTGGAACCATCCGAAACAGTACGATATTATGGGTAAACTCCCCTTTTTGGGGAAGGTCTGATGATTGATTGAATAGCTACTAGTCGATTGACTGGTGTATCGATAAAAGTATCGATAAAAATACCGACTCGGCCTCGCGACTATCGCTACCGGAGCGCGTAATCAGGTGACTGCTGTCGTCCGAATAACGAAAGCGACCGACCAGTTTCCTCTGTGACGTCGGGGCGCGGCTTTTTGGTAGCGGTACTGTTTTAATAATGAAACACATTGTCCTATATAATTGTTTTCTTTCATTCTTTCTTTCTTCTTTTCTTTCTATATATTAACTAGCTGACCTGTCGTTGTCCTGTCTTGACAGGGAGTTGAGTGAGTTTATTAATAATATTAAGAGAAATTGAGATTATTAACTATACACTTATGTTTGCATATATAGTTAGTACAGGACAGCAGAGGCAAACATATCTTACCCAGATAGAATAAGTAGAAGAAGAGTTATTAACAAAAAGCCTGGTTTGAAGTACCAAGGAAAAACAAACGTGTACGAAATGACTGATGCGAGTAAGGAAAGCGAGAGAGGTTTGCCAAGATCGTAACAATTGGAGATCCATAGTCTCTGCCTAACCCGATGGGACATAGGCGTGATGTATGTATGTATGTATATTCGGAAATTTCATGTTTATCATGAAAAATATATTGTGAGTATAAATTGTGATTGAACTAGCCTATAGTACTGTACTGCTGTATGTTTTTCTATGTTATTTGAATGGTTCTTGTTGTTTATGATAAGTATAATAAATATTTTATTATATTTATTAATATCCTGTCTCTTAAGTTGGATCAAACTGTGCATAGTAAGTAAGATCGATTTTATAATTAAGACATTTATTTCATTAGCAATTCTTGTATATGAATGAAGATTTGTTTGAAAAGTTCTTTGGAGGCACATCTTTTTGTAATTTTTTAAAGAAATTTGTTTTAGTTCTGACACGATGGGCCTAATGGCGCATTCGGTAGTTTCCCTTTCTTGTGTGCCAGTGGACGTGAGTTCGATCCCCGCTCAGTATTTGCAGGTAGTCAGTATATTTAATTGTTACATTTGTAATACTTCTCCTGTCTGATGTCTGTAACATTTCTTTGATATACTTATCACGGAGTCAGGACAATGTATCAGATGTTTGTATTTTTTTTCTTCTGAAAATTAAATGTTTGGAAAATTCAATTCTGGTAAAGAAAGTTGTTTTTTAATCCTTTTCATGTGGTGGACTATTGCACAACGTGATGTTTTGGCTGGAATACCTCATTTCTGCCTAGCAACATTTTAGCCACACCTGTCTGTTTCGATACCTCAGTTGCCTCTTACAACTCCTCGTGCAGAGTGAGGTAATTTAATAATCTACCACTAGCGGTACCCAGCTGCCACTTAGTATCATCATCATCATCATATCAACCGTTGGATGTCCACTGTTTGACGGACCCGATAGCGAGTGAGATATCAGTAAAGTAGAAAAGTACCTCCAGACCTCGTAAGAGACGATTAAGATAACAGAACCAGCAGATGGCGGTTTATCCATCCGCAATAGTGTAACTCATATACGGGACGGGGATGAGCAGCAGCATCCCTGTGGCAAAAGCCACGCTCTGCAATTTCTAACACGCTTGCCCATTGCAGCAATTATAGCGGCTGGTACGATGATAATGATGATGTATGAATGCAGACGACCTTATATGACCTCTACTACCATGAGTTGCTCAATATAATATATGCGCTTCGGAATGTGACGTCTTCAGATTGTTCCTTAGAAAGGAATCGGCTTATACAATATCTCAAATGAAGGTTAATTCCCGCTCAGATCCCGCGAGCCTTGCGGGCGCGACCGTAGCTAAACGCGTTGTCGCAGCCGCGGGGTACGCAGGACAAATACGGGCATCGGACCTCTCTTCTATGAGAGGCCCCGCCCTGTTTTTTTGGTGACGCTGGAATTGACGTCTGAGTATGCCAGCAATAGGTACGTCCGAAAAAAAAGAAGGTTCATTGACCTGACCTAGCCTGATGGGACATCCAGGGTTGTTTCTCTGTTGTGCGCGAAGATACAATCATAGGGATTAACAAGGACAAACATTTTTATGGTATTTATTTGTGTTTGTTTTGCGTCTGGATGTTTAAATTTGTACATAAGTATTATATTGTCTGATGTCTACAAGTGCCGTAAGTGCCAAGTGACGTAACAAGTGCTTTGAACGACTTACCATGTAATCAGGTCAATGTTTAATATGTTGTGTGAATTTTTTTGTATTATTTTATACTTTATACAAAACAGTGTCTATTGGGTCAATTATCACTAAATATAAAAGTATTTGTTCTCAATGGATGTTATTTCCACTCGCTGCACGTGGGACCGCGCACTAAACCTTTTTTCCGTCTCTTCTAGTTGAACACGTTTCGGCGCCCGTCCAGATGAACTCCTGCACGAATAGAGTCCTCAATACTCTTTATACCAAACTAAATGCATTTAACTACATAATATAAAATAGACCCGCGCGCTGTTTAAGACATCTACTTGCCTATTTAACACGATCAACTCAAAGAAGTTAAAGACTAACTAAAGATCGATTAATAGCTTGTTTATTGGTGAAAATCGTGTTTCAAGAGTAAGTGTAAACATTTTCACACACAGAATATCTCATACTCAATTTATGAGATTGACCCTGAGATTAGTCGCTGACAAAGACAAGATTTACATACGTTAAGATTCAACCATAACTACAAAACTATGTAAAATCTCTTTCATTATTATTTACTTGACATTCAATAGACGTGAGGTAGACTTCATACTTTGGTCATTGCATTGGTACCTCATTCAAGTCCGACATCGTAGACCGCGTCACATCTTAGACGATCCGCCTGATAGGATTACCTCAAAAATCGCAGCCCTTCCTCGCCCTCTCACTGGCACAACGTATCGTTGACACTGCACATGCAGTCGTACAACAAAACAGTTCGCTGGCGAACGCACCGCGTTGACGCACCGAACGCGTGCAGTCCCTGCCCCCACGAGCGATAACCGGCAGCCCTAGGCTCACTCTGACCGTCCTCTTTTGCAGAATTTCATAATTAAATTCACCCCAACGATGGCAGCCCGAGCCTAGGTCGAGCCTCTAGGGGCGCCCTAGGGCGATCGTCGTTGGTCCCGCTCAGATCTCACCAGCTTTGCGGTCTCTTACCTCTCATTTATGAGAGGCCCCGCCCTCTTTTTTCGGTGGCGCTGGAATTGACGTCTGAGTAGTCCAGCAATAGGTTTGTCCGGGAAAAAAGTACCAACCTAAAGGTAACAGTGAAGTGTTGTGTTCTGGTTAAAAAGGTGATAGAGATTAATTACTGGGTAATGTGACATAATATTTTGAAGTCACAAGGTTGGAAACATGCTAGTGGTATCGTATATTATGAGCCTTTATAAGCTGCGGTGATACGATTTCTTTTAAAAAGATGTCATGTCTGATATGATGATAATATTGAATGAATGGAAATTACCAGTATTGGATTTCATACAAAGGTCGTCTTAATTGGTCATCCTCACTTTTACTTATTTCTACCGCTAAACAGCAGTGTTCGCATTACTGTGTTCTAGTTTGAAGTGTGAGAGAGGCAGTGAAATTACTGGGTAATGTGACAATATCTCAAAAGCACTATTTTGGAAACGCTTTAGTGATATATATTAATACAAGTGTCCATTGGCTGCGGTGTTTCCTTTCTATTATGCGGAGCGCATGTTTGCATGTCGCCTTAAAATGAAAGGCAAATATGTCTTTATTTAAATAGATTTATCGTAGACCAGATCGACAAACAATGTAGTCGACGTGATAGGAAGATCCACAGAAGCACTAGTAATGTTACAAGTAAACTTGCGCGTTGCCAACCTGTCACACTTGCCAATTATTTCACTGCCTCTCTCGCCCTTCGGACTAGAACACAGCAATGCGAATACTGCTATTTGGCGGTAGAAATACGTGAAGTAAGATATCATTGAAGACGACCTTTAAATGAGCTCAAGTCACGCAACGAATGCTTGTTAAAATTTTACACAAACGACCGATGACTCTGACAACATTATGGTGACTAAGTAGAATAAAAAATAAAATGTTCTTGTAATACCAATCCATTTCGCTATACGCTATGGTCTCTTTGTTCTATTTAAATAGTTACTTACAGCGAAACGTTAGTAAACTCTGCGCGTGGCGTTAAATCACGCACGGGAAACGGATGCGGTTCGCTAATAAATATGGCTGCCACTCGACTGCCGGTTCCGACTTTCATTCGGTGGGCTGTTGATGGGGGGAGAGGGGGGATCCGATATTATCTCGTTAATATTAACGTTAATTAAAGTTCAGTTATTATGTTTGTTTATTGAAACATTTAAAGATGTACTTATAATGAAGGATGTACATTTACTAAAAAGGATATTTATTGATGCGGTTAATTTTATCCGGCGCTCGTGTATGAGAAGATTGAAGTATATGCGGGAGACAATGGAATGATATGAATGTATATCAAGACTATTAAATAAATTCACACAACATGTCACACATTGATCTGACTCGGAAATAAGTATCTTAAAGCACTTGGTGTTACAGATCTCAGGTAACAGAGGAATCACAAATATATTACTTACATACATATTTATCACCCAGACACAGGACAAACAGAACTATTCAACATGTAAATATTAGTCCTAGGTTCTAGGGATCTTAGGTTCACAACCCTTAAGGTATATGAAAGGATAACTACTATCTGTGTCATCGGGCCCATCAATAATATCAGTCTATAATGTAAGCTTGAACTGGTGAGAATCGGACTGAGGTTATCATCGTTTGTGCTTCTATTGGGAATTGTATAGTAGCCAGGCTAGGCAGGCTAGGTTTTCCGATAGCTGTGCTAACAGAATAGCTCCAGCGAGATAGAGGCGTACAGTAGTAAATTCATTCGCACATTCTGTTTCGGGCCAGCAACGGACGTGGTAATTTAATGATAAAGCAAATATACTCTTCGAATTATATTTATCTATAAAACTCGGTGTATTTATGACTTAGTAATAAATTGATATTAAATCTAAATAAATCACAAGTATACGTGCTGCGTGATTGTAAGCATAACCTCAACCCAGAGACACTTGTATCATCACACAGATATCACTAACTTTTTGACTTGAAGATATTAAGGCACATCATCATACCAGCCATTGGAAGTCCACTGATGGACATAAGCGTCTCTAAGGACATTGCACAGAAATTACACTGCTTCTCACTCTTCAAACTGGAACACAACATTACAAATACTGTTTTTAGTGGTAAAAGAAGGGAGTGAGATATCAATGCACACGACCTTGGCATTAGGTCTATCTGAGGTGAAGTCTGGTTTGGAACACTTGTGGCGATTAACTTGAAAGCATTTAGAAAATTCTAATGCGTTCGTCATATCAGCCATTGAAAGTCCACTGTTGGGCATATGTGTCCCCAAGAAAGGGAGATCCTTGCTCATAACTACCGCGCTGGGTAGGCAGGATGGAAATCACCGAGCGCAACTTCACCAGAATGCAACATCGTGTCCATCTCCACCCTGTAGTATTTAAGTTGCGCTGTTTCGGAGTAATACAGCCAACTGTGGGTTCCGTCATACTATTCTACCCCGCTGGTACCCCACGGTTAATACATAATAAACTATCGCAAAGATTTCAATCCAACATTATTGTTATCTAGAATGTAAATTCATTACACCATAAAAGGTTTTAACGCATCAAAGAAATCTTTTCGTTATCTATTGTTAAGTGTCATACAAAACGTCATTCCTAACCTCAGCGGGGAAAGTAAACCAGTACCCCTACTCATGGGGATAAAGTCACCTCTCCTTAAAAACAGTCCGCCATCGAAAAGGGGCAATTGTTAATTTTCCGTGGGGTACCAGCAGAGTAGACTAGTACCTCCCCCTGTATCAGGTGCTGTAAGAGGGGACTGTATATAGTGTAGTCTAAATGAAACAGGCGGGGCAGCAGTATTCTCGTTGTGAAACTATGCTCTGCGATTACCAACACACTTGCCCAGCAATTATAAGCAAATCCCCTTTTTCTTTAGGAGGCCTATGTCTAGTAGGGGACGTCTTACGGCTGCTATGTTCATCATTACAGCCATCGAAAGTCCATTGCTGAACATCCTCTCCAAAAAAGAGAGAATTTTACCCATAATTGCCGTGCTGGGCAAGCGTATTGGCAATTGCAGAGCGCAGGTTTCGTGACGAGAAAACTGCTGCCCAACCCTACCCTATGCATTTGAGTTACGCTGTCTCGGATGGATATACCACCATCTATCGGTTCTGGTACCTTAGTCGCCTCTTACGACACCTGGTACAGGGTTGGCACTATTTTACTTTGCCGGTGTTGTTAATGATAATGAACTGTTAATAGATTTTATAATTTTGATTAAATGAAGAATTCAATATTTCAATATTGTTAGCGTCGACGCTAGTACAGGAACCGTTTTTCCCACCAGATTTCTTCCTGGTAGCTAGTGGCATAATCGTCATAATATTAGCCTTAGAAAATCCGTTGGACATAGACCTACCCAAACCAGGGGAGTTTCTGTTCATGATTGCTGGTCTCGGAAGGCGTGGTGGTAATCGTAGAGCGCAGCTTCGTGACGGGCATGCTGCTGCTCTCTGGCGGTAAATATGGGCGAAATCTCCCCTTTAGGGGAGGCCTGTGATCAGCAGTGGATAAAAGCCTATGGCTGTTACGATGACAGCTTTAAATTTCATTCTAAATGCTTTCAAGTTAATCACCGCAAGTATTCCGAACTAGAATTCATCTCAGGTAGACCTAATGCCAAGGTCGTGAGCATTGGTACCTCACACTCTCCTATTTTTACCACCAAACAACATTGTTTTTATTGTTGTGTTCTAGTTTGAAGGCAGTATAATGAATGTGCAATATGCCTTAATATCTTTAAGTTACAAAATTAGTGATATCTTTGTGTTGATACAAGCGTCTTTGTGCCAAGGTTTAATCATGCAGACCGTATTGTTCGTCGATACAGTAATTATCTTAAATATAAAAATCAGTATTTCTCAATACATAAAGCAAATGAATTCATAAGAACCATCTTAGAGAGTTAAGACTGAGATGTCCTTAGGCTGGCATTATTTCTTTTTTAGACTGGGTCGATATTCATTCACTATTTAGTCAACATGATATATCATAATCTATCTGGAGCCTATAGACAGTTGTAATATCATAAGGATATCACTAGCGCGTTGCCAACCTCTTGACCTGAAGACACGAGTATTTGTCACAATATCCAGTAATTTCTCTGCCTATCTCACCCTCAAACCGGAACACAGAATGCGAACCCTGCTGTGAAGTACCAATGCGAATGACCTTTGAAGCCAACCTATTTTGTGGATCCAATCAACTGTGGTACTCTATTCTCTATTTATTGGGACGCGTTTCAGATTTGAAAGGCTATATGTGGAAGTCATTAATCGATATAAGGAGGTGACACGCCAAAAGACAAAGTAAAGGGTGCCCTCAAAGGGCCATGACGCAGCATGACGCGGCCTCATTCTATTCTTGTTTAAAGGCCAAGATTGAATTTGTCAGTGAATGTCAGATACGGTTCGCTTAAGCTGTGAAAGGCGCCTGGGATTAGAATGCGAGAGGGTTTTGTTTGGTATCCCTGGGGATAGGCAGCAGCATCCCAATCGCGAAAGTTGTACTCTGCGATTGCCAACACGCTTGCCCAGCGCAGCAATTATGGGCAAATACTTACCTATCTTACAATCAAACTTAACAGTGAAAAATATATTTTATAACAAAGTGAAAATAATGATGACCAAAAAAATATCACTCATATTCTGTACAAAGCGTGGGGAGCGTTGTGCCATATTTTTCGTAGACCTAGCAGCCCGTGATATTTTTAGAATACTATCATTTATTGTTCATTATTTTTACTTTGTTATAAAAAATATTTTATACTTTTTAGTTTGATGTACTTTGAAAGCGTGTTATTAAAGTTTTGTACAAAAAGAGGACAAAAAGAATTCCACTGACATAAATGCACGCACAACTGTTACTGCTAATAATAGAAACATGAAATTTGGGTAGTTCCTTAATTCAAACTGCGGAGGCACATTAGGAAAAGATTTAAAAAAATAACTCTCAAGAGATACAATAGGGGTAGTGAGTTTGTACAAAATAAAATTAAAAAAGGGCAAAGATTTCAATTAATTTTGGGATTTCACGCTCTTATTGAAGACTTTCATGGTCTATTGAAATTGACTCCCTAAGGGTTCTATAAAGGAGGTGAAAGTTTTTGTGTTTTTAAAAATCTGGTCCAATTTCTATTCAACAAAACAGACTAATGAATAATCAAGAGTGCTTTCATGTATTTCTACAGCAAATTGGCAGATTTCGCTGATGTATTCCGGTTTAAAAGGTGAGAGAGGTAGTGAAGTTACTAGATAATATGACACACGGTTGGCAACGGGTTAGTGAAATCCTTGTGCGTCTATAGGTTGCTGTGACGCTTACTATCACGCGGACTGTATGTTTGTTTGTCGACTCAGTGTAATTAAAAAATAATATAATGTACTTATAATATTTATTTTCCGTGGTAAAAACTTACCCCAATTCGCGTATCAAAATAAGGGATGTAAAAACGAAATAACTCATCTTAAACGTGCTTTTTAACCAGTACAAATATGTATTATTATTTTTTCTCTTTGATAAGTGACTAAATGCGTATTGATGTTTTGCATATAAAAGCGAAAAGTTGTAACTTGAGCCAGTAAACTCCGCCATTCCATTTCTAAATGGACCTCTTTAAAGATGAAAGAAATGCTTTTTAACTGAAATGTACGCATTCCTAGAAATCTTAGTAAAGTCTGAGTAATGGTTTCGTTTAGCGGAGACATGCTTGAGAGTTAGTTTTGTATGCGTAATTTATATATATAAATAAATTAAATTGGAGTGTCCATTTGTAATATTTAAATTACCGCTTTCTACTACATCATCATAACAGCGATTGGAAGTCCACTGCGGGAGACCTATCCTCCCAAGAAATGGGGAATTTTGACCATAATTGCCGCGCTGGGTAAACGTGTTGGCAATTGCAAAGCGAAGCTATTGCGACAGGGATGCTGCTGCCCTGTGCATTTGGGATACTCTATATCGGGTGGATATACCGCCATCTCTCGGTTCTCGTAACTTAGTCGCCTCTTACGACACTTAGTACAGAGGGAGGTACTATTCTACTCTGCTGGTACCTCACGGCACTTTCTACTACATGCATATGAATGTAATAACTAGCTTTAAAACAAAGGTAGAGGATTTATTCGCGCCAACTATTAAATAGGTGGTGTTGGTAGAACCTTTATCACCCCCCGTTTTTCTTGCAGGTTCCTTTCTGGTGGTTCGCGTAATAAACCTACAGTAAACTTAGTTTTAAGACTCGCCTGGGGCCGGGAGATTAGTTTAAGATAGGCCTTATGAAATTATCTGTGCTAGATATTTGACTTTGATTATATGATACACATACAAAAATATTTTTTTTACAATTTTTGTTTATTTGTTCCGACGGATTTCTGGAACGGCTGCACCGATTTCGATGTGGTTTTCACTGGCAGATAACTTATGTAATAAGCTCTAATATAAACCATATAACATCACGTTATGGCTAATACGAGTAGATCATCAATCAAAAATATGCCAAAAACGAGCGAAAAATACCCGTTTTGAGTAAAATATAATTTCACAATTCCTACTCCATAAATCCTCCATAAATGCAAAAGTAACTCTATCTGTACATAGACAATTTTTAGACCTTAAGAAAGGACATAGGCTATTTTTTAATTTAAAATAAGGGTTGAAAGAGGGGATGAAAAGTTGTATGGAAGTATTGCTATTTTTAGAGCTAGAAACTTGAAACTTATTTTTCTGGCCATTGATTTGATATAAATAAACAAGACATTCAAAGTTTATATAAGTTGAGGTAAAGAGGTATGGTACCCAAAAAAACTAAAAATTTGCAGGCACAGCTAGTATACAATAAATTTAGTATTTTTACTTGCATACACTATCCGTCCAGAAATCCAATATTCGGCGGAACAATTGATTTTAAATTGAACAACTTTCTGGAAGAAAACAAAGACTTCTTTTTATTTGAATGTTTTATTAATTCGAAAGATAATCTCCTGGCATCATAAGTTCTGCAGCAGCAAAGAGTTCTTCTGTACAAAGTCTTTGTGGATGCGTATTATTATTTGGAGCATGTAGAAGTAGTGTTGCGAAAACATTGCATATTAATCAAATTAATTGCTCCGATGGACGATTATGTTGACCCTAAAATGGACGTAGTGCGCAATACGTGTTTAAACAGAACCATGATTTTCCAAATAAATTCTTACAATGTGTAAGCGTTGTTCCGGCAACAGCCTATTCATGATAAAATGACAAATTAAACTACACATAAAATACTTGACAGCTGTCAAAATGGTTGCCAGTTAGAAAAGTGTTGCCAATGCGAGGTATAACTCTAAAATAATATACACTTTATTACTAAGTCTAAAAATAAGCACATCGTAACAAGCTTGACTGCAGCCTATAGACGCTTTTATTATCACAACGATATGACTACCCGTTGACAATCTTCAGGTAATTTACAGCATCTAATGACATTCAGTAAATTCACCCTTCAAACCGGAACGCAGAAATGTGATCATTGTTAGGCGGTAGAAATAGGTGTGATTTTGGTTCCAATGCATACGATATTTGCATGATGTCTACCAATCTTGTCTACTGAAACATATTTATGTACAATAATTATCATTATAATTACTGCCATTAGAAGAATAATTTTACATATGTCCAATTGCCACACTGGGTAAGCGTGTTGGAGCAGATCTCAGCTTTCGTGATGGGACTGCTGTCCCACACGCATGCAACCATCCTCACTCTGTCCATCTGAGCCATACCGTCTCGAATGGATATACCAACATCTGTCAGTTCTGGTATCTCAGTCGCCTTCTTAAAACACCTGGTACAATGGTAAGTACTTTTCAACTCCGCCGGTACCTCACGGCAAGGTTGTGTAGTATTAATAGATTGGATTTACAAATAATGTTCAACACATTCGTGTTCTTGCAAATGATATATAATTCACATACCATCTTATAAATTGACTTGATTCTAAGATTAGTCATATAGCGCTTGTGTAACGTAAGCTTTAAAGAGATCTTTTAATTTTTTTTTAACACAAGGTTGACAGATAAGCTACGGTCAGTGATAGTTAGCGTCACTGGATTAGACAGCTAATAACGATAGAAATTTCCTCTTAATTGTCGCACTGGGCTGGCGTGGCAATCGTGTTATGGAATGCAGCTACCCATTTACGACCTGTTGCATTTGTGCTACGCTTTTTTGGATATACCGCCATCTATCGGTTCCAGTACCTCAGCTGCTTCTAACACTTGGCACAAAAAAGTACTGTTCTATTCAGCCAGTACCCCACTACAATTATGTTGAATAATATTTATTGTGTCCTCGGAGTCAGCAAAATATATGGCAGAAGGACTAATCAACCCTAAGAGATTGTTACCGCAACGGCGTCCAACTTATTTCTCAACCAGTCTAGTTTTTACTCAACCGTCCTAGACTATTATTGTTCCACGAAGTGCCGGCTATGCAGCGCACAAATTAATCCTCCGTTTGAGGCTGACACGGGAATCTAATATAAGGAGCGTCTAGAACATTCCGCTTGGCTTTTATTCCCTGTGTGCGAATGGATCTAATACAGTAGCCCTGCGGCTAGAGAATGGTTTGTGTAATTTTCCATTGTGCTTAATGTGCGTAATGCTGTTGTATGTTTTCGCTTTTGAACTTCATACTCCTCAAAAATGTGGTATTGTATTTATGTATCTTGCTATTTTATGTTCTTTCAAATTTAAGTTATTGCAATTTTAATTTTAAATGTTTGTTTATGCATGTACATACCACCCTCATCTGCGATTGCCAACACGTTTGCCTGGCGATCAATTATGGCGTGTAAAAAACCTATCTTGGCCTATGTACAGCATTGGACTTCTAATGATATGATGACATCACGCCTATATCCCATCGGGATAGGCAGAGATTATGCATATCAATTTACTACGATCTTGGCATATCTCGTTTGCTTCCTTTACATTAATGGTTTTTCTTCGTGGTTAATGTATGTTCTAGGTCATCCTGCCATCCTACC
>JACJUM010002768.1:1241370-1265927 GCA_020976665.1 Heortia vitessoides
TTGTGTATAAAAGCTGTAACCGAGTCTTCGATGAAATAGCGTGAATACTGGACTACGTAAAATCTAACACTGGCCCTATAATTGACGGGCTCGATGGCGCAGCTGGTAGTGATCCTATCATATGGGCCAAGGGTTGTGGCTTCGATATCCACCCAGAGTAAATATTTATATGATGAGTATTTTTATTGGTTCTGTAACACTGATGCTTTAAACTACTTATCTAGAAGTCAGGTCTATAAATAGATATAATATAATACAATATAACAGTATGAAATAACATGTAATTTTTTTATTGTTTATTTTATACCGGCAGAGTAGAATAGTAGGTAGATAGGGGGAAGCCCCTGTAAGAGGTGTCGTAAGAGGCGACTAAGCTACCAAAACCGACAGATGGCGGTATATCCATGTAAAAAAGTTAGTTCAAATGTACTGCTGCGCTCTGTGATTGCCAACACGCTTGCCCAGCGCCTATGTCCAACAACGGACTTTTAATGGCTGGTATGATGATGTTGATAATTTTTTTATAATACACACTATATGTCATTCTGACCTCATTGACCTGAATTCGAGATAAGTCGCTTTAAGCATTATTTTACGGACATCAAATAACAGATACAGAATCACCACACTTATAATATAACAAATGTTTGTCGTGCGTGAGGATCGAGCCCATGGTCTTTGGTGCACAAGGTAGGACTACCAAATGCGCCATCATGCCCAAAGTATAATAAAGCAACAACAAAGATGATACAAACATCACCCTATTCATCCCTCCATTGTTCTGTCTGAAACTTATTGTTTGCCTCAGTCCAGGCTTTGTGAATTAGAGGTTCATTTAAAAGTTTTAATGCGTAACGAAGGGCGAGGTTGCGCGGGAACGCCTCGCAATTTTTAAAGGGCAGATGACTAATTGAAATTGTTGTTGGTCAACTTTGCAGTAATTAGCACGTTAACTGCTTAAATTTTACCGAGTATTAGGTTCGATTTCCCTACATTTTTCAATTATAAATTAAATAATACGAATCTGATTTTAGTTTTTTTTATATTCATAATTTAAAATTATAATTATAGTAAATTATAATTATTAAATAAAAAAACACTAATTCTTCTGATAACAGTAGAGAAAGAAATGTAAAAATGAAAGTAGAATAACTGCAGAAATATTTAGAGCGGAAGTGAAAAGAAAATTGTATAGGACGACCGAAGCAAACATATCAGGTAGAAGAGGTATTAAAGAATGGCCAGGTCAGAAGTACCAAGAATTAAAGAACGTGTATGTAAGGACTAATGCAAGTAAGGGAAACCAGAGTGGTATGCTAAGATCTTAACAAATGGAGATCCAAAGTCTCTGCCTACCCTGATGGGACACAGGTGGACACAGATTTTGTTTTTCATAATATGAAGTCAGCAAACAAGCATACGATCCGCTTGATGATAAACGTGACCGCGGTCTATAGACACTGATGTCATCACGAAGATATCACAAGAGCGTCGCTAAGCTCGTGAACTAAAAATACTATGCCATATTTACCTAGTAATTTCACTGCCTCTCTCACCCTTCAAACCGGAACACAGCAATGCGAACACTGCTATTTGGCGGTAGAAATACGTAGGAGTGAGATACCAATGTAGACTATCTTTGTATCCTTGGTAGTATAAGGTTGATTATAGCTAGTCTTTTAACGCCTATAAAGCGTTATATATTATTTTTATTGTATTAGACATTTTTACGACCTTGAGGCAACCGTTCTCAAGAATTTTGTTTAATTCAAACTTGAAGAAGACAACCAATATGATCATAGCAGCCGCAAAACGTCCACTGCTGTTCAAAGTCCTCGCCAAGAAAGGGAAAATTTGCCTATAATTGCCACGCTGGGCAGAGCGTAGCTTCGCGAAAGGAATGCTGCCCATCCCCACTCTGTTGCATTTGAGCAACATTTCGAGTGAATAAACCGCCATCTGCCGGTTCCAGTACCTCAGTCTTACGACATATACAGTAGGACCACTCGACCTCTAGATATAGTTACGAGCCGCAAAGAAATTTCCTCTTTGTGGAATTCAACTTACAATATATAGGCCTTTTATATCCTGATTTATAACGTTGGTACTGAATAAAACAGTTGATTTTTTAATTTTATTTATTGTTGTATTTAAATTATGTTAGTACTATTTTTATTAATTTGATTTATTTATTAATTTAATTAATGAATAGTTCAACTAATTTGTTCACAGAACAAACACAATTATCATCAAATAAATATTTGCTTCGGGTGGGAATCGAAACCACGACCCTCGGTGCACATATAGGATCACTACTATCTGCGCCAAGTGGCCCATCCAAAATATTAACGCCAACCAAAATTTTCATATTATCTCTACGCGTGTAATCCATTTTGTAATCCAGTAATGTTTACATTTTCATCATTAATATCTTCGAACTGGTACACATCAGGTAGGTTACCGAAACGGAGCCTTACCGCACCGAAACACAGCTGACTCTATTAATCTATGTCTTCCTAAGGAAATTAATGGGAGGCCCTTACATCTCAGCATAAATATTGGGGTGGGACGTATTGAATTTAAACTACCCTTTGTCTAGGGTTATAATATTGTAAAGAGGTAATAATACAGTTAGGGTTTTGGTAGTTATCTTTGGAACTACCCGGCGTATTATGAAAGATTATTCCACTGACAGAATTCTTCATTATTCTTTAGCTTTTTGTCTGTCTGTCCGATGCTTAGATCTTTGAAACTACGCAACAGGTTTTTATTTTGTATTAGAAAGAGTGATTTGGGAGGGAGGTTTATATATATGATACGAGTAGTAGAATAACAATGATCATTTTAGAAGTTTCTAACATGATATATAATATAAATATAATATAAATATAATATAAATATAATGCTAGAGAGTAAATGAAAAGATACTATATAAATATGTTTAGAAATATATGCTTAGACCGAATGCATCAAACAAATCAATTAATATCTCCAATTATGCACTGTGATATAATAATATGTCACAATTACGCAATATTAGATGTGTTGATTGTAAATAATAATGCTAATAAATATTATGCTTTTTGTTTGTTATGCAATAAACGTTCATCAAATTCAATTGATTTATCATCGTCATCATCATATCAGCCATTAGAAGTCCACAGCTGGACGTAAGTCTCCGCAAGAAAGTGGAAAACTTTTACGACACGTAAAAGTCATTGTCATCCGAAACAATGTAGTTGATATGTTGAGGGAGGGGCCCTTTACATATCTACTACATTGTTTCGGATGGATATACTACCATCTGTCGGTTCCGGTACTGGGAGAGGTATTATTCTACTTTGGCGGTACCTCACGGTTTACTGGATTAAAACAAAGTGATAAAAGATTTTTTGTATTACATTCACGAAAAAAAGTCGGTCACTTATTTGAATGCTGCGAAAAATATGCAGATTAAAATATTACGTTAAAAAAACAGGAGATATTTGTTATCTTCTCAAGTAGAGGTAAGTACAACAATTAACCCTTTTTGCAATTCAAATCAATAAACCAAAGACAAATTTTACATTCGAACAAACCTTTGGAGCACTTAATTTTGGACCCTTTTTCAAGACCAATTGAAATCATTTCATTAAAATTTCACACTTGAAACTCCAATTCAGAATAAGTACACTAAGGGACCAGACCGACAGATGGCGGTATATCCATCCGAGACAGTGTAGCCCAAATGCAAATGGCGGAGATGGACAATAGTTTGCAGAGCGCAACTTTAGCAGCGCTCTACAATGTGGACTTCAAAAAGGCTGAAATATACAGGAAGTAAAATAGTGTATGTAATATTTTCTAACACTAACACGACTATTACTCGCTAGAAAACGTTTTTTTTGAAGGACTAAAAAGCAAATTAAAAGCTTTTATTTTTGATTGTTTATCGTTTACTTTGTGACGACCTTTTTGAGTAATTGTTAATATTGATTTGATATTTAATAATTGTATATTTAGTCGATAAACGTTTAATGTATAACAATAATCGTAATATACAGATGAATATCACTTTTATCGCAGAAGTTAATGATCCTATCTTGTACGTCAATGCTCGTAGGTTCGATTTCCATCCAGGACAAATATTTACATGATGATAATTGTGTTTGTTCTGTGTCTGGTGTCAAATGTATATATATATACATTTATATATTTTGTGTATTTATATATATATATATATTTTTTGTGATTAAAAGTGAAATAGTAGTATATTTGTGATTTCTTTGTTGTCTGGTGTCCTTAACACAAGTGCTTCAAGCGACTTACGACATAGTCAAGTCAATCTATGAGTTGTTGTGTTAGTTATTATTATTATTATATCTGTATATAATAAACTATACAGACTTTTAGAGAAAACCTAAGAAAACACTTGCTTGTTCAACAGAATCAATCCCACATTTTGAATTTGGCGGGGCTGCCTAACCATACCCAGTCAGATGAAACCGGGAAAATTTAAACAACACACTGTTGAATAATATTATAATGCCCTTAATTGTCTTAAATGCAGGATGTTTGTATTGCTTTCATAGTTTCTTTTGTTGTCGTCATATTGCTTTTGTAGTCGACTGCTGGCCATAGGCCTCACCAGGAAAGTGAGAATTTTATCCATAATTGCCGCGCTGAGCAACCGTGTTGGCAAACGCAGAGCACAGCTTTCGCGACGGGAATGCCCATCTCGCCATCTCGGCAGCCCATCTCGGCCTGTGCATTTGAGCTGCACTGTTCTGGACGGGTTCAAAATTAAAGAAAATTAAAATTTCAAATAAATAGCTCCGGTTCTCACAATCAGTGCGTGCATGTAATGGAAAAGAGATGTCTAAACGCGCGGAATGTCTTCAGTTATTAATCTGCACTGCAGTGTATTTCCGAAATTGAAAAGACAAAAAAATAAAATAAATGCTAGGTGACAGAAGTGTGCCACTTTAAGTTAACTGTCAACAATTTTTCCCCAAACTCGACACGACTGACAAGCGGTCATTATGTAGGCGGAACAATTTATTTTTCTTTTACGAAAAAAAGTACACGAGACGGCTTTTTAAAAAGAGTAAAGTAATTTGAGTTTCATCATGAATTTGAATTGATTTTTTCTTTTTATTTTTCTTGGAATGAATCTTCATTGCCGCCGTGAAAATTGAAGATGGTTTTAAATTCATTCAGATCCCAACATCAATGTTATTGTTTTTTTATGTTAAAAAGAAATGGTCACGGTTTATAGGCTTATTTTTTGTGCATTCTGCTCGTACAATAATTCAATTTAGTGTGCAATATTAAGTATTTGTGGGTGGGGATGGGCAGCATGCCCTTCCCCACCCACAAATACTGCTCATCCCCACCAACAAAGACATGTCGAGAAGCTATGCTCTAAAATTTCACATACTGGTGGACTTACACCACCACATTACATGCAGTTGGCCAGACGATTTCATTGCACCTGGCTACCGTCCGATGGAAGCCGAATACAACCGGTCTTAGGTCTATCTGTGCATAACTGCCTCACTAGGTAAGTAGTATATTTGTGATTCCTCTGTTGTTTAATGTGCGTAATAAAAGTACTTTAAGCTACTTATTAAGGAATCAGGTCAATATGTAAGATGTGGGAATTAATTAATTTATTATTATTATTGGAGTTGTAAGGTTCTGGAATGGAGGTCACGTACTAACAAACGCAGCGTAGGGGCCCGCAAGATGGACAGACGATCTGACTAAAACCGCAGGATCGCGCTGGACACAGGCTGCATACAACCGGTCCTATTGGAGATTACTTGGGGAGGCCTATGTCCAGCAGTGGGTCGTTTTATGGCTGTTAGGATAACTATTATAATCATTAATCCTAAAAATTCAAGATATCTTCGATAAAAAATAATATTAATTCGAAAAAAAAATTGGTTATTGGCGATGACCAACTTTAAAAGTTAATATTATCAGAATATCCCAATTTAAATTAGTTCTTCGATTTAAACGAACGTAAGTTAGTTTATTACCTCTTCATGAATTATCTTCCCAAAGTTTTCAAAAGAAGATAATAGTAATTTTCAACTCTAAAAGAGTAAAGGTAATCCAATGCATTTGCTGTTTCAATGGGTAATGCTATTGCTATGTAATTACGCTAGCAAAGTCGCGGGTATTTACATCCCAGTAAATCCATAAACTAACTAGCACCGCGAAACTCTTCCATAATCACCATACAAACACCAATTAACACTCCAAAGAGCATCCGACATAAAAAGAGGAAGAAAATCCAGGAGACATTTCCAGCAGATTTTAAAGGAAATTGGGTTCACCTCATTAATCACCTGATGTGACGCCAAACGTTCCGCAGCTTGGCTGCCGATTACCGGGAGCATGTTCCCACTGTGTCGCGTATCGATTGCGTTTTAATTACGTTCCAATAGCGTCATTTGTTATTGTGTCACGCGATGTAATCAAAATTAGAATACAGTTGTAATACCCATGTAATAGAGCAATCATCGGAATGAAAGATTGCTCGTACAGTTAATCGTGAGTACTGTAATATCGTGGGTAACTTTACTTCATCCATATATTCATATATACAAGACAAAAGTAGCGTGCTATCAATAAAATTGTTTCTGCTTGAGTAACAAAAATCTAAACTCCTATCTTATGCGCCAAGGGTCGAGGGTTCGATTCCTACCCAGAGCAAATATTTAACTGATGATATTTGTGTTTTTTCTGTGTCTGAGTGTTAAATATATGTATTTAAGTAGTATTTAGTATAGTTGTGATTCCTCTGTTGTCTGGCGTCCGTAACACAAATGCTTTAAGCGACTTACCACGGAGTCAAGTCAATGTATAAGATGTTGGGAATATTGTGAGAATTTAATACCTTTTTTAACTGATAAAGGTGTAATTGCTTACACCAACTCCATCAAATTCTGTTGTATATATTAATTGTGCAATCATTTTACTTTCATTGAATAACTCATTCGATATTGATATATGACATTCTAATCATTATAATTCAAAGTAGTATAGCATTTGTATAAAACCAGATCGTCCGATACTTTGCCGTGTCAAAAAACTGGCGAGTGGGAACAAACTCAAAAGTTCCGAGTTTACCCCATAAAAGTTCCGCCGCCATATTGGTATGTGGCTTGGAAAGTTCGGCGGCTTTCATACTCGGGAGATAGTGAGATGAAAAAGAAGCATTTTCAGATTTATTCCGTTGAATTATGGATCGTGTTGATCATCGTTGGACTCGTGAGCTATGTTTGGGGGAAGGTTTGGGCTTGATATATAAGTATAAAAAAGATAGAGTTGGCTGTTCCTTCAGAAACAATTTTTGGTGTTATTTCTCGTTTAGACTTTAATGGATTAATAAATTCTTGAGATATATAACATTTTTAAAATGTACTTAGCCTAGATTGAAATAAATAAAAACAAAATATTTCCAAAATAGGCAGTACTAGATTCTATTATTCTAATGACCCTGATGACTTTACGGGTAATCCAATATACGTAAACTGGCCACTTTAAACTAGTCTGCCGGCACCAAATGGATCTGAAAACTAAAGCTTACTGCAAAATAATTGAACCAGCCATCAGTTATGAACTTGCAAAAACCGATGGTGAAATCTTTTTATCTATCTTTATCTTCATATCACCGATAGAATGTCCATTTTTGGACTAAAGCCTCTCTTAGATAGATACTAGATAGATTTTGCTCTCGTTTGCCGCTCTGGACAGGCGTGGTGTCAATCGCAGACTGCAACTTTACAACGAGGATGCTGCTGCCAATTCTCACCCTGTAGTATTTAAACTACGCTAGTGCGGATGGATATACCGCCATCTATCAGTTTTGGTACTTTTATTTCTATTTATACCAAGTAATTAGTGATAATAAAACCCTTGACGACACCGGCACCTTTGTCTTTAAGCTAGTGGTTAGAACATATGCCTCTCCAAGAAAGGAGGAAATTACCCATAATTGCCGCGCTGGGCAAGGTATGATTGACACACAGCGTAGCTTCGTTGCGGGAATACTGCTGCCCATCCCCACTAAGTTGCATTTGAGCTTAATTGTTTTAAGTGGATATACCACCATCTGTCGCTTCCGATACCTTAGTCGCCTCCTACGACACCTGGTACAGGGGAGGTACTATCTTGCTCAGACGGTACCACACGGTTAAATATATAAAAAAAAATTTGCTTAATAGCTCCAACCGTTCATACGTGATGCTTGACTAAGGGAAATCGGGGTTTATTTTTTATAAGACTAGTAGCATTCCTCGGTTCCACTCGCGTGAAGTTGAAGAACTGTCATCCCCAATTACCTCCTACCCCCTCCATCCCCCTGAAGGGATAATTTTAGAAACAATATTTTACGTGTTTCATGTCTTTCAATGATTAACCTTTATACTGAATTTCATTCGGATAACTTCATAAAAGCAACGTATTATACTTATTTTGCACCCTTGTTTTACCCTTTTAGCCTTTGTCGTTTTTCTTAATTTTGACTATATGTATGTGAATTTTCCAGAAGATTGGTTAAGTAGATAAACTTTGAAGAAGCAACAAACAAACACACTTACTTTCGCATTTATAACAACAGCAAGGATTGTATTACGTTTACGGATATTTATAAACATCGTGGACATCACTAGCCGATAATTCTTTGAGCCAAGCGTTATTGGCTGCAACGGAGTTCTGAACTGGAAAAAACGTCCGGTTGAAATTTTTCGCAAACAGTCTCACCTCGGATTTGTGCCGTTTGGAAGTTTTCAATTGAAAGAATCTTATAGTTGGCAATATTTTACTGCATTTTTTATATGAACCGATTTGATAGGCCCGATGGCGCAGATGGTAATGGTCCTGTCTTGAGCGCGCAGGGTTGTGGGTTACATCCCCGGTCAGGGCAAACATTCATATGATAAATATTTGTGTTTTCTATGACTGGTAGTTAAAATGATTTATATTTAGATATTATATAATAGATGATTTATATATAGATACATAATTGCTTTTAAGCGACTTTTCTTGGAATTAGGTCAATGTATGAGATATGTGAATTCGTATAAATATTCATTGTATTTGTTTAGGACCTACCTAAGACAGTGACCAGTTCAAGCTCCAAATGAATTCACGACCCTTGGTGTAAGAAAGGATCACCACCATCTGCGCCAACAGGCTCGCCAAAAAAGGGGGAATTTTGCGTTAAATTGGCATTTAAACTTCGCTGTTTCAGACAGATATGCCATTGCATAGTTGATTCCAATGCCAGCTACATGGGAAGGTATTATTCTACTCAGCCGGCACCCCACAGGTTTGGTGCACACAATCGTCTTGAAGCAACTGAAATAAATGGTTCAGAAACATCTTTAATCAGTTACAGTCTAAAAGCAGTATCATGTTGCGGAAGCCCTAAGAAAACATTGTAACAATCTCACTCAGAAACTAGAATGAATTTCGGAAAGAAGCAATTACTTAGGGAAGCGATATATTTGCTTAGGTGTGCGGGGTTTAGCGGGCGCGATGCGAGTACGCGGCGTTGGCGTGACGACACGTGATGCAGGAACGGTGCATTCAGATTTGACGAGTGACTTCAGTGTGGGCTTCGTTTTGGGTACCTGTTCAGTATCCTAGAGGTAAAGCTTTTACAAGGGTGGTCTGTATTGGTACTTCAATCTTATCCACTTCTACCACCAAATAGCAGTGAACGCATTGCTATGTTCTTGTTTGAAAGGTGAGAAAAGCACTAACATTACTGGATAATATGACATAATATCTTCAAGTGACAGTTTTGGCAATGCATTAGTGATATCCATTCATCATCATCATCATTATAGCCATTAGAAAGCCACTGCTGAACATAGGCCATATTTGCCGCGCTGGGCAAGCGAGAAAGCTGCCGCCCACCACTACCCTCTGTATTTAAGCTACATTGTTCCGGATGGATATACCGCCATCTGTCGGTTCTGGTACCTTAGTCGCCTCTTGCAACATCTGGTACAGAGGGAGGTACTATTCTACTTTGCCGGTACCTCACGGCACATTGTGATATTACGTGCGTGTATAGGCTGCAGTGACGCTTACTATCACGCGGACTGTATGCGTATTTGTTGATCTTGTGTTATAAAAAAAAAGCCTTTTATTCTGTCGCATCGTATAAACTATCCTTGCTAAGTGTCAGCAGGGAGAGACTCACCGCATATTTAGGTTTGGGAGGGGGTGATGGGGATTTAGATAACCCGCCTGTGACATTCTTATTATATAAATGAGTTTTTCCCAAGTGTTAACATTAATATCTGATATATATTACAATTAGGTAACATGACAGACTTTATGATATTTTAATTATATTTATTTTAATTGAAATATAAACTATCCAATTTTCAAGTTGGATCAAATTATACACATTAAGCGAAAATATATAATCGGGACTGTACTTAAGAAGTTCATTGAGGTTAATAGGATCATTATGCGTACGTCTAGATGATAATTTGCTAAACTATATTGCTATGGAGAAGTTTTGAAATTAACTTAAATATTTGAAATTGGATCCATGATTGTTCGGAAAAAAACTTTTCCGATCACATTGTTTGTTGATATCTTCGATATTTTGTATATATTTCTGGATAAATCATGAAGTGTCTACAATTACAATAATAAAAATAAATGTACTCTATCTTCTTTAAAAAGCCACAATACTAAATATCTGTCTCATCGCGAGAAAATTCCTTTCCACTTCCAGTCTTTCCTTAATTTTTTTTAAATTTCTACTTCTGTCTCTTGGTTATGGCCCGCGTATATTGCCAACGATATCCTCTTTAGCAGAGAAAAACAAAATTAATAAATAATTAAAATATACAATTCCCACAACATCTCATACATTGACCTGACTCCGTGATAATTCGTTTAAAGCAATTGTGTTACGGACATCAGGCAACAGAGGAACAAATATACTACTTAAATACACATATTCTACACCCAGACAAAGAATAAACACAAATATCTTTATACAAATAATCGTCCTAGGAGTACGACCCTTGGCACACTAGATAGAAGCTGCGCAATCGGGCCCGTCGGAACTACATATATTGTTTACGCAGTTTTGATTGAGTGCAATCAATCGTATAAGAAATCATTCAAATAGTCCTACCCATAAGATATTTGTACTGGAAAAAGTATCTTAAATAATGTTTCAGGAAATCTAAACAAAGAGAAACATTAAAATAGTTCGATGAATACATATGGGCACAATATGGGCTAATGGGCAATAGTTTGCTTGTGAGCTGCAGTGAAAGTCTTACCAAGTTTGAATAATCTCATTGTATGCCTGTCGCAAACGTTAGAGCTTATTGTGCTTGCACAACATAACCCACCCTTCTATCAAGGCACCAGATCTACTCCATTCAATTAATATTAACCCACAGTATAAAATCGGTTCAAACAATCCCTTCGCGTTAAAGGTGTATAAAAACAATACTTCCTTATATAACCCAATAATCGAAATGTGTCGTTCCTACATTGATTGAACTGAAACGCAGTTGCAAAGACATAGATGTTTTAATAACAGATTTCCTACTTTTAAGAGGCAAATAAAAAAATCAAGGTTGACAGCAGAAAAAAATTCATAATTTTAAATTATTCACGGAGTAAGGATGGGCAGCAACATTCCCGTCACAAAAGATGCGATTGCGATTGCCAACACGCTTGCCCAGCGCGGCAATAATAGGCAAAATTACCCCTTCCTTGGGAAGGCCTATTTTAAGCACCACACAATAGCATTTCCGCTAGTTTAATGACCGAGTGATGTTCGATTGTTTACAAATTCGATGACGTTACATTATGGCTGACAGCAATTTCATCGTTCCAAAGTCCGAAAATAATTCCGTCTGTCTGTCTGTTATGCAATACGTCTACACGCCTAAACTAATAAACAGATTTCAATTAAATTTAGTACACAAATAGTCTAAAGCCTTAGAAAGGACGTAGGCTACTTTTTAATTCGACGTAAAAGTTGTAATGCGTCAAAAGGGGGCATGAATAGTTGTATAGAAGTATCGCTATTGATAGAGCTGGAAGCTTAAATCTTATTATTTAGGCTATTGATTTGTATAATATATAACATTCAAAGTTTAAATAAGTAAAAGTAAACAGGTATGGTGCCCAAAGAAACTACTGCACGCAGACGAAATCGCGGGCACAGCTAGTTAAAAATAAAATCAATTTTCAAATTGTTATAATGTAACGTAACTTAATGTAATGTAACTTAAAGCCAATCGATTCATTTTAGTCTTCATTTCAGAACCTTGCGACTCCACCGTCCATTGGTTCTATATACTAAGTATCCTGCCTACTGCAATTTCAACTTGCAAATCCTCCAGTCTATATCTTATCTTTGGTTCTTTTACAAGGTAGACAGACGATCTGATTAAAACCACACGATTGCGCTGAACGCAGGCCTCATACAGCCGATACTGTTGGAAATGACTTGGAAAGGCCTATGTCCAGCTGTGGACGTCTTACGGCTGACATAATGATAATTATATATTTCAATTTTGTTAGTCAATTACCGTAAGGAATTTATATTTATTGCGTCAAATTTGATATGAGCCAAGTATCATATTTGAATAAAACTACATTGTTACGAAGGATAATGTCTATCTCCAACTTTCCCCCTTTTAGTTGTTGACAAAACTCATCGAAACGTAAATCTATAAATAGTGAATTCAATTACCACCAATTCAAGTCTATTGAAACTATCCAAAACTATGCCAATCATAACATCGAGGGGGCTTCGCCGGCTCTCGGCAAGTACATTTTTGAGTTTAACAAGTCAGAATGAGGTCGAGTAGTTTATTAGGATACTTGACTATTGGAACACGAATTGGTACGGAATCAAGAATTTTTTGTTGACCCCCATACATTTTTACATTCTTATTAATTTATTAGCTAAGCCCGCGACTTCGTTCGCGTGGAATAAATATTTTGGGCAGCATATTCTACTTAAAAAGCATATTTTTCGCCCGCGTTGCCTCATTTTGGACTGATACTCCGCTCCTATTAGTCATAACGTGATTTTAACGCCTAAGTTATTTCTTATTACATAGGTTATCTGCCAGTGAAAGTCCTGTTCAAATCAGTTTAGCCGTTCCATAGATTAGCCGGAACAAATAGACAGACATATATTTTGCTATGTGTACCGTATATACTTACATGTACATGTAGTCGCAAGCAGTTATTTTAATATTACAAACGGACACTTCAATATTATTCATATGTAATCTTTTTAATATTACATGTGCTACTAGCTTAATACAACCATACCTCCTGCACTAGGTGTCGTTAGAGGTGACTAACGCAATGGTACCGCAAACGACAGATGGCAGTATGTTCAGCGTAAATCATCATTAACACAACAGCCATTGAAAGACCATTGCGAAAAATAAGCCACCCAAAAAAAGGGGGAACTTTGCCCATAATTACCGTAATTGGCAAGCGTGGTGGAAATCGCAGAGCGTAGCTTCCGCAACGGGGATGCTACGCTCTGTGCATTCGAGCTGCTCTGTTTCGGATGGATGTACCGCCATATGTCAGTTCTGGTACCTTAAAAGTTTCATATAACACCTGGTACAGATGAATGTATTATTCTACACTGCCGATACCTCATGGCACACCCTAAGTAGCGAAGCTTAAATGTAACAGGGTGAAGATTGCTACCACGCCTGCCCACGCAGCCTTTGTATATCATAACCCTCTTCATTTTCTTGGGAAGGTCTATGTCTAACAGTGGATGTTCTACGATTTGCTATAATGGCGATGATATGGTGAATCTTGTTGAATATTAAAGATCTTAAAGCCTCGTAATACTACAGTGTATGCCACACTGTAAATCGAATTTTGTCTATAAACACCACGCTGGGCAAGCGTGGTGGTAATTGCAGAGGCAATTGCTTTCATGACGGAGATGCTGCTGCCTACCCCCTTTAGCCGTGAGGTACCGGCAGTGTAGAATAGTACTTCCCCGTGTACCAAGTCTAGTAAGGGGCGATTGAGGTATCGGAATCGACAGGTGGCGGTATATCCATACAAAACAGTGCACTGGGCGAGAATAGGCAGCGGCATCTCCGTCGCGAAAGCCGCACTCTGCGTTTGCCAACACGCTTACCCAGTGTGGCAATTAGAGGCAAAATTCCCCTTTTCTTGGGGAGGCTATGTACAGTAGTGGATTTTCAATAGCTGGTATAATAATGATAATGAGCTGCACTGTTTCGGATAGATATACCGCCATCTGTCGGTTCCGGTAACTCAGTCGCCTTTTACGACTGCTATGAATATAATTTCGAAAATATTTTAATACTGACTTATCGCACAATACCTAATCCATTTTACTTCGTCGCAGACCACGAGAAATGGGTTAAGAGGCCATTGGATAACCGGTAATAACCGGTGTATAGCCGCTGCTAACCGGCCGTGTCCGGATGAAACAGGATTAAGCCGGTTACGACGTGGACAGAAGGAAATAGTGACTATAATTCGCTTGTACCAGGTAAATATGGTGCTGGAAGCGCTTCAGGGTATTATGTTATTGTTTAAAGATTGGCACGTCAGTCAGGCTCAAATAAAACTTTACACATACATTTAAATAATTTTGATATTGTTTAATTTAATTTTAATTTATGTATTCTAGTTTTCTATATCGTTATAGAATATCGTCGTTTTATAAAACAATTAATTGTTATTCAATCTAAGAAGCCAAATATAACTCCAATTTATTTCTTTGTAAATAAAGATAGCAATTTTATTTGAGTATATCGAGTAGATATCACGTAATCATATAATATTTACCCAACTAACCAACATCTTATCTGTAAATGAAGAAACGACAATTAGTTTATAATTATTACCTTTCGATTTATAAAACTTAATAACTAACTTAATATTAATTAATTAAACTAAAAGAAAATTATGATAACATTTTATGAACAGAACACATTTGTCTTTAACAATGACAGCTCGATTGACGCGACACGCTAACGGTGCGCGCGCATATACACATTAAAGAAATATATATGTTGCAAGCATGCTTGGAGACTTTTGGATCAGACGTGTCTCTTTTATATAATGCATAATTTTTTGAGAATAATAAATAATATGTATTAATTTTGTAATGAACTTAAATAATATAATAATTGTTACGAATTTAAATGGAAATAAAAATATGTGATAACCATATTGATTAGATAGTATATATACGAGTATATAAAAGAAGAAGTCTGAATGTCTGACTGACATCAACGCAGGGCCTAAACTATAAGAATTAGAAACTTGAAATTTTGCACAGAAGTTCCGTTTATAACGTATGGGAGTACTACAATCCTCCGTAAGGAAATGTGGATGCAAATTTAGGATACAATTATAACTGTTTTTGAAGTTATTTGATTGAATGTCATGCAATGTTTGATAATATTTTTTTGAAAAAATTGTAAAAGAGGAGTGAACCGTTCGTATGAATATTCAATGACTTAACGCGGGTGAACCTGCGAGGCGCTGCTAGTGTTCCATATTAGTTATATTTAGCTATAATTTATTTAAGTTCTAATTAATTATTGTTACTTAATATGTTTTTATATTTTTAATTTTTGTGAGATGTGTTCCCTTTAAGTATGGCCTTTATTTAGATTTTAGATATGATATTAATAAATGATTACTAAATCAACGCAAAAAGAAATTAGTCTTTGTGTGCGAGCAGAATCATAAGACATGCCATGGCATCTAATCTAGTACATATTTATTTATTTAGTATTTTTTAGATCAACTTAAACCCAGCAATTTAACTAACAGCATAATGGAATATATCAATAACAATACAATAAGTAACATCATCATCATTACAGCCATTGGAAGTCTACTGATGAACGTAGGCCTCTCCATGAAAAGGGGGAATTTTGCCCATAATCTCTACGCTGGGCGAGCCTATGCATTTGAGTTCAGGTGCTATAGTCGCCTCTTAACACAACTAGTACAGGCACTATCACTGGAGGAGGTTCACTGACGGTACCTCACGGTAAATAATATAATAATAATAATAATAAATAATACTAATTTATTTATCTTCTCCAAAACTTACAAGAACTCTTATTGTAAAAATGAAAACAAAACACTAAAGATTACATTGACAGTCTAAATCGACGGCAGCCAAACCAGTGTAAACTTTGTGTTATAGCGCCTACGTCTTCCACTTTAATACATTAGCTATACAATAATAAGCTTACAGACAATAATTACATAGAAAAATAAAGGAACAACAATATGCACATTGAATAAAGCTAGAATACAAAGAGGCAAGTAAATTATCTTTCTCAATTACAAAACGTCGCGCTATTGTGCATACATGCACGTATGCATGCTTAAATGTGTAAAAGTGTACGTGTGGCATACAATTGATTACCGGGGGTAGGAAAAGGGGGGATTTATTAATACATCTAAATATTACTAACTACGACTTGTGTTACGGACATCAGATTACAGAAAAATCACAGATATAATAATTAGGTACAAACATTGAACACCCAGACACGGAACAAACACAAATATTCTTTGATATTTGTATTATATATATGTATATATAGATAAATGTATATAAAAGCTATTAAGTTCATCATCATAATTTAATCAGCCACATTGGAAGTCTAGAGCTGGACATATCTCCGAATATATCTCCCGATAGGGAGAATTTTTCCCCATAATTTCCACGCTGGTTTTGGCGATCGCAGAGCGAAACTTTTGCGACGGGTATGCTGCTGCCCGTTCCTGCCCTGTGTATTTGAGCTACGCTGTTTCTGATGGATATACTGCTAACTGTGGGTTCTGGTACCTCAGTCGCTTCTTAAAACCTGGTACAGAGGGAGGTACTATTCTATTCTGCCGGTACCTCACGGCTATTTAATTACAATGACTGTAACATATACACAACAACTAGTGATCATAATTGGTAGAAAGAAATATACAACATTGGAATTGCTCAACGTTCAGAATCATCTAGATTTTATAAATCCAAACCCGTTACGCCGACGAATCAAACTGCCTGCGAAAGCGTGAAGCGTAAAATGGAATTTTTAAAATGCAAAGAATGAAATGAAAAGCGGCCACTTTCGTTTGCGGGCTTGTCCTTTTTGAGGGAATATGCAGTTTGCTACCGAATGGCTTTGTTTGTTCGCTCCGAACTTGCTTGTTGAATTTATTTATACAAGTGATCGCTTGGTGCTCCAAATTTGACCATAATTCATGAAATACAGTTAAAATTCTTTTATCGCTTGCTTCATATTCAATTTAGATGTATATTTATTATACCAAATTACCAATTTTCCAATCAATGTATATAAATTCACACAACATCTCGTACATTGACCTGACTGTGAGATCAGTCGCTTAAAGCATTTGTGTTACGAACAACAATAGAATCTCATACATCATTCTTAAATACATACTCAACCCTTGCAGATGGGAGTGATCCTATCTTGTGCGCCAGGGGTCGTGGGTTCTATTCCCACCCAGATTAAATATTTGTGTTTGTTCTGTGTCTGGGTGTTAAAAATATATGTATTTGTGATTCCTCTATTGTCTGGCGTCTGTAACACAAGGGATTTAAGCAACTTACCATGGAGTCCGATCAATGTTTGAGATGTTGTGGGAATTTAATATTATTATATTATTATTATTAAACAAACACAAATATGTTCATATAAATACATATTTGTTCTGGATTGGGATCGAGCCCACGACCATTTGTCGCACATGTAAGGATTATTCCTATCTATTTTTCATCATATAATGTATTATATTATTAGTTTAATGTATAGATTGCATTTTTAGTGCATTTGCATAAAATAAAATTGCTCTTGGCTCTTCGTCTCCACGTTAACTTAAACTGTGTCAAATTTCATATATATGCGTTCTCAATTTTCTGAATTAAAAAGTAGAATAGTACCTCTCCTGTACAAGGCGTCGTAAGAGTACTCTGACTGTTACCCATCCCCACCCCCTGTATTTGAGCTTCACTGTCTCGGACGGATATACCGCCATCTGTCGGTTCTGTTACCTTAATCGCCTCTTACTACACCTGTTACTAGTCTTCTTTGCCACTACGAAAGAAAGAAAATTTAACAAAAAATAATACAGTAAATGCAGTTTGCATCCTAAACGCCTCCCAAGTTTTATACGCAAATCTGCTTTTCATCGTTGTGTCACACAATTTGGGTTACTTTAATTTATAAATAAAGTAATATAATAAATAATATTTATTTATTATATTACTTTAATCATATTTCCGCTCTTATGCGAATGATAAATAAATAATTATTAATTATTTGCATGAGAGCGGAAATATGCAGGTACTATATTTTTTATATTTTCAATCAAGGGGAAAATATGAGAATACATTTCCTTTATGTGACGTTTGGTAGCGTACCATAAACATGGCCGCCTTTGCCTTTGCTGTGTGAATACTTTTTTTCAACGTTTACCAAAGGATTAGTTTAATAAGCCTTTACATATGTTACGTTGCTTTATTCTAAACTAGCTGATGCTAGCGACTTCTACTACAAATAATAAGTCAAGAATCAAGAAACCTGATTTATTCTTCAAATCGTGTCTGTCTTTATAGATACCAAATTTCATCAAAATTGGTTCTGCGGGTAGACAGTCATATTGGTTTTATAATCACAAACTGTTATATTTTTCGAAGGGAGCTGTACGAAAAGTGAGAGTGAAGTGCCCCGGTACCAGGTGTCGTAAGAGGCGACTAAGGTATCAAAACCGACAGATGGCAGTATATCGATCCGAAACAGTGTAGCTCAAATGCACGTGGGGATGAGCAGCAGCATCCAGTGAAGTGAAAGAAAGCAGTGAAATCTACGCTTTGCGATTGACAACACGCTTGCCCAGCATGGCAATTATGGGCAAAATTCCCCTTTCTTGAGGTGGCTTATTTCCAGCAGTGGACTTACAAAAGGTTGTAGTAATGGAGTTTCAATGTATAAGCTATAACTATTGTAAAGTTTTATCGTAATTAATTAATTAGTTTTTTTATGAAATAGTAACTTCTAACATAGACCCATGAATTTTTACAAACCTAGACGTTAATAGCTACACTGTAATTTGTTAATGGTGTTGGTAATTATTTTCTGTCAACGCTTAAATCAGAAATTCAAATTTGGAATGCATTTGTCACTGGACGGATTAATAGAGCGAGATAACGCGCGTAACAGAGACGAGGCATGAATTTACAAATCATTTATCTGTTATCTGCTTTTCAACGATGTTGATGTATTCACGGTAATGACAACGCAATCGGTTAATGGAAAAAAAATATTATGCCATTTCTTGATAGCCTTAAAAAGTTGTTTATTTATTCTATACTTTTTTTGACCGAAGACAACAGGTCTGAAAAGTCTGCTCTGGATAAATCGTTAAAACAAATTTGTAAATTTAAATTCAGAATGAAAACAACATGGATTTCTTGCGAGTTTACTGAAATTAGAAATCACTGCAATAGAGATGACGGTTGACAAATACTACTACCGAATATCACATTAATCGAGAACCAAGGCCAACACCGCGGCACAGTCTAATAACAATATACAGTCGGCACCTTCTACTTACATCAATCGGATTTTTGGAAAATTAAAATTTATATATAATAAATAAATAGATAAAAAGGATGAGGCCCCCTCATCCTTTTTATCTTATTTCTAATTTTAAATAGACTATCAAAATTTTCCTTTACAAAAAGGGATCAAATATTTTTTGTTTAAATTCTGACGCAACGTCTTTCTCTCTCTTTAAAACTGTTGTTGCAAATGGCGGATGTGTGACACTGAAACGTCTAATGAAAAAGTTTATTAAACCTTGCTCTAAATGTCTGTCGTCTAAAAAAACCGTTTGCATATTAATCAAACATCAGTCAACATACTTAATGCTATACTTCGGTTTGAAGGGTGACAGCGGCAATGAAATTACTATGACCAAACATCTTCAATTCACATAGTTGATAATTGACCCTAACTAAACATTCAGATCATATGATTGTTTGAAAATTGTATGTATATAATAAAAAAGTATGCCGTGGTATACCGGCAGAGTAGAATAGGATCTCCCCTAAACCTGGTATCGTAAGAGGTGACTGAGGTACCAGAACCGACAGATGGCGGTATATCTATCCAAAACAGTTCCTTTTTAGGGGAAGCCTATGTCCAGCAGTGGACTTACAATGGCTAGTATGATGATTTATATAATCCACATTTTAAATTGTTAACTTATTCATGTTTATAACGTCTACTTGACAAACATAATATCATCACAGCAACCATCAAGGTCTGCTGTTGGACTTTTTTTTTCGGACGAACCTATTGCTGGACTACTCAGACGTCAATTCCAGCGCCACCGAAAAAAGAGGGCGGGGCCTCTAATAAATGAGAGGTCCGATGCCCGTTTTCATTCCGCGAAACCCGCGGTCGCGAGGAGGTTCGCGAGATTGAGCGGGACCGACGGCAATCGCCCGAGGGCGCCTCTATAGGCTCGACCTAGGCTCGGGCTGCCATCGTTGGGGTGAATTTAATTATGGAATTTTCTGCTGTTGGACATACGCTTCGCTATGGATATAGGGATGTCGCAGAGCGCAATATCCGCGACGAGGCTGCTGCTTTTCATCCCCATCTGTTATTTGTCGGTTTGGATATACCGACATTTGTCGGTCCCGGTACCTTAGTCGCCTCTTACGACACCTGATACAGAGGTTGGTACTATTTTATTACGCCGGCACCCCTCGTAATTTTTGAATACAACGATTTACTTACGATAATATATAATATAATATAAATAAATAAATAAATATTAATAGATTGTTTTAATAGTTACTTAAAGCACTTGTGTTACGGACGACAGACAACAGAGGTATAACAAATATTTATAAAATTTATAAAAAGAATATTTAGCACCCATACACAGAACAAACACAAATATTATCATATAAATATTTGCTCTGTGTGGTAATCGAATCCACGACCCTTGGTGCCCGTCAAATATATATATATAAGAGAAGAACCTGACTGATATATTAACTTAAGGCTTAAATTATAAGGTTTAGAAACTCATTTCATAGGCTCTATTTATAACGTGGAGAGAACTATGCAAAGCCTTTTGAAAATTCACACTTTCCTAGTTACTGTTTACCTATATTGAGGAACAAATAAGCCGTACTAATCGGGAGTACAGTCAATAAAACTGATGAATTGTTAGAATCGGGCAGTATAGACCAATTTGTCCGAGTGATTAAATAGTCTCCGTTTTTATATTGATGTTATTTTACAGGTCGTACAGATTAAGTTGGCCGCTTTAAAAGTCCCTTATTAAATCTTTTCATTATCATAGCAGCCATTTAATGTCCACTGCTGTATAAAGACCTACCCAAGAAATTCACACAACCTTTTTAAAATTTGACCTGATCCGATTTAGGTCTCCTAAAGCTCTTGTGTTACGGACATCAGACAACAGAGCAATTACAAATGTAATACATTAGTTCGACACCGAGACATAGAACAAAGGCTTGTGCCTTGCCCTATTGCATTTAAACTATAATTCGGGTGGACATACCGTTTTCTATCAGTTCTAGTACCTCAGTCGCCTCTTACGACACCTAGTATAGGGGTAGGTAGGAGGTATAGTAGGAGGGTACTATTCCACTTAGCGACAGGTACCTAAATTGCTTCTTTTGAATGTGTAAACTAACTGCGTGACATCAAGCAGCACAACAGTCTATTCACGCTCGTGTAATCGTTGTAAATTGAAGATTTAAGTCACATTACCTAGTAATTTCACTGGCTCTTACTTAATACAGTCACTAACGGTAGAAATATGTGAGAGTGAAGTAAAGACGATTAATGCAGACGACCTCTGTATTAGGTCTATTAGTGAAAACTTACACCTGCAACAAGGAGACGATGAGTAGAACGTGAGGTGTGTAGAAACCCTACATTCTACTCTACCTAAGGGGCTTTAATGTACCGTTATTAAAAATCATTTGTTATCATCACCATTACAGTCATTGGAAGTCCACTGATGGACATAGGCCTCCCAAAAAAAAGGGTAACTTTAGCGCGCTGGGCAAGTGTGTTAGTAATTGCAGAGTGCAGCTTTCACGACGGGGATGCTGCTGCCCATCTCCACTCTATGAATTTGAACTATACTATCTCGGAAGGATATACCGCCATCTGACGGTTCTGGTAGCTTGGTCGCCTCGCTCTCGCTTAACCGCTTGGTATAGAGGGAGGTACTATATATACTACTATACTGGTACCTTATGGCAAATCATTAGTAACATGATACTTTCGAAACACGGATATAATACTATGCGGTTAAATTTTCAATGGGTTATATTTTTATAAAAAGCTATGCCTCATTGTAGTCGAAGTCGTTTTCCATCGTTATTTGTATAACGAGATATGACACAAACAACCTCGTCACAAATATAGAGTATTAATTGAAAAGGTTTCATAATAATTTATCAATTTACATAAAAAAACCATTTAATTACTTTACAATCGCAACTATTTTCACAAATCTATATAAATTACTAAGTGTGGTTTTAATATCAAATTATTTATTAGCTATAACTTTTATTCAGACTAAGATTCAACATTACTTTATTTGTTTTTGTATGTGCTTTTATCTATTATTTTATATACTATTATTATAAAGAAAAAAGTTATATTTGTTGATTAATAATAATTATGTTAAAATATTACTGAATCTGATAAGAGAAGATTTTCAGCTGATACAAAACTATACATTCGTGTGTTACATAGGTTATTTAAAAAATATTAAAGATTCCTAGCCAAAATAGAATGGGTGCCTAGCCCCTTGAGCGGCATATAGATAAACATAAGTTACCGACATAGATCAACGAATAATTGTTGGTCTATGTCGGTAACTTTGGTTCATTTAGATATCTCATAATTTCGGATTCGATCGCGCTCAGTCTTCGCGAGTACTGTGGCTATATTATTTTGCAATAAGTTCTAGTACATACTATTTAAATTTCAGAAAATAAACTTTATTCAGTAAGGCATTATAAGCACATTTAATTGGTACTTAAGTCTTTAGTTATAACTAGCAGAGCCCCGCGGTAGCGCCCGCTTTTATTCAAGTACATACCTAGTGGCATTAATATATCGCTTGATTTGACGAAGCGGAATGGTATATAGTTTATTAATTTAATTTTATAATGTTATTTTTAAATTGGGCAACTAATTCTTGAGGTTAGCGTATTAAATCAAACAAACAACCTCTTCAGCTAAAGATGACCTTTATGACATAATTCTAAAAGCTATCAGACATTAGGTCATTCAATTTAGCCTAACAAAAAAAAAGACTGGCGGCATTAGACCTTGATTAGAGGGTTCGTGCAGGCTCGTTACGCGAACGACCAGAAAGTAAACTTCATTAAAAACTGATGGTGACTAACGAATTATTGTCTTCTTTCTATCATTTACTTCTATTATAATACGAATAGGCTGTATAGTATTGGCAGTATAGAATAGTACCTCCACCTGTACCAAGAGTCTGAATACTGAGGTACCGGAACTGACAGATCTGAAGCGATATAACTCAAATGCAACGGGGCGGTAATGGACGGTGGCATTCTCGTCGTGAAGCTACCCTGTACGATCCCCACCACGCTGACCCAGCGCGGCAATTATGGACAGGTTTCCCTTTTTGGAGTGGACTTCCAGTGATTGATATGATGAAATATAACTAAGAGTTTAATGACATATATCAATAAAATAAACAACAATTCTTTATACGTCACGTACACCATTAATATTTCCAATTAGATCTCCAAATAAAACTCTTTTTTCTTATTCAATCCGCTTAATAGGGCGAGATCAAAAAACAACCAACCATGTTGTGCAACATCGGAAGCCCAATTAGAAGCAATTGCAGCGTAATTGTGAAAACGAGAGAACAATAAGGGAGAGCTAAACAACAAACAGGATTATCAGATAACAAAACTGCAGTAACTGCTCGCGAGTTAATGAGGCGAAGTCCGACTTATAATGGCATCAGTCGAATAAATAAATAAATAATAATCAAAATTAATATTTTGTGCATACAAGTCATGTGAAATAAACTTTTAATCTACTGACTTCAGAGATTAAATAGTTTATTTTATAGACACATTTAAAAAACGGTAAAACGAAGTCTTGAGGTATCTAGGCAGAGTAGAATTGTAAGGCGACTGAGGTACCGGAAGCGACAACAGTGCAGCTCAAATGAACAGGCCGGGGATGCTCAGCAGCATCACTGACAAAAAATTCCTTTTTTGAAAAGGCTAATGTACAACTGTCGACTACAATGGTATCATGATAGTTAAGCTAGGATATAGTGTGCCTGATTAGCTAGTACTAGTATATAATATTTTTAGATATAAAAACGATGTGTCACGGTGTTTGTCCTGGATGAAATTCTAAACTATAGAATTAATTTTATAATTTTTC
>JACJUM010002768.1:1315646-1392581 GCA_020976665.1 Heortia vitessoides
TTTTTTTTTCTCTTCCACTTTGAATTCGTATCTTAAGTGTTCGCTCGAGAGCAATTCGTCTGATTGATGTATTGTTTTCATATTTCATTGGAAAAAAAGCCTCCTTTGAAACATCGACAATGTTGAGTAAATTGTCTGTCTTAGTTTAATATTCCTTATGAATATTGTTCCATTAATATCAGCATTTCAGCTTATCTTGTTATTAAAATTAGAACTGACTGGTATCCGAGGATGTACCCTACATTGGAAATCGTCATATTGGACATCGTCTTATGATAGATAAAGTCCTGAAAGGACATAGCCCCCCCCCCCCCTTGGGGGAATTTCGTCCATGATTACCGTGCTGGTTAAGCATTATAGCATTCCCAGAGCGCAGCTTTCGCAACGGGGATGCTGTACCCTATTCATCCCATCTCTGCCTTGTGTATATGAGTTACAAACCTGTCGGTTCTGGTACCTAAGTCATCTCTCACGACACCTGATACATGGAGGTACTATTTTATTTTGCCGGTACCTTATGACAAATAATAAATATAAACAATACTTGTAAAAAATCAAGTCTCGCTTCTCACTTGTTGTACCGTAAAGTCACTACTTTTTCTGTTCTCTGTTTCTCTGTTTAGTCTCTACTTTATCTTAAGTTGTTTCTTTCTCTCTCTCTCTCTCTCTCTCTCTCTCTCTCTCTTTTTCACTCTCACTAAGTTATCTCACCTAACTACATCTTATGGATTGACGGCATGATGAGCCCGATGGTAGTGATCCTATATTGTGCGCCAGGGATTGTGGGTTCGATACCCACCTCGGAAACATTTTCATATGATGGTATTTATGTTTGTTCCCTTTCTCGGTGTTAAAGATACGTATTTCAAGTAGTATATTTGTGATACCTCTGTTGTTTGCGTCCGTAACACAAGTGCTTTAAGTGACTTACCACGGAGTCAGGTCAGTGTATGAGATGTTGCGGAAAATTATTATTATAACCTTACAGTGACCATAGCAGTATTAACAACCTTAAAAGTTAAAAATTAATATATTGGCCCTAAAAAATCCAAATTCAGGAGTCTAGTTTCATCCACAACGAAGTTTTCATTATCATAGCAGCCTTAAAAACGTCTGCGTTGCTGCTGGATCAACAGGCACTTATGTAGTGACTCATGACACTACTAGCTATCGGGTGCTGGCTCTGAAGGTCTTCATAGTGGAGTAAACCAATCCCAAGAATCTGCTAAACGCTTTTGACCTCGTATTGATCGTTCTTCAGTACTACTTGACTTGTACTCGCTTCGCGTTGCCATCATTCTGCGATGCAGTGAGGCGCCTGGTGATAATACGGGGTAGACGCAACATGGCCCCACCTCTGCAGCTACCCGCATAAAGTCACTGCGAACCTCCTACCTTAAAGCAGAGACACCGTGCGACAGAACTCTGTCAAAAACTGCCACGCAGTTAGGCTAGTCTCTGAACCCGTAGTAACAGTCTTGACAGTGAACCCGTGATTTCTGTATAAACCCTATCTACTCAATTCCTGTAGACAGGACTAAATAACAGAAAAAACCTTCAATACCATCTTAAATTAACCACATATAAGGTCCAGAAATCCAGTTCATCTCGGGCCTCATAATAAATACGTTACAAATACAACCGAGCCAAAAAGGTGACGATATACCAAACATAATAAAGTAAACATTATTAGATTATACCCTCGAATTGATTGTAATACTCGTAGCCAATTGTGTGGAGTTCCCTTTATCCTCGTGTAAAAGGAAGGATTTGTGTCTGCTGTCACGTAATAATATGTAAATAGACCAATGAAAAGAATGACCGATATATATAAATAAATCCATACATATCTCATTCGTTGCCTTATCTTCGAGAGAAGAAACTTAAAGCTCTCATGTTACGAATATCTACAACTAAGGTTGGCATTGGTATTGGCTAATATGAGTTAGTAATTATATATCAGTTCCAGGACTTTAATCGCCTCTTAAGACACCTGGTACAGGGGGAGGTACTATTACTACAGACGAGATTAACTGTATTCAAATTACCTTGTGGATTGTTCATCAGCCTTTCTATCATCTTGGTGATCATCTTGCAGTTGTCTTGGTGCTTCAATATCTTTATTATGGGCGTATCAGTTTCTATGACGAACTCACTTTCTTCTCCGACTTCGTCTGTGATAATATTTTCAACAAAAAAGATTGTATACAAACTCATGTTGTCAAACTTTAACATAATATTTTCATGCATTAAGGATGGCAACATGCTATTGATATCCTTGTGGTACGAGTGTCTAAGAGCTGCGTTGATTCTTACTATTCTTATTGTACACTTGTTTGTTTGTTTATTTGTTTCATGGAATAATAAAAAATCAAACAACAAAGGTCATTCTTGAGAAGGGTTGCCATAAAGGAACCAAAACATAGAACAAAAATTTAAATAAACCACATTTTAAAGCCTTTAAAAGAGTGATATTGTTAATACAGATATTAAAAAATACTTAAATACAAATAAATAAATATTATAAATATTCATCATATAAATGTTTATCCTCGTTGGGAATCAAACCCACCTTTGGCACTCAAGATAGAATCACTACTGTCTATGCTATTGAGTCCGCCTATTATTATATACCACTACCTGTGAAATATTTTGTTGGATACCATACTTTTTTACCTTTTACTTATATAAACTTTGAATGATATATATTCACTTATAATAAATTAATAAAAAATAAGTTTAAGATTCTAGCTCTAAAAATATCGATACTTGTATAAAACTTTTTATCCCCCCTTTTGACTCTTTATAACCCTTATTATTAATCAAAAAGTAACCTTTATCCCTTTTCAGCTTTTAATTTATTTGTCTACCCAATTTTATTTAAAACTGTTAAGTAGTTTAAGCGTGATTGCGTAACCGACAAACCAGAAACTTTCGTCAAACACTTATTGATTTAATCGATTGGAAATCTCTTGTCGCACTGTGCCCATCCAATGGCTTATATCACGACAACGATACATATATACAGACGTACAAATATAACTTATAATATAGTAAGCAAGTCGAATCATACAAGTACGACTGAGTTAAACAGGCCCAAATTTAATTTAATTATAACACTTTATGAGCTAAGTTTGAAACTTCGCATTCACTTAATAATAGACTTAGTTTAAGCCACGTCTGGGCCAACGAGTCGAATTATCTAAATTCAAAATCACTTTGTCTATTTGCACATGTCTAAATACTTAATTGAGTGTAACTTTCTTCCAGTAAATGAATGTGTAAATTTCATTTTCTTGATAAACTTAACTTGAGATGGAATAGGCAGATCTATCAATGTAGTGCCTTCAACCACCAGTTCATCCCGTGAGACTTTTAATAAAAACTTTTTAAAAACTCCGAAAGCCTATTTAAGTTTTAAATTTATTATAATTATCGACGTTTAGGGTCTCACTTCGTTTGATAGCTGTGAAGAAAGGTTGCTTAAAAGTCGAAGGATGTTGGTAACTTTTTTTTACTAGCCCAGCCTGCGTGGTAGTAAGCGCTGCAGTATATGCACGCTCGTAATATCACAAGGATAATAGTAATGCGTTGCCGTCCTTGTCACTTAAAGATATTATGCCACATCTACCCAGTAATTTCACTGCCTTCCTCACCCTTCAGCTACACAAAACTGCTACTTTGCGGTAGATATAGGTTAGAGAGATGTACCAATGCAGACGACCCTTTAAATTAAGCCTGCCTCCTGTTAATGATAACTAGCAGCGTCCCGTGGTTTCACTCGCGTTAATCTGTAGAAATTTCATACTATATTTGCACCCATTGAGTGTCTCTACACTAGTCAGCTGGGACTAGATGAATCTTAAAACTAAGTTTAAAGAAGGTTTACTGCGCCAGTCACCAGAAAAAAACCTGCGAGAAATACCGAAGGTAATAAAGGTTCCATCAACACTAGTAGTTGGTATAGAAAGCGTTACTGGCTTTTGTCGTGAGGTTCTAGCATAGGCGTGAGGTACCAGTAGAGTAGAATTGTACCTCCCTTTGTATCTCCCTTTTAACCTATCTAGGGAAAAAATATTTTACATCGGTTTCATGACTTTCAATGAAGCACTTTAATAACTAATTTAATTGATATAACCTCAAAAACAGCACAGTTTCATACAAATTTTGCAACCGCTATTAACCCTTTTAGAGGGTAAATTTTCAAAAATCTTTTCTCAGTCGGGAGAACTACGTTATAAAAGGATTGCCTGTGCAAACTTCCAAGTTTCTAACTCTTACAGTTTAAGCCCGTCGTTGATAAGTGAGTCAGTTTCTTAGATTATTATTATAGGGAATAAATACTCTTCTTAAATATATAGATGATTCTTATGAACTATATTTAGTTCATCATCATCATACCAGATATTGACAGTTCACGGCAGGACATAGGCATAGATGCTGCTGCCCATCTCCGCCCTGTGCATTTGAGCTGCATTGCTTTGGATGAATATACTGCCATCTGTCGGTTCTGGTACCTTAGTCGCCTCTTACGACACCTGGTACAGGGAGATACTTCTCTACTCTGCAGGACCTCGAGGCTCTTCTGGTACCTCGTAAAATATAGTCTTGAAACTTAACAATAATAGGTTTGTTGACTTTTGAGTATTTTTGTTAAATTTATTTATTTAGGTTATCCGGCGTTTAATAACAATAATGCGGTAGTACACTTTACAAAACTATATCTTAGAACTAAATGTAACAAACATTAAAGGAGGACACCACATGTAACAATAAAAAAGAAATAAAACATATTAACTTATACGTAAAACTTAACTAAACTACTAAAAATAATCCTAATACAAAGTCAAGTATATATACAAATGTAAAGTTATTTAACTTAGCCAACTATGAGTCAGGTTCGATTTGCGGCTGGCAAACGAATCCGCATATCGTCGACCAAATCACTAAATTCGTTAAGCAATTTACTTAACATTACAATAGGGGAATTAGCACTTAGAACTCATTTACGCAAGGGAAGGCAAAGTGAAGTGATAAGAGAGCGAAGAAATCTAACTGAAACACGTAGTCTGAATTTTTGAAATATTAGAAGGCAATTAAATAGAGTAGGAGATGTTCTAGATTATTTATTCAGACAAAAATATCGTCATAAATAGATGTAGTCAACAAATCATTTGTGACATGCACGCAAAACAATAAATCAACACGCACATAAATCTGTTAAAATTTCACAGTCAATTTAGAAATCAATGTTGCTTTTAAAGATGAATGACGATTATAAAATTTTGTTCTAAAAGTTGATTGTTTACTTTGATTACGTAAATATGAATTGCGCACGATTACAACAGATGGCGTTAGAATAATATGCATACTTGTCTACATATATGTGGTATACAAAGGTCATCTGCATTGGAACCTTACTCTCACCTATTTCTACCAGCAAATAGCAGTATTCGCATTGCTGTGTTTCGGTTTGAAAAGTGAGAGGGAATTAAGTTATTTTGTATTGATACATAACCTATGCCATAAGGTTTTTTTTAATTTTTGTTTTAAACCTCTCTATCACGACCTGATCCCTGATCTAAATATCTCTTGATAATATTCCGACCTATAGTACCACACCAAATCTCGCATGTCCTAACTCTCATAGTTTAATACTGATTTAAGTATTTTGCGTCTCTACATTTGGCCAATTTTGCAAACTCTAATATTAATAATGGATTTTGGGCATCTTGCGAATTTGGTCTTTTGGGAGTTTGGATAATCTTATAGGTGTCTTTTGGGAATTCGGAAAATCTTATATGTAATGAAATCTATATATCTTTTAGGTGTGGATGATTTTATTATTCCAATTCCTACTAATATTATAAATGCGAAAGTAACTCTGTCTGTCTGTCTGTTACGCTTTTCCGTTTAAACCTCTCAACCGATTTCGATGAAATTTGGCATAGACAATCTTTAAACCTTAAAAAAAGACAATTAAACTAAAAGGCTATTTTTTAGTTCGAAATAAGGGTAATAAGGGGTTGAAAGGGGGGATGAAAAGTTGTATGGAAGTATCGCTATTTATAGAGCTAGAAACTTGAAAAGTATTTTAAAGGCTATTGATTCGATATAAATAAACATGACATTCAAAGTTTATATAAGTTGAAGTAAATAGGTATGGTACCAAAAAAGACTATTCCACGCGGACGAAGTCGCGGGCACAGCTAGTAGTTTATAATTTCATGTCGCAGAGTTGACTACGCACTAATAATTTATTTGGTATGATTCCAGCGTCTATCGAGCTTCTGTCATGCGTCAAATAAAAACAAGCTGTACCCAAAATAACTAACCCCTGTACAAATTGCTCTCTCATACTGTATTTTCTCTTGAACGTCGAGACGCCGAAAATCATTTTATGCAGAGGGACCATTTGGTGCAAAGTGCAGAGTTGATTGCACAAACGACATATGCCGAGCGCTACCGAAATAGGGCAGGCGAACGTAACACTTGGGTGGTCCATGTTTGTAAAGTTTTAATGAGACCGGGTGGTTCGAACAACATGTTTCTTAGCCTAATAAATAAATGGGATTATAAAAAATACATCACAAGAGTTTTACCTTCCCTGTACCAGATGTTGAAAAAGACTATTATAATGAAATTAAAAAACAGCATAGTTTTATACAAGTTTTTCACCCCCGTTTTACCCTTTTAGAGGTGAGTTTAAAGAAGATCCTTCCTTATCCGTTCTCTACATTATAATTAAAGTTTCTAACCCTTATAGTTTAGGCACTGCATTGATATGTAAGTTAGAAAGCATCTCCATTTATTTAAAGAGATGATTCTTAAAAAGAAGAGGTACCGGACTGAGCGATTGACGACTGAGGTACCGGAACCTATAGTAGGCGGTATATCCACCCGAAGCAGTGTAGCTCAAAAGCAACAATGCGATGATAGGCAGCAGCATTCCCGTCGTAAAACTACGCTCTGTAATAGTCATCCGGCATGTCCAACGAGGCAACTATGGGCAAATTTTGATGATGATGATAACAGTTGTAGAAATTTTCTGTGCTTAGAGAACTCGGAGTAGGATCCTAGCACAAACCTGTAATTTTGTGCTTAATTGATTACACAGCCAAACAAAAATAAATTTTTGATAAGATACAAATACAGATTACTGTCATATATATTAATATTCAAAAATTAAATATAATATTAACTAGACGGCAACCTCGGATCACATCATGATGGATAGATCACATGGATGGACACGACATATTATATATATTTTTTAAAATAATTAATAATATTTATGTATGTGTTGGCCAAGGATGAGAAACCTGTTAAGTTCAATAGGATTGCTATAACCACTAGCAATAAGAAAACAAAACGGTTTTTTAAAATAGCACGCTTTGGCGCTAAAGGATTCAATAAAACAAGATGGCGGTTCCAATCAAGCATAGAATACCGGACTTTTATCATTTTTATATTTTCAACCAGACTTCTGGTAGCTTGCGTAATGAACTAGAACGCCATGCTATAAAATAAGTTTTAAGATCTGTCTGGTGCCAAGCAGGATGCTTTAAGGAATATCTAGTTCAATGACTTTTAGATCAACTAATGAGTGTGGCTTTTCTCGTAATTTTCATAATATGTTCTAACAGGGATTTAATTTCTTTTTATATAAATTCACACATCTTATACATTGGATATCTAACCCTCAAATTTTAGCGCACAAGACAGGATCAGAACCATTTGCGCCTTCATGTTTGTCTAATTCTATTGTCATGGTTAAGAATACCGCAATCTGTAACGTCGAACAAGAAGTGTAAAAAAATTATTAACTGCGTTTTAAAGCAGTTAAAAAGTGGCTTTATTACCCATAAACTTTTCATTATATCAGTCATAGAAAGTCCACTGCTGGACATAGGTATCCCCAAGAAAGGAGTAATTTTGCCCATAATTAGCGCGCTGGGCAAGCGTGCTGGCAATTGCAAAGCGTAGCTGCGGCCACCCCCACCCTCTGCATTTGAGCTTCACTATTTTAGATTGATATACCGCCATCCACGCCTCTTATATCTACCACTTCGCCCGGTTCAGGGGGAGGTACTATTCTACTCTGCCAGCACCTCACGACAATAAATTGTTATCATCATATATAACAATTTGGTGTGTGACCGAAATGAACTCTTAAACTTGAACTGGTTTAAAATGCTGTACCAACTTTTGCTCACTGTGTGCAGTTTGATCCAACTTGAGAGTTAGGATAGTTTATATATCAATTTGTTGACATAATATATATTTTTTTAATTATTTGTTTTTGTCATGTCAAAAAGTTATATTTAAATTATCTGTAAGTGCTATAAGATTCTAACAGATGGCGGTGTAAACCAACTGAATAAGTATGTAATATACATGTACCCGGCCAGTTTAATGGTAAAATTCTACCATCATCACAACAGCTATTGGAAGTCTACAGCTGGACATAAGCCAATTTTTCGGATAGATATACCGCCATCTGTCTGTTCTGGTACCTCAGTCACCAATTACTGGTACATACGCCTGGTACGGTGGGTTTAAATTCACACATCTTATACATTGATCTGACTTCGTGGTCGTGGAAGTCGCTTAAAGCGCTTGTATTATGGATATCAGATAATAAAAAATTCAAAAATATAATACTTAAATACATATTTTTAACACCCAGACACAGAAGAAACACAAATGTCATCGTATAAATATTTGTCTTAGGTGAGGGTTGAACCCATTACCCTCGGCAGAGGATCACTACCATCTTTATTTTATTCCGGGATCTCCATTTAGTTTACATTAACTGTGTCAAATTTCAATTTCCTTAAAAATGGGGTCACATTTTTTGCTTGATGTATTAACATAAAGATATTGGCAAAATTCTGATGGCTATTCCGGAAATATTTCGGGAATCCCTGGATTAGAGGGTGAGGCTTTTTATAAATCTCCCAAACTTCTCACAAATCAAGCGAAGTCTCTACATTATATGCTACTTACGAGCGCGGCTTCGATTTCGCATTTGGGCAATGAGAATAAAAAATATGTATGTGCCATTGCAGACTTTTTTGAAGAGCTTTTTAAGGTGTACTACAATAGTACATTATTTTGATCTATCTCGCCTTGTTCTGCCAGCGTTTACAATTTAGGCGAAAATATATGTGTTTATTAACGACATTGATCTGGCGAAAGCACATATAAGTCGAAAGGAAACAGCTGGATATCTGGACTCATTAATGAAATCATATTGTAACTAGTCTATATCTACGGCATTCAGCTATAGGGAGCGGTCAGCATTAGTAACATTGACATACTAGAAAGATTTCAGAGCAAAGCACTGTCTGTCCGGCAGGAATAGCCTAATGCAGCCTAAAATACCAGAAGAAACTAACACATAATGTGAATAAACTTACCCATGAGCTCGGCAGAATAGGCAGTCTCCAAAATACCCGGCTAAAGAGACATGATATTATACCAGCCATTGGAAGTCCACTGCTGGACATAAGCCTCTCCAGAAATGAAGGTTATTGCCCATAATTGCCGCGCTAGGCAAGCGTATTGGCAATCGCAAAGCGCAGCTATCGCACTTTGTGCAGTTGAGCTGCACTGTTTCGGATATACCGCCATCTGTCAGTTCCGGTACCTTAGTCGCCACTTAAGACACCAGGTGCAGAAGGAGCTACTATCCTATTCTGCCAGTACCTCACTGCACATGATATAGCAAATTTTAATCAAAGGTTGCCTTTTGAAAATATGAAGAGAACACTAGAAATACCAATGGTAAGAGACCTCGTTTCCATTGTCTATGGGAGAGGACAATGCTTGGAGTCTCTTAGCGCGATCGAATTAGGAATGTTTTTCGACATTGGCCGGTGGATTAATAAGTTGAAGTGGCAGTGGGCAGGGCATTTGGTACGCAGAACGGATGGCCGAAAAAGTTATAAGGTTCTGGAATGGAGACCACGTACCGGCAATCGCAACGTAAGGCGTCTGACCGAGAAGTGACCGAAAAGCTGGACAGATGATCTGACTGAAACCGCAGGATCGCGCTAGACACGGGCCGCATACAACCGGTCCTTCTGGAAATTGCTTTCGGAGGCCTATGTCGAGCAGTGGACGTCTAATGGGTAAAACGATGACTGGAAACACCATCCAGCAGCTTAGGACTCTTGTAGATGAGATTATCAACAGATTGGTCTAATCAGTCAAACCAGTTGTTCATTGTTCATCGAACAGCTTGCCCTGGAGTAGAATCAATAAAAATGCCAATATAAAACTTGAAGACTCTTAAACTATCAGTATTTTTCTACTATATTATACATATAAATCTTCCTCCTTAATCACTCTATCTATTAAAAACCGTATCAAAATCAATTGTGGTGTCTTCAAGACTTAAGTATACGGACACGCATACAGCGGAAAGCGACTTTGTTTATTCTATACAGTGATAAATGTAGGGTAGTAAACAAAAACCTACAGAACGTATTTAATTTTTAATCACAATCTCTCACGCTTTCGGAAAATTAAGCGAGTGTAAAATATTTTATCGTGACTGAGGTTACGCTATACCGGATCGAGGTTACGGTTCGGGCGGTTATCGCTTCTATATTCAATTAATAAAGGATGAATTTCGTGTGAGACCTTATTATTTATTTACAGATTTTCCGGAAGTTTCAGTGACCTTACAGATATATACTTTAACTCAAAATATCCTTTATATTTATATTTGACGGGTTATTGATGGCGCATATGATAGTGTTCCTATCTTATGCATCAAAGGTCGTGGGCTTGATCCCAAGCCAGGATAAATATTAATATGACGATATGTTGTTTCTGTGTCTGGGTGTTAAATAGATGTATTTTAGTAGTATGTTTGTGATTCATCTGTTGTCTGATGTCCGTAACACAAGCACTTTAAGCGACTTATTACGGAGTCAGGTAATTGTAAGAGATATTGTAGGAATTTTTTATTATTATAATGCTTCTTATACTTGTACGCATAATGATTCACGAATCGAATCCACGACCTTTGGCGCGTAAGATAGGATCACCACCATCTGCACTATTGGACCCGCCAAAATTATAGGATTAACTTCAATATACAAAAATTGACTTCTATGAAAGCAGGAGAAACAAATCAGATTTGATATTTTATTTGAAATACTGCATATTTATATAAATTGTCCTAAATTACTCCCGAAAATAAAATTTATGTTTCCTCTCCGATATAACCAGGTACCTCTTAATCCTCTCCCCTTCCTTACTTAGGACTGTTTTCGGTTCTAATTCCCTAATTCCTAGACTGTGTAGACATAACAATAGGTTTTTGTATTTATTTAGTACAATCATATTGACTTATTTTCCTAACTTTAGATTTTATTTTACTAAAGATTAAACGCCAACTCCATCAATTAGAATTAGACCAAATAAGGTTCAAATAAGAAGATTAAGAAATTTTAATGTCGTCTGATCGCACAACGCCCTCTCTGTGAACCAACCTACTAATTGTACACTTAGTTTTAAGTTCTATCTTCAGTATACATATTATCACTATGTAATAATTACTGGTTTTATCATCATCATAATATCAGCCAGTGGAAGTCCAGAAATGGGTAATTTTACCCACAATTGCCGCGTTGGGCAAGCGTGTTGGTAATAACAGAGCCTGCTTTGAGCGTCGTTGCTTGGGATGAATATATCACTGAGTCCCATTATTAGGTGAAAATCTTTAAGAAAAAAAGGTAGCGAGCTTGCCCCGCTCTGCTTATGGACCCGCTGTTCACAAAGCCCCGTCGTTTCCATCTCATAACCGTATATCATTGTTTTATCCTTGGGATACGGTAGATACAACTAATTTTGTTTGAGGATCAATGCTGCCGCATGACCCTTGAAACTGCTAAGCTTGATAAGCTAACGGAGGGAAGTGCGCCCTTTATTTATGATCGGGGGTTCTGTACAATTGGGCGTGATTATTTAACTTTGTGTGTTTTGAGTTGTATTATCGAGCTCAATGGTTTCTTGGGGATCCGATTTGATATTGGATGTGAATTGGGACGATTCAGGAGCGGTTACCGCAGGTTACGCAGTATGCCATGAGGTACAAGCAGAGTGGAATAATACCTCCTACTGTATCAGGTGTCGTAAGAGGCGATTAAGGCGGTATATACATCCGGAACTGTGCAGCTTCCCGTCCCGTCCAGCATCCCCGTCAAGAACGCTGTGCTCTGCGCTTGCCCAGCGCGGCACTTATGGGCTAAATAGCTTCTTTTTTGGAGAAGCCTTTATCCAGCAGTGGACTTCCAATGGCTGGTATGGTGATGATGATGATGGTGATGATGATGATGGTGATGATGATGATGGTGATGATGATGATGATTGTGATGATGATTGTGATAATGATGATGGTGATGATGATGGTGATGATGATGGTGATGACGTAGTAGTTTCTAAATAACGTAAGAATGTCTCACACAAAGGCTCTCTTGGCACCTCATTCTCGCCTATGTCTACCGCCAAATGGTAGTGTTCGCTGTATTCCGGCTTAAAGACTTAGGGAGGCTGTGAAATTACTAAGTAATGTAGCATAATATTATTTCACCAAAGAAATGGTCACATAGTACTTATGTATAACTTAATACTAAGAAACATAACATTATTTGGGTGGACTTAGACTAAACTAAGACCTGTATTTCAGGACTCCAGGTCTCTAAAGCACTTGTGTTACGGATGTCAGACAACAGATGAAATCACAAAAATTAATTTTAAATATAATATTTACACCCAGACACAAACATATACAAGTACTGGGTGAAAATGAACCTACGGCTCTTGACGTACAAGATACTAATAGGATCTCTACCATCTGCGTCAATTAACTCTCCAATTCCAGAACGGCTGCAGTTAATTCGGAAATTCTTTTGTAGATGTAATTTCTTTCATTGTGTTTGTCTTAACTAGGTTTGTTAGGGAGATTTGTAGATAACTTTTTGCATTATTTTATATTTGTAAACAAGAACTGCATATGTAGGTTAGACACCTTAGTATAGCATGAGAAAGAACTTTATCAGTAAGAGGAACAAATTTCTTTCGGTACCCGGACGAAGATGGGGCAGACCGGTAGTATGAGATAGATTCAAAGTTTGGAGCTCACAAACAATTTTATAACTGTATTTATCTACGAGAAGCTTTCTACATATATAGTACGCCGTATACGTATACACATATATATGTATATACGTATACGGCGGTGTATGGCCTACGATATGATAATGACCTTTGGATCATTGGGAACATTAAGTTTACACAGCAATAAGTGCACTAATGGCCGGTAGAGGCAACTTTCAAAACTTTCAAAGCTTTCAGGCAACATTTAGTTTATTCAGAAAGTAAAATATATAAATAAAGTGTACTTCGGTTATATATTTATTCAAAAAGCCTTGAGATACCAGCAGAGTAGAATAGTACTTTATCCTGTACCAGGTGTCGTATGAGTCGACTAAGCTACCGACAGATGGCGTTATATTCATCCGCATTAGTGTAGCTCGAATGCATAGAGTGGAAATGGGGAGCATCATCCCCGCCACAAAAGCTGCGCTCTATGATTGCCCAGCGGGGCAATTATAAACAAATTTCCCCTTTCTAGGGGAGGCCTGTCTAGCAGTGGACCTCCATAGGCTGATATGATGATGACGATGATTCAGTAAAAAAGACATCACATTCGAAAGCGTCACTCGTAACCAATACTGCAGAATCACAAAGAACTCCTGACAAGAAATCATATAAGTGACGGCGATCACTCAACATCAGGCGCACTCGAGTTACAGTGATTAAGTGACACCACCGAACCGGAACTAGTATGCAAAATCACAGATACCAGTGACGCGTCACGTCGAGGGACAATTTGTCATTTTGACGTTGAGCTCCGATGTCGCGCGTCATTTAGCTGGAAACGTTGCCGCGAAGTTGCGAGACAGTCTGCGTTTTTGAGATAAAGATTATCTTAACAGGTTTCTTGGGCATGCATCAGGCAATTCCATGCAGGTTATTATTATTTTTATTCATAGGAAACTTGCTCCGGTGCAATATTTGAGTCCCTAGGTGACATAGACCTAGGGACTCAAATATTGCACCCATTAAAAATGTCGAATTTCTCATCAGTATAATATTTTCTAATAAAGAGATTCCATTATCGCGTGCGGGAGACCTGTAATGCGAATTGAACGAAACTGCTATTTGGCGGTAAAAAAGGTAAAAGTGAGGGACCAACGCAGATCACCTTTGTAAGAGGTCTACTATTAATTTGTAGCAATATTAATGTGGTTTCTGAATTTTCTTAAATTTTATATTTCTCCACGCAACTTTCTTTTTCAACTTATATTTTTTTCTGATAATAACAAACACACTAATGAAATAATTATCGCAATCGGTCTAGCTATTTGCGCGTGAAGTGGTGACTAAGCGATATAGTAATTATTTTTTACATATATTTCCTTAATTTGTATGTTACGATAATTACGTAATTTTACTATAATAAATTTTCATGCACAATAATATGGAAGACCATATACGAAGGTCGTCTGCATTGATATCTCACGCTCACCTATTTCAACAGTCAAATGGTAGGCGTTTGCATTCTTGATTTTTAGTTCGGTGTGAAGGGTGAAAGAGGAAGTAATTTTACTGAGACTTTTATATACATTATATCTTCAAGTCACAAGGTTAGCAATGCGCTGGTAATATTTTTTTGATATTAACGTCTATAGGCTGCAATTAAGCTAACTATCTCGCGGAATTGTTGAAATTAAGGCACAACATTTTGTTATTATATTCGAATAAAAAAGATATGTGCCTAAACGAAAGGAGTTTGAATACACTTCTACGAATACGTAACTCCATAAGAAGGGAACAAAAATAAACTCCATATGCTGCCCGGAACATAAACCACCACCCCTCAATCCAAAGTCATCAAATAAAAAGATAACAAATCCCTCATTCCGCCTCAATATCTCAGGGCGAAAAGTTTCATAGTTTCTAATACGCCGATACAGTAAATAACTCTCCGAGGAACCCTAACAATAATAAGAGACAGAAAGATGGAGAAAATACAAAGATTTTACGTGACCAAAATTCAATACACCCAGTACGGTTCTATACGTGATACGAGTGCGTGATCTTTTAGAGTTTTGTAGTGCTGGGGCTTCGGCTTATCTTGCGGCCTAATTGATTGATTGATTTTATTTATTTACTCGAACTGATCGTGTACACTTCACTTTATATAATTCTGATTTAAAATGGCGTCTACATTCTCTAGTAATACCTAGGTGAAGTCTCCATTAGTATTTATTTATAATAGTCTTGTCTTTTTGCCTTCCGTCCTGGTATACGAGTAAATACCTACAATTATAGTAGTTTTTAGTGTTATTAATCGCAATAAAAATCTTTTAATCGAACAGAAGACTACAGTATTCATTATTTCAATATATTTGTCTTTCTTTTGTAAAATAAACTATATTTTTATTTATGTATTTATTGATATGTAATTTTATTATTACTTGGACGTATATAGTATATAATTTAGTTTATTTTGTTTTTAATAAACTGGTAGTACACATCGAACTGCCCCATCACATTTTCTTCGTTTATATCTATCCAAAGGTTGCCTGGAAGAGACCGCTGTGAGCAATTAGGCCGCCAGGATAATTGTCTACAATATATTTATATTATTATTAAGGTATATACATTGTATTAGCTAAAATGCATAAAACGGGGATGGGCAGCAGCATCCACGCGTTACGAAAGCTGCGCTCTGCAATTGTCAACATGTTTGCTCAGCGTGGCAATTATGGGCAATATTCCTCTTCCAATAGCTGACATGATGATGATACCTGTGTGAATCAAATCGACCACCTATTCCCTTCAGTTACGCTGCTAATTCAACTTGTGACTAAAGATTTAGTAACGATGAGAACAATTATTTAGATATTTTTCATGACTTTCTAAATAGCTTGATAAGGAAATCATAAAAAAAATATTTAAGATCAGTGCATTAATTTGTGTAGTTTCCTAGTATTAAACCATATATAGATAACAAGGTCGATGGCGCCAATGCTTGTGATCCTATTTCCTTATTTCTATTTTAGTTCACCAAAGATTCAATCTCCGACCAGGACAATTTTTTAAATGCTGATTAATGTTTGTATTTATGATAAAAGTAGTCTAAGTTATTCTTTATCAGTTAAGTACCGTTAAACTCGGGCCAGACGTTTCATAGTTTACCTCAAACAGATATACAGACAGAAAGACAGAAAATGTTAAATTCTTATTAAATTAAACTACAGTACAACGATACTTTAATATTTCAGATAATAAATGTAAAAAAATGTCATTTTGATATTACTAAAGAGAAGAATACAAAATATAAAGTGGTTACAGAATCAAATAAAAAAATAATTGAATTCGATAGATTACTTTTATAAAAACATTGTCTCCAGGCCTACAAGTTGTATGGGCCCAAAACTGTTACAAAAAAGAAAATCTTGAGTCAATATATATATAAACAATGAGCCGAAGGACCTTATCATTAACTACATTTTTTTTGTCTTAAACTCCTTTGCAAACAGCATTATTTGCCCGAATTTATTGAAGAATTTATATCTTTTAGATTATCTCTCCCAAATCTATTCAACACTGCACATGTGATGTCTTGTTCATTCTTCTCATGTTTGTATAGATTTATTTATATTACCATAATTAATGTCTTCCAACATATTCTATGCACGTACTGCAGCTAATATTAAAAAATACATACACACTTCATTTTTCTAATAGAGATAGATAGATAGATACGAAGGTCTTACAAATTGGTACTTCACTATCAATATTTTCGATACAAAATATCAGTGTTTGGATTGCTGTGTTCCGGCTTGAAGAGTGAGAGAGATAGTGAAATTACTAGGTAAAGTGACACGGTATCTTCAGTTACAGGGTTGGTGACATGCTAATAATATTTTTGCGACGACACAAGCGTCTATAGGATGTAGTAATGTTTACCATCAAACAGCTCGTATTCTTGTTTGCTGATATTTTAAATAAAACAGGCTAGAGCGTAATTTGTTCTTCGTAGAACATTAATGTGTTTGAATCTAATTAAAATCCAAAGAGATTGAAGAAAAGGCTACTTTAGATTATAACGAACAAGTATCCTAAGTCGTTGTATCAGGAGAGTACCTCTCGATTAGGTGACGTGAGAGGCGACTGAGGTACCGCAACTGACAGTGCCAGGTATATCCACTCGAAACAGCGTGGCTCAAATGCAGCAGGGCAAGGAAAGGCAGCAAAATCACTGCTGCGAGGCTATGCTCTGCATTTGCTGCCATGCCTGCCCAGCTCGAAAATTATGGGCAAAATTGATTTCTGTCTTATGCATTCACACTTTTTGACCAGATTAAGACACAAACACTGGTGAAAATTCTAGGGCATATCAACGGTCATAAGAACAATTGTCGTAAAGGACACAAGGCAGTTTTAGAGAAAAAACAAAAAAGAAAATAAAAACAATTCGTTAATTATAACTTTATTATTTGTAAAGGTATTTTTGATAATATTTAAGCTGTAAAAAAAGGAGTTTCAAAATATGTGTAATATGTAACGATGTAACAGCGTTGTGAAAGTTTAATAAAAATCATACATCTTATGCAACGACCTGAATATTCGGACAGCCAGTAGAGTAAAATAATATCTCCCACTGCACCAGGTGTCGTAAGAGGCGATTAAGGTACCAGAACCAACAGGTGGCGGTATGTCCATTAGAAACAGTGCAACTCAAATGCACAGGGTGGGGATGGGCAGCAGCATTCCTGTCGCGAAAGATGCGCTCTGCGATTGCTTACACGCTTGCCCAGCACGGAAATTATGGGCATAAACCTACTTTCTTGGAGAGGCCTATGTCCAGCAGTGGACTTCTAATGTCTGGTATGACAATGATGGTTACGGACATCAAACAACAGAGATATCACAAATATAATGCTTACTTTACAAAAGGTAGACCTCTTACAAAGGTGGTCAGCATTGGTACCTGTCTCTGCTATCATCATCATATCGTCACTTTTATAGCAATGATCGCATCGCTGTATTCCAGTTGGAAGGGTGAGAGAGGTATTGAATTTACAGGGTTAATGTGACATAGTATGTTCAGTTCACAAGTTTGGTGACACGCTAATGATATCTTTGTAATGACACAAGCGTCTATAGGCTGAGGAGGTTAACCATCAAGTGGACCGTATGCTTGTTAGCTAAGTTTTTAATTTATATAAAAATATAACCAATTTTATTTATTTTTAACACCCATACACAGAACACACACAAACATCATCATATCAATGTTTGTCATACGCGGGAATCGGACCCACGATCCGTGGTGCATAAGATAGAATCACTACCATTTGCACTATCGGGTCCGACAATAAGCCGTGTTTTAACTTCTGAATATATTAAGTAAAGTAAGAAGAAGACATTAAGAGCTGTAAGAAAAAGTTTTCATTGGTACGATGCCAGGGTTGGTTGAACTAGTGATCAGGGACAAATAACAAAAACTGAATGAGGAACTCAAATAAACTCTAAAACCAACATCGCAACGACGTCAGTTGTGGACAAGTTTCCACTTCGCGCTACTTCAAGAGTTGTTCGCTTCAAGTTTCCATTGTCGGTCATATTTAATTTGGGTGATGTGATGGCTTTTAGTAAAACTATAAGTTATCTATTCAGTTTATCAATATAGTACCAAACAACATAAGGGTTTCTCAAAATTTTTATGATTATAATAACAAGTGCTTTAAGCGACTTATCAGGGAATCAGGTGTAATTTACATTTTGTTTTAAATCATCATCAGCATATTATCCAATATTTGATTCCGGTTTTAAGCTAAATTTATATATGTATATTTATACAAATGTAAATATTTAGCATTCAGAACTAACAAAATTGTTTGTCGGGATAGAGATCGAACCCAAGACCTCGGGCGCAAAAAACACTTTATGACTAATGCGCCATTAGGGCCGTGAAAATACTTCAATTTAGTGTTTTAACAAAAACTTGAATAATCTAGAAGAAAGCTCGGTATAAATGCAGTTAAAGTAGTAATTGTCTCGGTTCTCCGTTCAAAATATTTTTTTGATAACTTCAAATGAGGTAGACTTCATATGAAGGTCGCCTGCATTGGTACGTTACTCACCTATTTTTACCACCAAATAGCAGTTTTTCCATAACTATGTTCCGGTTTGAAAGGAGAGAGAGGCAGTGAAATTACTGGGTAATGTAGTATAACGTCTTCAAGTCACAAGGTTGGCAACGCGCTAGTGACATCTTTGTGATATTACGTGCGCGTAAAGGCTGCATTGCATACAATCACGCGGACTGTGATCTTGGTTAAACACTAGAAAGACCGAAATTTTGAACTACCTATAAAGACCAAGTGAGGTCAAATGACTCACTCATGGGTTGTAATGTTTTATTCGTGTATTATAGTATTAGGTTTTATTGATTAACATGACTTAAAAAACTTAAACATAACTTTGGAACGTGGATATTTAATAACTCTGCCTACCCCTTCGGGGATACAGGCGTGCAGTTATATTATGTTATCTGATAGGAAATAGAAGTAATTAAACATCTATTACGTGTATAAAATGAAAATATTAGGCACATTTTCGAAATTTTAGCTCCTTGTTTACATTACAAGAGCCAGACAAAGCTTTTTACAACTAATACAAGAATTATTAGTATTTTTCTGCATTTTTGCACGTAACACCGTTTTCTCTTTCCACTACGTTCTTCTTAAGGCTCTAGGGGTATCTTGGCCTTTTTTCTACTTATTTTTATCTCGGATATTTTTTTGTACAAAATTGATCAAAAATTAATTGCTGCTAAATCCGAAATATTTTAAAACACTTGCCAACGACGACAGGGTGTTTAGACACTATATTTCTTGGCCGTTTGATCAATAACGTCTACTCCAAATTTCGTAGCATTGTAAAACTTCACCGTGTTCGGCGTTTTTTTTTGCTTCTTCTGAATCAACAAATACATTAGAGTAAAGTGAACTTAGTATCATAACTGATTTTGAAGGTTTTCATTGATAACTGTAAGTGTGCAGATTTTGGAGTTGTGGATATGTGTTTCATATAAACTAAAGGATGCATTTTTTGTACTAGATGGAATATCTCTTCGTATTTTGTTTACCGTACCAACTATTAAAGTACGTTTTTAAATTAGCCTTTTAGCTAAACTTACACTAAAATTATCAGGTGTTACATTTCGACCAGTATTTAAGTATGGATTCATTAGTCACAATACAATTCACTCGCCTTTGATTTTGTGGACGGGATTTCATCTCTTCCTAAATATGGGAAACTATTACACAAGTACTTTGAATCAACGCAAAGCCAAAACTTGATTCCAAACTGTCTGGAAAAAAGTCAAAATGTCTGGTTTGTTACCCATAAACTGTAAAAATCTACACTGAGCTTTTGTGGAAAAAGCTGTTCACCAGCAGTAAGGTTTTCACCAGGCTTTTAACAAATACTGTTATGGATGAACGTACATAATTGCAATAAAAGTATCTAATTCATTCAATGGGTGTGACCAAGTTATCTTCAAGTTGGTGGCGAGCTTCGGTTTCAGTACATTTCTGAATATGCCGCAGCATGGAGTCATCAATGATAAGTTTCCATGCAGATAAGGTACTTCCTTTGTCATACCTTTTTGCACGAGAAATACCTATTTACAAAGCACGCATGCAATGATGTCAGATGACCACTGCGGTCTTTCTAGGTAGGTGATAATTTTTAATTAGTATTTATCTTGCTATCGGTAAACAAATATCAGAATAATGTAAACAATGACAAAATATTAAAAGTCATAAAACGACAATGACTTCAACGCTATGGTTTTGATAATATAAGATTGATCAAAAACTTCATTGGGGTCATTTAACCACTCTGGTCTTCCTTAGTCGCCTCTTACGACACCTGGTACAGAGGGAGGTCCTAATCTACTCTGCCAGTACCTCACAGCATATTGTGACCTGATGTAAAAACTATTGACGTGCACTTCCGATTATACTTTTATATTTTTCGGTAATATTTTATTAAAGGAAGTATTTTTAAATTGTTTTTTTTTTTAATTAATGACTATAAATGACTACTAGAAAAATTCTATTAGAAATTTCATATCACCTAACGTGGTGAGGTTCTTCAATAGACCTTATATTGAAGAACGCATTCCTAATACTGCACAGTGCTGGTTAACACAAGGTTATAGACCACTCCCATTGTACCACATTATACCTAAATTAAAATATTATGGTCAGTTTTTTTTTATTTAAGTACTTTCAGTATTCGAGCTGTTCACTACTGCTCATTTCTTCCTGCATTAGTACCTCATCTATTTGTACTGTCAGACAGCAATGTCTGCATAGCTATGTTTTAGTTTGTAAGGAGAGAGACGCAGTGAAACCACTGGATAACCTTGAAGTCACAAGGTTAGCGACGCTTTACTGGTATCGAAGACGTGACACGATTGTCTATGGACTATGGTGAGGGTCACTTTAATGAGGGCCGTAATTTTCTTTAAAATAATATAAAAAATAAAGAAGTGGGGTACCCGTATAGCAGAATAGTATCTTCCCCTATTCCTGGTGTCGTCTGAGGCGACCGTGGTACCCGAACTGAAAGATGGCGGTAAATCCTATCCAAGTCTTAAATGCTAATGCAGCAGCAATGCGAGGTTGATCGCAAAACTACTCTTTGCGATCCATCCTCGCTTGACCAGCGTGGAATTTAAGGGATAATTCCTCCTTTATTGTGTCTATGTCTAATGGAAATTTACTGCTTTGATGGTGATGATTAATTATATCTATTGCTATGCTGAATTTATCATTCAAGTATTTTAGAGTGTATACACATTTAGTATTGAGTATAAAGCATGATCGTTAGTACGTAGTCAAGACTTGACCAAGACGCTCGTTATTCTCCCGCCATTGTCCCGTTTGTTGTATCGTCAAGATCCTCTTGTTGTCCTTAAGGGGAGCGAGTGCTTCCTCAAACGAGACGACCGCTTGATTTTATTACACAAGAGTATGATAACTTTAATGGTTTTCAGACGCTTTTAAATTGACACACTTCGTGTATTTTTGTTCAAAATATTTAACAACAGTTTGTGTTTTAATTTATAATAATAATAATATTCTTCTTGAGGTACGCGCAGAGTCAATAGCACCTCCCTCTGTACCAGGTATCGTAAGAGCGACTAAGGTACAAGAACCGATTGATAGAAGTATATCTATCCGAAGCAGTATGACTCAAATGCATAGGGAGGGGATGAGCAGCAGCATTTCCGGCAAGCATGTAGGCAAACGCTGTCCATGTATATTTTCGGATATACTGCCATCTATCAGCTATGGTACCTCAGTTGCCTCTTATGTTACCTGTTACAGCGGGAGGCGGTATTCTACTTTGCCGGTACCTCACTGCATTTTAATCCATTATCATATAAGAAAGTGAAATGGATGTTTCGTGTAGTAGTATTTCTACACATGTCTGAAGTAGGAATGTCGAACAGTGTGGAAACTTGATGTACAATATTATGCTCTAGCAAGAAATATTACTATGTAGTTCGTAGTCTCAAGTTACAAGATTACAGTGGGTGGTTATATTAAAGATAGGCTTTACCTTCCGAATTTATACTTGCCGTGTGGTTGCACAGAAGAATAGTGCCTCCCCGTGTTACAGGTGTCATAAGAGGCTACGTATTGTATATGGGAGATTGCACCCTTTTTTTAAGGACTATGTCTATTAGCGGCCTTCTAATGGTTGATATGATGATTATTATATATATTTATAACATTCTTATTTAACTTGGACATATAATATTTCACACACATTGCATTGATCTGACTCTGAAGTAAGTCGCTTGAAGCATACATGTAGCGAATTGAAACTATGTTTTTCCAGCGCGGCGACAAATTACCTTTGGGGGGGGGGGGGGGGGGGGGGGGAGGTGCTGCTAATGATGATGATGATCATGAATCATATCATCTCTTTAATAAGTTTATCATTCTAAATTTTCAGACTACATATGCGTGTCGTCTAATTCCAAAATCAAGTTGTTGTTTCAAGGCATAAACCGATACAATAACTGTTGTAATAATGTGCGCCGCTCCTGTTTGTAACTTGAGCCATGTCACAATCAAGCGGATAGCTGTAAAGCCACTGAGATACCAATTTGCTGATAAAACGACGCAATAATGGACCGCAGAAATTTATTTCTATACTGCTTTGTAAGAAGCTAACAAATTACGAACACAATTCTGATCACTACAGCTTAAGACACTAGTCATATTAACCGCTACCACTTAAAACTTGAGCCGCGTGACATAAAAAAATGATAGCGTAAAGCGAGCAAGCTACTGAATTGTAAATTTGCTGATGTTGCCTCGCAATAATAGAAGATCAAAGTTCACGGACAAGGAAAATATCTTCTTTGCAACAAAAAAAATCATAAACAAAATACGTAAGCTAGTGATTTAAATGGATGACCCATCGCTATCAGTTACAGCTAGACCTAATCGATAACATGACTTCTATACATATTATCACATTTTGTATATCAGACTTTGTTTGCAAAGGTGTGCGAACAAACATTTACAGTGTCTAAAGACGTCTACTCGAGCCTAGGTCCACTTCGCTTCCATTCGTTCACATTGCGGATCGTTCATTAATTAGTAATGACACCTCAGAAGACTTATGCTAGGTCAAATAGAAATTAGAACTAGATCTGAATATTTGTAAACAATAGAATAATTGCAGTCGATAGTTGTGAATTTGCCGATAAGGCACGCACCTAAAAAGTTGTAGGGATTAATAGTGTTTTTATTTTCTAGGAGAAAGCAAAAAAAAAATACCCACAGAAACAAAAACGCCGTCTCTTAAAACTTGCGGTGCATGAGTTTACCAATAAATTGTCAATTTGCCGAGATGACCAAGTAATTATGTAAAACCTAAGAGCCACGAAGATAGAATACCAAAATAACATCGCAATCGCTAGTAATTGTAAGGCAAGCAGAAAATTGTAAAGCAATTTACCCCTTTATTATAAGACCAGGTCGACAAACAAGCATACAGTCCGCGTGATAGGAAGTGTCAATGCAGCCTACAAACGCGCGTATTATCATAAGGATATGACTGACACATTACCCAGTAATTTCACTGTGTCTCTCAGCCTTTAAACACAGCTATAAAAACACTGCTATTTGACAGAAGAAATAGGTGAGAGTGGCGTACCAATGTAAACGATCTTGTGTGAGGTCTATTTCAAATATCAGGATATAAATTCGGTGATGACGGGCAAATTCCCTCCTTTCTAGGTGAGGTATATGTCCAGCTGTGGACTACCGATAGCTTTTATGATGATGATGATGACGGTAATGTCGGTGAATTAGGCAGAGATTAGTTAAGTTTGTAAATCAAATCCATAGCCGTGAGGTACCGGCAGTATAGAATAGTACCTCCCCTTGTACCAGGTGTCATAAGAGGTGACTAAGGTACCAGAACCGACAGATGGCGGTATATCCATGTAACATATCATTAATAAAATATTTTTTGCATTTCAATGAAATACCTTTTGAGCTTTTTCTTTACCCATGCACAATTATACAAATAATACAATATTTTGTGGCCTAAACTACGCAGGGCCTAAACTTTCAGGGTTAGAAATAAAAAAAAATGCACCGGGATATATTTTTAACGTAGGAGGTAAAGGATTTTTGAAAATTCATTCTGTTTTTGAAGTTGTTCGAATGAAATTCAAAGAATCAGTATTCAAAGGATCTTAATTAAAAGTCATAAAACACGTAAAATATTTATACAAAATAATTTCCAAAGGGGGTAAAAGGGGGGGGGGTACAAAGCGTAAAAGAGTAAAAGCACTTTTAAATAACGTGGGTGAAACTGCGGGTTCCTGGTAGTTTATCATTATTAAAGAAAACAATTGAAATCGCGTCAGCTGATGACTTAAGTTGCAGAGACCGCTACCGCTTGAAGCTTGAGCCCCGTCTTATAATCAAGCGGAGAGCTGTAAAGCGAGCCCGCCGCTGAATTGTCAATTTGCCGATGTAGCCACGCAATTGTGGACGGCCGACGCTCTCAGCGATTCCGGCGGCATCTAGTGAAATTCACTCTGTAGTTCAGTACTTCTGTATTGAATTCTCACCGGTTTGTAATGAAACTACCCTTTTAATGGCTTTAATACGCGGTTTATTTAACTTTTTAATTTTTTGGTTCGACGTTTCTGTAACCTTACGGTAGTCATTCTCAAGAATGACAAAACATGTGTTGTTTTACAATAATTTTAAGTTTTTAATTTTATAAGTTTCGTTTACTATCTACGCAATAGGGACTGACAGTATCTTGTAATCTGGCTGTGCTGTGATATTAGCCTAGATTCTTGATTTGTATGGCATTATCGCAGGCTTGTGTTTTCCAATTATCTTTTCTATTAAATTGGAATGCTTATTAATTTCAATACCTCTGCGAAGCATCCGTCGAATAAAACGGTGTTCCTTTACAAGTAATTTAGGATTGTCAAAGCTGATTTAGTAGTTGGTTTTGTTTAATGCATGCAAACAGGCCGCAACATTTTTTTCTAGATGGATCTTAGTTGGCTCATATCGGCTAATGTACATTAATCCTTGTTTGAATGTTCATTTGGTTTAGCTGCTATTTAATATGTGCCAGAGTAGAAGCAAGTTAATATTTCCTTTAAATGATATTAAAACATCAAAATAAAATTTCAGTTGATATGTAGATGGATGTTGGTAGAACCTTTATAAAAATGCAAACATGTATAAATAGCAAAATAATAAAATATAGAACAAACATAAATAAAATATGTATGGTTCCGACGAAGTAGAATAGTACCTCCCCCTACCAGAAGTCTTAACAGGTGATTAAGTTACCGAAACAGGCAGATTAAGAATTAATATTCAATATATTAAAACAAATACTATGGGTATATGAGTATGGGAATATATATGGGTAATATGCGTAAGGATAGGCAGCAGCATTCTCGTCGCGAAGATGCTGCTATCTGTCTTCACCCCGTACGAGTCGCGAGGCGCTTGTCTAGCGCGGCAATTATGGGTAAAAATCTCCCTATCTTGAGTCGGCCTATGTCCAACAGTGAACTTTCTATGGCTGATACGATGATGATAAATATTAGTTTCTTACCGTGAGGTACCGGCAGAGTAGAATAGTTCTTCCCTCTTTACCAATTGTCGTAAGAGGCGACTAAGTTACCAGAATCAACAGATGGCGGTATATCAATCCAAGACAGTGTAGCTCAAATGCATAGGGTGGGGATGTGCAGCAGCATCCCCACCGCGAAAAATGTGCTCTACCTAACTGCATGCCCAGAGCGGCAATTATAGGCAAAATTCTCCCTTTCTTGGAGAGGCCTATGTCCAGCAGCAGACTTCCAATAGCTGATATGATGATATATAATGGGTGACTTCTAATAATTTGTAATGGTACGTACGCAGATAAAGTAAAATAAAAAATAATAATATGTTTATCATGTAATTTTTGGCTGCAGACCAATACAGTTGAATAAAACTTAGTCCTCCAGTTAGCCTAGTTTTCATACGACATTGTGGCAATTAGAATAATAAAAATGTCGTTATTTTGACTCATATTTTACGATAATTGTTACTATATCTTATTTTATGTCCAGATGAAATATGAGCTAGTTTTAATTTAAGATGTAGAATGAACATTTAAATGATCGTTTCAGACACACACTGAATCTTTAGCTGTTGGTAACCTTTCTTCCTCCTTCTAATCCTTTTAATTTACTTACTTCATAGCAGCTAAGATGGAATTATAACAATTAGAACCTCACTCTCACTCATTTCTATCGTCTAAATGCAAAGCTGTGTTCTGGTTTGGAGGATGGAATAATTAAATTGTTTACATTAGGTAGACCTCATACAAAGAGTCGTCTGCATAGGTACCCCCCTCTGACCTATTTACTGCTAAATAGCAGCACCTGACGGGTGAGAGAGGCAGCGAATTTACTGGGTAATGTGGCATAATATCCTCTAGTCACAAAGTTGGCAACGTGTTAGTGATATCCTTGTGATATTACGAGTTTTTCAAGTCTGCAGTGACGCTTACTATCACGCAGACGGCATGTATGTTGGTCGACCAGGACTATGATATTAGTTAATTCCAATGAAAAAAGAAAGAAAATATTTAGTAACCACTCAATAAAATATTGATAACAATTTATACACAACAGAAGGTAGCATTGCAGTCACACACAGAAAAAAGGGGCTACAATAAAAACAGTAATTGAGAAATAAGACTAAGAAGAGAAGATGGTGGTCGGCGGATAGGTACCTGCCTTGGCATAAGCTACATCAGAATTACATAGGATGCCATTGGTATGGTCTTCCGGACCTAGTAGTGACAAGCCTAGCTTAAAGCATTTGTGTAATGGATATCAAACTATAGAGGAATCACAAAAATAATACCTTACATATTTTAATTCAGACAGAGAATAAACATCAATTCGATCAAACGATCCTTGACTCATAAAGACACTGTGGAAGACGTTATTGGGCTGGTCAAACGATCACAAGATTGTTGATGCGCTATCAATATTGGCCATTTGTTGGATCTGTTCAAGCCTAACATTATGCGGACTGTATGCTCTCACCCTACATACTGAAGCACTGCAATGCAAGCACTTGAATGCTGATTGGTGGTAGATTTAGACGAGATGAGGTGCCTATGCAAATGATATTGTCAGAGGTCTACTCCAGGTAATTGTAATACGTTTTTAATCAAAATTAATTTTAGATCTATACAACGTGGCTTAAATATTACAGGGTGGGGATGTGGAGTAGCATCCTTGTCGCAAAGTTGTGGTATACGATAGCCACCACGTCTGCCCAGCGCCGCAATTGTGGGCAAAAATCCCATTAACTGATATGAAGATACTGTATATAATCCTTAGACATTAATAGTTCGTTAGCCTTTATTTTTTTTTGCGTAGATGGTACTGATCCTAACTTCTGCACCAAAGGTCGTGGGTTTGATATGTTATAAGTTTCACATGATGTGGACTGTATGCTCTCATCCTACAAACTAAAGCACTGCAATGCACGCACTTGAATGCTTATTGGTGGTAGATTTAGACGAGATTAATAGAGCTAATTATATTGTCAGAGGTCTGAGGTCCAGCTAACTGTAATAAGTTTTTATTCAATATTAATGTAAGATGTGAATAATGAAGCTGAAGAATCAGTTGCAGCTGACTATAAGATTTTTGTTTTTGATATATTTTATATATCATTTGGTATGTTTTATATTTTATATCTTTGCAGGCAATATCGCCTGCATCTATGCTTTGATATAATCCTTCAGTTTTTAGGGAAACTCGAATGTTGCAAGTTTGTAAAATGAGAAAATCTTCCGCGGAGTCTGGTGATCGACTCCAAGGCCTCTGCCCCGGCAGTAATTTGTCAGGATCTTATATATAGTGTTGTGAAAATATTGTAAGCGCGATGCAGGTTCTGTAACACATAAAGTATCATCTATTTAATTACTGTGTGTGCTGGCATAATTTTAAAATGTAATGAATGTAATGTTTATATGTAAATCTCTCATTTATATATAAACATTTTTAAAATTACATATAGAACACATATAGAACTTTACGATTAGCTGTTGTCGATAGTTGTGTTCATTATATTATCTTCAATGGACACAGAAAAAAACGATAGACGTTCAACAAGAAATCATCCGTTACACAACGATGTTTGACCGTAGAATGATGAAGTAACTGTACTCGAGGGCTTTGCTAGTCATGACGTCACGACATTGTATCAAATGGCACCAGCTAGAAATAAAAAAATAAAGATAAATAAATCGGTACAACACAATGGAAACGCAAAATGACGTACTCATTAAAATTTGTATTTCAATCTTATTTTATGTTAAATAGACACTGAGTAAGATGCCTTGTTTTAACTGAACATTTAATATTTTTACAGCATGATTAAACATTACAGTGTATAATAAACAAAACAAATTTTCTATTTTCATATATTTAATTAAATTAAGTTTGATATGACAACAAAAAATTCTAGGACCGATCAAAAACAAAGATGCGAGTTTGGTTAGAATCCAGCGTGTGTATACAAGTAACGATTTTGAATAAAATTTGAACTCAGAAATTGATATTTAAAATTTAATTTCAAAAGATTATGGTATTCCATGAAATTCCAAGTGAAACGCATGGGGGCCCTGTTGAACGGCAATATAGTCTGCAAAAGTAGTCCCGATCAAACACCAGAGCATTCTCTAGGAAGTTCCGCAATAAATCATCCGTGATCCGTATTGTAAACAGATCCTGGACTTACTCCCGGCTCAGCCTCGCCGCAAACAACGCTGGACTCCGCGAGTCAATATGGGCGGGCTTTGCCCTTAAATCCTGACTATGATGTAAATTGCACCGGACAGGCTACAATGCGGCCTTATATCCCGAGAGTTGTCTTAACGCGTCCACATAACATACAATGCAGTGTTAACAATGTAATCTCATCTCCCATTTTCGATGGGATTAGTTGTGAGAGTCGCTGAAAATTTTAGTTAGCGGGTTTATATGTCATTTATCTTCTCAAACCTTATGTAACTAAGAATTGATCAAAGTTCTTTGGGGCCTTCCCTTTATCTTCTTCGGTCTTCCTTTCTTCTAAGTTCGGGCTGGATTGGGTGAATTGCGATGTCCGTTCAATCTGGCTTCTTATCGCGAGGCCCTAAAAAGGCACTTACAAAAGTTTACCTCACTCTCACCTATTTCAACCGCTAAATAGTATTGCATTGCTGTGTTTCGATTTAAAGGTTGAACGAGGCTGTACAATTATCTTCAATTCACAACGTAAACAACACAATAGTAATATAAAGACTGCATTCCCGTTTCCCATCGAGCAAACCGTATACTAGTTCACCGACTCTATAATTTAAAAAAATGTGCTACGATGATGTGGGATCATATGTAGTCCTGTAGTCCAATATGTCCATATTACAGGAAGCATTTTTTTTCCTTTCTCTCCCATGCCTTGGCCGCAGCCACAAGACTACCGCTAAACGGCCTTTCCGTGGTGATAAGGCTGACCTCAGCAGCTACTGCCACAAGGGCGGCCTTGAAGTCGATAAAGGCTTTTATTGTGGCAGAGTGGAGTCAAACACATTCTAGTATACATTAATTATGTTATTATCATTATTTTCCGCCACAGTGAACAGTTCTAAGCCTTTCAGAGGCCAGGTCTTCGGTCGTGACGTCGTGTAGAGACAATTTTTACAAAACCACTACAATACATCATAGACGGATGTACAGAGATATTTGCCAGGGTTTTCTTGCATGTGATCTAGCCTGGTGTTAGCAATTCTGAATGTTCAGTGCGCTAACTTGAAGTGCAGTGGCAGGCCACGGCTCTGCTGTTATTTTAATTGCATTGATTGTTGGGTATTTTGGTATTACGCTTCTCAACAGCAGTCCTACTTCTCTCAGGGATTAGTTAGCTAAATTATTTATGCCGTATGCTATGTGGTCACGGCAGAGGATTAGAAAAACGACTCTGCTGACTGACTCGTTTGTTGCACGTAAAACTTCACGCATTCCTTCGAACAAAAATTTACCGACATAATAACCGACAGATAGCGGTATATCTATCCGTAATAGTGTATCTTAAATGAATTACGATCTGCTTGCCAATACGCGTGTTTGCGGTAACCATATCAGCCGTTGAAAGTCCACAGGTGGGCATAGGACTCCATAAAAGGGAAGGTACCGACGGGGACACACTTCAACAAAATAAGCTAGTTTTAAATTTTTTCTGTCCTATGTACCAAGAAAAACTGTTGGTAATATTTAAATAAGAGTCTTTGGGACATATACTACAAACATAAACAAAAGACACGAAGGAATAAGACGGACAAGTTACACGGTTAAAAATAAATCCATTCCGCCACAAACTGAAAAGTTTCAGCCAAACAAAACCTCGGGTTGAGTTTCGAACTGAGCTTGTTTAAACTCAACTGAGTTCGGTTGCAAACATTTAACGTCGCTTCATTCATCCTTGTAATTTAAATAACTATTTTATTCAAATAACGGTTTATTGGTAATAAAGCTTCTCTTTAACGGCTTCAGATCGCGGTTTGATTTTGAAAAATTAATATTTTAATGTTTTATTTCTTAAGAGGTTTCTTTTTATTTATGGGTACTAGCTGTGCCCGCGACTTCGTCGGCGTGGAATAGTTTTTTTGGATACTATACTTTTTTACCTTAACTTATATAAACTTTGGATGTCATGTGGTCTCAAAAATAAGTTTCAAGTTTCTAGCTCTAGAAAAAGCGATATTTCCATACAACTTTTCCTCCCCCCTATCGACCCCTTACAACCCTTATTATGAATTAAAAAATAGCTTATGTCTTTTCTCAGGGTTCAAAGTTTGCCTGTGCCAAATTTTATCAAAATCGGTTGAGAGGTTTAAACGGGAAAACGTAGCAGACGTAGACAGACAGACAGTTAATTTCACATTTATAATACTAGTAGGGATATATAATTTTATATTTTTTACCGTTTACACATGTGAACGATTAGATAGAACGATAGATTAGATAGAATAGTATCTCTCTGTGCCAGGTGTTGTAATAAGCAACTGAAGTACCGGAACCGATGGATGGCGATATGTCCATTAACTACAGCAAAAGCGTTGCTTAAATATTACTAGGTGGGGATGCGGAGTAGCATCCTCGCCGTGGGCTAGTCTGTCCAGCGTGGCAATTATGGAAAAAAATCCCACTAACTGTGCCCAACGATGGATTTCCTATAGCTGATATGGTGATACTGGTGATATGGTGATTCCATAGACATTAATGGTTTGTTGGCCTTAATTATTTTTTTTGAAACAGTAAAGCTTTTAATGGCTTGCAAAAAGCATTTATTTGATGGGTCCGATAGCTCAAATGGTAGTGATCTTTTTTATGCGCTAAAGGTCGTGGATTAATTTGATTCTGATTTTATTCACACTTAATTATTTTTGATAGTTTTATAGTAATTAATTAAAAATACACTTAAAATATTGGGCAAGTGTAACGCGCTTGAAAGGTCGACTCGAACTAATCTTCTTACTCAATCCATATTTTGGTTTACAATCAAAAGTGCTGACACTGAATTGAATTACTAGATGACATTTGTTTTGTGTCTGGGTGTTAAATATATGTATTTAAATAGTAAATGTTTAATGTCCGTAACACAAGCTTAGTGTAACATAAGTGCTTTAAGTGACTTAACGAGAGTAAGGTCAATGTATGAGATATATATATATATAAATATATAAATGGTGGTACCACTATATATTTATGTATAGTAGTAACACGCCCAATGCCAGGTATCGTATGTATATCCATCCTATACGGAATAGCTTCAATGCACAGGGCGAGAATGGGCAGCAGCATCACCTTTGCGAAAGCTGCTCTCTGCGATTGCCAACAAGCTTGGTAACTGCGGCATTTTTTATGGGCATAATTTTTCCTTTCTTCGGGAGACCTAAGTCCAATAACAATGGCTGATATGTTGATGATAATGATGATGATAATGATGATTATGAATAATGACCACGTAAATGTTAGAAAATATCATAATTAATCCTCGCACTTTACAGTAGGCAAGTTTGTCGTAATAAAACCTAAATTTCCATCGTCAAGTGCTACAAGCAGACAGGAGCTATCACAATATACAATTTGCTCGATATTAAATTCCTAATCTCAACTTCAAAGACCGCGGTGGCACATCAACTACACAATTTTAATAAATCACGGGCCAATTTTCATGTGCTTGAATTTAATACACGCCTGGAATACTACGCCCTCTAATTAGTAATTAGCAATGTATTTCAATTTGTTGGCTAACTGACGGAAATATTTACGTATAGTTTTGTTTTATGGTAGACTACCAGCAACCCGCGGTTTCATTCGCGTTAAGTTGAAAAACAAACCGAGTTTCATTTATCATACTAGTCATTGGAAGTTCATTGCTGGATATTAGCCTCTCCAAGAAAGTTTTTCGCTTAAATTTGCCGCGCTGGGCAAGCGTGTTGGCAATCGCAGAACGTAGCTCTCGTGACGGAGATGCTGCAGTCCATTACTGCCCTGTGCATTTGAGCTGCACTGTTTCGTATTGATATACCGCCATCTGTCGGCTCTGGAACCTTAGTCGCCTTTTACGACACCTGGTGCCGTCGAAGGTACTATTTTATTCTGCTGGTACCTCACGGTAATTATGGTATCGTTTATGCTTCGCTGTTATTGTTCTTAGCGGTATGTTGTATATCTATAGAATTGTATTACACAGCCTACTTATCTTAGTGGGTTATTTACACTGAATTTCTGACATTATGGTTTAGGTCCTGCGCTGATATACAGTCAGATTCTCCTTTTATACATATATACATACATCACGCCTGTGTCCCTGTTTGTGTGGGGTAGACAGAGACTATGGATCTCCATTCTTTACTATCTTGGCATACCTCTCTAGCTTCCCTTACACGCATAAGTCCTTTTATATATGCCCGAATATTCTTGGTACTTCTGACCTGTAATTATTAATAAATAATTAAATTCATCCTCCTTTTCATACATTCTCCTTTTTTATTATAATATATATATGAAGTTTAATAAAAATTACTTTAAAAATCAAAAAACTTTCATACTAACTTTGCACGTTTTACCAATTATCTATTAAAAAATAATTAAAAAATATATATTTATATATATATTTTTTAATTATTTTTTATATATATGAATAACTTCAAATACAGTTGTTTTATATTAAGCCTGCACCCCCTATTTTCCTTCTAGTGGGTGAAAATTCAATAATCCTTTCATTAGTGCTACCCTACGCTAGAAAAGGAAAACCTGTGTAATTATTCAAGTTCCTATAACGTTTAGGTACTGCGTTGATATCTTAGTCAGTATATTCGAATTAATACCATTTTATTGAGGATTGCGCTGGATGGACTTTGAAGTGATGCTTTAAGAAAGCAATTTGGGAGCTCTACATCTAGCTGTGGACAATGGTTAATATTTTCATAAATTAACATTTAAATTAAATTCTGAAATTTAAAAATATTTTATTTATATTGCAAGTAAATACATAGTATATATACCTCCTGGCAAAGTGTCACAATGTAAAAATAGCCGTTTCGAGAAAATGTAACTTTAATAATTTTTTTATTCATTTATACGTCAATAATTTAATAACTATAATAGTCCGCTTGCTGAAATGTCATTTGAAAATAGCTTATTTATTTAGTAATTCATGGGCGCAAAACGTAATAACAAAATTGCATTTTATTTTGTGATTATGTTATTTGTTACATGTGTTGTTATAGCATGGATAAATTATGCATTAAAACCATTAGTTAATTAATCATTGTTTTGTATTTACATGCAAATTTTATTTGTCAAACATTTACGCCAACGCTTATATATATATACGCTAGAACTTCGTATGCCATTGTTTATCGCAAACAAAGACTTCATTTTAATAGATACCTCTTTTAAAATTTTGAAATATAAATAGATTATTCGTGCACTTAAACTATGCTTAGTTTACTGTTAACTAGTGTCATTAGAGCCTCCCATGCTTTCATGGATAGCCAAGAACTGTTAAAAGTTTACGACTGGCTGTTCATAGAGGTGTGTTGGTTCCAACACTGACATATTGTAGTAAATGTAGTAGAATAAATGTTGTTTAAATAAAAGCACTTCAAACTGTCTGGTTTGAGTCTTAGATATAGATAAAAGAATAGTGTAATAAAAGATTAATAATGGTATAAAAGATGATGTTGTGACAACGATAGATAAAGGAATGTTACAAAGGTTTGGACATGTAGGAAGGAATGATAATTGTAGAATAACTGCACAAATATCACTTCAACTTACTATTCCACCGGACAATGTTGGTATCTTTAGTTCTGTTACGAATCTTCTCATTCCTAATTCAATCGGGCTAGGAAACCCCAAGCATTGCCCTCTCCATAGCTCGTTAGGCTGTTTTGAGTTGGTTAATAAGGCCCATGGTAGGAGACCATGTTTCGCTCCTATAGGTCATCGCTGGTAACACACATTAGTCGAAAAAGGTTGGAAGTGATGTATGATAGTCTAGCCAAAAGTTTGCCTGAACTTGACATTAATTTTTATGTTCTTCTCGGGTTTTGTATAACCGGCATAGCCATGTAAAAATACTTGTTATATATAGAAAAAGAGAAGTTGACTGACATATCAATGCAGAACCTAAACGATAAGGGTTAGAAAGTTGCGATTTTGTTCAAGGAACCTCCTTTTATATCGAGATAAGCAATAAGAAAGGATTTTCGGAAAGGATTTACAAATTATTTTATTATTAGTATCAAACTGCCGTTTTTGAAGTTAAGAAAGGTAAGGGAAAGAACTAAATTTATTCTAAGGTTCTTCATTGAAAGTCATGAAACACGTATAAATTATTTTCTCAAAAATCATCCCTTAGGGGGGTAAAAGAGAGGTGTAGAGTTTGTATAAAAATTCTACAAAAGAGCGCGGGTGAAACCGCGGAAGACTGCTAGTGTAGTATAAGAATATATTGTTTTAACGTTTCATGAACGTTGATTCAACCCACTAATGACGTCATTGCGCTATTCAGCCATCAACAATCAGATTGAAGGTTATTTTTCTAGTGAGAACCATGTCATAGAACCGAATAGCACCATGGTCACGAATTTGCAAGTCACGTCAAGCAACCTTGGCGTCGGCCCACACTTTTTCCATATATATGTTAATCCAATCGACCCCCGTATAACTTGAACACCATGGCGGACACTTTTAAACATTATACTGTAGTAAATACTTAATAAAAAACTTTAAAATACTTCGTATAAAAATGGTTACAATTTTTTTTTGCAATAATACTTTACTTGCCGTTTGGTACCTCCCTCAGTACTGGAGTCGTAAGAGCCGATCAAGGTACCAGAACCGACAGATGGCGGTATATCCATATATCCATCCGCAACAATGCAGCTCAAATGCACAGGGGACATGCAGATGGGCAGCAGCATCCCTTTCACTGCGCGGCAATTATGGGCAATATTCCCCCCTTTTATTGGGGAGGCCTATGAGTTCCAACGGCCATCACGATGAATACTTTACAGAACAGCGTTAGTTTTAGCTCTACTAAAACTAGCGGCGTTCTCAAGAATGACACTAGATGTTTTATAGCCGTTGAAGGAGAAATTTAATTACGAAGAATTACCATCCCCGGTACTAGATGTCGTAAGAGGCGATTGAGGTACCAGAATTGACAGATGGTGGTATATTCATTCGAAACTGTGAAACTCAAATAGGGTGCTCACACGGTGGGGGTTAGCAGCAGCATCACCATCGCGAAAACTCTGCTATTGCCAACACGGTTGCCCAGTGCGGCAAGTATTGGCATATTTTCCCTTTTCTGGGGTTGCCTATATCTAAAAGTGGACTTTCAATGGTTGATATGAAGTGTGTTATAGAGTGGGAATAAAATAAATAATGAATCACTTAGTTGTCAAACATTTAGATGTAAGGCAAAATAATTGGAGAGGCCTATGTCTAGTGGTGGGCTTGCAATGTCTGCTGAGAGAGTGAAAGTGTCCATGTTAGAGAATATATTATTTTTTGCTATAATGCCCATAATGATATACTTCGTCAAAATATGTTAATAGATTAAAAATAATAATTATGACATCCAAATCCACAATTTTACCATTAGACATCTATCCTCGTCATATTGCATTTGATATACGCTGTTTCGGGTCAGGCGCTTATGACGATACCAGGCATAGGGGGAGGTACTATTCTTCATAGAACTAAGTAGCTCCCTTCGTTTATCGGTGAGTAACTATCCAAATCAGTTTCAACCATTTAAGACAAGGGTCAAATTTCTGCAACAACTATAGGTTTTATAACTATATGTATATATATATAAATACACGAACTAAACTCTAATTAGCACGCAATTCTCACGTCTAAGCTGAGTTGGGTCAAACCTCAGAATGACTTAGTAATTGGTAGAATTTATAGTGTTTACACAGAAGTTTTTGTAGATATATGCTTAATGTTGAAGTAGTAACGACAAAAGTAGGGAAGGTCGTAACGAGCAACCTTTCCCTCTTGTCCATTGGCGCTGCAATTGACGTGAGAGTAGTCCAGCAATAGGATCGTGGAAAAAATATCCCACTCCTATTTATTAATCGGCACGTAATAGATGTTTCAGTGAAAAAAAAACAGTTACAGCTGCTAATCTACACGTATACCTAAGCACAGTGAGTCAGATATTTCCAATTAATAGCTTCGACCAGAGGCCGACCCAACTCAACGGTGTGAGGCCCTTGCTAACTACACTACATTTTATATTTGCTTATCTTGTTCAAGGCTCAACCTCGCTCAACTTGTTTGTGCGAAATGTTAACAGCAACATCAATAAAAATATAAAACAGTCTCAGTAGATTTATTATTATTTATTGGCTAAACTAATCAGTTGAATTATAGCTGTACGATTAATTATCAACCCTATTATTTAAAAAAAAAAACAAAATCCCTTTGTATATACAGGTTCTTTGGGTAACATTGAACTTATTAGGGTAACTAAATTGTACTTCTTTTTAAACTATAAAGACAATCAGATTTTAATCGCTTTCAAGAACTGCTTTTATTGTCAATCCTGAAATTAATTCTTTGAACGAAGTTCTTAATGAGACACATTACCGGCAGAGCAAAATAGTACCTCTCCTTGTACTAGGTGTTGCAAGAGGCAGTTGAGGTACCGAAATCGGTAGATGGTGATATACCCATCCCGAAACAGTAGCTCAAATGTACAGGAGGGGATGCGCAGCAGCATCCCTGTTGTGAAAACAGCGCTCTGCAATTGCCAACACGCCTACCCAATGCGGCAATTATAGGCCAAATTCCCCCTTCTCGGAAAAGTCTATGTCCAACAGTGGACTTCCAAAGGCTGTTATGATGATAAACATCATATCCTCGTGTATATTTAGTACTATGTTTGATAGCTACGTTTGACACATACGGTCGCGATATAATCAAGTTAAAATGCATTCAAGTGAGAGTGTAGATAAGTAACGATGAAAAATTCTCTAAATGCTTAGAATCATCAGAGATCGATAGGCTACACTGTCCCGGATGCGTATACCGCTTCGGTTCTAGGACCTTCAACTAAGGTACCAGAAGCAAGGTACTATTCTACTCTGCCGGTACCTCACAGCACATATTATGATACTGTTTTGTTATTATTATGTCCCTAATCCATTAAACTCGCTTGCGGATAATAGGAATGATTTCTAATATATATATATTTTCGCAAAAATCTGTTAATAGTATCATTATTATCATCTTCATAGTAGCCGTAAAACATCCACTATTCAATAAAAGAGGAATTTTGGCCACAATTGCCGCACTGGGCAGAGGTCGTAGCTTCGTGGTGGGAATGTTGCTGCCTATCCCTACATTGCTACATTTAAGCTGTTTCAAATGCATATACCGCCATCTGTTGGTACCGGTACCCCAGCCGCCTCGTACGTCAGTAGGTAATCCAAGACCACTGCATGGTAGCGAGGATTAATCACCGCCAAAATAAAGGCTGGTACAGAAACACTGCATAATGCACAAACTGGATTAAGGCCTGGTACAGATGGTCAACATCCAATGTACACTAGAGATTAATTGTCAACCGGTCTGTTTACCGTTGATGTTAGGCCGGCGAGAACTGAGCGACCAGCAAGCTGATTCCTGGGACATATTGACCCTTATTGATTAATACCCTTCTTTATTCTCCAAGCAAAGGATGCTTGGAAAATAAAAAAATATCTTTATGCATATCAAAATTCTTCAAAATGAAAGGTACTGCGGTTTTATCGTGACGAGGTAACGTGCCTAAGCGTAACGGTGCCGTGAGGTACTGGCAGAGTAGGATAGTACCAATATATAATAGTATAATAGTACCTCCACCTGTACCAGATGTCGTAAGAGGCAAGTAAGGTATCAGATCAGACAGATGGCTTATTTACACCTCCAAAAGATGCACTGGGCAGGGATGGGCAGCAGCATCCCCGCGTAAACTGCGCTCTGCGATTGCCACTACGTTTGCCCAAAGCGGCAAGGATTTGCAAGATTCCCTCATTTTTAGGTTTCCTATATCTAGCAGTGGACTTCCAATGTAACACAAGTGCTTTAAGCGACTTACCACGAAGTCAGGTCAATGTATGAAATTAATTAAAAAAAAAATCTATGGCAGCAAGTAGTAAAGAGGTCTCATGCAGTGTGTTAATACTATTTAGTAAAAACATTTTACAATATTAATTTATCAGTTTGTGGTCTGCCTTATTTTGTTTACTGAACAAATATTATCGCTGAACTACGCCCATGGCACGATACAAAAGATTGGAGCCATGCTGAACACTGTTAATCAAGGTAATGGATGTAATTACAATACAATTGCAATTTAGCGATATAATATTTATTTTTATTTATTCGTCACTATTCATAATAAAACCAATTCCCAACGGCTTATATTTACATTTTATCTACCTTTCGGTTACATTACAGCAATCGTTCTCAAGAGTGACAGATGTAATGACATATTGTGTGACGAATACAATTACTAATAAACGTAAGTTGTCTGCATTGGTACATCACTCTAACTTATTTCTACCGTCAAAAATTTGTATTAGCATGGCCATGTTCCGATTAAAAGGTGAGAGAGGTAGTTAAATTACTGAGTAAATATGATATAGTGTATTCAGTTCACAAGGTTCGCTACACACTCGTGATATCTTTGTGATGACACGAGCGTGTATAGGCTGCAGTGACGTTTATCGTCAAACGGGACGTAGGCTTGTTCACTGAATCAATGAAAATTTGTCTAAGCTGGAATATCTTAATACTGCAGTTAGTAATAGTACTTTAGTTACACAATTTCAGATGGTATTTGTACCCCAGTCACCTTTTGCACCCTTAGCAATGCAGATCCCTGTCAAAACGACATTTTGAGCTTTACTGAGAAAATGTGGTTAGTTTTCTGATTGGTGGTTGATCCTATACGCCCAATGCACCATACATCACCGTCTGTTTATTATATTTATATCTTAGACTTAACCCACAATAACCATTTCTTCTCTTCATTTAAACCGTGCAAAGCCGAGGTTATATCTTAATGTTTAAAATCGAATGATGCTAGATTTAATCTAAGTTCAATTTGGAACAGAATAAGGTGGGTAGACATTTATTCGAGTGATTTTCAGTCAAAAAAGGGAATAAAAATAAAAGCCAATTGCGCGTTGTAAATGTTATTTATTTACAAAACACCAATAGCGAAATTAAAACCGACTGTTGTTATTACATTTTTCGGTTTTAAGGAGAAGATTCTTGGTAAACAATAAAATTACAGATTTTACGCCAGAGTCTATCACTAAACAAACATATATGATAACTTTGATATCTATTACCTGCTGCCCCGACATACTTTGTCCTGTCTTAACTACACTTAAATGTTTCATCATCATCACCATTATATCACCCATAGAAAATCCACTGTTGGACATAGACTTCCTCATATACTCTAAGCAGTCGTGGTAGTCATCGCAGAACGCAACTTCGCGACGAAGAAGCTGCTGCCCATTCTCACCACTTATTATTTAAGCTGTGCTGTTTTCGATCAATATACCGCCATCTATTGGTTTCGGTACCTTAATCGTCTCTTACGACACCTGGTACAGAGGGAGGTGCTATTCTACTCCGACAGTACGATAGTAGTAATAAACAAAAAACTCCGGTTGTCACAAACAGTGCGTGCACGCATAGGAAAGGAGATGTCTAAATGCGCAGAATGTCTTAAGTTTTCTCATATTTTAAAAGTGAAATTGAAATATACTTATTGTATATACTTCTTTGCAGCATTTACGTTGAGAGCTTCCCGGTCGCTTAATTTACACCAACACCTCAAATTGTTTTGTTTTGGTCAATTTACAGAAAAATAAACTTAACAAAAAATATATAAAAAGGTTTGCTCAAGAATCATAATCTTGATTTGATATTAGTTGGGAAGAAAACATGCAAATCTGTGAATAAATAAATCATAAATAAAAAACCGCAACATTACACTTATTGAGCTGATTACGTGATAAGTCGATTAAAGCACTTGTGTTACGGACATGAAAACAACAGAGGAATTACAAAATACTACTTATAAACATATATTTATCCCTAGACACAGAACAAAGACCTAGACATCAAAAAACAAAAATATCATTAAAATATTTGTCCTGGGTGGGAAACAAGGAAACCTTGGTAAAACTAGAATTACTAACTGCTCAATGTACCCGATACCCATGCTCTACTTACCCCGCCCATGGGGCACTTAGAGCATATCTGACTTTTTGCACTTAAACGTCAGTAACTCTTAAATGCTATATCCGAATAATTAATTACTATGAAGACTTTTAGAAGGAATTAATGACTTACCCGTTTGTACGTATTACCATTAATTTGGACTTATCGTAGAGGAGCTATGACCGATCAAGTGAAAAATTGCTCTACTAGCCCCGCCCTACCCTAACGACCTTTTGCACACAAGATAGGATCACTACAATCTGCACCACCGAACACTTAATATCCCATAATAAATCAAACTTTGATTGCTTTAAAACGTGATTTATTATTAGTTACATTTTTATACTTGACGTTTAGTTAACCTTACAGTAACTTGTGCCGTTTGCACATACTTATTTCGTGAAATATAGCTCGCATTGTTGTGTCCATTTTGTTTAAAGGGTGAGGCAATAAAGTGGGTTCAAGTTATTTGACATAATATCCGCAGGCCAAAAGGGCGGTGACGCAATAGTGACTTACCTATCTCAAACGTCATTGAGACGTTTAGTTCTGTCAAGTGTATAAATAATGTAGAGTATAAAATGAGAATTATAGCATATTTGGCAAGATAATTTTTAAAAGTCTTCATTCTAGAGATTTCTTTCATAATAATGGAAATCCGTGGGGTACTGTGAAATATGGCAGAGTGGTTTAGTACCTCACTCAGTACCAAGTGTCAAAAGAGGCGACTATGGTACCGGACCGACAGATGGCAGTATATCCATCCTAAGCAGCGCAGCTTAAATACTACAGAGTGGGGATGGGCTGCAGGGTTTGGTCGCGAAGTTACGCTCTGCGATTGTCACCACACCTGCCCAGGGAAGGCCTTTGTCAAACTGTAGACATTTTTACTTTTTTTTCCAACGGCAAAGTAGAATGGTACCTCCGCATGTACCAGGTGTTGTATGATGCGAAAAAGGTACCAAAATCGATAGATGGTGGCATATCCACCTGTAACAGTGTAGCTCATCTGCACGGGGCGGTGATGGGAAGCACCATCCTCTGCGCGAAGCTACGCTCTGCGAATGTCTATTGCGTTTATTATGGGTAAAATTCCTCCTTACTTGGGGAAGCCTATGTCCAACAGTGGACTTTCACTGGCTGATACGATGATGAGATATTGATTTTAAATAGAAGTGTCTGTTTGTTGTTCTTAATTTTGCTTTTAATATTTAAAAGAGTTAGCCAATATACTTTTATGTTTTTCTAAACCGCCATATCTTTAGCGATCACAAAGGTAAATTAACCTCAAGAGAAAACGAAATATAGTTTCCTGTCTTAACAACATATCATCAACATAGTAAAACCTCAACTGCTGGACATAGGCCTTCCCAAGAAAATGTGCATTAGCGAGCGAGTAGCTTCACGACGAGAATGCTGCAGCAATTGCATTTAAGCTCCTATTTTCGATGGATATACAGCCATGTGTCAGTTCCGGTATCTCAGTTGCTCTCACGACACCTGGTACTATTGTAGTCTGCCTGTACCACGCGATAACTATATATATAAAGTATTAAAAAAATCGCGGCTATCACTTGATATAACCTGTCATATCTCTCAAGTTGGATGAAACTGTGACAGTAAACTAAAAACTATTAAAATCGGTTCAGCAGTTTAGAAAATAACCTCGAACAACGTGACACGAAATTTTCAAACATAAAGAATATCTTTGGCGTATTAGATTCAAAGCAAAATAATTAATTCTTACAAGATCTCTTACATTGACCTGATTACGAGTTGAGTCGCTTAAAGCACTTGTGTTATGGACATCGGAGAATAGAAGAATCAAAAATATAACGTTTAAACAAATATTTAAAACCGAAATACAGAAAAAATACAAATATTCATAATATAAATGTTTTTCCTAGGTAGGGATCAAACCCACGACCTTTAACACACAAGATAGGATCACAACCGTCTACGCTATCTAGTCCATCAAATTTATATGTAAGAGATGTCTATAAAATCAGATCAAATCGTAAACGCTACTACGTTGATATAAACTGAACGAAAAATCTAACGTAACATCTTGAACTGGTCCCTGCCTTAACGAGAATTTCTATTATATATTCCTAATAAAACCAACATCAATTCCAAGGCTTAGCACAAATTTTAATAACTACTTAAAATTGTCCCGGAATAAAGGTTGCACAGAAGCGGAAAGGGTCATGCCGCCATTTTGTGAGTATAAACGAACGATTTTTTGTTTTTTACGCCCACGACCGTTCTGTTGGGCCTGGCGTTTTAATTAACTCTTGGTTTATTTTTTAACATGCCTAAATACGGCTTGGGTAATTTTAATTTAACATGTCTCTCGTGATGGACATATTAAAACAATTAGTGGACAAATAGTGGGTAGAAATGGTGGACGTAGAACGTCCACTTTCGGGCATAGGTTCCTCCTCTGCCTCAAATATTTGGAATTTCTTATAATTGCCACGGTAGATACACGAAATAGTAAAGAGCAGATATACTGAATCTCATCTTCATCGTAAAAAGTATTTATAACTCTGTAAAACGTCCATTGGGCAAAGGCCTCCTTAAGTAAGCGGGAATTTTGCCCATAATTGCTGCGTTGGGTAGGCGTGGTGACAATCGCAGAGCGTTACATCGCGACGGGGATGCTGGTGCCCATTCCTATCCTAATTCGTTTCGACTACCCTATTCCCAGTGGATATACCGTCATCTATTGATACCGGGGAATCTGTGTCACTTACAATACCTAGTACAGAGAAAGGTATAGCCTATAATTGCCGCGCTGGCGCGCTGGGCAGGCGTGGTGCAATCGCGAGGCGACAAAAATTCTGCTGCCTATATCCGTCCTGTTGCATTTGAGATCCATTACTTTAGGTGGATTATATCGCCACCTGTTGGTTCCGGTACCTCAGTCATCTCTAACGTCGTCGATAGTCGAAATTGCGTGGTAATGTGTCACATTATCTTCAAAAAAGAAACAAGGTTTGAAATGCATTTGAAATATAAAAAATATCCTTGTGATATATATTCTTACAACATCTCATACATTGACCTGACTTCATGGTAAGTCACTTAAAGCACTTGTGTTACAGACATCCGATAAAAGAGGAATTACAAATATTATACTTGAATACATATATATTACAGTGTCTGATACACAGGATAAACTCAATTATCATCATTTAATTATTTGTCCTGGGTGAGGGTTGAACCGGCGACACCTGGCGCGTATGATAGGGTCACTACTATCTGCGACAGGCCCGTTGCCATTATTTTGATCATCATACTATATACTTTCATAATTTAACGCGTACTGTTTGTTTGTTGATCTAATTTAATAAAAAAATCATCACAAATCGCTTATGCAGGTCTTTTTCCAGCTGTGTGTCCTTCCGTTTGATATGATGATGATAATTTCAAAGGCAGTACTGTCAAGCAATATCGTCATCTCATATTACATTCGTCTGTGGAATGCGCTTCCTCTAGAAGTGAAATCTGCTCGTTCTTTCTCTATTTTTAAATGAATGGTAATACTCCTTGTATTATCTATAACTATAACCTTTATATGTATTTGAATGTATATGTATATATATGTATGTTTGTTTGTTGTAATAACCACACCTCAATGTTCTACCAACTTTAACATTATTTCTATCCAAATGTTGCCTGTAAGAGATTGCATTTAGCGATAAGGCCGCCTCTTGTACCTACTATTCCATGTTTTTGTGATATTCCTGAGTTGTTTTTATTGGTGTACAAGAAAGAGTATATAATTATTATTACATAAATCTAAGGTTATAAAGTATTGCAGGCTCGCAACTAATTTGAGTGTTTTATCGTTCGGTGCGGTGTCAGAATTTGTTTCGTGGACGGGCGTTTTATTACGGTGGCCGGGTTTTCACTAAATTGGACGAAACGGGAGGGCTGACTATAAATCATGTTTGTAGGGAGATAAGATTGAAACGCAGTGCACAAGCGACTAGCGTTTGTTTGATAAATATTCATTTTTATTAGACAGATTTTTGTGCATAAAATACAAGTAAAATTTATTATATTGTGGAGCTGCTATATAATATAAATATAAACCAAAACATTACATCATCATCTTATCAGCCTATGAAAGGTATATATATCTATGAAAGGTATCGTCAAAGGTGACTAAGGTACTAGAAATGCACAGGGCGGGCATGGGCAGCATCACCCCCTAGGCAAAATATACACGTTTCGTAGCTAAAAATAATAATAAATGATTGCTTTTGCTTATATGTCCCTGTCCCACCTGATCTAAATAAATAAAGTCCAAGACAAGAAGCGCTGATTTTGTCTAATAAATCCATTAATATTATTAAGTGATCAGTGAACATAAATCTCCATTAAAGATTTACCTAATAATACCTTATACAATGATCCGCGCGCTACCAGCATAGTAGTATAGTACCTCGCCTGTACCAGGTGTTGTAACCGTCGACTAAAGTACTTAAACCGACAAATGGTGGTATTTCCATCCGAATCAGTGTAACTCAAATGCATAGTGCGAGGAGTGCGTATTCCTCTACAGTTAAATCCCAATATGCTGATCCCAATCCCAATGGCTGATATGAAGACCTTACAGATATGTAAGGAAACGTAATTGTACTTCTATCGCCAACGCAAATTTTTTTGAACGATGTGGAAAGTAGTGAAGACTACGCATTAATACAATATTCTTGTATTCAAGGTTTTTAATGAGTCATCGTTATATGAAGAAAAATATTTAAACACCGTTTATACCTTTAAGAATATCCTGGAGTTATTTATGCCTGTTTTTGTTACTAGTACTCGATGCTTGAAATGTAAAAAGCAATAAAATTACTGCGTATAGGACGTTATATTTCAGACAAGACTCAATTGCCAACTAGAAAGTAAGTTAGATCATTTGTCCATTTCCTTTATAAATATATCAAAATAAAGAGAATTTAAATTCCGCTAGATCATGTTACTTGAGACCTCGAGCAATAAGGGTAGACAGACCTCTGGGAGTCCGTTAGCCGATACGACGGCGGCGAGCACGCATAGATTTCTTCAGAATCCAGATTAAGATAATACTAAGTTACATCCGTTTTTCTACACGGACTATCGTCGCTTCTGGATAATAATATGGCGGGCCTCATGGCGCATTCGGTAGTGTTATTATGTAGCGCAAAAGGTCGTGGATTCGATTCCCACCCAAGAGAAATATTCATATGATGAATAATTGTTGGTTCTGTAAACTGGCATTAAAAATGTATTTACGCAGTTGGGTACCGACAGAATCGAGTAGTACCGTAATCGACAGATGACGGTATATCCATCCAATCGAATGTAACTCCAATAATATTCTACTTATTACATTTGTTCTGTGAATAGGCATTAAATACGTTAGGTTGTCGTTGGGTACCGGCAATACAGAATAGTACCTTCCTATGTACCAAGTTTCATCGTAAAAGGCGACTGAGTTACCGGATTCCACAGATGGCGGTATATCCAATACATGTAACTCAAATAATATTGGGTTTACCACACTTGTTCTGAATAGGTATTAAATATGTTTTAAATCCTGAGGTACTAATAGATTCAAATAATGCCTTCCTAGATACCAGTAGTCGATAAGGGACAGAACGGGAATGTGCAGCAGCATTTCAGGCGCGAAAATACACTGCGATTGCAACCACTACTGTTTAGTCGTAAGTATCAGTTTCAAATAAAGCAAATTCAATTAGGATAGATGGAATATGAAACTTATTTACTAAAGCTACATACGCTGTATTGAAGTATCACTGACGAATGTGCATTTATTAATAATAATCCTTACTTAATAATATAAATGCGAAAGTAACTCTGTCTGTCTATCTGTTACGCTTCCCCGCTTAAACCTCTCAACGGATTTTGATGAAATTTACCACTGACAATCTTTAGACCCTAAAAAAGGATATAGGCTTTTTTCAATTCAAAAAAAGGGTTGTGAGAGGTCGAAAAGGGGGGATGAAAAGTTGCATGGAAGTATCGCTATTTTTGGAGATAGTAACTTGAAACTTATTTTTTTAAGCTATTGATTTGATATAAATAAACATGACATTCAAAGTTTATATAAATTATGGTAAAGAGGTATGGTACCCGAAAATAAACTATTACACGCGGTTGAAGTCGCGGACACAGCTAGTAATAAATAAATTCCCACGACGTCTCATACATTGACCTCACTCCATATTAAGTCGCTTTAAGCACTTGTATTACGGACATCAACAGATGAATACAAATATACCACTAAAATGCATATATTTAACACCCAGACACAGAACAAACAAAATATCATCAAATAAATATTTACTCTGGGTGGGAATTCAACCCACGACCGTTGGTGTACAAGATAGGAGCACTGCAATCTGCGCCATTAGGCCCGTCTAAATATGTCTTTTATGTGTCACATGTCAAACGGGCCGTTACAAATTCAACACAACATTTTTTCGACGATCAAATCGTCAGGGGTCCAACAAAACTTTTAATTGCCCGCCAAATTAATGGCTACATGGCGATGAAATGTGACATATATAAGCATATAATGTGCGGCTGTTGTTAAAACAAAGTTGGAGAAAAGATGTTTTTGTTTTTATATTACGTTTTTAAAATATTCGTCCGGGCCAATTTGATTTCCCAGTTTAATGTTGTTTTAAACGTTCGCCGTGAAGTATCGGCAAAATAGTTATTAGTGTAGATGTTATTTGTATGAAATTCAATAAAAACGGTTTTCATTAAAAGTAAATTTTTTGTTTAAAAATGTCCCCTTAACCCTTTTAGGGGATAAAATTTCACAAATCCTTTATTACTGCTCCCTTATGATATAAACCTGTGGTATGAATTTGCACGCCTGTGTTGTGAATTGACATGTTTTTCACCCTTATACTATAGGCGCTGCATTGACATGTCAGTTAGTCAGTTAAAAAAGCTTCTCCTTTTATATATGTACATAGATTAGAATGAGAGACGTCAATGTCGATAGTGTCGAGCGGCATGTGTATTTAGCATCAAAATTAGTTATTTATATTATATACAATACAGAACTTCCATATATAAAAAGAATTAAATAAAATGATTTGAACGGAAATTATGACAAAACTTTTAGATCTTTAGATAGATAAAAAATTAGATCAATTTCAATTTGACAGTTGTCATTTTAATTATTTTTTGACGGGCACGATGGTGCAGAGGGTAGTCATCCTATATTCTGCGCCAATGGTCGTAGGTTTGATACCCAATAACAAATATAAACAAACATCTATGTTTGTTTTTGATCTGTGTCTGGGTGTTAAAAACATGTAGTTACCTGTTAAATTTGTGATTCCTCTGTTATGTTATCTGACGTCCGGAACACAAAAGCTTTACGACTTAGCTCGGAATCAGGTCAATATATGAGGTGTAGTGTAAATACAGCAATTAAGCTTTATATAAATTACTATCAATTTAAATTACAAATAGTGAAATCGTGATCGATAACATATAAGTTGAACGTGAAAGAGTGCTTACATGCTTTTATAGGCAGCCAAAATGTGTCAAAAAGGGTACGACTTTCTCACTTGGAGGTGTGTCTGTTCCAACACTGATATATGGTAGTGAATGAGGTGTAGTGTGAATACGGCAATTAAGCTGTATTTAAATTACTATCAATTTGAATTACAAATAGTGAAATCGTGATCGATGACATATAAGTTGAACGTGAAAGAGTGTTTACATGCTTTTATAGGCAGCCAAAATGTGTCAAAAAGGGTACGACTTTCTCACTTCATGGAGGTGTGTTTGTTCCAACACTGATATATGGTAGTGAATGATGGGTATGGCAGAAGAAGTACGTGATTAGAATGAATGCTGTTGAATTGAGAGCACTTCAAAGTATGTATGGTCTGAGTTTGAGAAATAGGTTAGAGAATAGTGTGATAAGAGATCGATGTGGTGTAAAAGATGATGTTGTGACAACAATCGAGAAAAGAATGTTAAGATAGTTTGGTCATGTAGAAAGAATGGATAAAATTAGAACGACTGCACCTTTATATAAAGCGGAAGTGAATGGAAGAGTTCTTATAGGATTACCTAGGCGAACATATCTTAACCAGGTAGAAAAGGTATTAAAAAAGGGCCAGGTCTGAGGTACCAAGAATAAAAGAGCATGTATGGAAGGACTAATGCGAGTAAGGGAAGCAAGAGAGGTATGCCAAGATCGTAACAAGGGGTGATCCATAGTCTCTGTTAACGATGGTGATGGGACACAAGCGTAATATATTTATGAGGGGAATTTGTCCATAATGGTGCTGAGAAAATGTGTTGGCAATCGCAGAACGTAGCTTCGGGGCAGTGCGAAGTGACATTTACATTTAACTCAATTTATAGTTACTATATTTTTTCACAATGATCATAGATATATACTTAAGACAGAACGAAGTTGTTGGGTCAGCTAGTTTTATATGAAAAAAGAGACTGACACAAAGTAGAATGACAGATAGCGGTATATTCGTCCAAAACAGCAGAACTTAAACTAATGACTTATTCTAATGACTGATGTGATGTGATGAAACATAGATAAATAGTTAAGACAGGACATCTAAATCGTCATTCAGGTCAGCTAAAAAAAAGACATTTTAATTTATACGGTTCACAATGGGTTAACACTTCGCAAACTACTAGCAAACTCTAAACTATTTCCTATTCAACAGCTCATGATAGGTTAATACTTTAATCCGAGTTTACCTTTTAGCTGATCTCAGGCGAGATTTCAAGCACTCTATGTGGATACTAAAGCTTAGAAACAATGGGAAAGCCGGCTACTATTCATGCAAGCAAGTATAAGACTTACAATGCTATATATAAAGCAGTGTTTCGAACGGGATGATCGATGCATTTTGTGGGCTTGTTTTGTGTAGTTTGTTTGTCTTGCAAGTTATCTTATTGGTTAAATCCTAAAAATAGAGGTATCTTAATATTGTTAGGTTTAAATATAGCTATTTTAATATAAGGTCCTTATTATAGAATAGCTATATTTAAATATTCATACAGAATTGATGTTCTGTACGTGATTAATATAAAGTATTTCTTTAAACATATTTAACTAATCAAAGTTTGCTGTGAGGTACCAGCAGAATAAAATAGTACCTTCCCTGTACCAGGTGTCGTAAGAGGCAACTAAGGTACAAGAACCCATAAATGGAGGTATATCCATTCACAGTAGTTATGTTCAAATGCACAGGGCGGGGATGAGCAGCAGTATCCTCGTCGCGAAATCTGCGCTCTGCGATCGTGAACACGCTTGCCTAGCGCGGCAATTATGGGCAAAAAACCCCCTTTATTGGCGAGGCCTATGTCCAGCAGTGGACTACCAATAATGAATCAAAGTTTGCGTTAATATCTATGCACTTATGGCATATCATAGGTAGAAATGAACTATGTTTTTCTTATGAATTTGGATCAATGGATCCCTTTACTTAAAAAGCTATGGGGGCGAGAGCCAATAAACTCTTTGAATCCAGTTTGGACTGCCGGATCGGAGTTTATATTTTTTCTTCCCCTGGACCAAGTTTCGGGGATTACGGGGGATGTCGCAAACATTTCAATTATAGTTCATCTAACTTAGGGGTTCATTGATGTGCAGTGTGTGGTCTTGCGTTGTCATGAAGCAGCAATAGACAGGTTTTTCCTTTATGGTTTGCAGTTACTGACAAAAGAAATCTACCGTAATCGTTTTGTCAGATTTTAGAAGGCGTTTATTGCAGTGAACGACACTAGTTCACCAAACACTTATTAGTATAGTCAATCCGGGTAACATTGAACTATGCGGGTAACTTTGACCTGTTTTTTTATGGAATAAATATTTTTATTATTGAAATATTCATTTTTAATATTTTATTACATTATTCGGTATCACACATTATTCGGTTCATTCACCATGGACACAGTTCTTGAAATCGATCAAAACCTTAATATCGGCTGAATTGGTTTTATAGTCCACGAAAAAGGTATAAAGGTAATAATTCAAAGTTTTCCCAATAGTTCAAGCGAAGCAAATTTACTGTAACTTTCTCTGAGTTAATTTTCGTTTAGGACAGGATTTGGCTGGGTTTAGGGTTTTGTCTTCAGGGTTCAGCTTTTTCGACGAACGTTCCCGATTGTCGTGTAATATCTTATTTTCATTACAAATAATAATTCGATATAAAATTCTTTCATTATTGTGTCGGTCGAGCAAAGTCACCGTCGTCATTCATGAGGTACCCATCGTTCAATTATTTTTACTTTCCGATTTGCTTCTAGTGGATTAATATAGTTTTGTCACTTACCCCGAAGCCTGCAGCTACCTATGAAGTATTGTAGTTTGGTTCTGAAGGTCGAAATTTCCAAAAAACGTAGAAATCAAAAAACTACTGTGCTTTTATTGCGACACCAGGACCATAATCATTAATCCATCGAGCTGTTTCAGCTACTGATAGAACTCGTACTTGTAAATACACCGATATTTTATGTTTTCCGTTGTGCGTTGTGGGTATAAGCGACACCAATGAAAAAAATAACCAAGAAAGAAACAAATTAATGACTGTTTTCGAATCTCAAATCAATTGCCGTGAGGTACCGGCATAGTAGAATAGTACCTCCAACTGCACCAGGTGTCGTAAATGGTGACTTAGATACCAGTACCGGCAGATGGCGGCATATCAAACCAAAACAGTGCGAAAGCATCAGCATTCTTGTCGCGAAAGTTGTGCTCTGCGATTTCCAACACGCTTGCCCAGCGCGGCAATTATGGGCAAAAAATCTCCTTTTTTGGAGCGGCCTATGTCCAGCAGTGGACTTTCAATGGCTGATATGATGATGATGATAAAAAAAGTAGTTTTATTATTCTATTTTTCTGGTATTTTGTGACAAAAATCCTTTTGGAACTTGTTTCAGAATAAATAAAAGAACATGTTAAAAAGAACACAATATAACTTCAAAGCTTATGCTCACCTTAAAAAAATTACTCACAAACACTCGGGTACGTACTCCGTGGCTTCTAAAAACTCGTTCACAAATCCAACAAAAACCCGACCGAGTTAATCTGCGTAAAAAGTTAATACAAAACGTTTGTTGCAAATTCACTCGCGAACAGAAACGGGTAATGAAGCGGGGAGTTAAGGTTGCGCGCATACGTGAAGACTTTTTGCCACCGCAACAGTGTACTTTGTATTTGGTTGGTATTACTACGCGTTCTATTTATTTCTTATGTCTTATCGACTGGCGGAGATGGTAGTGATCGTGTCTTTTGCGCCAAAGGTCGTGGGTTTGATCCCCACCCAGAACAAATATTTATATGATGATATTTATAACTGTAGTGTGTCTGTTATATATATATGTATTTTAAGTAGCATATTTGAGATTCCTCAGTTGCCTGATGTCTGTAACACAAGAGCTTAAAGCGACCTTTTACTGAATCAGGCAATGCATGAGATGTTGTGGGAATATATTGAGTTTATATTAGAACAGTACTGAAATACATATATATATATATAACCTTCAGACAGAAAACAAACCCAAAAATCATCATATTAATATTTGTCCTGGGTGGGGATTGAGCCCTACTAGAGATAGGATCTTCATGTATCAATATATAATAATAATAAAATCTGGTACACTTATGTTGCGGACGCCAGGCAACAGAGGAATCACAAATATACTACTTAAATACATACATTTAATGAATATCTTTATATAAATGTTTGCTCGGCATAGGAATCGAACTCGCGACCCTTGCCGCACAAGATACGATCACTTCCATCTGCACCATTGGGTTTAATATAATTAAAGCGGAATAAAAATGGCGTATAATAAGCTTTATTTCAAGCTTTGTTAATATATATATATATATTTTAAATATTGTATAATGTTGCCAGTTGTCGATTACTCAAGTTTAAATCTCGTTTGCGCAGTAACTGAGAAGCGTTAGGCCTATACCGCGTGAAATGCCAAATATTTCGCCTTCACTTTGTGTTTATTTTTGTCACATGACATTGTATTTAAATAGAATACCCCTTCTTTAGAGCACCTGTTTCAAATGGGTTGAAGTTAGGAGGAATTTCGTTGTTTCTGGGTCAGGTTGGAATGTTTTTGTTCATGGAAAAAAATGTACCCTTACGGTTTCACTTTTGTGAAGATGTGTAGATATTCAACTGTTTTCAGGTAGAATTATATCTATATATATAAACGGAGAAGCTAACTGACTGAAATATCAACGCAGGGCCTAAACGAAAAGGGTTAGAAACATGAAATTCTCCAAAGAGGTTTTTTTATAACGTATATGGGAGCAACGTATAGAAATGGTTTTCGAAAATTCATCTCCTAGAGGGGTGCAAACTTTGGTATAAACCTGCTGTGAACTATTTGAATGAAATTTATACAAAGATTTTTCATTCAAAAAGTCATGAATCACGTGTATATTATTTTTCAAAAATAATCCCTTATGGGGATATAAGGCGGGTGCCAAATCGCAATGACAATTCTAAATCTTAACGCGAAATATTGGGCAGAGAGATTCCAGCAGAGTAGAATAGTACCTCCCTTTGTATCTAACGTAAGAGGCGACTAAGGTACCAGAACCTACAGATGGTGGTCTACGACTTTATTATTTAAAAATACATTTATAAACAATATTTGATTATTTATTATATAGATAGTTTATTTGAAAACAATCTGGTATATTTTTAAAGATTGAACGCCTCAAAATTTCTTAATTATTATTAAATGTTCTATATTAAATATCTCAAAATTTCTTTCCGCAAACCATTAACTTAATTCTTAAGCTATCGTTGATAATGGGACCCTAAACGAGTTCTGTCGGCCACTAATTACTCGGTTTTTATCTTCGCTAAGTAAGTCTTGATACCACATCAAAGGTGTCCAGAACCCTTCAACTTTAATTTAATCCTTTGCTGGGTTCGCACGGGTGCTTTTTTCTAATTTACATTGTTCTTATATAGGAGCGAAATTATTATTATTATTAAACGATTATGGCAATTATGACGAACATGTTAGCGCAGATAATAGCGATCCTATCTCGTGCACCAACTGGCGTGGGTTCAATCTTTATGCAGAACAAGAATTTATGCGGTGAGACATCATCATTATATCAGCGTTTGGAACTCCACTGTTGTATAAGGCCTCCCCAGGAAAGGGGGAGTTTTGACCATAGTTTCAGAGCGCAAATTTCGCGATGGGGATGCTGCTGCCCATCCCCATCCTGTTCATTTGAACTACATTAGTTTGGATGAATATACCGCCATCAGTCGGTTCTTGTACCTAAAATGATATATATATATATCATTAGGGTCTGTATTTGATGTCACAAAAGACAGTTCTTGTATTAACTTATGTTTCTTCCTTTCCAAACGATTTCCAGTTACAAAATAATTTATAAATACTATTATTTAATGATTTTTACCTACCATTTAATACTAGCTGACTCGACAAACGATGTTATGTCTTAATGATGCGTATGACGGGCCTGATGGCGCAGGTGGTAGTTATCCTAACTAGTGCGCCAAGGGTCGCGGGTCAATTCCCTCCCAGGGAAAATATTTTAATGATGGTTTTTCTGTTTTTACTGTGTCTGCGTGTAAAATATATGTATTTAAGTAGTATATTTGTGATTCCTCTATTGCGTAACTTCCGTACCACAAGTGCTTCAACCGACTTACCACGGCGTCAGGTCAATGTATGAGATGTTGTGGGAATTTATTATTTATTACTATTTAATTCGAAATGGTATAAAAAGATTAATTAATATACATTTTATTAAATAAAAGTATGTTTTTAAAAAAACGTGTATTTTTTATTCTAATACTTTTATGAAATTAATGAACAACGTCAATGAAGCCAAAATTTTGAAAGGGAAATATAAAGGCGTTTTTCTTCAACGGATTCCTTTGATATTTAACGACATGCGATTGAGGTTTAAATGGTTGCAATTTTCAGTGAGGCGAGCATTCGCAATGATTGATAAATAAGTCTCAAGAGTAGTCGTTAAGTATCAACAAAACTATATACAGACGCGTAAGAAAGAAATGCTATAAATATTTTCTATCTAATTTTTTTTCTTAATCATACCAATTCGAATTAAATAGTCATCGTTAAAACAAGATTACGTCTGTTGGATCAGCTAGCTTAATAATGAATTCCCTCAGCATACTTTGACCTGATTCCGTGGTAAGTTGCTTAAGCACTTGTGTTACAGACATCAGACAACAGAGGAATCTCAAAGATATTATATGTAACACCCAGACTCAAAAGAAACATACTTATCATCATATAAATTCATCGTTCTGGGTTTGGATCGAATCCACGACCTTTAACGCACAAAATAGGACCATCTGTATCCATCCATAGGGCCCGTTCAAATATATATATGAATATATTTTGACATACCATGATGTCTGTCTGAGGATTTAATCAGCTTGATTCATCGAAAAATGCAGGTTTCATTGCATTTTTTAATATTCATACTACAAATTAAAAAAATTAAGTCGTTTAATTGTGAAATGTGGTTTATTTTAAATTGCAGTTTATTTTATTTCTACAAATTGGACGTTGTGGCTACAACCAAAAGTTTTAATGGTTTTCAATTTGAATATTCGTATGAAAAATGAGTGTTTTCATGTATGGAATAGAAAATTAAATCAAATGAGAAAGTTTCATCAGTATAAAAACGCGTTGAGTTTATTTTCACCCGTATTTTAATAAAAGCCCCAAAGATCTTCTAATATCTTTTTATATATACATTTTTATTTACTTATTTATTTGTTGCCAAACTAAAATTTAACATCAAACAATCAAGGCGCTTCAATCGAAGCAAAAGCGTTGAGGTGAGAAGCAATAAACTGCTTTTGTCACCTCAAAAACCCCGACCGCAACTGATTAAAGAGATAGTGACGGACGGACGAATTAGTTGAGAATTAATTTATTTTATTTGAAAAGATGTGGGTCTAAACTAATACGACGTTTGATTTTAATTTGAAAGTTTTCTAAACGATGGCAGATAATTCTTGGCTAAGGATTTATTATTTCACATTAAAATAAATTGATATGTTATTTTACTAGAATCTACAATTAAAGAGTGACAAACGCTTTGACCTTAGTGACCCTTAAAATAATATATTGAACCCCACTAAAATATTTAATGAAGAAAATTTGTACATTCAGGGTACAGCAATGACTGTAAATAGAAAAATAAATGACTGCTGTACGCTATATTGAATTATCACAATCATTTAAATCATCCATTTTGAGACTACATCTGAGCGTCCCTCAGATAATCGTATCTTTCTGATAAGCGTGCTGCTTTCTGTCCCCGCCTAATAATACTTGAGGTTTTCTTTATTTAATAGAATACCGGAACTGCTTTGCCTCCTAAGACCCCTGGTACGACTGGTATTTTTCACGACGTATTTGGTTAGTGTAAAACCTTTTTACCAGCGGGATACTTTTAAACCAAACTCGGCAGTTTAAGGCTAAGCCGCTAAGTAGTTGACTCACTAGCCTGCGCTACTATTTAATAATAGCAGCATTTTATTAAAAGAAATAGCTTGTATTTATAGCTAGATATTGGGACCAATAGTTCTTCCAACCTTTTCTTCTGAGTTTTCATGAGCGACTCTGTTTCATGTCACTCCAACCCCTTCTTTATATCTTCATCCTAAGTATATTGTGGTCTACTGCTCTTCTTTTTGCCTCTCCTAAGATACCATGTTGTCACTTTTCCGCTCCATTTGTTATGACTTCTTATCATGTGTCCGGTGTACTTCCATTTAAGTCTTCTGATTTTTTGTGTTATATCTATGGTTTTGTTTTTTAATGACTTTTAGTCAAGAGATCAGACAGACATACTCATTTCAATTGCGTATTGGTAAGTTTAGAGTTATTTTCCTTTAATATTTGTGTAAAATTTTTGTTTTTCATAGCTTCTTTCAAACTCTTATCACTTTTTGTCAACGTTTAGCAAAAATTCATAATAATATAATTATGAAAAAAACAGGGCGGTCTAAGTGGCCTATATAATGAAGATAAAAGCCTTATTTTATATAAAATACTAAAACCAATTTACTGGATGAATAAGACCGTCATCATCATCGTTAACAGCCTTAGAAGGTCCAATGCACAGGCCTCTCCACGTAAGGTAAGATTGTTTATAATTACCGCGCTGGGCAGGCGTGGTTACCATCGAAGAGCGTAGTTGCCTGTCAGGAATGCCTATTTTTAACTTGTTTCATATAAGCTTTACAGTTTCGAGTAGAAGTACTCTATACCTATGACAGATATCTTAAGACCTTTAGTTTTTTGTGTTATAAAGTCAGCAAACAATCATACGGGTCGTTTGATGATAAAAGTGACCGCAATCTTTAAACGCTCATATCATCTATCATAATAGCTCGTCGCTCACCTTGTGAACTGAAGATACTATGTCACTATTACCTAGTACTTCACTGCTTCTCTCAATCTTCAAACAGGAATATATCTATACAAACACTGCTATTTGGCAGTAGAAATAGGTGGAAGTGTACCAGGTGTCGTAAGAGACGACTAATGTAGCAGAATCGACAAATGGCGGAATATACATCTATATTAGTGTTGTTCGAACGCACAAGGTAGGGATGGGCAGCATCATTCTTATCGCAACAACTGCGGTCTGCAATTGCCAACACACCTACCCAGCACATCAATCATGGGCAAAACTCCCTCCTTTTTTAGGGAGACCTATATCCAACAGTGGACTTCCAACGGCTGATATGATGATGCAGACGATAGCTGTACAAATGCAGACGACATTTGAATGAGGTCTACCTCTTGTACCTTATTCAAGTTACTTAGAATATGTTCACATTTTGTAGCTACGTTAGCCGCGAGGTACCGGCGGAATAGAATAGTACCTCTCTCTTTATCAGGAGTCGTAAGAGGTGAATAAGATACCGGAACCGACAGATGGCTGTATCCGAAACAGCATAGCTCAAATTTACAGTGTGGGGATGGGCAGCGGCAGCTCCGTCGCAAAAGCTGCTTTCTGAGATTGCTAATACGTTTGTCCAGCGCGGCAATTACGGGCGAAATTCCCTCTATCTTGGTGAGACCTAAGCCCAGCGGTGGACTTGGTCCACCAATGTCTGTAATGATGTAGCCTGTGATATAAAATTGAATATTAATGAATTACGACCCCATTGTCAAGGTCGTGCCGAGTCATCAGTGTCAATCAAGCCTTTCGCAGTTCCAGACCCGCGTCAAAAATGGTTTATCAAAAATCTCACGCAGGCGGCGTGACGTGAAAAAAAAACAGGGACGTACTCGAGTATAAGCACTTTTTATTTCACGAACTAGCCAGCTAATGACAATGACAGACATACGGCCTGTTTTAACTATATATATATAAATGTATATCGGGCCCGATGGCGCAGATGGTAGTAACCCTATCTTATGCGCCAGTCGTGAATTCGATCTCCACTCAGGGCAAATATTTATATGATGATATTTGGGTTTCCTCTGTTGTCTGATGTTCGTAACATAAGAGAAAGAGACAGGGCAATAGACCAGAGAGCTAGCACAAGTATAGCTTAAATCGTGAAATAATCTTATTTATATATTCAAGTTATTTCCAGTATTGTTTATTGATAGGTAGCAGAGCTATTAAGGCTACGCTATTTTATAACAGAGGATTTAGCCGTGAAGCACCGGTAGAGTAGAATAGTACCTCTCCTGTACCAGGTGAGAACCGACTCAAATGCAACAAGGCGGGGATGGGGCAGTATTCCTGTCGCGGAGTTAAGCTCTGGGATTGCCACCACGCCACTTAGCGCGGCAATTATGGGCGAATTCCCTTGGGGGGGGGGGGGGGGGGGGCTTATGTCCAGCAGTGGATATTACACGGCTGCTGTGTAAGGTATACAAAACAATATACAACAGTATACAAAATCATGACATTATAATTAATTCTACTACATCAATAAAGTTGTCTACTCTGTCCTCTCAATTTCGTCTTAGAAGTGCTCTTTGATCCTTGTTTTTCGAGATAATCCGTGTTCCGGGCCTGTACGAGTGAAACACAACGCCGGTTCTTATTATCGCTGTCCTAAGATTAATCCCCTTTTTTGGAGAAACAAAGACTGTTAACGATACGGGTAGTCGTGACAGGTGCGTGCTAGCGTGGGGTTTCTGTCGATGACATTTTGTCGATGGTAATGCGTTTGTTACAATCCATTGATCCCGGTACTTAGTCGCCTACTACGACACCTGGTGTAGAAGGAAGTACTATTCTAATCTGCTCGTGAAATGCGCCATATCCTGGCGATTTAAGCAGTTGAAGTGAAAGGTCGTTAAACCGCTTTGAACACATACAGGCAAGTAGGACTCATACAATCCTTATGTCTAGCATTACATATCCGATAGCACAAGGCAAATAAAACATCTTGGCCATTATTTATTTCTGTCTTTCGCCAACGCTCATATTTCTATTATAAAGAATCTGACAGCCTGATCTAATATATAAAAAAAATTATAGAAAAAATTAAATGACCATAGAAATACATACATATACGAAAAAATAATAATTTTTTAGGCTTCAGGTACCGAAACTTGCTTTTTTCTATTTCTTATATTACATTTAGACTGCTGCTCGGAGCTTTACCCGCGAGATTTATACTTTATACTGATCCTTTAGGATCCTTGTTATTAAGGGAAGTTTTTTTTCTCCCGGACAGCACAACTGTGCAAAAATTAGTAAGGATTTCATATTAAAATATAAAAAGACAGATCTATCCTTTGGCAACGTGTTTTAGAATTTCAAAATAGTCATAGTGTTTCTCCTTTAGCCAGATCTATTAAGCCCTTTTAGCTTAAAAGAGTACCAAACATTATTATTCATAAGCTTTCGCGTTTAAATATTAATAAGGATATTATCTCATATAAATTTAGCAAATTTTACTGCATTAAAAGCTGGTATGTGTATAAAAGTGTATTTATCTATTTATTAACACCGGCGACGAGAAGAGAAGGATAGCATCTTCCTCTATACTAGTAACAGATTCGATTGAGATACCGTCATCGGTCAATAATAAAAGATAATTTGGCTTAAATAGAGCGGAAAGGGATAGCATTATGCCCAGCGTTATAGTAGAAATTCCTGCAATAAAATCAAAATCAATTGGAATGTCCCAACTATATTGGAAAAAATCTAATGGAATATTCTAATTATGACAGTCAAAAAGCAATTGGAATATTCCAATTATATTGGACAAAAAGTAATTGGAATATTCCAGTTATATACGACAAAAAGCAATTAGAATATTCCAATTGATTATTATTATTTCAGCCTGGTGTTAATTAAGAGTTAAAACAAAATGTGACAATTATGATACAATTTGTATTGATGTTAGTTACATATAAAGTTGTTAATGTGTCGCATCACTCGCATAGGAATCCATCGGGAATAGATATTTTTTCTGGAAGTTTGTCTTTCTTTGAACCCTTGATAAAAAGTGTAGATTTCTTGACAGTTAGACTGACAAAAAAGATGATAGGGATAGTTTTAATGTGTTGAAGTGAGTTAAATGAGATACAATATTAATAATGTGATAATTTACGTTTTAGCTGTGAGGTACCAGCAGAGAAGAATAACACCTCCCTCTGTATCAGGTGTCGTAAGAAGCGAATAAGGTACCAGAACCGACAGATGGCGGCATATCTATCCGAGACATTGTACCTCAAATGCATAGGGTGGTGCAGGGCAGCAGCATCCCTGTCGTAAAAACTGCGCTCTTCGATCGCCAACACGCTTGCCCAGCGTGGTCATTATGAGTACAAACCCTCTTTCTTGTGGAGGTCTTTATCCAACAGTGGCTGGATAGCATATATGATGATGATGATGATAATGATGATAATAATAAACAACAAACGGTGCTTCCCATTGTACGCTTCGATTTAGGAATCTATCGAGTAAAGAAAAAAGCTTATCGATACTGAAAGCCAGGAACCCTGATAATTCCCATCAGCTTTTATTTTAACGGGCATAATGGTGCAAATGGTTGTGGTCCGATTTGTACGCCAGAAGTCTAGCTTTCAACACCCCCTAGCACCAATATACTACTTAATGCTCAACTATATTATAAAAAACCCTGGGCAAAATTACAAGGTTCTAACCCTGACAGTTTAGACCATAACATGTCAGTCAGGCAGCTTTTATATAAATAGACTAGCGGTTTCACTTGCGTAGTTCCCGTTCCCACAGAGAATAATTAACAGTTAGTTCAAGTAATTTGCATTTTTTTTCCTATTCAGATGCGTTTATGTTATACCACATTTTATAGTGACTTGAATTGTCTTTGCGTTTTATGTCAAATTACACGGGCACGCGGTCAAACGGAATAAAACGTATCCTATATCCGTCTCCTGGTTCTAAGCTACCTCCCCACTAATTTTCAGACAAATTGGTATAGCCGTTCTTCATATGTATATGTATATATATATATATATATTTAAATAATAATAATAATTTCTACAACATCTCATACATTGACCTGACTTCGTGGTAAGTCACTAGACAACAGAGGCATGATAAATATACCATTTAAATACTTATATTTTACACCCAGACACTGAAAAAACACAAATATCATCATATAAATATATGCTCTGGGTGGGAATCGAACCAACTGCGCCATCAGGCCCGTTGAATTTGTTTGTGACACTCCAAGAAAATCGATGAATCCACGCATCACTACACACAGACCCTTAAGTATGCGGGTTCAAATCCCGTAACTCATTTGTAACACGTCAGGCCCAGTATGTAGATAAGGCCCCCCCCTGTCTTGGCCCCCCCACTCAGTTACCGAAATTGAAAAATTCTCCGTTATTTTTTACGATTGCTATATGCGAGATGACAATATCCTTCTTTAAAAGGTCATCTGTTATGTCATAGCGCCAAACTGGGTCATTACGCGACTGGAGACTGAATTTTTTTATTGGAGGCAGGTTTGGGAGTTGCTCTCGATGTGGGATATAAATCTACAGTTGGAAAATGTTTTAGTGGAACGGTTAGATGTTCTTTTTTTGAATTCCGGTTTATCTTTTTATTTTAGATTAAAGCCCCGCGGATTCACACTCCCAGTTCTTTTTCCCGAGAGAATAATAGAAAAATACAACTCATCATGTGCTAGTAAAAGTCCACTTCAAATCAAACACTAGGAATTCGTATCATAACATTTTTAGAAATGATGCCTACTAGATCTATTGACTTCCTATATCATTCCGGAGGAACTCTTGTTATTCTGGGAAGAAGAATGTATCTCAACAAAAGATAAAGCGACGATGCCTGAGAGAAAAATGAATCGAATGGAATTAAAAAAACTCATTTTATTTTGAATAAATACCATCATTTGCCGTGGGATACTAGAAGATGGCGGTATATCCATCCGAAACAGTGCAGCTCAAATGCACAGAGTGGGGACGAGGCTGGGCAGCAGCCTCCTCGTCGCGAAAGCTGCGCTCTACGATTTGGCAACACGCTTGCCCAGCGCGGCAATTATGGGCAAAAAAATTCTTAGAGATGCTTACGTCCAGCAGTGGACTTTCAATAGCTGGTATGATGATGATAAAACACTATCACATTATCATCATTATATCAGCCATTGGAAGTCTACTGATAGATAAAGGCCTCATAATAAAACTACATTTTAACGGTGTTAAAACAAGGTTTATTTTTGTTTGACATTTCTCCTGCGTGGTTTCTATTGCCAAATAAATAATGAAAGTAGTTCACTTTACTCTTTAGAATATCAGCATCTGTTATTGAAGTCATGCAATCAATCCATACATTTCTAAAAGAGAGGCAATCATGATTGCCTAAATTGTTGACTAATATTTCAAAAAAAAATAAAAATTTGTTTTATTATAAATGAATAATAATTATAAAATTCAGACAACTTCTCGTACCCGACTCCGTGATATGTCGCTGAAAACACTTATATCGCGGACATAAGATAAAAGAAGAATCACAAATATAATATTAATACATATATTTAACATCCAAATATAGAACAAACACAAATGTTATCATCATATAAATATTTTACCTGGGTGGGGATCAAACCCACGAGGCGCACAAGATATTTTATATAGTGAACGCATAATTGAAAGAAAATATAATACTTAAAAGCTATTGGAAGCAACGCTTCGCTCTATATTAAGTATGACCTCAATTTTAAGCTACATAGTCTAAGAACTTTGCATGCCGCACCTACGGATTTTAACTTAAAATCCAAAATTCGTCCCTTCATACTTCAAATGTAGCTGCGCAAATCTCTGGAAAATGCAAAGACGGACTAAATGGAACTATTTAAGGGGAAAGGGATAATTTCCCTTTAAAGGGTTGCGGGAAAGGGCAAGTCATAGAATGGAATTAGTGTTTTGTCCTCTTCACGATGCGGATCAAGGTTGGGGCTTCTTTTTATCTTCTATACACCATTCTTTTCATAGAAACTTACACAATACATAATTCTTTCTAACATTACGCTTTCACCACCCACAACAAAACTACTTTAGAAACGGCTTTAAGATGTTTTTATTTTTTTTATATTAGACCAGGTCGTCAGTAAACGTCACTGCAGCCTATAGATGCTCGTAATATTACAAGAATATCACTACCGCATTGTCAATCTTGTGACTTAAAGATCTGGTGTTACATTACCGAGTAATTTCACTGCCTTTCTTTTACCCTTTAAACCTGAACACCGTAATGTGAACACTGCTATTGAGACGCAACGCAGACATCATCATCATACCAATTATTCAAAGTCCAATGTTGGACGTAGGCCCCTCCACGAAAGGATATTTTTCCCATTATTGGCGCGCTGGGCAAGCGTGTTGGCAATCGCAGTGCACAGCTTTCGAAACGGAGATGCTGCTGCCCAGCCTCGTCCTGTGTATATAAGCTGCACTGTTTCACAGGGATATACCGCCATCTGTCGATTCTAGTACCTTGTCGCCTCTGCCTCGCTACGACACCTGGTGCAGTAGAAAACACTATTCTATACTGCTGGTACCTCACATCATACATCGTATCCACTTCATGTTTATTTAACTTTTCACTTGGTTTTGTTCGATATTTTGGTTACATTGCGGCAACCGTTCAAACATCTTCATTTGTCTTCTTTCAGCGGTCTGGTTGATATTAAAGCCAAGGATTCAGATACGACTACTCATTGCCACCCTGTTATTTCAGATAGGTATACCGCCATCTATTCCGGTATCTCAGTCAACGTTTACCACACATACCATTCTACTTTTCCGTTTCCCCACGGCTACATTACAATTTCTTTTTGTATGTGTTACTCACACATTACTAAATCAATAAACAAACAAAAACATATGACAATACCTTTAAATTATGTAGGAGATTGGAATCAAAGATAAAGCTGTTTGAAGCCGTACCCAACTCCAAGCCGATCCCAAAACTTGGAGTATCTGAAATTTAAACGAGCTTATTCCAGTTGCTAGTTAACTCGAGTTATCAGTTACATACAGAACCGACATTCAATTTATCATCAGTATACAAATCATGCAATTCAAGTATCGATTTTGAAATGTGTGTTGGTTTGGATGGGAACCCATCATTTCATGGCAATCAATGTCAACAATTTTCATTCCCCACAAAACTATGCGCACAATTTAAAACAAGTCTGTATCTTAAATAGGTGTCGTAAGAAGCGACTAAGGTACCAGAACCGATAGATGGCGGTATTATCATCTGAAACAGTGGAGCTCAAATGCACTGGTCGAGGATGAGGAGCAGAATCTTCATCGCAGCTGCGCTCTGTGATTGCCAACATGCGTGTCCAGCGCGGCAATTATGGGCAAAATTCCCCCTTTCTTAGGGAGGCCTTTATCCATCAGTAGACTTTAAATGGCTGAAATGATCACGATGATTTTATAAATCAGGTCACTAACTGAGTAAATCTATATTTCTTTGTATATTTTACTAGCTACGACAGACTATAAGTGTAGTTCATGAAAAAAATATTGCTATTATAAATTGAGATATATTCAATCCTATCTGTACAGACCATTGGATTTAACTATGCACAGTAAGCAAACATGATTAAAATCGGCTCAGTAGTTTGAAGATCCCAGACAATCCACATGACACGAAATTTTTATATATTTATTAAAACAAGATGTCCCAGTAAACTTCGTATCATATATATTTTTTTTTTTTTTTTTTTTTTTTTTTTTATGTATATATATATATATATATATATATATATATGTATGAGACTGCTATTTTAAAGGTATTACTTTGTAAGTCATGGAAAACGTGTAATTTTTTTCTAAGATTATCTCTTAAGACTATAAAAAGGGGATGCAAAGTTAGTATGACATGTCTACAACTTATCACGGGTGAAGCCGCGGGGCACTGCGAGTTTATTCTTTACACTAAACTTTCGAGTACAATATATTACAGATATAGAAGTTCAAAATATAAGCTGTTTTCAATTGTTGGCAGGTGGCAATTAAATTCATCTAAACAATACAAGCTTTAAGCGACTTATCTTCCGGTCAGATCAATGTAAGATGTATTTGGGATTTCATCTTCCACGTATCAAACGAGCTCCGTGCCGACGCCACGAAACAATCAAACGATATGCATAAATAAGTAATGACGAAATTCCCGGTACTATCAGACTTGACTGACAGCGGTTCTTGTTAACTGACTGGAGTATAATATGCACGCCAGACCATGCCAAATTGCCCGGATACTAGTGATGTAGGTATGGGTCAAAATCAATGTTTAATCGATTTCACAATACTGATAGATTATATCTTCTACAGTTTTTTTTTATATTATAAAGTCAGCAAACAAACACAAGGTCCGCTTGATCGTAAACGTGACTGCTTCCTATAAACGCCAACCCTGTAAGCTGAAGATATTATGTTACATTTACCCAGTAATTTCACTGCCTCTCTCACCCTTCAAGCAGAAACACAGCTGGGTGGGACACAGAGTGGATGAAAGTAGAAAAACTTTTCTGTCTTTGTTCTCGTTCATTTTAAATTCTGTGACGGTGTTCTTTAATCTTTCAAACTCTCACCATAGATACGTCGAAGTGATTTTATTTTAACAGTTCAACTTCACAGTTTCGGTTGGAAACTTGAAGAAATACATGCTCTTTTGATGACGTTATATGACATTAATACTTGAAAATAGTGTTTTCCCCAAAGGATTTCAATATAACACAATCAACTGAGTAGCTAATACAAATGCTCTTGAACGCGGACATGTTCTACTCGACCCACCTGATTAACTTCAGGTCGACATCGTATAAAGATCGTCTGCATTGGGACCTATTTCTTCAACCAAATAGCATTGTTCGTATTGCGGTGTTCCGTTTTGAAAATAAGATGCGGTCACTTTTTTGCTATCTTCATAATAAAAACACATTTCCGTTTCACAATCTTACATGAAGCATGACATGCTTAAACGAAGTCCTATAGCGGTACACCTCGCTTACTGGCACTCATTACAGGGCCGATGGCGCAGTTAGTAATGATCCTTTTTTGTACGCCAAAGGTCGTGGGTTCGATCCCCACTCAAGAAAATAATTTAAACGATGCATATTTGTATTTGTCCTGTGTCTGGGTGTTAAAAATATGTATTTAATTATTATATTTGTGATTCTTAGTTTGTCTGATGTCTGTTACATAAGTGCTTTAAGCGACTTATTTTGGAGTCAGGTCAATATATAGTATTTTGTGTGGATCCTTGATTTGATTGATTTATTATTACTTATTGGCAAGTGTGTAGTATCTGACTTCGCAGTTTATACTAGCTGAATTCTGAAACAGTGTGTTCCATCTCTATTTTTGTAACTGCAGAGTACGTAAGCTTAACGTCACTTAACATGCGACGATAAAGGCGACTGACTTCTCAGAAGCAACCAGTGGTAAATCTACCTGGAACAGCGTTGTTCTATTGCAATAAAGCAGTTATGAGCAGCGGTATCCTCGTTGTGCAGCAATTGCCACATCGCCTACACAGTGTTGACATTATAAGCCAAAATACCCCCCCTTTCAGCCATAAAACAGCCTCTGCTGGACATAGGCCTTCTGAAGAAGTGGCGCTGGACAAGTGTGTTGCCTAGCGTGGCAATTATTGAAAAAATCTCCCTTTTTTGGGAGGCCTATGTCTAACAGTGGACGTGCATCATCAGATTTGATAATGATTATCTCAAAAGATAACCTAAATCCATCTGTAGACATACGAAGGCTGCTAAGTTGTCTCTATTCTTCAATTGTACAGAATTCATGTATGAAGTTCTGCTTTAAGCATTCTCTGACGAAGGCGGGTCCGACGGCGCAGATGGAAGTGCTCTTATATTGTGCGTATGGGATCGTGGGTTCGATACCCACCCTGAGCAAATATTTATATGATGATATTTGTGTTTGTTCTGTGTCTGGGTGTCAAATTTATATATTTAAGTAGTATATTTATGATTCCTCTGTTATTTGGCGTCCGTAACGCAAGTGCTTAAGCGACTTACCATAAAGTCAGGTAAGTCGCGTATGAGATGTTGTGGGTTTTAAAATATAAATATATATCTATTTTGTCTTGTATACAAACTTCGAAACACAGACACTGAAGTTTGTTTTCATCGTGCGCTCGTAATAGTGCATGTACACGTACGTCAATCCAACCGCACGCCGGAGAAGTGAAGGGTTTGCAGTGTCAATATTTAATTGATTCGATCTCTATCGGTCCGGGTTTGCTGATATGGGTAGGACAATGGGATATTGTAGCCAGGCTGCCTTTGCTTGAATACGTATTGGCAATTCAAGATTGGATGTTATTTATTCAACGTTCCAATACGGCAAATCATGAAAGTAATGTGTTTCCTTAACATTATAATATCATTAAGAGGTGGTTTGTGTATGATTTTTTTTATTAGACGCACACAGTCCACGCGATTTTACGCAGCACTGCAGTCTATAGACGCTCGTAATATCACAAGAATATCACTAGCACATCGCAAACCTTGTGACCTCAAGGTATTATATCATCATGTCATATTACCCAATAATTTTGCTCTCACTCCTCAAACTGGAACACAGAAATGCGAACATTGCTATTTGACGGTAGAAATAAATAAAAGTGAGGTACTAATAGACGACCTCTTGTATGAGGTCTACTTCATGTAAAATGGTCATAGATCGATTCATGAAGCTGAGTTTAAGGCTATTTCAATAATTAACCGTAAGGTATCGGCAGATTAGAAGAGTACCTTTTTCTGTACCGGGTGTCGTTAGAGGCGACTAAAGTACCAAAACTGACAGATGGCGATATATCCATTCAAAACAGTGTAGCTCAAGTGCATAGGGTAGGGATGGGCAGCAGCATCTCTATCGCGATAGCTGCGCACTGCGATTGCCAACACGCTTCATTATTCACATGCAAAGACTTTACTAACAATTATTACATTCATTAAGTAACTATTTCGCCATTACCGATTACTTTAGACTTAAAAAATTTTGAAACTCGAGTGTTTGTTTGTAGTTATCTATAACATTGAAGAGATGGCGATAATATCTCAGTATAAAATGAGCACTAGGAAACGTTTAATATATCTACCAAGGTCTCGATAGTGTTCCCACATAGAGTCCCACCCGAAGCTCGAAAAAAGTTGATTTCTTTACAGCAAAAATATCTTACTAGCAATGCCTACAAATTCGGACAAACGAAGAAACTCTTTAGCTTTTTATCAAAATATCAAATAAAATTTATAAAATTCAGCACTTTTCAATGCATTAAAAATCTAAAACTACATACATCACGCCTGTGCCCCATCGGGGTAAATAGAGACTAAGGATCTCCACTTTTTACGATCTTGGCATACCTCTCTTGTTTCCTTCACTCGCATTACTTTTTATACAAGTTCCTTTATTCTTAATACTTCTGACCCTTTTCACTTGTTCTACCTGGTTAAGATACGTTTGCCTCGGTCGTCCTATACCACTTTCGCTCTATATTTCTGCAGTCATTTTATATGTCCAAGCCATCTTAACATTCCTTTCTCTATCTTTGTCATATCATGTTTTCACCACATTGATCGATCTTATTACAATACTCTATAATCTATCTCTCAAATCACACCATACATACTTCGAAGTGCTCTCATTTCAACAGCACCTATTTTACTCGCGTGCTTCTTCTGTTATACCTTTACTAACATTCACTACCATATGTCAGTGTTGGAACCAACACACCTCTATGCGCGTGTCATGCGCTTATTGACACATTTTGGCTGCCCATAAAAGCATGTAAGGTCCGTTGACACTGTTTCCAGCTTTCACCCTCTGTTTGATATGTTCTTCATACTTTCTATTTTTCGTAAATACAATAAAATAACTCTAAAATCAACACATGTGAGTTTATATATTTAGGAAATGATTTTAGATTTATACTTAAGTTGTAAGTTACTTAATAAGTAAGCGATGTTTCAAAGGTTTTTTTTATTCAGTGAACGCAACCTGTAGTCTCTCGAAACACGGGATGTCACTAGCACATTTCCAAACCCGTGATTTGGGGATATCATGTTACATTACCCAGTAATTTTACTGCCTCTCTCACAATTCAAATCGGAACACAGCATTACGAACCTTGTGTCGTTGTGACTATTTGACGGTAGAAATAGGTGAGTACTTCACGTACTAATGCAGGCAACCTTTGTATGAGGCCAGCGTGTATGATCGCAGAAACAAAATTTATTAGCCATGTAAAATAATACAGAAAACATTAAAGAAAAATACAGACTCTCATTTGTTAATAAAACACTACTTTCGTATACTTTTCATTTTGTACCAAGTTAATTAATTATTTTCCTAGATAATAAAACATGAAAATGTTTTTCGATTAACTTAACGTTTCGAAAGGGTTTACATTTGGATGGGTCCAATTAATTTATTAATGTTTTTAAATTAAATTTTTATTCGTATGAACATATAGTAATTTGCAATTAAATTACCTTAATATGTATGTAAAAGCAATTTGCCGTGTGGTACCGGCGGTACCGGTACCGGAGTAGAATAGTACCTCCCACTACAACAGATGTCGTAAGAGGCGACTAAGGTACCTAAACCGACGGATGGCGGTGTATCCATCCGATCCAGTGTAGCTCATAGGCAAAGGGTGGGGGGATGGGCAGCAGCGTCCTCGTCACGAAAGCTACGAACAAGACGCTTGCCCAGCGCGGCAATTGTGGCCAAAATTTTCCCTTTCTTGGGGAGGCCTATCCAGCAGTGGACATCCAAAGACTGATGATAGATGATAGATGATCCAAAGAATAATATCTAATCGATGATTCAATATAATATTTTCTTATATTTGCGCGTTCTCTACTCATATTTTCATAATAAATATTGTAAAAAGTTTAATAAACCGCCGTCGTCGCCGTTTTTAACCGTTTTAAACTCCAACTTTGGGAAACAATATCGTACTAAAACTACTTTACTATGATGATTGTAATTAGCCGACGGAGACAACAGAAAATAAATCAGTCACCGATAGATGGCGGTATATCCATCCGAAACAGTGCATCTCAAATGCACAAGAAGTAACCTCCTTTCTTGGAGAAGCCTATGTCTAGCTGTGAACTTTGAATTGGTCTGATAATGATGACGACGTATGTAAGAGCAAGATAAATAAGATGACCTGGTAGATATATTGAACATTGCTCTGATGGTATTTCTCGTAGTACCTTGTGGGACAGTGGCAGGGATCATCACCTAGAGCGCAGGGCGACAGTTGAACTGATAGCTGAACCTCATAAATTGATTTCATTTTGAAATGTACAGTTCAGGGTTCTACACAAGAATGAAACTCCATTTTTCCAGACGAACTTATTGCTACTCTTGCTATTGCTTGGTCTACTCTGACGTCAATTGCAGCGCCACCGAACTAGAGGGTGGGGGTGCAAGTTAGTGAGCGACCCTGTGCACGTAAACACCTGCGTGTCCCGCGGCGGCGACCGCGCGTTTTGCTACGGACACCCTCTCTACTACAGCCTCTAAAGGCTTGACCTAGGATCTGTTGATCGTCTTTGGGGATAAAGTTGAGTTTTTCAAAAGAGAACAGAGTGAGCTCGGCCGCGCTAGGGCCAATAAATAGCTAATTAATTGTTTAAAGAATGATGTTAAAGTGAAATTGCGTAGGATTGGATTGCTTTAACTATTCACAACGTTTCAGTTACTTTGAGGCAACCGTTTTTAATGTTCACAAAAAATGGTGTCAGAATTTGAAAGTTAAAATTTTCTATTAATTCATTTATATTTAGTTTTCATAATTTTATGATGCTGACAATATCTGGTAATCTGGCAGTCGTGTTTATAACATCGCGGACCAATTATCACCGCGGTATCAAATTAAAAATAATAAAAATAAATGGCGTTTTTAAGTCTTTGAAAAGTAAAAATGTTATTATTTATATTGACTCCAATATGCTTATAAATATGTCTAATGAATCTACTTGAATAAAGTATTTTGGATGAATATCCTAAACGATTAAAGGAATTTTGAAGAAATTTGACGTGAGTAAAGATAAAATGAAAAATAAATTCTATGTACGGTTTTATTTAAAAAAAAACTTTTTGTATAGAAAACAATACTATTAGTAATAATAATATATACCTTATTATACACGTACATTAGGTAAGGACATTGTTGATAATAACATGTTTTAATTCGTAAAATTAGCGTCTTTTTCGCTCTGATCTTTGGATGGACATATGAGATAAGAGATAATAGGCAGTTTGGTGTGTATATATACTTATATCAAAGTTATATATAATAAATAAACTCATATAATACACACGCAACGTGCGTGCGTGCGTATTATATGTACTATATATTATAATATACATTTTAATTTAATTTTAAATTTAACCATACGCTTTAAAACTGTTATTAGCCGAACCTGCATAATATCATTTTTTAATGAACGCCATTCTATTGAATCATAAATAAGACTCATATCATAATAATTGGAACGCAAACTCACTAAAATAAATCACTTGAAAGCGTCAACGCAAACGAAGTTGCGAGTAAATACATTTGTGATACGAAGCCACAAAAAGAAATCATCATCAGCATAGCGGCTGTAAAAAAACATAGGCCTTCACATGAAAGGGGGAATTGTCCTCAATTGCCGCGCTGGACCGGCATGGTGGTAATCGCAGACTGTCCATTCACGACAGGAAAGCCGTTGCCCGTCCCCACCATGTTGCTTGAGGATTTAAGCTTACTTGTTATGGGTGGATGTTCTGTCTGTCGGTTTCAGTACATCAGCCGTCTTACGACACCAACTACAGGAGAAGGTACTATTCTACTCGGCCAGTCTATTGGTGTCATACAGAAAAAAATCTCACCTATACAAAATTTAAATTAAACTAAATGTAGGTATCCAGAAATGTCAGCAAATCATCTCGCCAGTCACACTTAATTGCCAATTCGACTCTCCAAATATATTTGAATGAGGTATTTAAATATATGTTTGCCGCATTGGAAATAGCGTATTATGAGCAAGTAATGACACACGACACGAAAAATACATTTCCCATTTACGTCATTTTCCGTCGAAATCAAATACGTTTAAGTTCCGATGGAGTAACGAAGTATCGAGACGGCTTCATTCGGTGCGATACGATATGGATGTGGAATGACACATCATCAACTTTCCATCAACTGTAAAACGATCACTGTTGGAGAAAGACTTCTCCAAGAGATTTCCAATAGAAGCTTAGTTTTAAGACCCGTCTGGTTCAGAATAGTTTGATGTAGGCCTAATTTACATATGGCTCATGATCTCGCAGGGTCATCAGTATCATAAAGATATTAGAATCAAGTACTTCCAACAATGTAAATACTATTATTTTTTATTAATTTTTAATTATTTGAAAGTGCTTATAACGGGTCTACTAGAATAAAGGATACTTTAGTTTTCCAAGATCATTTCACAAATGTCGTTCGAAAAGCTTTTTACTTTCAGAATAAATAATCATTCGACATAACACAGTTGTTGTTCATTAATTACTCAGGAAATATTTCAACTGTAATAAGTTGTTTAATCAAACTATAGTTTTTGAAGTTGTAACTATAAGTTTGAGGGGTATATGTGGCTGTGAAATTCAGTAAAATTCAGTGGTAGTGTGACAAAATATTTCCGAGTTACAAGATTAGCAACGCGTTAGCAATGTCTTGACTATATGCTTGTTTGTCGATCTGGTATAAAAATAATGTTTGTGACTTTGGAGTTCCGGTGAGAAGGCGCACGAAGGAGGCAATCATTGAAGTTGTGCTAATGAGCGAGTCGATGACAATGTGTCGTGGTCTGCGTTGATGGACAGGTAGTCAGATTGTCGCACTATTTTGTGACCGGCTACGCTGGCCGATTTGAAATTTCTGGAATGTGTATAAATTATAAAATATCCATCTAGAATAGGGTATTTAATATTTGGGTCTGGAAAGAGATGGTAAAGAATTGGGAAGGGTAGCATCAGCTTCGAACAGCTTCAGCAGATGCTGCTATATTTGCCACAAAGGTGGCAATTATGGGAAATAATTTTTAAACACAATTAGTTGAAAAAGTGAATATTCAAAATGGACGCTCTATATGTCTATCTATATGATGTCGTAATGATAGTCAAATATTAAACTCATTAAATATGGTTATCTATAGAACTTTACTGTTGTAATAAGAAAACAGAAAAAAAATATATTTATAAATGCAGAACTAAATGTCGGATAATGTAAAACGTCCCTGAAGATCCCATTGATGTACAAAAAATCTTAGAAGTCAATATCAGCAAATTATGATAAAAGCATTTCTAAGGGTCACATAAGGGAATATGTTTTTAGCACAAATATCATTAATATGTAATAAACATTAAGAAATGGTAATCCATTAAGACTTGATATAGCAAAAAGGGGACGTCTGTAATTTCTGTTTTGAATAAAGGTGCTCAATATCGTAGTTTTTTTGTGGAGAAATAGAACGTAGCACGATAACGTTAAATAACAAATGGACATCTCATACATAAAACTTATTTCGAGTCACTTAAAACACTTGTGTTACGGAAATTAGGCAACTGATGAATTATAAATATATATAGACCAAGTCGAAAAATAGTCATACAGTCCTGGATATAGTAAGCGTCACTATAGCCTCTAAACGCTTGGAATTTTACAAGGATGTCACTAGGGCGTTGCCAACTTTGTGATTTGGAAGATATTATGTCATATTACCAGTAATTTCACACTTTTCAAACTGGAACACAGCAAAACACACACTGCTATTTGGTGGTGAAAATAGGTCAGAGCGAGGTACCAACGCAGGGGACCTCATACAAAGGTCTACCTCGTTTAAATTAAACTTTAATATAATAACCTTCATGTTTGTCCTAGGTGGGGATCGAGCCAACGACCCTTGACGCACAAGATAGAATCACTACTATCTATGCCATTAAGGCCATCATTCGATAATATACTTCAAATGTCGCTTCTTGTTGAAAGATCACGTCTATACTGCAACAAAATAACATAACGAGTCACACGGCATATGTTCTACCATAGGTAGACCCATAAAAAGTTATTTTCATTAGTTACTTACTACTATCACCTAATTCTACCGACCAACACTAGTGTTACAAAATAGGCTCAAATACAACAGGATGGGGATGGGCAGCAAACTTCCTGGAGCAAAGTTACGATCAGGATTTGCCACCACGCCCGCCAAGCGCGGCAAATATAAGCAAATTCACCTATTATATAGGAAAGGCCAATGGCTTATATCTATCATTGAACGTGTTGTTGCTATGATTATGTTGACGGCGATAAATATGTAGGTAACATCACAAATTAAAAACTTACTGACAGTATAAGTGGAACTTCATGGTTTGCGTTGCTGGATAGATAATCAGATTGTCGGACTACTTTATAGATAAGCTACAATGGCCGATGCCTAAACTCCTGGAATGTGTATAAATTATAGTATATTTGAAAGCAGTTGATGCATGCATCAACTGCTTTCTGCGACTGCTGTTACATTTGCAAGCGTGGCAATTATGGGCAAGAATTCTGAAAAACACAATAAGTAAAAAAGTCAATATTCAAAGACAACTCTATCTCAATCCTAAAAAAAAGAAACAGAGAAGTAATAAACAAATTTTGCCTAATAAACTGTCGTTAATAAAATTTACATTCCAATTTCATGTGACGATGTTAATTAAGACAAAAATTGACACTAATCTTTCCAACAAACAACAAAAATGCTCAATCGAATTTAAAATCTTCAAACCTTAATCCAATTACTTGATTGGCCCCAATAATTCGCCAACAAGATCTGCAAAAAACGAAAGCTGGCTTCACTAGCTAGAACCATTTGAAAAGCGGATCCTGACATCGAAAATCGATGGCATAGTTAAAATATAACTAGAGTAAGTAAACTTACAATTTTCTCAAATTTTCTTTTACGCCATTTATCTGTATTTCATCATCATTATCGTCATTACAGCCATTAGGAGTCCACTGCTGGACGTAGTCCTTCCCAACAAAGAGGGGAATTTTGCCCATAATTGCCGCACTGGGCAAGCGTGTTAGTAATCGCACAGCTTTCGCGACAGGGCTGCTGTCGCTGATTTGAGCTTCACTGTCTCGGATGGATATACCGCCGTCGGTTCTGGTATCTTAGTCACCTCTTACGACACCTGGTATAGCGGGAATTACTATTCTACTCTGCCAGTACCTCACGGCAATACCGGTAACTCACGGAAATGCCTTCTATATTTTATGCTGGTCTAAGTCGGAGCATACCGGTAGAGTTGAATAGTACCTCCCTCTACCATAAAAGGCCACTGAGGTACCGAGGCTGATAGATGGCGGTATATCCACCAGCTTTAATATAAGTGGTCGGAGATAGCTCTAGCATTCCCGTTGCGAAACTATGGTTTGCGCTTTCCACCACGTCTATTCAGCGCAGCAATTATGGGAAGAATTCCTCCTTTTTGGGCAAGCTTTTGTGCAACAGTCGACGATAATAATTTTATATTAGACATTAGACAACTAGATATTCTACCAAATTAAAAAAATTGTCTTTGGTTTTTCTTAGAATTAAAGGCAGTAAAAATAAAATTGGTTGCCTGTAAAGTCGGTATACGGGCGAAAGTTTTACGTGACAACGACTTTGAGTGGTAAAATAATTTGAATGTGATATGCAGGCGCCTAAGCGAAATAGAAGCGCAAGACATGAACCGGTGTGTATGCCTATCTCTCTCGCTCT
>JACJUM010002768.1:1419977-1431996 GCA_020976665.1 Heortia vitessoides
GTCACGAAAGCTGCGTTCTGCGATTGCCAACACGCCTGCCCAGTGCGGTAATTATGAAAAATATTGGCAAAGAACCTCCTTTCTTGGAGAGGCCTGTGACCCGTAGTGGACTTTTAATGACTTGTATGATGACGGTTCATCGGCCATCGGTTTCACGTGCTTAGTGCTCTTCAAACAACCACTTCAACTTGCTAATGCACCAGGCTACATCGGTAGTTTCAGTCCAAGCATATCTCTTTCTATAGACCTTTGACCTATTTTCAGTTGCCTCGTAAGTCCAATGGTAAGAGACCATATTCCGCAGCTATAAGTCATCACAGATATCACACATTGATCGAAGAAGCACTGAAAATGAAGAATGTCGGATGAAAAAATGTGTCTACCTCCTATAACCATGTTTCTTTGTAAACATAATAAAAAACATCTAGGATTTATTCTTAAGTCGGCTCCACAGTTTCCGAGTCCCCGTTAGTTCGACTGACGAAGTTGTTAGCGTCGCAGCCGTGATCAACTGCAGTCCCCCTTTGTCTCAGCCCCTCTCATTTGTCGTGATAAATAAAAACTCAGAAACTGCGATAAAAAATGAAACATGGCAGTTTGGAAGCGTTTGATGCAACCATTAAATATAACTATTAGATGGGCCCGATGGTGCATACGGTGCATGCATGTTATTATCTCGTATGCCTTTTTCCATACGTGTTGATTCCAACCCAAGACTAATATTTATATGATAAATTATTGTGTTTGTTCTGTGTCTGGGTGTTAATAGTTCAGACTATGAACAATACCTGAGCCAAATTTTATCCAGATCTGTTCTGCTTTCTCGGCCCAAAAGAAAAACAAACATATATTCATAGATTCATAGATCCACACATCAATACACACAAACTTTCACGTCATACAACATCAACATCTTATACATGGACCTGACTCCGAGACAAGTCCATTAAAGCACTTGTGTAACGAATACCTGAGACCAAAGGAATCGCAAGAAAATACACATTTCAAGATCAGGCACAGTACATACACAAATACTCTCCTAATAAATATTTGTTGGATCGAACCAAGGGGTTTAGTGACAAGATTTAAAAACTATCGAATACGCCATCGTTTCAGATAAAATTTTTGAACATGCTGTCAAAATCTGTAATCTGAATTAGACGATCCCGACGGTAAAGATGGTAGTGATCCTATCTTGTCCGCCAATTGTTGTGGGTTCGATATCCACACAGGACAAATATTTGGATGGTGCTATTTATGTTTGTTCTATGTACGAGTGTTAAATATAAGTATTTAACGAGTGTTAAATATAAGTATTTAAATATTATATTTGTGATTCCTCTTTTGTCTGCTGTCTGTAATACAAGTGCTTTAAGAGATTTTTCGCAGAGTAATGTTAATATTGATTAATAAATATTTTAACATTCGGGTTTTTTTCATCTAAAATTAACTATATTGCTTTCAGACAGGACACTGATATCTATTTATACCCAGTTTCATTAAAGATACACTGATTTGGATATACCGCCATCTGTCGGTCCTGATACCTCAGTAGCCTCAGGAATAAGGTTCTATTTTGCTTTCTCGGTACCCTCTGCAATATTCTTTTATTCGAATAAGGTATTTGGAAAGTGTTTACGTTCGAAAATTTACAGTTCAATATGTGTCTTACATAGTTTATTGTTAGATTTTAACGTAAAAAACTAGTATATTTAGTAAACGTAGATGAAGAAACCTAAGCAAATAATGTTATAACTGAAATGAAGTTGACAAATTGCATTTTTCATAATTGGCACTCATATTGTCAGGAGTTTCATTTTCTACCATAAATCTGTTAATTTTATTAATCCCGTCGGGCATTAATACGTTTTGATAATTTTTTCATATATTTTATACTAAAATTTAAATCAATCCATTTCGTCCCGATCAATTATAGTCTGGTAAGACCAGTTGTTTTCTGGTAAGACTATTTAACGATGGTTAAATAACTATTGGTTTTACGTTCTAAAACGTCAACTCGTTTTCAGGAAGGTTTTGGATACCTCAACAAGAAGCCAATACCTGCTTGATTAGCGCGCACAGATTCGTTGTTTACCGTGCAAGCCATTTAACCTTCGCTGGTTTAGTTTTACGTGGGCACTTAGGCACATCAGTAGATCCAATTTAATTGCCACAAGTTTATTTAAATATATACTATAGAATTACTGTCTGCGTTCATACGATCCACCGGTGGACATAGGCCTCCCCTAGAAAAAATAAATATGCGCGTGCGCGTTGATCAAGCATGGCGACTGTTGCAAACCAACATCGCAACAGGAATCTGCCCATTCTCTTATGTAATCGAGTTCACCGACAATATTTATATAGCTGTGAGCTACAAAGTGTAGTACTTCCTCCTATACTTGTTGTCGTAAGAGGCGACTGATCCATCAACAACAGTGCAGCTCAAGCAGCATTTTCGTCAAGAAAACTGCGCTCCGCAATAGCCAACATGCTTGCCTAACGCTGCAATTATTGGCAAAATTATTTTATGGGGAGGACTATGTCCATCAGTGGACTTCTAATAGCCTATTAGATAACCACACAAATATATATATACGAGATCATTGGGCTAATATACGTATTTACATGCCATGGTCAGGCCTACTGTGTGAAAATTGACTGTGTTGTTTTCTGAGTAGGTAACTTTCACTGAAACATTCGTCCCTCCACAACGTAGCCATATTTTCAAGACATGCACTTAGTTCCAATATAGACTCGAGACTTTTGGTTCGTTATACTCCAACAGTGTCTGTCTCATCCAACAACTTTGCTTATATTTAGGTATATTCAATTGTAATTAGACAACAATATAATCTAACTGCAGCATTTAAAGTAAGAGGCGACTAAGGTACTGGAACCGGCATTTATAGGTAAAATTCTCCTCATCTTGGAGTAGTCTATTTCCAGAAATGGATGTCTAATGATTGGTATGACAACAATGATTATGCTGCAAAGCGTTTATTTTGTTTTTTGACTTGTTTTAGTTATAGAGATTCTCAAGAAGACTGCATGTTTTCGTTACTTTAGATTATTAGGTAATAAGGCAGTTCTATCGGAGTAGACAGACTATGGGTCTCCACTTGTAACGATCTTGGCATACCTCTATTGCTTCCCTTACTCGCGTTAGTTCTTACATACACGCTCGTTTATCCTTGGTACTTTTAACCTGGCCCTTCTTTAATACCTCTTTTACCTGGTTAAGATATGTCCGCCTCGATCGACCTATACAAACTCTTTTCACTTCCGCTCTATATATTTGTGCATTTATACTACTTATTCAACGATTCTACATGTCCAAACCGTCTGTTGGGTCAGCCAGTCGTCAATAAAAACAAGGAAACTAAGCACCTATATTTCCAAAAAAGGACTCGATACTAAAAATACCGTCAGGATTATATTATATATACCTTAGATTGTCATCAGTACAGACCCTATGGAATAAGTAATTTAACTTATGAAAATCAGGTCTAACTTTTACTTAACAGATATTTTTTACAACGAGTTCAAGTCTGCAAGTTCATTATACAAGCCACCAGAAAGAAAAACTGGTAGTGATAAAGGTTCTATTAACTCTAGTAATTATTTTTAATGGAACCTATTGCCGGCGGCGCAAACAATGCTTTATTTTAAAGCTAGCAGTAAATCAATTTAATCCTAGGCAGTGTTATAATTAATATAATCTTTTACACTATAATATATTTTAGAAATAAGCTTAACTAATGCACTCATTATTATTGATAAAGGAGTTTCGGTTTTATGAATGCGACAGAAGCATTTCTATGTATTAGCATCATAGCTCGATCTTAATTAAATTAATACGGGTGTTGATCTAACACTAAGATAAACTATAGTATATTTGTTTGTATTCACGGGCCGGGTTCAACGGCAGGGATATATTGGGACGAATATCTCGGTATTCCAGGGTCAACCACCTCTAACTGTCGGGTATGGATCTAATGAAAAGTCTAACCTTTTTTTTGTGCGGACTCAACATTTTGACGTGTTTTATACGACCTTTGGCAGGGGGCATTCACCGCACGGCTTAGTATATAACAAATATTTTCTCGTACTATTTAAAAACGGCTATTGACCTCAATATGCTTTCTTGTTCTTATCCATACGATTCTCATTTGAGATATTTTTGATGATACGTGACGAAATTAAACGGAATCTTACTAATATTTTAAGTTAGTGTAAATATGTAGGATACTCTTGACGGACATCGTCAAGAGTACGTTGGAGTAGTCTACTGTCAGCAGAAAGTAGTACTCCCTTCCAGGCGGTACAAGGTTCTGTAAGTCGGCTAAAGGTACCGCAACCAACAGATGGTGGTATATCCATCGAACGCGGCATAGCTCAAACGCAGTAGATTGGAAATAGAGCAGCACCATCTTTGCGAAGCAATCATCATCTTCATCATCATAAGAGCCATTAAAATTCATTATAGGGTATGTTGCCCATGATTGCCATAATTGCCAGAGCGCAACTTCGGATTTTTCGATGAATCTGGCTATATGTTGATTCCAGTACCTCTGTTGCCTCTTACGATACCTGGTACAAAGAGGTACTATTCTACTTTGTGTATACCTCACGGTTAAATGACTTAAGTTACTGAAAAACCACAAATGATAGATTTGTTATTTAAAAGTTTTTTTAAAAAAATATAGGTCATAGCTTTTTATACCAAAAAAAACATTCAAGTTATAAACATATGTTATGTACAAACTATTCTATCTCTTGTAGAACATATGTTGTTAGACGTAAGTTTCCCAAATTATTTCTAACAGAACTATTAAATTTTAATCTCGTATGAACCGAATTATCAATTTCCATAATTTTCCTTTTCATCAAAAGATACAAGTATACTGTATAAGTAATCCCCTGACTCCAGAACTTTCCCTAAATAAGTTATGAGAATCGAATTTCTTAGAATCCTGTAGTTTCTCATGCCCCGAGGGATCACAAAGAATTATTTCTTAAGAAAACATTACCAAATTTATTATAACCTTTTTTGTTTGTTTAACACGAGTCAAGTCAGCATTGTTTCCATATATCGAAAGAGATTTCATTCGTTTCTGACGAAACGTAAAAAATATGTAAAAGTTATATAAACTGCGTTTTAAAGGCGTTAAAAAAGTAGTTTTGCTTGAAAGACTTTTTGTTTTAATTGACGTATTGTTCTAAATAGTATTTAAAAACAAGTACAAATTGGACTCGCCTTTCAAATGTTTCTTAGGTATATAGAAATACATATTATACTTTTTTTAACATTTTTTTAAGTTCCATTGCAAATGTATCATCAGAATGCGCGACGGGAATGCTGCTGCCTACTGTTGGGATTAAACCACCATCTTTTGGTTCTAGTACCTTAGTCGCTTCTTACGATACCTAGTACAGAGGAATGTACTATTCTACTCTATAATGATGATGACATACGATCAAGATAAAACCATTAAGTGCGTGCTAATTGCCTCAAGCCCTGTTGTGATATTATACCAGTTAACAACTTAATGCGGTACAATTAAATTATTTATTCGAGGGCACCTTCTTCGTGTAATATTAATTACTACATGGCCAAATCCTTCTAGCGGTGTAACATACCGGGCTTTTATTAGACATAGAGATGAGTAAAATGCGTAGCAGCTTTGGTGTAACTTTTTCTTACTTGATTAAATCGTCATGACGTTTTTTACCTATATTTCCGATAAAAACAGGAGCGTTCGCATTTCTTTGTGTCGGTTTGAAGGGTAAGAGAGGCAGTGAGATTACCAGGTAATGTGACATATATATCTTTGTCGATACGAGCGTCTATAGGCTGCAGTGACGCTTACTACCAGGCGGACCGTATGCTTTTTTGTCGTTTCAGTCTCATCATCTTCATACCAGCCATTGGCAATCCTTTAACGGGACATAGACCACTTAAAGATAGGGGAATTTTCTCGGGTATTGGCTATTGCAGAGCGCATCCCCGCCCTGTGCATTTGAACTACACTGTTACCGATATACCGTCATCTGTCGGTTCGGGTACCTCAATCACCTCTTACACCTGGAACAGGGGGAGGTACTGTTCTACTATACCCCACGGCTCTAAACCCACCTGTATAAATTCTAAAACGCCAGTGGGGCGTTATACACCAATTTGTTTACTACTATGAACTGCCAACTAAATGGATTGGTCCACTGATAATTTTTCCACTATGACATTAAGCCCCACCAGTGGCCCGATAGGTCATGTAAACTGGACAAAATTTGGGATAACATAAATGCATTTCATCGTAGAAAGCCGTGTGTCACCAGTACAAGACAATCTCAAGGCAAGCCAAGGGTTATAAAGCACCTAGCGATAGTTTAATCCTATTTGGTATACTAAGGTTGGGACGCCGCCTCAGCAGATTAACGTACAGACATACTTGTGTATAGGCATATACCACTTCCTTTTTAAATTTAATTGTATGTAGTTTCAGTTGTTCATTTGTTTGGTAGCAAGTATTGTTTTGAAACTACGATTTCCTTAAATCTTTGAATGGAATACTCAAAAATTTAAAAAAATTATTAATAATAATAAAGTTATTTTTTAATGCCTTTAAAATGCGGTTTGTTTAACGTATTTTAATTATTTGTTTCGTTTCGTAATTGGAACCGTTTTCAAGACGAGAATTGTTTTTCTTAAGAAAGGTTGTCAGAAGGTCATCACAAAATGTAAAAAGTTAGAAGCAGATAAGCGAAAAGTTTTATAATAATAACAATAAATTCACACCAAATCTTATACATTGACTCCGAGATAAGTTGCTTGTAGTACTTGTGTTACGGACATCAGACAAGTGAGGAATCATAAATATATTACTTAAATACGTACAACACAGAAAAAATACATATATAATTATATAAATATTTGTCTTGGGTGGGGATCAAACCCACGACCTTTGGCGTACAAGATAGGATCACTACTATCTGCTATCGGGACAGTCGATGAGTAGTAAAAAAAGCCATATATGCCTCCCAAAGAAAAGGGGAATTTCGTGTAATTGCCGCGCTGGGCAAGCATGTTGGCAATTGCAGAGCGCAGCTTTCACCATGAGGATGCTACTGTCCATCCCCACCCTGTAACTATGAGCTACACTGTCTCGGATGGATATACCGCCATCTGTGAGTTCTGGTATCTTAGACGTATCTTACGACACCTGGTGCAGTGGGAGGTACTATTCTACTCTGCCGGTACCTTACGGCAGTAGTATATGAGTAGTGAAAGCGTAAATCTTAGAAAATATTATAAAATAGAAAGTCCGCTATTATACCTTTGCAAAAATTTAAATTTAATTTAAAATTTATACAAATCGCTTTAGTTATGAGTTGATATGATAAAAGTTTAATCGGCCATTTTCAAGAAATCATAATAATGTACTCTTGAGACTTGAGCGCTTTGAGTTAAGGTTGGTAAATCCAGTCGTGATTCGACTTTCCCAGCTCCGTAATATATTATATATTTATATAATATATAATATATAAATCGCTTAAAGAACTCGTGTTATGAATATCAGACAACAGATGAATCATAAATATATATTATATATAACACATATATTTTTTAACACCTAGACACAAATACAAATTTAAACATATAAATATTTGTCCCAGGTGGAGATCGAACCCACAATCCTTGGCTCATAAGATAGTATGCCTTCCACCTGCGCCATCAGGTCCGTCCAATTTATTTCAAAATAATATTTATTTATTTCAATTATCTACGTTACATAACGAATTTATAATGATCTGTATAAAATATAACGATAAAGGCCTACACTCATGCGATTCCATTCGTAAATTAGCTTATCATTGTGTTGCGTTTGAGATGCAAACAAAAACGAAAAATACAATAAATCACTCCTGTATGATGGTAGTTATCATCACCATCGTTCCCTTGAAAGTCGACTGTCGACTGACATAGGTCTCACCAAAAAAGTGATAAATGCAAAAAATCAATTAGCAATTAGTCTTTTTCTAGTGACATCTATTAACAAAATACCAAACTAAATGCTTAGTGGCTTAAAGCATCTCTAAACACCTTGCTTCTACTAAAAGTCTCTAGTAGATTTCGCTCACGTCCAAGTAAAAAAAAGGCCATAGAAAAAACCCACCTACATTATATCGGCCACGCCCGCGAACAGTTTCGCGTTTATTGGCTAAACTAAAAGTGTTATATACCATTATGAGGCCACACTCCGAGGCTCGGGAAAAGGGGCCAAAATAATGGAGATAAGAAAACACTATTCAGCCTAAATTGCAGTTCGAAGTCGCTTTAGTAGTTGTTCTTGGAAGTTTTGTGCGCTCGATTTAACCGATTTGCGGACTCATTTTGGATACCAGATTTCACCAACAACCTCTGAAACGAGAGAGCCCTTGTACACCATCTTGGAGTACGCGACATCAATATAAAAGTCAAATTTACTTGCCTTTAAAATGAAATTATCATTGATACTTCAAAAAGCCATTCATCTTAATATTATTTTAAGACTAAGGTGCCGACATCCGAAATAGTTTAGCTTAAATACTCCGGGCGGGGATGGGGATAGCATCCCCGTCGCAAAAGCAACGGTCTGCGATTGCCAACACGCTTGCCCAGCACCGAAATTATGTTCAAAATTCCCCTTTTATTGAGCAGGCCCATGTCCAGCAGCGGACTTCCAATGGCTATAAGGAGGATGATAATGTTATGAACGCGTAACTGTTACGACTTCTAACTTACTAGACTTCTCAATACAAACTAAAATGCGTGTATCGGTGCACTTCGGCTCTCTCGGCCGAAGTGCACCTTCGGCACTCGTTTTCTTTTCTCTCTCATTAAATGTCTAAACAAATTCTCGTTAACTTGATATAATTAATCTTTAATTATATTTTAAAATAAGGTGATGATATACCTCACCAGGAGACAGGAGGCATCATATCAGCCGTTGTGCCGGATAAGCGTAGTAGAAATCACAGAGCGATTGCGAGCGGTGAGATTCATCACAAGCATTCACGGAGCGTCGCAACGGGGATGCTGCTAACTATTCCCGCTCCGTCCGTTTGAGCTTTACTGTATCTAATGGGTATATAGCTTACCCTGTTAGAACACCTGGTACAGGGGAGGTACTGGCAAAGTAAAATAATAATGATAATAGTAATAAATTTTCACATCTCATACATTGATCTGATTCCGTGATAAGTCGCTTAAACCACTTGTGTTACGGACATCAGACAACAGAGGAATCGCAAATATTCTGCTTAAATACATATATTTAACAGCCAACCATAAAATAAACATAAGATTCATCATATAAAAAATGGCCTCGGTGGGGATCAAACCTACGACCTTTAGGCCACAAGACAGGATCACTACCATCTGCGTCATCCGGCCCGACAAAGAATAGAATCTTAAGAAGATCTTAAGAAACTCTAATTGGAGATCCCATCTAAGAAGGAGGTACTATCATTTTGGACATTTGATCAAATAGAGGTAGAAGTAGATACTATTTAGCTCTGCTGGTATCCCATAGCATATATTCCAATATTTGCTTTCAAATTGATCTGTGGAACTGAGAATACAGTTAATTTTCTTAGTCAGGAATTGATACGTGACGCATCAAATGCATAGAAGTAATCAAACTGATGATATCAGTTTTATTACAACAAAACTGCACAGACACAAGTCAAATGAGGTACAAATAGACATTGTACAAACGCAGAGCGATTCGTCACGTCTTTAATTCCCTCACTCGTAAGCTATAAAAATGTTCGGCGCAGTTTCAACACCAAGCGGTACCCGCAAATGTACTAAGCTCGAATTAAACAGTTTTAGTACCTTTGTTTTGTGCAGAGATTGGGTTATGTTGGAATGTTTGTAATCTATCTTTATATATTAAAATTGATTGTTACTGTGTCTGTTCGGGATATAATTCTGTGTTATTGAAAAGATTTTAATATTTTTTACTTATTGTGTCCCTTTTGAACTAACTTGAGAGATTGGATAGTTTATATCTCAATTTATATATGTGGCTTATTTTTTGTTTTTATTTGTGTAATACGATTAAGAGATTTTTGTAAATCTTGCAGTAGATTAATAATTTATTATTATTATTCTAATTTATAGTACAGTAAAAATGTTAAGACTGGACGTTTATTAAGTCAGCTAGTGAAATATAAAAATTAATTCCTATTTTCTTTGATTGCTACATGACGTGTGGACCGATGTATCAATTTCGCTATTTCTTTTTTGAGTTTTACACTAACAGGCATAGATTCTTATAATAGAAGAAAATAAAGAAAATGCGTGGATCTTTAAACAACTTATATTGAGTTTTTTCATGAAGTCTTTGCGCGTTTGATAAAAAAAATGACATATTGACAGATGTTTGACAGTTGCACTTAATAAATGCCTCGTTGGAATTAAATTCACCTGCAACACAATGAATGAGGCATTGACCTAACTCCAGGGTAAGTCGCTTAAAGCAGTTTCGTAACGAACATCGGATAACAGAAGAATCAAGATCAAACACTTGGCGCATAAGATAGGAATACTATCGAATATGCCATTTGGCCCTTCAATGACAAATAAATTATGTGATGTAAATGACAGAATGTTGAAATTCATGACCATACCAGCCATTAAAAGTTCACTGTTGGACATAAGCCTCCCCAAGAGAGGGGGTATGTTGCCCATAATTGCCACGCTGGGCAGGCGTGTTGGCAATCGCAAAGCGCAGCTTTCGCGACGGGAAAGGTGCTGCTCATCCCCGCCCTGTACATTTGAGTTGACTTTTTAAGAACACATAGCCGGTGTGACTCACCCAACCACTACATCAGGTTTGACAACCCTCATATAACTTTCACATCTTCGGATCATAATTTTAGTGCGATCGTCATCGAGCCCTTTATGTATCAAATATTTAGGCCAAAATAATCATCTAAATGACATCATCTCTGTAACTCCGCACCGTTCCCTTATTTGTAATCGTTATTAATAACAATTAGTTTAGATTATTTCTATTTGAATTTTATTAACCACTCGCTTAATATCTATTGTCCAAGAAACACATTACACGTACTAGTATCTGAAATTAAGTTTCATTTATTTCATCAACTCCTGAAGGAAGAAACCCTCTCACTTCGGTATAATAATAATAATAATAACTTTATTCAACAACAAAAGGAAACTTGAACTAAAATACATTTTGATACTTAGGTACCTAAACTAGGTCTAGCCTGTTCTTATAGGCACTTAACCAGGTTACCCGTGTATATCCCAAACTGTTAGATAATTTTCGCTTTGTGACACTGGCTGAGTAGAATAGAACCTCTCTTAGTACCAGGTGTTGTAATAGACGACTAAAATACCGGAACCGGCACCTGTCGCCATCTGGCGGTATATTCAATTGATACAATGTATCAATTGAATATACCGCCACATATATGTAAATGCACAGCGTGGGAATGGGCAGCAACATACCGATCGCAAAGGTCACATTTGTCAGCGCGGCAATTATGGGCAACATTACCACTTTCTTACTGAGGCTTATATCTAGCAGTGGATGTCCAACAGCTGGTATAATGATAAAGATTTTTATTTGTTAATCAATAAAGTAGACGTTATACAAAGGTCATCTGCATTTTTATCTCACTCTCATCTATTCTCTTTTTCTTTACTCTGACTTCTTTCATTACAAGTAGCAGTGTTCGCATTGCTATGTTTCGGTTTGAAGAGTGAGAGAGGTAGTGAAATTACTGGGAAACGTGACTTAATATCTATTCGTAACAGGCGAGCGTCTGTAGGCTGCAGTGACGCTTGCTATCACTCGGACTGTCCGCATGTTAGTCGACCCAGTCTAATATTTTAAATAAATATATGAACATTTGTAACAACTAAGTTTCGTTCGGAAGTACATATTCTACTAGCTTCAATATAAGTACCTGCTATTAGCCTTCAATAAATAATAAAACTAAA
>JACJUM010002768.1:1450852-1731956 GCA_020976665.1 Heortia vitessoides
TTTTACCTGGTTAAAATGTAAAAATAAAAATTCTATATAATACAATGTAATTGCTACGTGGTATAAAACAAAGTTATTTTCTGCTGTCGGTCTGTTTCTATGTTTGTTGAGATCTTTAAAACCACGCAACAGATTTTAATGCGGCTTTTTATTAGATAGAAAGTTTAATGAAGATTATTTGTAGGCAATATACTAGAGAAACATTGATAATTTTAAAAGTTTCCTCCTGATGATTACCTTAATTTCAGCGAAAAATAGTACCGCTTTTAGATATATCTGTAAAACTCACAAACGATTCGACCTTTATCGTACTTGTGAATATTTTACGAAAACACTGATGAAAGCCTTTTCTTTTTCAGTTATGAAGTGTGAGGCTGCATTTCTTTGTTTGTTCCGTACAAAATGACATCAACCTTTAAAGTTTCACTAAGAGGAGATTTGTAGTTGAAAGGAGGATAACTTTAAAAGAAATAACAATTAAAACAAAGTTTTTTTCCAGAACTTTGCTAGAGTGATAGTGACATGAGGCCTTCATCACTGATAGTATTTCTTAAAGATTCATTTCTAATGGATTGCGTAATGAACCTACAGTAAAATTTATTGCAAGACCCGTGCAGTGACGACAGTTTGTTATTAAGACAGATGCATGGTAACAGATGTGATATGTTACTAGAGGATTTGAGCCCTGGACCCGGATCCCGAAATTTTCGGTATTAACTTGCCGTGAGGTACCGGCAGATTAGAATAGTACCTCCCACTGCACCAGCGGTCGTAAGAGGCAATTAAGATACCAGAACCAACAGAGGACGGTATATCCATCAAACACAGTGCAGTTCAAATGCACAGGATGGGGATAGGCACCAGGATTCGTGTCGCATAAGCTGCGCTCTGCGATTGCCAACACGCTAGCCCAACAATTATGGGCAAAAACCTTCTTTCTTGGAGAGGCTGGACATACCAGCCAGACTTTTAATGGCTGGTACGATGTTGATGAAATTTAATCAATCTCGGGATAATCACAATTGATATATTTGTTTATACAAGTGAATAAAGCATACATCTCATTAGCATACAGTTTATAGTTTACTTAAACAAGTCTTGATTTATTAAAATTTATTTTTAAAATAAAACAAACTTCTGGAGAAGATGGTAGTGATCCTGTCTTGTGCGCCAAAAGTCGTGGGTTTGATCCCCACCAAGGAAAAATATTTATATGATGATGTTTGTGTTTGTTCTGTCTGGTGTTAAATATACGTATCTAAGTTTTATATTTGTAATTATTCTATTATATGATATCAGTGACACAAGTGCTTAAGCTTCTTATCTCAGAGCACGACGATGAGAAGTAATAATAATAATAAAAAATTCCCACAACATCTCATACATTCGTCGCTTAAAGCACTTCTGTTACGGACGCCAGACAACACAGGAATCACAAATATACTATATAAATACATATACTTAACACCCAGATACAGAACAAACACAAATATTATCATATAAATATTTGCTTTGAACCCACAATCTTTTTATCAGGCCCGTGGTGTGTTTATTTATTATTATTATTTAAAAAAAATATTAAGTTTCTCTCATATCGCCGAGGGTCCCTAAAAACCGGGCAGCATCCCCCAACTCACAGCTGGGCCCGCACAAGGTCAAGAGATAACTGTGTATTCGCTAAAAGGATTTTTGGATTTGCGCCGGCCATATTTTGCACCTTGTGGTAAGAAAATCCCAGTTTATTGTCGTCTTTCGGGGGTTAGGTGTTGTTGTTAAATAATTTATGGGGGGCTTTTATTTTGATAAGCGAGCTGAAAATAATAATAGTACTATGATTTTGGCTTTGGCGGTACGTCTATATCTATTTGGTCACTAGATGCTTTTCTCACCACTAGTTTTTGTAGCACCTTTCTATTGTGGTGGTTTTGGTAATTAATTCAGATAATTTTTATCAGACCAGGTCAATAAACAAGCATTCAGTTTGACGCTCGTAATATCACAGCGCATTGCCAATTTTGTTACTTGATGTAATTGTGTCGCATTACCCAGTAATTTCGCCGCTTATCTTTCGAACTAAAACACACAAAAATGCGAACATTGCTATTTGGGAGGACAAAATGCAAACAACCTTAATCCGAGGCTGCCTCATGAAAATATATACATAAATATAACACACTTGCATAATAAAGTAGTAAAGTATAGTATTAAAATTCATAATTAACTATTATACATTTTGAATAACATTTAAAAGGTGAGTTGAGTGAGGTGGTGAGTATTTTTGGCAGTGCCAGTGTTCCTTAGACGCTAAAAATTATGTATTCGATCTCCACGCAAAACAAATATTTATATTCGTATTAGTCCTGTAGCTGGGTAAAATACTTATATAACTATAAGTATTTTTTCATTTCTCTGTAGTCTGATGTCCGTAACACGAGTGTTTTAAACGACTAACCTCAAAGTCAGTTCAATGAATACATTTTTTTAGGTATTATGCATAATACGAACACTGTGTGTACTATTGTCTAACGATCCATAAAGCCGCAGTCGATATTCATTCTTCCTACGAATAGCTTAAGGTAGCTTTTGGCCCAGTAGTAAAATTAGTTTAAAAACAAGTCTGCCAGCAGACCAGTTTTAAAATAAGGTAATATCCGAAAGCATATTTTTTTTTAATATTTTCAGAAAGATTCCTGACTTCTCAAATACCTGAACAATATAGAAATCACGTTGTTTGACTTTGTTTTACCTACCGCCAAAACCGCAGTGTCGTGTTCCAGTTTGAAAGGTAAGAGAGGCAGTTTTAGCATAAAAAACATACAAACATATATTCGTACATTCTTACAAACTATCGCGTTTAAAATATTAGTACTTAAGATCAATTTAATTTCTGACTCTTTCTCATAAAATATATAACCAAAGAAAAGTCAGAAAATTCAAACATACATACATTACGCTTGTGACCCATCGGGGTAGGCAGAGACTATGGATCTCCACTAGTTACGTTAGTTTGACATAACTCTCTTGCTTCCTTTACTCGCATTAGTCCTTTCGTACACGCTCGTTTATTCTTGGTACTTCTAACCTGGCCCTTCTTTAATATCTCGTCTACCTGGTTATGTTCGCCCGCCTATCCTTAACTGCGGTAAAGGTCGCATTCGTTTTCTCTCTTGAAATGTATACAATGATTCTGTTCTTGAATGTCAGACTTATAAAAAACCCAATGTTACGTCCCGAAAGCGGGTTGTTAGGTCAACTTCACTTCAAGTGGGCAATTTCCAGTTCCGTGCACAAAGAAGTATTCATTTAACTTTTTTAACATTGACAATACAGTTTATGTTGCACAACTCGAGTTCGCTGGCGTAGCGGTAGTGAACGTACCTTATACGCCAAAGGTCGAGGATTCGATCCTCACCTAGGACAAATATGTATGTATATGTACTATGCGTCCTCTAAATGTCATTCAATTACTTACCTGTTCTTTGCCATCTATTATTAGATTTGTACTTCTTCATGTTATTGCTTTTTTGTATCACACAAATATATATATATATATATATATATATATATATATATATTATTTAACAATGAGAATGTTGAATTGCACTTCATTACACCAGCCATTAGAAGAATAGTGCTAGATATAAGCCTTTTTTAAATTGCCGTAGCCGTATTGGCAATCGCTTTCGCGACAGGGATTCTGCTGCCCATTGCCGCCCTGTACATTTGAGCTGCACTGTTTCAGGTGGATATACTTCCATCTGTCGGTCCTAGTACCTTATTCGCCTCTTACAATACCTGTTTCAGTGGGAGGTACTCTTCTGTTTGCCGGTACCTCACGGCAACTTGCACTTAATGACATTGATTTTGCTAAATTTGTCATATTTTAATTTGTATTAACATCATAATTATTCTGCTAATTATACATTCATGACTCAACAGCTTATTGTGTTTAGATTTATAAGGGTTTTGGATAGTCGAATCATTTGTTAGAGAAAAGTGTGTATTAAATAAAATAAGACAAATGTGATCATATTTGTATTTCTTCTGTGTCCCATTTGTTGGTTCCTCTGTTGTCTGACGTCCTTAACACAAGTACTTTAAGCGACCTATCTCGGAGTCAGGTTAATGTACTCGATGTGAACATGAAATGGTTTGTGTAGTCATTCTACTGTAAAGTAATATTTTTATTTGACTTTGAAAGATTTACGAATATTTGCTGAGAAAAAGTATTTATTTGAACAAATGTTGTTCAATATTTGTAATATTATAAAAGGTATTCTTTAGTCAGCACAAACTAAAATATTAAAATGATATTACACCTAGTACAGAGGGAAGTACAATTCTACTCCGTCCAGTAACCCAAGGCAAAATGTACTTAGTAACGTCAAATAATTCTATAATTATATATTGTAAACTTTATATCGAGAAGAGGAAAGAAAATAAAGGAATTATAAAGATATAGTACATTTGCCGAAATATTAGCATAATATAGCGATGAACATGTTTATTCCGTGCATCGAATGAAAGCAAGGAGTTGTTATTTGGAATAAAACGCAACAACAATGGCGATAGGAATGAAGTTCCTGGTTCAACAACTCTAACTTCTCTCTAAGAGGGCAACGTCCCGTCCACTGCAAAAAGAAATATTTATCTTTTTTATAAAAGCAACTGGCTTAGTTTACAAATTAGGTTCCTTCGACTTGGAACTGCATTTGAAATAACATCAATCTAATATAATCAATGGGAAAGTGTATGTGTGTGTGCGCAATTAAAGAGGAAGAAAGTTAAAATTGGGTTTTGGACTAACAAAAAAAAACATGTACTAATTCTTTTCTAAATCTGCCTCCAACCCCTTAAAAGAGGGGGTGAAATTTTATATGAGACTTCGCAGTTTACAAGGTAGGAAGCTAAAACTTGGTACACAAGCTCTTTGTTATGTACCAACAAAAAATACCTGCCCTATTTTTTTTAAGGTAGTTTCACGAATGCGAGCGTGGACAAATGCAAGTAAGGGAAGCGAGAGAGGTATGCCGAGATCGTAATAAGTGGAGATCTATAGTCTTTGGCTACTCCGATGGGACACAGACGTGATGTATGTATGTATTATATTTATATGTATCCTATGTTGCTTAAGCCGTAATACAAGTGCGACTTATCTCGAAGAACAATGTTACATAACATATGTTAGTGATTTTACCTATTATTGAGAAAATAGTCGCTCATAACATAATCCTTTATGTAAGCGGTAGAACAAACACAACTATACACAATAAATATGTAACCTCTTCTAGTGTTAAAGGTTCTGACTGTTCAAGAAAAAAGAAAGAAATAGGTTAAATAAATTACTTACACGTTGCTGGAAATACCGCGTGTAGGCCTTTGATTCTTACAAAAGAAGCTGCCAATAACACCGTTAGAGAAATAAAAATGCTTCAAACATTTTCTTCTTAGGAATTTATTTTCTTTTTATTAGTTCTTAGGAATTTCTTTTCTTTTTAAGATGTCGACAAACAAGGTTACAGTCTGTGTGATAGTTAACGTCACCGCAGCCTATTGACGCTTGTATTATCACAAAGATAATATGTCGTATATAGTGTGTTGCCAACCTTGAAGATTTTGTCTCATTACCATTAAATTACTCCTTCTATCACCCGTCGAACCGGAACACAACGTTAGCTATAGCTGTTTGGCGGTAGAAAAGTTGTGAGTGAGATACCAGTAAATATTTTGTTGTGTGTTGTTAAAGATCAGGAAATGGTGATGATTTGGTAGTACCCCTTGTTCATATCGATTATAACATGACAATTAAAATTTACAATCACTTCTCATTCGATAAAAGCTACCCAATTTCATAAATTTAGCATTGAATCAAAATAATGTCATGTTTAAACGTCATTATAATATAAGTGAGTGATCATTATAATTTAATAAATCCATAATTTTGTATGAATTTTAATTATTAATTGTACAGTACAGAGGGGAGTACTATTCTACTATGCCGGTACCTCACGACAACTGCCGGTACCTCACGGCAAATGCAGCATATCCCGCAGGTTTGCCTTTATGCCCCTTACGCCAAATGAATTTCTTGCTGTCGATATGTTATAACATAAATAATAAAGATGTTTATTGATTTGATACCATTTTATAGCAAAGTTATTATAAATGCTAATAAATTTCCATAGACACTAAAATCTATAGGTATGCAGTAAAGAAATAGTTTTGTAAAACATGGTTATTATCGTATAGTTTTATGTTTTTTATTGGAATTTTTTATTTTATCTTACTTAATCACAACTGCAGTACAAAGTAAAAAAATAGTAAAGCTGAAAATGCAGCTTGTTATTACATCAGCTGTAGGAAGTTTGCTGAACATAGGCCTTCCCGAGAAAAGGGAAATTTTACCCATAATTGCCGCGCTGGGCAGGTGTTTTGACAGTCGCAGAGTGCAGCTTTCTCGCCAGGCAAGTGTCGCAAAGCGCAGTTTTCGCGACAGGAATGCTGCTGCTCATTCCCGCCCTGTGCATTTGAGCTATATTGTTCTGGCCATACCATCATCTGTAGGTTCTGATACCTTAGTTTCCTCTTACGACCTTTGATACTATTCTACTCTGTTCAGTGGGCGGTACTATTCTACTCTGCAGGTACCTCATCGGTAGCTAATCAGTGATATCTATAATAAACAATTACGAATTGAAAGCACCACATTGAGCGCGCAATAATGTATCTCTTTCCAATCAGTCCGCATCGATCGCGATACGTATCTTCAATATGAATATATAGTGATTAAGTCGGAAATTGTGGTTGCACATTGATATAGATGGCGCTAGTAAAACTATGTTTTTTTTCGTTATTTCTAAATGTAATCTCTAAACGCCTCTCTTTTTCTTCTAGTGTTTTCGTGTGATAAACCAGGTGTAATATATAGTTTTAAGACCCGTCTGGTGCAGGCAGGCTTGTCTTAAAGTAGGACGCTCAATGTTCTATTTTCTTAAATAGCTTTTATAATCCTATATGGTTGTCAGGGTAGGCGGCCATTTGACTAATATTTTGATTAGTAAATCTACATTCATATTTTTTTTGACGATCTTAAAGTACCTATGATAGGCTTATTAAATATAGGTCAGAAACAGATCAATGTTCTAGCATTGATCTGTTTGCTGGCGGTGTAACGTTATTTGACAATGACAGCACATGTTTTTCTTGACGACGTAACGTGGTCTGATTTAGTTTTACAAATGTATTGACATTTTTACTAGACTTGCATAATATTTAGTGCTTTTTTTCTTGTTTATTGTTATTTAATTATTAATGATTATGTTCAAGACTTAATTTTGTAGGCGATAGGGTGTACTCACCTCTTAACCTACAAGACGTCATTATAAATAAATAGATATTTTTGACTATGGATATAGTATAGCATACAAAGCCTGCATCACGCTAACAACAATTTCACCGACAATTCGTATCTGTACAAATATGGGACAATAAAATTTAAATCAAGGAAAATAAAATAAACTACAATATTTACAGTACATCAATCTCATTGACGAGATGAGTTGACATTGTTCATCAAATCAGCCACAAGCTTGACGACTTTCCCAATAGCATAACCGTTGTTTTATAAATACGATCATTACATACTGTAGCTAGACTGAGCACAGCACACCGCTCTGAAAGAAGACAGCGTGCAATCTCATCCCACATAACGTACATACGAGTAGGTATATAGGTCACACTAATACAGCTAGGTGTAATCATCATTATATCAGCCATTGAAAGTCCACCGCTGGACTTAGGCCTCCCCAAAAGGATTTTGCCCATGATTGCCGCACTGGGCAAGCGGGTTGGCTATCTCAAAGCGCACCTTTCGCACCTAATGCCAATACCAATGCCCCCCCTCCCCCTCTATCCCATTTGCGCTTAGCTGTTTCTAGTGGATATAAAGCCATTTGTGGGTTATGGTACCTCAGTCGCTTCTTACGCCACCTGGTACAGCGGGAGGTTCTATTTTACTCTACTCCGTCTATGCTAGATTGTTTAAAATAAGATACTGCCGACAGTATAATCAGTATTTTCAGGTCATAAACCCGAGTCTATGACCCGAGAGTTCGACGACTTAATTTCCCAGAAAATCTCCTTGTTCGCATGATTATCGTCATTCTACTTTCGCTAATGAAATGTTATGTTAATACAAATGTCTTGTTATTACCGGAGAGTGGGAGAGTTCAATACATTTTCAATGCGAATAAAAACACTCAACAAAAAATCGATAAGAAAACTCTTTTTATGTAGAAATAATTTGCCTCAGTTTCAATGTCAAATGCGAATTAAAAATTTGCGAGTTATACACAAACAATACATTATAATCTTGAAATACGAGCCATTAGGTTCAAAAAGGATTGTGGGATTTTCATAGATTTGTGTGTGTTGATCTGTTTTGTTTATTTTATTAGACCAGGTCGACTAACGGGCGTTCTAGTAATCGTCACTACAGTTTATAGACGTAATATCACGTCATATCTCTAACACGTTACCAACCTTGCGACTAGAGGATATTATGCCACGTTACCCAGTTAATTCACAGCCTCTTTCACACTTAGACCAGAATGAACTAGATACAGCAATGCGAACTTGTCTATTTGGTGGTAGAAATGAGGTGGTAGGTGAGTGTGAGGTACCAATGCAGACGACCTTTAGTATTAGGTCCACCTGTGCTTTGTGAACTTGATTTTTTTGGATTCATAGATTTATGCTTTTGCAAAAGTAATTTAGTTCGATACGCATACTCATTTTGACTTCTGTTGGATATTGATTTTAAACATTAAAGAGTGTCATATACCGTGCCGCTTCTGTCTTACTTTTGATAAAGCCACCAATAATTCAATTGTAAATATAATATTCATTGTGAATTTATGTGTAGGTACAAATAAAAATTATTATTTTGAAACATATGGACGGCTACAGCTGGACGTAGGCTTCCCAGAGAAATGGGAAATTTTGCCTATAATTGCCGCGCCGGTCAATCAATCGCAGAGGGACGCTGATGACCAATCCTGCCGGTGCATTTGAGCTGTGCTGAATGGATATATGCCTCGCTGTCGCCTCTAATGACATCCGGTACAGAGGGAGGTACTATTTTACTCTGCCGGTACCTGACGGCTAACTCTTCCTTTACCTCATATAGTATTTTCGCGTATATTTTTATCAGCACTTGCGGACTGTCAGGTCGTATAACTTTCAAATACTTCAGCAGTTCTTTGATGGTTCAAATATTGAAGAATGGTAAGCGCAACTTTGAAATTGCATTTTTGCCGCGCGGTTTACGGTTGAGAAACTCCAGAGACAGTTTAAATTAAGATCTTTGTCCCACGAAAATTCTTTAAACAAACTTTCATGAAAAATGATTATTTTCAAGGTTTTTATAATAACTACGATGTGACTGCGACTTTATATTCTTCGCTTTAGTACCTACATTTTAGGTCTTAATTGTCTTTTCAAAACTTTTCGCGTCAAAACGAACTCTAAAAAGATTGAATTTTGAGTCGTTTTCATGTACTTATTCCTAATAGCAGTAATTAAAAGAGACATGATAGACGGGGCGGATTGTCATCCTATTCTGTGCATCAAGGGTCGTGAGTTTGATTCCCACCCAGGGCAAATATTTATTTAATAATAATTGTGTTTGTTCTGTATTTAAGTAGTACATTTGTGATTTTTCTGTTATCTGACATCCGTAATACAAGTGCTTCAAGCGACTTACCAGGGAGTCAGGTCAATGTATGAGACATTGACCTGACTCCGAGATAAGTAGCTCAAAGCACTTATGTTATGGACATCAGACAACAGAGGAATCAGAAATATAATACTTATTTACATATAACAAAAAAAACACAGCAATTTGGGCTAAATTCCCTCTTTTTTGGTGAGGCCAAAGAACAGCAATTTTATTAATTTAATATCTTATTTCTGCCAAATTATTTGAACAGCACACATGTAATTTGTCTGAGTGCTGCGACCTAAGTATATTTACGTATTAAAGTTCAAAGGAAAACGTTTCTTCTGTATTAAGTAGTGATATATAGGTATAAAGGAAATCGCTCCATCAAAATTGAACAACGGAGTCAATGAACCGCGAAGCCGACATTAAAAGAGACTTAGAAGGTCGGAAAAAGTTTTCGAGGAGGCCCAGCGTTCCTAAAGAACCTAGAAAAGCGTTCTTAAGTGCCTATTCAAGAGGATTTTATTCGTTTAAAACTTTACTTATTGCTGACATTTTGTAAATCTACTTCAATTAATTTCATTTAAATTCTAGTACATGGAAACTAACAAAACATTATTATGACATATCATTCATAAACTAGGTTGTTTTTATTTACATACTTCGGTGACATCTATTTAAACCGGCTAAAATCGAAACTCTTGGCATATAGGGCAATTTAAACAGAGACATTAATATTATTATTGCTGAATACTTACTTTCATAAGCCTTCTAATAGATTTCCAATAATGTAATAAATGTTAGTGTTGGATTGTTTTTAAATAGGAAACTTTATTGTTGTTACTCTGCAAAGTTCGGGATCTATAAATTAAAAAAATAAATAATTAAAAAAAAACTTAATATACTAAACATTTTAAAAATTATTGAATTAAATTTAATAGTTCATTCGTCTGTGATAAAAACTTCATAGTCGCGTAAGAAATACCGGTATATTGTGATTTACAAGCACTACAAGCTAGTGACCTGGTGCAATATAAATCTGTCTTGACTGTTTATAGTAACAGTACTGTATAAAATGTAGAAATATGAATTGAAGTTAATATTTTTCATTATAAAGTTAAATTTTATGGTATCTCTTTAAGTTATATAGCAGAACATAATTTATAATGTGTTAAACATTATCTAAGTACTGAAGGAATGACAAATATCCGGACATAATAATGAATAAGAATTTACATTTTATGTTTGTTGTGTCGGTTATTTTTTTGCAACTGAATTCAATAGTGGTATTCATAAACGTATGTTTGGTATATTAATTTTATATATTTTGTTTTCAATTTATTATAAATCCGCGCCATATCTTGACCCATTAATAGAAATTATTGCAATAGATACAAATTATATGTGTAATCATATATACAAACTGTAAAAAGTTATATTCCTTTGCATATTGAATCGTATTCTGTGATTATTAAAAAAAGTAAATGTCAGCGGCGCTGTCAAAAGTGTCAAATTGTTATCAACTATAGTTCACAGAATTTAAAGAAATTTAATTTTAAAATTGCTATGGAAAGTTATGACGATATATACAAAACAATCTGCAGAGTGTGTTTATCTTATGGAAACAAGGAAAAAATGGAGTATTTAACTGATAACAATAGCGATGACGGCCTTACTTGCTTCGGCAAGTCAGTGGTTATATTTGCTAACATTTCTATAAAATTAGACGATCATTTACCCAATATGATGTGTCTAAACTGTGTGAAATTACTAAAGCAAGCCATACACTTCAAATTAAAATGTGAATCAAGTGACAAAAAATTAAATGAAGTGTTAAAATCACGGAAACATTATGAGGAACTAGGGACTTTCAAAGAAGCTATAGTTCAATGTATTATGTTCACACAAAATTTTCCTGACGAGTGTAATTCCAAACGTAATACTATTAGCAGTAGAGAACGGGAAAAATCTCAAACACCTGCACAATGTATTGTAGTAGACACTTTCAATGATTACGACACAAGTTTTGAAGATAATAATGATAATGAATCGGTCAACCAAGAACAGGACAGTGCTGATGAAACGTTAAACGCTATGGAGAAAATGATAGGTTGGTACCCTAAACTTCTCAGCCCGGACCACAAAAAATATGTGCGTGATAAGGTTATTCAACAACAAAGATTCAAAGCAAAAAAGAAGCCCTGTGAAGATGTGTCATTAGCACAATTAACATATTTTAACAATAAGTCAACGCAAATGAAAGGTAAGGCTGTAGAAGATAAATATACATGTAAAGTTTGTAATAAAGACTACTCTAACCGTAATACTTATAAGTATCATTTGCAACGACATAACGGATACAAATATATATGTGAGCATTGCGGTAAAGGTTTTGCTGTATTAGCAGATTTACAAATGCATCAACTTGCTCGCCATGGCACAGGTCCACATTTAAAATGTCACTACTGTAATTTCAAAGCGCCAAAAAAGTTTGTGTTAACTGAACATGAGCGAATCCACACTGGTGAAAGACCATACACTTGTGATAAATGTGGGTTGACATTCCGAAGGAGAGCTATATGGAAGAAACATCTAATTTATCACTCCGAAAAGACAACTCAATGTCCGCAGTGCCCACGAAAGTTTTTCACAAAGGCTCATATGTTTGCTCATTTTAATAACATGCATGAAAGAATGTATGTATACTCATGTCACAAATGTGATATGACTTATGCTAAAACATCAAGTGTGAGACGTCATTTAACAGAGAAGCATGGGATTCCTAGGGAAATGCAAGGGAGAATTATAAGGATTAATAAAGGTAGAGTGACTTTTCCAGAACAGTAAAATGTATAGAATAAAGTTTTGTATACATTTATATAAATTTTCATTTTAAACCTGTCCTATCCTGTCCTAGCTTACTGCTCTTAATGTATAATGGTTGTGTGTTTTATTGTGGTCTGGTTTCAAAGCAAAAGCAATCTGTATTTTTAGTCCAAAGTTATGTTGAAAACCAATAAATAGGTTTAGTAATGCAGATAAGTAAGTCCCTACTAATATTATAAATGCGATAGTAACTCTGTCTGTCTGTTAAGCGGGGGAAAAGTTGTAAAGCGGGGGAAAAGTGAAATCTGGATATTAATGGTTTCTTTTTATATTTTAATACTTAATAAAACCCATGAATAATTATTTTACCATGATAAAATAGCACTTAACATGTCTACTGTTTTATATGAGTATTTTTTATTCCCATGAGAATATAGGAATAAAATATAACTAATATTATTTGCTAAACAATTCTTATAAATAATTAGCTTTTGATCATTGAATGAATGTTGATAGTGCAGTAGTTTTTAATTTATTTGTTACATAAACACAAAAATACAATTTTGCTTAAAAATGTTCCTCTTTATTTAAATCTCCTACCTACTTACCTATGTAGGTAGGAATTTTGCCAATTGTTGAAACAACTCTCGTGTAGTGGCAATCGATGAGCGTAACTTCGCGACTGGAATGCTGCTGTCCATCTCGGTTCTGTTGCATTTGAGTTACGCATCTATCGGTTCCGGTACCTCAGTTACCTTTCGCAACCCCTGGTACAGAGGGAGGTATTCTCCTGCTCCTCCCCACGGTATTAAATAGTCTATATCACTAGGTAAATAAGAGCTTTTTAGTACTGCATAATAATTATAAAAATAGATCCATACGTTTTTGGGCTAAAACCTAAAAAAAATAATATGCCTACATGTAATATTAGGTATATAATAACTTTATAATATTAATATAGTATAAATAAGTAGCTCCCCCACTACTAGGGGTAAAATGGGACTGTAGGTAAGGTCACGATAGCTGCGCTCTGTGATTACCAACACGCTTGCCCAGCGCTGCAATTATGGGCCAAAAACCCCCTTTTTGGAGAGGCTTATGTCCAGGAGTAGACTTCCAATAGCTGGTATGATGATGATGATGTTGATAAGAAAGTTTATAGTTAATTACTACCACACTAAAGTTAAATACAAAGTCAGATATTTTTAATACTAAAAGAAATAACTTTTCTTTTTATTATGTAGCTACTACTAGCTAACTACCAGATTCATTGTGTCAACATTTCTTTTTCTATTTATTATTTTATTCGGGGGATTCTGCTTTCAGGCACCTACTCTTTCCTAGACTACTACTAGCGGTCCGCCACGGCTTATCATGGGTAATTAACAAAAAAAATATTATAACACAAACACACACACATCAGCCTACTATCGGGTTACTTATATAGGGTCAAATACTACAGAAAGTTCGAATAAAGTTTTTCCAAGCCATGAAACACCTATTCAATTAAACGGTTATGCAGAGCATGACTTTCATGTTGATATGTACCCAAGTAAGTAAATGCCGATTTTAATATTTTTACTTAGAAATTTGCAACACCTATTTTATCCCTTTAAGGTATTTTTTTTATCACACAGTAGGAAGCACACTATGCAATTAAAAAACCATTGTATTGCATTTGGAATTAAAACTACTGTCTAAATTTCACGTTTTTACTTTTAGCGGATATTTTTGTGCGTGGGAACGTATGTACGTATGTCAATGGGAACTTTTCAATTTAGGTATATCGATAAATGAAAATCTGAAATTTTTGCATTGCATAATATCCTTTTTATTTTATTTACTTATATGTCTAGGCCGAATAAAGTCAATTATCTAAAACTTCTGAACCCCCTATACAATGTTAAACTCTATACTTCCTTTCCTAGATGTCAATGAAATGATCAACTTTCAATAACATTTCCGTAAAGTGTAATTACATTTCAGCTAGTTACATGAAACGATGTCGCGTACGGTGAACTAAAATAGATAAAATTAAAATCAATAACCAATTTAAAGTTCTCTTAACTGTAATAACGCGGTCTAAGTTTTATCTGGGCAAGAGCCCGTTTATTTATCGTGTTTGCGCAATTTTCTTAATCGATGTTACTGCAACGAGTTGAAGTATAGTGCGAGATTTTTTTAACATGCGAAGAATTGCCGTGAGCTACCGGCAGAGTCGAATCTTCCTCTGTACCAGGTGTAGTAAGAAGCGACTGAGGTACCGGCACCGACAGATGGCGGTATATCCACCCGAAACAGTGGAGCTTAAATGCAACAAGGTGGGGATGGGCAGCGGCTATATGGGCAGGTACATTACACCTTTATGAGGGGCAGCAATGGACGTTTTTTTGGTGCTAAGATGAGGAACGGATGACGTTGGTTGGAATATTTGCTTGTTCTTTTCGTAGTAAAAATAATAATTTTTACTACGAAAGTGCTAGTAAAACAGATAGGTACAAATTAAAAAATTAAGGCAGTACAATGGCTAGCCTTGTAGCACAGAGACATTTCTTCCAAATAAACTTTGAATGGAAAAAGTAAATAGATAGGCAGTTTGTGTTTTGCTGCTTAATGCGACATATGATCTTCAAATCGCAAGGTTGGCAACGCCCTTATGACATTTCGAGCGTCTATGGTGACGCTTACTATCAATCGGTCTGTATGTTTGTTAGCCGACCTGGTCTAATAAAAAATACATGTATAAGACAATTAATTGTAATTTAATCTAAGAAGTAAAATAAAACTCCGATTTGTTTCTCTGTATATAAAGATTGCAATTTTTTTTCAGTATATCGAGTATGTAGATATCACACAATCATATAATTTATTTTTATTTATTTATTTAACTTTATTGCACAAAATGTTACAAAATGTACAAATGGCGGACTTAATGCCAGATGGCATTATCTCCCAGTCAACCATTACACAAAACAGAAAAAAAAAATATATATATATATATATATATATATATATATATATATATATATATATATATATATATATAGTGGTGCAGGCAATATATATACAAAATAAATAAACGTGGCATACATATTTGTATAAATAAACGCAATAAATGCATATGATATAAAAAAAAATATATATGTACGAGTATATATATATACATAAAATAACGTATACCTAATATTTACAGAACTAACCAAAAATATTATCTGTAAATAAAGAAACGACAATTAAAGTTTATAATTATCACTTCTCGGTTTATACAACATAATATTAATTAATTAAACTTAAAGAAAATTATAATAACATATTTGTCTTTGTCAATGACAACTCGATTGACGCGACACGCTTACGGTGCGCGTGCAAATAAATATATTTCTTTACACATGTATATATCTTTTTAAACGAAATCAATGAAGAAACATTTATTACTCAATTTTTTGTTTGTAAGAACTGTACATTTCCAGGTAAGTCGCTTAAAGCTCTTGTGTTTTCTACAACCTTTGGCCTATGTCCTGAAGTAAATTAAGGATACCAATTAAACAAAACTAACTTTATTTGCTATTAAGATTTTAGCAGTATAAAACAATAATTGTAATATATATAAAAACAAATAGTACCTCCCCTGTACCAGGTATCGTAAGAGGTGACTAAGGTACCAGAATCGACAGATGGCTGTCCGTGCAAAAAAGTCAGCTCAAATGTACAGGGCGGGGATGGGCAGCACCTTCACCGTCGCGAAAACTGCGCTCTGCGATTGCCAACACGCTTGCCTAGCGCGGCAATTATGGGCAACACGGGGGTATGTTATGGGCAACATACCCCATTTCTTGGGGAGGCCTTTGTCCAACAGGACTTTAAATGGCTGGTGTGGTGATGATAAAACAAAAATTGTAAGAATTTCTTAATTATTTTAAAGTTATTCTCAAGCAAATAGAGTTTTCTATCTTAAAAAAACCTTACCATACTTGTAAACGTTGCTCTACACGTAGAATAAAAAAATCAGTTAAGACATTGTTAGAGATAATTGTTAGAAGGCTCGAGTCGTTTACGACATAAACGGCTGGAGTCGAGACTTCAGTACTAATGAGACTCGTGTCTGATGCACTAGCATTCCAATGAGCTTACCTAACAGCTTCAGTAACAGTATTAACACTTTCACAGCCACACAGTTATATTGGTTGTCAAAGACAAGAATACTAAAGCTATTTTAATGACTTTCATTTAGGTCTTTTAAATTTAAAAAACATTGAATGGGAGTCGTTATTGGAGCATCGGTGAGTGACGCGTGAAGTTAATCAATGGGGGATTGACGTTTAGATTGATTGTGTACCGACATAGGCCTTTGCACGGTAGTGGGAATTAGAACATAATTGCCGCACTGGGCACGTCTAAGATGCTGCTGCCCATTCCACACTGTAATATTTAAGCTGCGCTGCTTTAGATGGATATATCGCCATCTATCGACTCCGGTTCCTGAGTTACCTCTCTCAACACATGGTAGGAAGATACTATTCTTCTGTGTCGGTACCCCACTTTACTATCATTTACCGTCAGCTATTGATTCCTTATGTGACATCCGCTATGGAGGCTGGTTATTCAATTCTGTGGTCCTCAATTACGACTTGTAGCATCCGTTTTGAATTGTGACTGTAAATAAAAGTATTTATCAGTTGCTGCTCAAGTATGATGGCTGTGGTGCAAATTATAATCCAAGTTCAAAATATATATTTTGCCGCGAGGTACCGACAGATTGGAATAGTACATCCCCCTGTATCAAGTATCTTAAAAGGTGACTAAGGCACCAGAACTGCCAGATGGCGGTATATCTATCCGGAACAGTGCAGTTCAAATGCACAGTGGAGGGATGGGTAGCAGCATCCCGGTCGCGAAAGCTGCACTCTGCAATTGCCAACAGGTTTGCCCAACGCGGCAATTCTGGGCAAAATTTTCCCTTTTTTGAAGAGGCCTATTTCCAGCAGTGGACTTCCAATGGGTGGTATAATAATGATGCTGATGAAAATATATATATATATATATATATATATATATATATATATGTAAAGGCGATCAAAGGATACTTAGAGCACTCAAAAGGATCTATTTATTATATATTCAAGAAACCTGATTTGAAAATAGTAGTCAACTTGAATATTATCGCCATAATTTTGGACTTTATCGCTTTTAATTAGGCATTGGCAAAATTACTTAGCTAAAAGGGTTCAATTATTTACGTTTAGGCTTAACACTAATGCATTGCTATTATTTTGTAAATGTTCTAAATTTAAATGTAAGTATATTTTAAATAACAAAATTGGAATGTATAGGCAATAGAAACAAGTTCGTTCTTTGTGTTTTACTACTGGAGCGTTTGCAGTAGTCAAAATGTTCTGTTAGTGATCCTGACAGCACAGATGGTAGTGAGCATTCTCGTACTGTGGGCAACAGAGCAACCTACCTATGTGTCAAATTTGACGTTCAGTTTTGAACTTAATGGCTCGCATTTATAGATTAATGTCGATTGCGAAGTTTTAATAGATTTGGACAGGTTATTCAGCAGCTGTGTGTAAGTCAAGGGACGAGTTCGATCACTATCCAGGACAAACATTAATTAATTAACATTTATATTTGTATTAGGTCCGTTGTGTTTGATGTCCGTAGCCCGAGTGCATTAAACAACTTATCTCCAAGTCAGGTCAATTTATGAGATGTGATGGGAATTATTACTATAATTATAAGTATACATAAGATAGACTGTACGTGTCTCGACCAATTATAACAAAAAAGCCTACCTACATAAAAAATAATTTGTCGACGAATGTCACTATTTCTGCCCAGATTAGGAATTACATGCAAAATCTTAGGCTGTTATTTTTGCTTCTAAATGATAATCTTTCATTAAACTCTGTTTATTTGCCTAGAATAAAAACCAAGACTACATTTACCTTTGCGAATCCTCCGAATACCTTGTAGCTACAACATTGTATTTGAATCTGTATCAAGATTTTCTCGTAAAAAGGAAAGAGGTAATAAAAGTACGGTACAATTTGCAGTCCATGAAAATTCGAACTATATTTGTTACACATCCATCTATTTACTTCTGTAGGTAATCTGTATCCCGTGATAAACTCGAGAACGTCATCATCAGACCAGGCTTAGTGGCATCACCACTGCTGCACATAGGCCATCTCAAGAGATCACCAACAGGACCTTATGCATTCGGCCTGTATACAGAGCAGATTCTGTGATGTGATGAGTGATTGTCTATTCTTATGGGTGGATGTTTTTTTCTCTGTGTATCGTTGCCGTATCCATTCCAGAACCGGTATCTCGGTCACATGGTACAGGGAGAGGTATATTCTACTCTACCGGTAGTCAGCAAGCAAGCATACGGTCCGCTACTGGTTAACGGGACCGATCACTAGCGTTTCACCAATCCTGTGAACTGAAGATAATGTATCACATTTACCCAGTAATTTTACTGGCTCTTTCATCCTATTTGGCAGTAGAATTAGGTGAGAGTGAGGTACAAATGCAAAAGATCTTTGTAAGAGGTCTAACTCACTTATTTGATGTAGTTTGGCATCTGGGTGTCTGATATCCGTTACTTAAGTGCTTAAATTGACTCAAAACGGCGTCAAGTCAATGTACATATTGTTTGGAATACAATTTTTATTTATTCAGTCATTTTACAATAAATAAATAGTAGAATGTTTTGTTCCCATATTGGTCTTCTAAAAGATAGCCTTTTTTGAATCATCCACTCCTTAAAAAATGAAGAAAATCCTATAATGAAAACTTAGACTTTATTAACCCGTGATTGAGTGATTCCAAGGACTGTTTCATCTTACCAGACATTGGACCTCACGACTACATAAGTGTTTACATCAATTGAAAAAACTTATCTTTAATTTAAATTGTATTTTAATTTAAAATTTAGCATTTTTATTGCATAAAATCTTTAAAGTAATGAAGAGATCTCCATTTCTTCTTAATTGATTGCTTTAAACAATTAAAGATTGACATTTTAGTGTTTGTAAGTTTATTACCTACAACATTGAAAACATAGCGCTGACTTTTCAGCACAAAACAATCGAAAAGTTTACTCAGGCATTGGTGGCGCAGTCGACATTTGAAAGCACATCTTTCCCGGTTCAGGTCCCGTCTGACGCTTAAGACAACATAGTTTTTTTTTCTAGGAAGTCTACAATTGAAGATACATCATTTTTCACTGCATAATACCTCCAAATTTATTATTACATCAATTTCCAAATTAGCCTGGCCACAAACCAAGAGAAACCTTGCAAGCATACAAATAAAAATTTACAAAAATCTTAGCGTAACTCTGAAACAACTGCAGGCTAACTTTGTATGGCTACCCTAATGAAATCTTAATGCAAAGGGCGTATTGTGGTACACAGGGCTCTGGTTGGCCCTTCGCTCCCGCCCGCCTTAGCTATCACTCCACTAAAAGAGATATGCTATATGATATTTTCTAATATTTACACGATTACTATTTAAAATAATTTACGATTACTTTGGTAGGTTTTATGCATAGAAAATGCTGAATTATATAAAGATGATATTTACTAAAAAAAAAATTTGTCCCAGGTGTCAGGTGGTACTCAAACCCGTTGTGCTGCCGAGACTTTAAGATTTTCCGAATTGTTTCTAGCATGTTTTTTTCTAGCGACATGGGCGACCAACTTTTACGAATTTGAAGCAATCGATTTAGAAGAAATAGTTTCTTAATTACTTTAAGAGGTTTTATGCATAGAAAATGCTGAATTAAATTCAAGATAATATTTACTAGAAAGAAAAACAACTTAGCTCAGGTGTCAGGCAGGACCCAATTTATTTTTTTCTAGTAACTATCAAATTAAAACTACTATATTAACAGCGTCGAAATGCGGTATATTTAACTTTTTAAATTATTCCTTTGATTTCTCAAACTGTTCTCAAGGTAACCGCAAGGTAACCTTAAGTCAAACAACAATTGTCAGTTTATTGAACTAAGTCGACATACAAGCGTACAGTCCGCGTAATAGTAAGCGTACAGCAGGCTATAGATAGATGCTCGTAATATCACAAGGGTATCACTAGCGCATTATCAACCTTGTGCCTTAAAGATATTATATCACATTAGACAGTAACTTCACGGCCTCTCTGATCCTTCAAACCAGAACACAGCAGTGTCAACACCGCTATTTGGCGGTAAAAAATGGTGACGGTGAAGACGTCTACCTCATGATAGTTAGTATTCTACTCTATGGGTACCCCACGGCGTGTGATTATAGATGCGTTATACAATTTTAGAATGTCGTTTAAACCAGTCATCATCATTATCATGGCAGCCTTAAAAACGTCAAATGCTGAACATAGGCCTACACATGAAAGGGGGAATTTGACAAAAATTACCGCGCTAGGCTAGCGTGTGGCAATCGCATAGCTTCGCAACGAAGATGCTGCTGTCCACCCCCGTCCTATGTCGGATTCAAGCTGTTCTATTTTGGGTGGATATAACACTTAGTAGGTGCGGTATCTCCATCACCTCTTATGGGGTGGTACTATTAAACCACTCCCAGAGACAGAGTACTGTCGGTACCTAACAGTAAGCCAGTATGGCAAAGCAATGATAGCATGCGAATAAATAATATAAAAACAGTGGTTTAAGACGCATCTCTTCTACAGTGGCGTCTGAGTCTTAAAGGTCCCTTTTAGTTGGTAGCAAGAAAATGTTGACTTTGCTAATTATAGGGATGAAAGCGGCCATATCAATTGTACCGTCTTAGTGGTTTTTGGTAGCTTTTTGTCCGTTTTAGAGATAGTTTAGGGATTTATCATTTAATTTAATTTGAAGCTTACTCTGTATACAAGCAACCTGTCCTGACTTTGGACAATAGATCATATTACATTCATTTTATTTCGTCACGTCGACATTATTATTCTTAAAATGGTTACGTTTATTAAGTGCTAGCTGATGCCCGCGACTTCGTCTGTGCATAATTTGTACTTCAAGTAAACGAAAAAGTAATTTTCTCCTCCAAGCTATCTATCATTATACAAACCAATATTAATCAAAATTGATTGTGCGATTTAGCGGCGACGAGAAAATGAAAAAATAATAATATAAATACATACAACATCGCATACATTGACCTGACTCCATGATAAGTCGCTCAAAGCACTTGTGTTACGGACATGAAACAACAGAGGAATTACACGTATAATTCTTAAATATATATACAACACTCAGATATAAAACTAAAACAAATTTTATCATATAAATATTTACCGAAATCACGACCATTATAGCGCACAAGATTGAATCTCTACCATCTGCGCCAACGGGCCCGTTGAAAGATGGCAGACATTTAGTTGAGATAACTATAGCTAATTACAAACTTTTAAAATTTCGAACACGGTTGTACACATTTAGTGAGGATGAATGTCTAATACAGACGTGATGTCAAAAAGAGAATCCTACTTTCCTGTTTGCATCTGGAATATAACCTGATAATAACATAAGTGTATTAAGCGGCTCATGTCGGAGTCAGAAAAATGTATGAGATGTTATGTAAATTATTGCTATTATTAATATAGTATATAATGTATTGGAACAGTTTAAAAAAAGCTATTGTTAAAAGATTATATAAATATTTAGATTTATAAACAGCGCTCCATCCATTCAAAGATATCACGAAAAACTAACTGAAAAAGTAGCGTCAAATTAAGCCAACGTTTCGTCAAAGGGATGGTTAACCCTATTTTGCCGGGCAAACGTTACAAGCAGGGTTGAGTCTTGGGATTTGGCACAGGTAAGCGACAAGGTCCCTGGGGTCCTGGCCGGCTATCATTTTGTCCCGGATTTGGTGTAAGTCGGGAGCGGTTGGAGTTCTGCATGGAATCCGCATTTAAAAGCCGTTAAAAAGGGAAGATTTATTGATAGTAAAAATAAATTCATATAACATCACAAACATTGAACTACTTCCGAAATAAGTCTCGTAAAGCTCTTGTTTTACAGACTTTAGACAACAGAGGAATCACAAATGTAACACTTAAATAATTTAAAACACAAGCATAGAATAAACACATTTCATCATCATCATCATACCAGCCATTAGAAGTCCTCTTCCTCCCCTCTCCAAGAAAGGGAATTTCTTTTCCGTAATTGCCACGCTGGTCAGGCTGTTCACAACGGATGCTGTTATCCACACCCTGTGCATTTGAACTACACTATTTCAAATGGGTATACCGCAATCTGTCGGTGCTGGTACATCAGTCGCCATTAACTATACCTGGCACAGGAGGAGGTACTATTCTACTCTATTTTAAACATATTTAGTCATCATTAATAAATATTTGTCTTGGGTGTAGGTGAACCGCACGACCATTGGCACTCAAGATTGGAGAATTACCGTATGCGCCATCAGGCCCGTCGTAAAGTTTCAATATTGTATGTTAAATTTCAGACACACGCCACCCTCCACAACTTGTTCCACTATGGCGACAGATGTTGGAGAAAAGGTAAAATAATTTAAGATACTATCCTTGGGATTTTTTGAGCCTCGGAAGCAGTCAGCTTGATAGGTCTAATGTCAAAGGGCTTTTAATCGGAGTTAGGGAAACGGAAGTAGGCATTCTTGGAAGTGAAGTGAAAACGCTATTTAAAAGAGGCTAGACAATACTTGAATAATCTTTAAATATTTGGAATCAAAAGGTATCTGGTTTAAAATATTTACAATCGAAATTTTTGATAAAATATGGACTCCGATTAAGCTGGGAAAACTTAAAAAGCATTTTTATAAATTAATTCCGTTGGTGCAAAAGCGTCCTATCTTGGACGCCAAAGGTCATGGATTCGATTCCCACTCACGAAAAATATTTATATGATGATATTCGTGTTATTATTTATTATGTCATATTTTACATTTATCTATGTTATTCAGAATACTTTGTAATTATACAGATTTTATTTCTTTTAATTAAATAAATTCATGTTACACGTCATACATTGTCCTAGCCTATTTAGAGATCAAAATTAAAATTATTTCATTTGACAAGATCACATCTGATAATTCGCTAACCAATACTTTTATATGTCTTTTATATATTTAATGTCTTTTTCTTATGAACTAGGCAGGCAAAAATAGGGCCATCAGTCCAGAAAAATACAAAATAGGGGTAAAAAATCGGCGTCGAGCAGCGAAAACCTGCTTAAGCAACATTTGTTTCTTATACCATGAATAGAATCTACTTATTTGTCGTATTTGATGAGAGTGCTCAATGTAATGACTCGTAAATTTCTATACAATACAAAAATGTACGAAAACCTATTTGAGAAACTAAAGAATAAAACAGTACAAAATCTAAGGAAAGCACTGGGGTCTTTCTTTTCTCAATTACTTCCAGATCTGTCATAAAAAATATAGTTTACACGAAGGCAACCCTACAAGCGATCTCTCGTTCCTGAATTCAGCCTAAAATCCGATTTATTCAGCATCATACGGTAAACGAAAGCCTTCGACCGACCACAGGCATATTATATTACCTGTTGCGATTCCCCAAATTTCTCTTTTCCTCGGAAATACGTCATAAGAAGAATGATTGTATTTTCGTTATACCCCAAATATTTACGGCCGTTGGTTGGCTAATAATGTAGCGTTTCTTGTTCCTTAGCGTTAATTTATTAATCCCTAATGTGCTGTTATCTTGTACCTTTGTGTAGTTGATTTGGAATAATTTTCTACATTTTCTTACTTACACTAAACAAATTGATAATTAATAGGCGGTGAGAGTAAAAGTTATAAAATATGTGTTTCCATGAGGCAGAGTGGAAAAGTACTTCCCTTTATACTAGATGTTGTAAGAGACGACTAAGGTACCAGAACTGACAGATGGCGGTATATCCATTCGAGACAGTGTAGCTGAAATTCATTAGGTTGGGATGGGCAGCAGAATCCCCGTCGCGAAAGTAGCGCTCTGCGATTGCCAACATGATTGCCCAGCAAGGCAATTATGAGCGAAATTCTCCCTTCCTTTTGGAGCCTTTATCCAGCAGTCCATCGATAGCTAAAATGAGGATGGATATTTTTTATATATAAGCCCTGAAGTACCGGCAGAGTCAAGTGAGGCATGATGTCGATCGAGCCGATAGATGTCGGTATATTCATCCGGAACATTGTAGCTCAACAGTACAGGGCGGGGATGGGCAGCAGTGTCTTAAGCGTAAAGTTATACTCTGCGATTGCCAACACGCTTGCCCAGAACGGCAATTATGGGCGAAATTACTCCTTTCTTGAGGAGGACTTTGTCCAGCAGTAGACTTCAAACGGCTGATGTGATGATGATGATGTATTAGGAACTAGCAGCGCTCCGCGATTTCTCTCGCGTAGTTCCCATTCCCGAGCCAATATTAAAAGTGGCCTAAGTTAAGTACTTGAGGACAGCTTTTCGCAAGTAAAACTCCCATTTTAATCGGTCCAGCCGTTTCGAAGTTTACCTCAAACAGACAGACAAAATATTAAATAGCTCATTTTTTAAGTACCGTACATACTTTTATATGCTTATTTTAAAATAACTGTTCCTATTCGAATTATGAACAGATGCTTAAACTTTCTTTATGTACCTAAGTATTAAAAAAGAAGTTTCTGTTTGCACTTCAAACAACACGGTGATAAGTAGATTTGCAGACGAAACTTGGCAGGCGCTTGGAGAGCGAACGACATTTAACGTCATATTGTGGACAAACCTTTATCGCCAGAAATTTTTGAATGAAAGTGACAATCATATATTATTACAAACTTTCGCGTTTATAACATCAGCAAGTTTGATAATCAAATTAAATAAGATTATTATAGAGACAATAACAGTAATAATAAGAACCGTAAGGTTCTGGAATGGAGACTGCATACCAGCAAGCGCAGTGTTCGACGTCCATTCACAAGGTGGACAGACAATTTTAATAAAACCGCAGGATCGCGCTGGACACAGGCCGCATACGATCGGTCCTATTAAAATCATTGGAGAGGATTATGTCCAGCGGCGGACATTTTGTGGCTTATGTGATGATGCTGATGATTACAGAGACATTAAATTAATTTTAATATGTCGTGACAACAATAAAAAAGGGAAGTGTTTGGACATGTAGACAGGATGGATGAAAGTAAAATGACTGCACAAATATGTAGAGCAGAAGAAAATGGAAAAGTAGGTATAGGACGATCGAGACGAACATATCTTAACCTGGTACAAAGGTATAAAAGAAGAGCCAGGTCAGAAGTGCCAATATTAAACGAGCGTGTATGAAAGGACTAATGCGAGTAAGGGAAGCAAAAGTATGCCAAGATCGGAACAAGTGGAGATCCATAGTCTCTGCCTACCCGGATGGTACAGACGCGTGATGTATGTATGTAATTAATTTGCTTGCACCACCATAATGACTATTTGATTAATTTTTTACTATAAAATATAGGCAGAAGAAACAAACACTTGACTCAGATAAGCGAAACCAATTACATATTAAACATGCTCACCTCACATTCTCTCACAAAATCGTTCTGTTTAACTTTTCACTTTACATTCTGAATTTATATTCGACACCCCTTGATATCGCGAGTTCAAAACTAAGTAAACGAAACTGACAATAATGCCGTTTGCACTCGAACTTTGCCGGAGGAACTTACACGACACATTTGAAGTTCAGGTGGCGTCAGGAGTTGGCGTGCTTCCCCGACCATATTTGGACAACGTTTGGAGTTGTATTCTTTGCAGATATTGAGATATATATTTATTAATTAAAAAAAATTTATACGAGTTATCCCAATTACAAAATTATGAAGTTGTAACCGAAATTATTTTACATCGAGCTTAATTTTAATGATTTAACGTTGTTGACAAATACGTCAAGATCCGGGTGAGACATAAGGAGTGCGTTAAGTGCCTGCTACGTGCGGCATAAAGGTGATTGCGCACGCGCTACAGTACGACATGGTAGAGGCGCAAACAGCCGATGTCTTCGTCCGGATCGCTCTGCACGAGCTCTCCTGGGTACCAGAGAATTCATCCCCAACATTCCCAGCAAGAATTCATTGCTATTTTTGTACAAAAACAAATCTTAATTTCTAGGAAATATTATAATTATTTATGTAACTCATTAATAATTGTCTTATCTTTGTAAGATTTTGCTGTGTTTTTAGTTACTGCTTATTGTAATATTTTATTATTTTTTTTTAGTATTGTTGTTCTTTACCTTACTTAATTTCCATTGCCTACTTTTGTTTTTGTTTAGGAAAAACCATCAGCCTTGTTATATTTTTATTTACTATGTTTAAGTTGTTTATAAATACGCCGTTGGCTTTTTGAAATAAATAAAATTATAGAGAGTAGCTTCGCGACGGGGATGCTGTGGTCCATATCCATCCAGGTCCCGTCTACACATACTACAAGTGGTACTTTTTTATTTTGCCGGTAGCCAACAGCTAATTACTAAGAATAATAATATATTAAAAAAAAATTCTTGGTGTTGTTTAATAGTATGTAATAAACACTTTTTTTATACATTTTTGCTTTTCAATTCAATTACTCCTTTTTTGTATAGAACGAAAATTATATATCATCTGTATATTTATATTAGGGTTACGTTTTATGTATAAAATGGGTCATAAAGTACTGTAAGTTTAGGAGCATTAGAAAAGGGTCCTAAAATTAAGCCCTGTGGTATTCTAATTGTAAGAAATGGCACCAGTAATCACCTTCAACTTTTATATTCTCTTTGGATTTTATTTAAAAAATTAGACTAACAATTTTTTGGGGTTCCTTATGCCCATGGTTTTGGCATCATACACACACACTAGCAAGCGATAAAGTGTTATTATTTTTTAATAAATTTGGGGTTTACGGGAAATTATTTAAAATTAAAATTTACCTAAAAGGGAAATGCTTTAATGAGATTTGTATTTATGTGCGTTTGTAATAAATAAACTCAAAAACAACTGGTTTAATTTAGAAGATCTTTCATTATTCATTCATTCATATTCATTCATATTATTAGAAATCGCGGAGCGTAGATAGTTTTCCATAAACTCGAAACTAGAGTTATTATGTCCTTATCATATTCATCATTATAGCATATGAAAGTCCACTGCTGGACATTGTCCCCCCCAAGGAATGGGGAATTAGGCCCATAATTGCTGCGCCAGGCAAGTATTTTGACAATCGCAGAACGCAGCTTTTACGGTGGGAATGCTGCTGCCCATAACCATCATATGTATTAGAGCTACACTGTCTCGGATGGATATACCATTATAAGTGGATCTGGCACCTTAGTCGCCTCTTTCGATAGCTAGTGTAGAGGGACGTACTATTCTACTCTAGTACCACAGGACACTCGGTACCTCACAGCTTTATCATATTACATAAAAGCTTTTACGTACAAGGTCTTTAAAGGGCATTTATTGGTAAATATATATATCAATAGACCAGGTCAATAAACAAACATGGAAGCCAATAGTAAGCGTCACTGTAGGCGCTCGTTATATCACAAGGATATACTCGTATATAACGCGGTGCCATCTTTGTGACTTGAAGATATTATGTCACACTTCCCAGTAATTTCTGACTCTCTTCAAACCGGAACACACCAATATGAACACTGCTTTATGGCGGTAGAAACAGGTGAGGGTGAGGTACCAATGCAGCGATCTTTGTATATACCTCATGTAAATGTTCATATGCTAGTCTATAATCGATCCTGGAGAGCGGAATTGTTCGTAAACCACAAATATACAGAAATGCAACCGCCTCAGTCTGTGAACAAGGGAATGCGTTAGCCTTTGTGTTGCTCCTACAGCCTGCATTGGGATCTTCATACAATTTGGTTAGTGTTTGAGGTATTTGGACCTCAGGGACTATAACAAAGGTGTTATAACAATTATATATATCGAATAGCCAGAAATACCAAATTAATGCTTTAGGTAATTGCTAGCGGTATAGTATATAATCTCCATATATATCAATTTTACATGACACGGAGTTTGTCTGAGATGAACCGATTTTAATATCTTTTTGATTACCGTGACACTGTACAGCTTGATCCAGCTTGAGAAATATTGTATGTTTTTTCGTTATACCACGTTGACAAACAAGCATACAGTCCGCGTGATAGTAGTGGTCACCGCAGTCTATAGAGGCTCCTAATATCACGAGGATATCTAGCGTATTACCAACCTTGTGACTTGAAGATATTATGTCACATTATCTAGGAACTTCACTGCCTCTCTCGCCTTTTAAACTGAAACGCAGAAATGTAAACACTGCTATTAGGTAGATAGGATAGTTTATAAATTAATTTACTGTCGTAATGTTTTTTTTATGATAATCCTAGGGCTATACTTAGGGTAGAACAACGTCTGTTGGGTCAGCAAGTCTATATATACAATTAAACAGTTGCATTTTCTAGTGAGTCCACGCACCAGACATGTCCTGAATAAAGCTAAATAAAACTGAATTTGTAGAGCCTGCGTAGGAAGACAAGAAACAGTCACTCATGTGACCATGGACTATCTTGAGCTCTATAACTATAAGTAATAAATAAATAAAGTCACATAACATCTCATACATTGACATCTCATACATGGTAAGTCGCTTAAAGCACTTGTGTTATGGTTATCAGAAAACAGGGATATCATACATATTATGTAATAATACCAAACGTAAATACGTATATCATATAAATGTTTACTTTGGATGGGAATCGAGCCCACGACCTTTGGCGCATAAGATATGGGCACTACCATTGAATTGCTGCGCTTCTTGGAAGAACTGGTCTTGCAAGAGTAAGGCCAGCAGTCAAGAGTCACGCATAATAGGTTCAAAAAATGCGTCGAGTTTGGAAACCTAGTCCATATTTTATCTATCTATGTGTATATTTACAAATAGAACTAGAGTGTCTGTTCATAAATACATTGTATCTAGAAATATCACGAAATTGTGTCTCCGTTTGTCCTATTTTAAACGACGTTTCCGGAATTTCAACGGAACATTCAAAGGCTAATAGCTATGTTAGAAGTTGTAACTCAGGCTACTTTTATAACTTGACAGGAAATATAAATATAAGGGTGAAGTAGCGTAGCGCTGATAACTGTAAAATAAATAAGGACCAGAAAAAATATTAGGAATTTTCGTTTCCATATGCGCTTATATCAATAATGATGACAATTAATTTTCAGAACATCTCATATGATCACGAAGTCAAGACAATGACAATGACGATGTTGTGTGAATGGCTGTTTTTCTTGTTGTCAGTGATATTTTTAATAAATATATTCTTACTACATTTCATTTGTTTATTATTATTATTTATTTAATCTGCCTGACGGTAAAAAACCGTATTTTCCTAACGACGCATCCGCCCAAGGACGTGAAGTTATTTTTTGTTTCAGTTAAAGCGTTCTCTTTTTTATTCCTGTTATTCAGAATTGATAAATGGAATTCTTAAGACTGCTATTTATTTATCGTGAAGGTTCATACCAAGGACAAACATTTGTATGAGGAGCATGTGTATTTGTGATGTGCCTGGGCGTTATATGTATTTAAGTATTAACTTGCGATATATATATATTTATTTATATCTATTAAAACATTATTTATTATTTTTGTTTTTTTTGTTTTGAACCGCCTTGGTCCCTTTTCTGCTTTGCCCCATGGTTGATTGTTAGATAATGCCACGTGGCATTAAGTTCGCCGTATGTACATCAATCCATATATATGCAAAAAGTTACACAAATAAATAAACAAGTGCTTGTCTAATAAGACTTTAATTCCAGAGGAGGGGGCGAGGTCGCTCGTTAATGAGCGACCTTATGCCCGAATATACCTTCGTAACCCGCGGGACTGATGGCGATCACGAGGGCGTCTTTGAATCCGACGACTTAGGCTCGGGTGACGATCGAGCAGGGCAGTTTTGTTGTTTGCAAAATATGAGGACTGAGTGAGCCTTGCTGCCGAACGTTGATGTTCAGATTTAATTATACAAATTATAATATGGTTCATACCATGAAGTATCGGTAGATAAGAAGAGTAAATCCTCTGCACCTGATATCGTAAGTGGTAACTCAGACAACCGACAGGTGACTATATCCATCTGAAACAGCGCAGTTTGAAACTACAGGGTAGGGATGGGCAGCAGCATCCTTGTCCCGCAGTTGCGCTCTGCAATTTCCACCACGTCTGCCCGGCGTGGCCTTTATGGGTAGAAATCCCCCTATCTTGGGGAGGCTTGTTTCCTACAGTGGATATTTATTACTGATGTGATGGTTTTTAACTGTTCACATGTTTTTTTTTATGGTCTCGCTTGTTCAAGGAAAAAATTTCGATATAAAAAAGATGCTGGAGGCTGGTTTAATTATTTTTCTATACCGAAACAGCGAATCATTTATTTACTTTGAAGTTTCTAAAATATATATATTACAAAATAGTTCAAAGCTTTGATTATTTGGTATGAATAAGAATAACTTTATAATATTACTGATTGCTAAATAATTGAAGCTGAAAACAATTGCTCTGTAACGCGAAATTATTAAGGTAATGTCTTTATTATGATAAAATAAGAATCACTTTGACTGTCATTGAAATATTTATTGATGTACAATCAATCCCTACTAAGACAGGTCTGATGGCGCAGAGGGTGGTATCACTATCTTGTGTGCCAGGTTCGTGGGTTCAATCCCCACCTAAGACAAACATTTGTATGATGATATTTATGTTTGTTCTGTCTGACTATAGTTTAGGTATTAATTAAATATTTGTATTCCTCTGTCGTCTGATGTCCGCAACACAAGCTATTTAAGTGACCTATCTTGGGGCCAGGGTACTGTTGTAGATGTTGACCCGCCTTGATTTCAAATAATAATTTGATAGAAGGAAAAGTGTTGTTTCGTTCAGAAGGAGGAAACAGAAATTAAATCCGGCACGTACAGAATTATTAATTTTTAATTGCACTACCATTATTTTTCACTTGCCTCAAGGAAAATCGAACTAAAACGCTGAATGGAGAAGCCGCATTATATGTTATAGATATTGCTACTGTCGTGAGGTAATGACAGAATAAAATAGTACCTCCCCTGTCCTAGACGTCTGAAGAGGCGACTAATGTAGAAGAACTGATAGATGCCGGTATATCCATCCAAAACAGTGTAGCCCAAATGCACGGAGCTGGATGGGCATCAGCACCCCGGAAACAAAAGCTGCGCACTGCGATTGCGAATACGCCTGCCCAAGCAGCAATTACGGACAATAATCCATCCAGTGCGTGGACTTTCAATGGCTGGTATTATGATGACGACTGGCCACCCGGCCTGGCTTCAAAATATAATCAGTTTTGTTTATATCAACGTTGACACCTGTAAGACAGAAAAAAGTGTTGTTTTGTTAAAGAAATGAAAATATAAAATTAAATTACATTTCTTTTTCACTTGACTTAAGGAAAATCTAAAAATAAATTGTAATAAGCATAAGCTTTAACATTCAAGCTACTAGCGCGATAAAACCAATAACCCGAATGCATTTTGAGCAAATAAATTTGCCAGTCGGTAGTACACCGTTCTCTTGTGTTCTATATACATATATCTCATTTGGAGGGTTATTACGTTTCCACCACATTTTACGTCGACAGCCCACTATTAATCTTGATTCTCTGCATCATGTCTTATTATAATAAAATACTATCCTTTTCGGCTTCCGTGTGAACAGGAGTTGGTTTTTTTTAAGGTAAAATAATGCCCTGTTCGTAATGTTAAATGTAGATTGGGTCTTGGCATTTTTTTATCACAATAAAATGCGATAGATTTTTTTTTATATTAAGTAGACCTACAGGTAAAGGTCAGTAAGCTGCGGTAACCGGTTATCATCAAGCGGACCACATGCTTGTAAGGTACCTTTGTGGGATAAAAATAAATGTTGAGGTATTATACAAAGGTCATCTGAATTGGTACTTCACTCTCCCCTATTTTTACCACCAAATAGCAGGGTGTGTTAAGGTTTGAAGGGTCAGAGAGGCAGGACAATTGCTGAGCAATGTGATATAATAGATTGAAGTAAAAAGGTAAGCAACGCGCTAGTGATATCCTTCTAGTATTACGTGCGTCTATAGGCTGCAGTAACGCTTATTACACAGACCGTATGCTTGATTTTCGAACGGGTGTAAAAAATCTACCTGTTAAGCCATTACGGAGTTAAAGACTAACACACATAATATACAACCGTCCATAAATGTAGTTTCAAGTTTAAACTAGTAAGATTATAAGAAATTTTTCAAATAGGAAATCAAACAATAAATTATTTGTAACAAGTAAATAATATTAAAATTGTCATGGGTCCGATGGCGTATATAATAGCATCACTACCAAAGGCTGTAGGTAAGATTACCTATAAGATAAATGTTTGTATGAGGATATTTGTGTTTTATTCTGCCTGGGAGTTAAATAAATAAATATATATATATTTTTAAATAGTGCATTTGTGATTCCTTTGTTGTGAGTTCTTTAAACGACTAATCACGGAGTCAGGTGTATAAGATGTTATACAAATGTATAATTATTATTCAATAATAAATATCTTAATCAACAAATCAGACATTTCACAGATATCAGGCAACATAGGAATCACAAATACACACATGTAAATGAACATTCAATACCCATATACAGAACAAACACAAATATCCATTATTTGAATGTTTGTACTGCGTGGAGTTCGAATCCACGACGCTTAACTCATGACATAGAGACACTACCGAATAGGTAATTGAATCGATTGTTCCAGAGCATAATTTACTCTTATTAACTGAAAGAGAATTCTTCTCTCTCTAATATTGGCCGTTACGTCATCGCGGTAAGACGGGTGGAGATTGACATCACCTAAAAGCCTTCCACATCACAATATAACAAATCCAAGTGCCGCCTTCCTATCTAATTTCGACTGGAGATATTATTGATTGGCTTGATCTTGGAAACTCGTCACGTCTGGTAGTGGAAGGCACAGTAGGTGTGATAGACAGTTAACCAACTGCGATTGAATATGTTGCTATAGTATAGGGTTATTCGAAAAATGAAGTAAAGAGGTTTGTAATGTCTGTGTTGTAAAGTTAGGCTGCGGTAGCCGGTTATTATCAAGCGGTCCGCGTGTTTGTAAGCTACCTTTGTGGAATAAAAAAAAAAGGTCAGGTATTACCCTTACACATGGTCGTCTGCATTGGTACCTCACTCTCATCTATTTATTCCATCAAACAGCAGTGTTCACATTGATGTGAACATTGCCGCATTGAGAAGTGAGTGAGGCAGTAAAATTGCTGGGTAATGTGACATAATATCTTCAAGTCACAAGGTTGGCAACGCGCCAGTGATAATACGAGCGTCTATAGGCTACTAGAACGCTTACTATCACGAGGACTGTATGCTTGTTTGTCGACTTGATCTAATAAAAAAGGAATGTGGACTAATTTTAAAGAGCCGTGTGCTACCGGTATAGTAGAACTTTACTTATGTGCTAGATATCGCAACAGGACCGGAACAGTAGGGCGGGGATGGGTAGGATGGGCACACATATTGCAGTACATTAATATTATTTTAAGTAAAATATCTCCAGGGTGTATTTCCTGCGATTTATTATGGGATATATATTTATATGTCTTTGTTATATAAGTAACTATATTTTTACATAAATTATAAATATAAGTAGCTATATTAATATTAAATGCAATAAAAGATTTCAAATTTTATTGTCTTCATATACTTTCTTAATAAATACAAACTAATTTTATGAAATACAAATAAAACATTTATGATTGCTGCATTTCTAACAGAAAATGCGAAGCTCAAATGCAGTTAGGTGGGGATGGGCCGCATATTATTTTAAGTAAAATTTGTCGTAAGTTTTGTCCTGGTGTTTTCACGTGTGAATTTGGTAAGTTACGTTCACTCCTCTGTATTGTGGTCTTAACATTATATTTAATAGCAACATCTATAGGGTCCCTCCATAAGGCTCGGGCATCTTATCTAGGCTTATAACCTTGACACTGTTGACCTAACTTTCTGATGTTCAGATAAATTGAAAACTAATCTTCGTCTGCGTTATCTATCACCTTCACAAGCTATTACTTTCTATGATATTTTTATCAATATCTTCATGCAGATCGAAATTGCGTGGTCACTATAAAAATAAAAGTCTGTATTGTATTACAGTTGCTAGATCTAAAGTAAAAACATTTGATCGGTTTTAACATCTCACAAAGGTCAACTATGATCATAAATAATAAAGCCGTGAGGTACCGGCAGATTAAACTAGCGCTCCTGTTTTTGGTGCCGTAAGAGGCGACTAAGGTACCTGAACTGATAGATGGCGGTATATCAATCCGCCATAGTGTAGCTCAAATACACAAGACGTGGATAGGTGGCACCATCAACTTCGCGAATGCTTCGCTCTGCGATTCAGCGCGGTAATTATGGTCTTCCTTGGAGAGGCCCATGTCCAGCAGTGGACTTCGAATGGCTGTTATGATATATAATAAATTCCCACAACATTTCATACATTGAGATAAGTCGCTTAAAGCACTTGTGTTACGGATGCTATCATCATACCAACTATTGGAGTCCACTGTTGGATATGGGCCTCCCCAAGAAAGGGGTAATTTTGCTCATAATTTTCGCGCCGGGCAAGCGTATTGCCAATCGCAGAGCGTTGTTTCAATACTGCGATGGTGTTGCCCATCCCCGCTCTGAACATTTGAGCTACACTATTACGGATGGATATACTACCATCGGTCGGTTTTTGTACCTCAGTCGCCTCTTTTGACACTTGGTACAGGAAAGGTACTATTTTACTTTGCCGGTACCACACGGTCACTGCAATCATCATCATCTTCATCATACCAGTTATTGAAAGTCTACTGCTAGACATGATCTCTCTTAAAAAAAGTAGGTTTTTTGCCCATAATTGCCGTGCTAGACAAGCGTGTTAGCAATCGCGGCAGCTTTCGCGTCGGGGATTTTACTGCACTATATCGGATGGATATACCGTCATCTGTCGGTTCTGGTACTTTAGTCGCCTCAATCTCAATTTACCGTAAGCCAATTCTACTTTGAATTACTTAACTAATAAATACGTATTGTTTTCTGTAATAAAAAGAGAAAATCATTAAGGCAGAAATTAAATTTCGTATAAAGCATTATTAAACCATTAATAAGTTATTTTATTACAAATCTAGGACGCAAAAGTTTTAGAACATAAAACATTTAAACGTTATTCTGTATAAAAATAACGTTATGAGAAAATTGTATTTATTAAGATGTCGGTGGCATGCAGTTTGAACGAGAAGCTAAAATCTTGCATGGAATATAAAAATGTACGATGTATAAAAGTCAATAAAGTTAATTACTTATATTAACTTAATAAATATTAATACAACCTAAAACATAACCCAAAACATCGACATTGAGTAAACTAATAATTGTTATTTGCAATTTAATATAACACAAAATCAAAGTGTACTTGCAATGTTCCTAACAGAATTTTAACGACAAACTAATTTATGTCAGAGAATTCTGCTCTTCGACAACATCAAAGCAACAATAATAATCAAACAGTCTGGTGGTTATATGAAACGGGAGCTTGTTGTGAAACAGACATATTTGATGATAAAATTAATTCGAGAAGTTTCAAATTTATGTCCATTCTCGCGACATTACATTACTTAATCACGTATCTAATTTGCCGTAGTAACTAATAATTAGACGTAATAAAAAAAAGGTCATCTGCGTTGTACTTTAGTCTCACCTTTTTCTACCACAAGGTTTGGAAAGTGAAATTTCTGGGTAAATAATAATATCTTCAAGTCACAAAATTGCCAACACGCTACTGATTTTCTAGTGATAAAATGAGCGTCTATAGGCTGCGTGACGCTTACTATCACGTGGTCCGTATAAGTTATTAGTCGATGTAGTCATATAAAAAATGGGATCCCAGCAGAGTAGATTATCAGGTGTAGAGAGATGCGATTGTGTTGCCGAAACCGACAGATGGCGGTATATCCACATGACAACAGGGTAGGGATAGGCATCAGTAGCTTCGTGGCGAATGTGCTGATGCCTATGATTTGCTTACTGATATGTGGCCTCCATTCCAGAACCTTTCGACTCCATCATCCATCCATGTCGGTAACTCTAAGTCTTATCCGGATCTCCTAATTCCTGAATCGATCGCGCAAAAAGATTTCTCCTCCAATTACTGTTCGAATTTGTGTATGGTATTGTAATGTTAAATCATTTACATTTTAATACTCGTACATTGGTACTGGATTGTATTGAAATTAAACATGCATAATATAATATATATTAGTCAGTGGTTGGTATCTTTTTATTAGTTTTTCATTGCGAAATAAAATAATCCTGTTTTTTAAATTTAATTAAAAACAACTATTGTTGTATTTTTAAGAGGAGAAAACGGACGTTAAAATAGACTTTTCACTTCATGTAATTACTTGAATGCCCGCGACTTCTTCCGCGTGGAATAGTGACATGGGGGGGGGGGGTATATTTACCTTGACTCTCCAACACTAAAATGATTTTTCATATTGCACGAGCGGTTCCTGAGAAATCTTTAGCTTTATAATTTTAGTATAAATTACTATTGACAAATGACGTCTAAAAAAGTATTGTCAGAAAAAAATATAAGTCGTCCTTAAGATGCGTTAAATTAATTTAATCTATTTAAGTCAAAAGAAGAGATATAAAGTTGTTGGCTATTCTGAAGTGGGAAATAATAGTCCTTTGGCTGTTTTTGGGGTTTAGTAAGGATATGCTGAAATTTTTTATTATTTATTATTACCCAATTGAAAAATGTGTTAACCTTTATTTAAAATTTTACCTCATAATAATACTCAACACCTCATACCTGACCTGACTTCGAAATAAGTCGCTTAAATCGTTTGTGTTACGGACACCAGACAAAAGAGGAATCTCAAAAATTCAAATGTTATAGGTTTGTCCTAATTGCCACTGCCTCTTTCACTGCCACTTGCTGATACGCCGGGTTGTCAGTAATTTTGGTTCTTTCACGGATTTTCTCATTCCTGATTCGATCACGTGATGCATCTCCGAGTATTACCCTCTATATGGTTTTATATTTAATAATAAATTCAATTGTGGGAATTTAGTATCGGAGTATATGATACATTGCCCCGACTCCGTAATAGGTCGCTTAAAGTGCTTGTGTGTTGTGTGTGTGCCAGAGAACAGAGGAATCACAAATATTTTACATAAATACATATATTTAACACCCAGACGCAAAACAAACACAAATATCATGATATAAATATTTGCCGTTTGTGGGACCCACGGCCCTTGGGGCACAATGTAGGATCACTAACATCTGCAACATCGGGCCTGTCACCTAACCATTAATTAGGCAAAACTGGTGAGCTGAAAATCAACCACGTGCCGTGCCAACTAGCGTCATGGCATTACTCAGAATTTTTACTGCTTCAAAACTTCAAGGTATAAACCAATCATTGACAATGTCAGTAAACTTGACCGGAATGACCTTGACCGGCAAATTTCAACCAACCGTAATGCCTGACCCCCACTTTGACGCTGCAAAATAACAGATCCTACAAACTAAACGCATCTATTGTTCCTTAATTCCGCTGTTGTGTTTTCCTCAATTTAAACTCATTGTCCCCTGAGATTTTCACTGAGTCCCTCAGAATTAATGGCCTCCTTTCAAGGCTTGATGTTAAGTTATTTTAGCTTGAAATGTGAAATGCGCCAACTATTTACTACAATTAGATATTGAAAATTATAATTATTTATGACTGTAGAACACCGCTGGTCATATCTTATCCAAAATTTATTTCCTATAATACAGGCTTACCTTAACTGGGAGGCAGAAAAAAGCTGTTAGCTTTAACTGCTGCTTACAGCATTGTAACATAGTTTTGTACTCTAAGATGTTTGTGTGGACAATACATTATTATTATTTTGTTTGATTTCAATTTCTCAAAACACTGTGGGTGTTTCGGTATATAACCAAAATTCACGGGCTTAGCCCAAGTAAATTTCAGTATTATGATATGGGGAAGGAGTGTCATCCTGCAAGGACTTTCGGACAATACGGCAGGTGTTAAGGATTGCCGCTTTCTGCATAGTGATGTAAATGCTTTCAGGTAAGCCAAGGGTTCGTAAGGCATTAAGTAGTTGCTAAGGAATGGCACCTGTGCTTGAATATTATTATTATTAAAGGCATGGCACTCTATGTATTCAGAATGGTATAACGCTATCTATTGGTACCGATACCGCCTCGCCTTTAGAGTTACCTTTTACGACTTCTGGTACATAGGGAAATACTATTAAAGTCTGCCGGTGCCCCACCTTCCTTCCCCGTTGCTTCCTTCCTGACACTTTCCTTGCTTACTTCACATTAATTAGTCTATAATTACATTTTTTTTTGCAGCTACTGTTCGTAACAGTGACGCAATCTTCATTAGTAAAACATCATTCTATGAAGCATGTTTATTTGATACTAACTTTGCAACCCCGTTTTACTCTTTTTTATGTAATACAGTATACTGTTTATTATAAACCCGCCAATATTGACCAACCGCTTAGTATGAAATATATATGTGTAATGTTTAGTTTTTATAAAAAATGTTCGGTAACATGGTCGGATTTAATGACTTCCCTTAAAGCGGATATAATGTATGTAGCTTGTTACGACCTATTTTAAGAAACGATCTCCAGTTGTAGTAACTGACTTGATTCCTAACAATTTTTATTTTCGTGATCATACCCACTTATCTGTGTGAGTACGTTGGGCGAACGCGTGCCTCGTTTTGTCGATTTTTCATTATTTACAAAGGCTTTGTAATATGTCTCCTTTATTAAACTTACAAACCTAAACCTTACAAAATAACCGCTTTTTGTTACATGCATATGAGAGTTTAAACGGTACACTTACAAAATAATAATATTTTACAATTTTGGTCTTATGTTAATGAGACTTTCATTGGCTGATGATAGATAGCTGACGTAATGAGAAATAACTTAGGCGATATCACATCACGCTACCATGAGAATAGGAGCGGAGCATCCATAAGAAATGTAACAAATAATTGCGTTTTAAGAGCTTTCAATGCGTGCACTGCGTGAAAGCTTGTCGTTTTTTTAAGAAAATATGCCGCCAAAATTTTGCGTTGTAACGAATAAACTCAGAAATTATTTTACTATAAAATAAAACTATTTAAAAAATGGAAATTTACATTATTATCATATAACATAAGCTGCGCCCTGCGGTTTCACCAGCGTTAAGTTGAAGAACTTTCATACTAACTTTGCACCCCCTTTTCAGGGTTAGAAGGAATTAATTTTCAAAAAAATATCATATACGTGGTTCATGACTTTTCAAAAAAAGTCTATACTGCATGTCACTTCTTTAATTGCATACTTTATTTTAAGGTTTTATTATTATTTTTTCTATCTTATTAAAGCAGATCGACACACAAGCATTCAGTCCTCGTAATAATAAGCATCACTGCAGCCTATGGACACTCGTTACATCACAAGGATATCACTAACGCACTGCCAACCTGTGACTTGAGGATACTCAGTAAATTCACTGCCTCTCTCACTCTTCAGACTGGAATACAGCAATGCGACACTGCAAAGTTCTTGATGGCATCTCTTAGGTATAATATAGATTACCCATTTTTAATCCTTAAATTTTTATTGAAGCTGAGAGTTATGGGCTGAGTAGAATAGCACCCTTCTGTATCGGGTATGAGGCGACGAAGGTACGAGAACCGACAGATGTCGGTTTATCCAACAGTGAAGTTCAAACGCCGAGGGTAGAGATGGGCAGCAGCTGCAATTGCCTATACGCTTGCCCAGCGTGGCAATTATGGGCAAAAAATCCTCCTTTCTTAGAGAGGCCTATGCCAAGCATTAGACTTCAAATGATGACGATGATAATGATCCTTATTGCACCCATGCGAAGCCAGGGCGGGTTGGTAGTTTAAAATAATCCAATGTGATTGCATCACATAGATATACCGTTATGTGACGAGTCTATACTTTAACATAATATTGCCCGGGACTTTGCTTGCGCAAGATTAGTTTGTACGATGATGATACGATATATGTATGTAACGTTTATCTTTTTTGTATATATATATATATATATATATATATATATATATTGTCTGCACCACTATTTTTTTTCTGTTTCAGATAATGGTTGACTGGGAGATAATGCCAACTAGAATTAAGTCCGCCATTTGTACATTGTAATATTTTGTGCTATAAAGTTCAATAAATAAATTAGTTAAGCCTATTAACTTTTACGAGCAATAAAAGGTAGGTAATCATAGGTAGGAGTTGAAAGGATGGATCCTTATACATGCCAAAATTTATTAAAATTAGTTTTGCAGTTAATTTAGACAATGATTAATTCAGACAGTGGGGATGTTAATCACAGATTGCATGCATCTCGAATATAACACGATGTGTAGTAGTTGCGGATGGAAATTGGCAGCATAGCAAATCCTATCAAAAATGTGTTAGCCTTTATTTCATCTGTACTCAAAATGTTAAACATTGACTTGAAACCGATATCAGTGGCTTAAATCATTTGTGTTACGGACGTTAGACAACAGAGGAATCACAATCACAGGTACAGAACTAATAAAATAGTTCACCATATAAATACTTTACCTGGCGCATTTGGTGCCCAAATAAGAACACTACAGAATGCGGCATCAGGCCTGTCCATTTTATAAAATTTACAAAAATCCTTTTAAGGAAAAATATTCGAATACACAAACACCGATTTACGTTCACACGTCTATTCTAATACCAAAAAGGATCTGGAAATTCAAATTCTGAATGTTGAAGCAGTTTGGGTGCGTTGGATTTCGTGGTTGGAATCTTGACGACGTAAAAATAAAGATGATGTTCATATTTGATTACATTGCTTGTTGTTGTCTTGCCGACCTCGGTTTCTCACCGTTCCGCGTTCGCTTCTTAAATTAATTTTTTATTTAGTTTAAGGAGAACGAACTAATTACATATACATACATACATCACGCTTGTATGCCATCGGCAGAGACTATGGATTACCACTTGTTGCGATCTTGTCATACGTCTCTTGCTTCCCTTACTCGGATCAATTTTTTCATACAAGGTCGTTTATTCATGGTACTTCTGACATGGCCTTTCTTTAATACCTCTTCTACCTGGTTAAGGTATGTTCGCGTAGGTCATCTTCCATTCACTTCTGCTCTATATATTTGTGTAGTCATTATACGTTCATCCATTCTTTCTACTTGTCCATACCGTCTAAACATTCCTTTCTCTACTGTTGTCACAACATTATCTTTTACGCCACATCGATCACTTTTCAAACTGTTCTTTAATCTATCTCTGAAACTCGCACCATACATACTAAGTTAATAAATATATAATAATAAAATGAGATGAACTTATAACATCACCGACTTTTTGTAACCTGTTTCAGGTGTAATAGTATCTACATAATTTTGATCAGTCTCGTCGGGTTCAGCCAACATTTGCAGTCTAAGCGCAAAAAATGTAAAACTGTTTATTGACGACATCACTATAGAAAACTCAAAAACTATCAGGGTTTTTTTCAACTATATTATGGATGTATTATACATATAAACCTTTGTATTGAATCATTATATCTATTTTAAAATATTAACTTCCAATGGATAGTTATAAAGATCTAAGCTTACATAGGGACAGACAGACAGTGACTTTGTTTTGTATTATGTAGTAATGTTTTGTTGTTTGTTTGAGGAATGCACTTCCCTTAACAATCAGATGCGTACGTTCCTTCCTGATATTTACGAAAAGAGTAAAGGAGTATTGTCTATTACTATGGTTATTTCGAATTACGAATGCAGCACTCTTACTGCCAAATTTAATAATTACATAATACTATAGATACTGTGCACTGTGATACTGTGATATACTTATGATACTTACTTATGATATACTTGTACTGTGCATATTTATATTTTGAATTACTGTTTTTTTTATTTCCGTTATAAATGTGGGTGTGTCCTGTTTTTAAATTTGCTACATTTTAAAACTATAAAATTTGTTGTCCTCACATTTTCCATACTAAGGTTGTCCAAAAAAAATCTATCTTGTTATTATAAAAACATTTACAATTGATTAAACTACTCTTGTGACGGTTTTATACGCAGTTTATTTATCTTTTTACGTTTTTTGTTCTACTCTTTTTCGTCTACTTTCTTTCGTCTTCAGTTTATATCTCTACGTTAGATGTGTAGTCTATCCTTCGATTTGCAAATAGTACCAAAAGTTTTAAACTAGTACACGACCTTAACGCTATAAGGTCATCAGGTTCATCGCTTAAGTTGCAAAAGCTGTGAGATACAGGCAAATAGAAGCTCCCCTTATTCCAGGTGTCGTACGGGGCAAATAAGGTATCAGAACCGACAGATAACTCAAATGCACAGGGCGGGGGTGGACAGCAGCATCTCTGTAGCCTATGCTGCGCCCTGCAATTGCCAAAACGCTTGAACAGAGCGGCAATCATGGACATTAGACTTCCAATGGCTGGAATGATAATGATGATTGTAATTAGCATCTAATAGTTATAGACAAGTTACAAAGAGCCTGAGGTAGTCAAATTCAAATTGGAATTTTTTGTCTGCAATCTTACAATTTTTTTTTTTTTCGGACGAACCTAGTGCTGGACTACTCAGACGTCAATTCCAGCGCCACCGAAAAAGAGGGCGGGGCCTCTCATAGATGAGAGGACCGATGCCCGTTATAATCCTGCGTGCCCCGCGGCCGCGACCGCGACCGCGCGTTTAGCGCGGTCGCGCCCGCATTGGCTCGCGAGATTTGAGCGGGACCGAGCCTCAATCTTACAATCTGTCTTGACGGTTTTTAATACTCTAGGGGAGGCCTAGGAACACAAGCAGTGATAAAGCATTTTTTTAGTATATCAATTTTTAAATAGTGTTTTTTTATTGCAATTTTTTTTAACACAGCCAATTTAATTGATAGGTTTGACCATCTTTTGGGTAATAAATGTGTTTTTATAGTCATTAGGATAGATATTAAATAAAACAAATGTTAAAATGAACAGTTATGTATATTTAAATGTTTATTCACTTATTTAACTATTTACAATCGTAACGATGATTTATGAGCGAATTTATCACAAACAATTCTATGTATGTACAAGGTTACAATTATTTGTGTACAAATACTTAATAATAAAAATTAATGAAATAATAATACATATTTATTTGTTAATGAGTTCATTTATAGTTTTACAAAATTTAGTTATTACAATCAAAATACGCATCAATAATTTTACTATATAAAATGATTTTTTTTATATTACATTTGTTTATGTCATTATGTTGTTTACAATGTGTTTGTGTGTCATTAATTTTGTATGGACGGTTGACATGCGTTAGTTTTATATAATTGGTGTAAAAAGTAACTTAACGAACCGTTGTAAAAACTAATGACAGCATGGTTCCCAGAAACATTATTAAATAATGACTAGCCTAGAGAACAGTCCTTAATTTTGTTTTTTACTAGCTAACAAGGCTTTTAACATCCATCAGATCGAGAGCATATCAATCCTAAAGAGGCTTGGTCTATTGGTACCTCGACGCCTTTAGGGTGATGAGGCTGGAGCGGTTGCTGCACGACGAAGTATGTGTTGTATGAGTCGGTGTCGCAAACAGTTCAAATGGAGTCTGTTTCAACAAACCGATTTTACTTGACGAATCTTCTCAACGAAGACTTTGTTTCATGAGATAATCAATAACATGTTAAAATTAATAAATTTGTATTTGAACGTGGTCAGGTGCAACTTCATTATTTGTTATATTAGATTATTGTTCGTGTTTTAATATTTAAAATATGTTCGACATTTTACTATGATTTCTTTTCTATTTTTGTTTTTATTTTAATATTTTTCATATTATTATGCCGTCAGGTACCGGTAGAGAAGAATAGTACCTCGCCCTGTACCAGGTGTCGTAGGAGGTTACTAAGGTATCAGAACCGAAAGATGGCGGTATATCCATCCAAAAACATTGCAGCTCAAATGCACAGGGCTCGGATGGGTAGCAGCGTGGCAATTAGGGTAATATTCATTATTTCTTGGAGAGACCTATGTCCAGCAGTTGACTTTCAATGGCTGGTCTGGTGATATGATAATTGTATTAAATGAATGTTTCTATTGATGATATTTGCATGACTTGTTTTGATTGGCATTATAATGGTATGATGAAGTACGGTTACATTTTTTGTGTGAGATTTATGTTAGCAATAAGCATGCTTACAACTTGGACTCTTTGTAGGCTACAAATCTTTTTGATATTTTTTTTTTGATTTTGATAAACAGGCACAATTCTTAACGTGCTGTCAAAGTTATTTTTTCTCGATTGTATTACGATATAATACAATTTGCCGTAGGGTACCGGCAGTTGAACAGTATCTCCCTCTGTACCAGGTGTCGTAAAATAAGGTACCAAAATCGATAGATGGCGGTAAATCATACAAACAAATGTAACTCAAATGCAACTAGTCGAAAATGAGTTGCAGCATTTCCGGTGCGAAGCTACGCTCTGCGGTTACCTCTCTCTTCTCCCTCTTTCTCGGGGACATCTATGTTCAGCAGTGGACTTTCTATGGCCGATAATGACGATGAATAAAATTTGTTGTAGAATTCGTTAAGAATCATTTTACAGTACGTAAGCTACCATCAAATATCTCTTTGGATTCCATAGAGATAGACACCAAACAAAAACTGGTAGGGATTCGAAAACGCCTAATATATTTTTTTTCTCTAATGAGATAACAAAATATAAATCTACAAGGTTAATTATAGAAACAATTAATGATTCTTACATGTATATTACTCTAACATCAAACATATCCTCTCACTCACATACTATTAGTTATGTTTTATATTATCTTACAGTAATGATTAAAATCATTGCTTTGTTGTAAAACTTTATTATCGACTGTAAAATGCAGTTTATTCTGAATTTACATTTGGTTATTTATTTAGACATATGTATTGTTTAAACTACAACGTTCAGAATAATTGAAAATGTAATCAAGAAATTTAGTTAAATAAATACATTTAATTAGAATTTTTTAAAATTATGACATCAGCGAATGTGTATACGTATGTCTGTTGGCCATTTATTTCAATAATAATTTTATTCCAATTATAATCCTTCCTTTCTTGGCAATCTTCATTTGAGCCCCTTCATTTTTAATATTTAATATTTCTAAGAAAATTTTATAAAGTACAAAGTACTACAAGGTATATATTTATTAAAATCCGTTCTATCCTAAATTTTGTCAAAATGTCACTAGGTAAATCGTTGGCTTTTAATTTCTTGGTGTACTTTGCTAGCGTCCAGGAAAATTAACTATATCATAATTATTTTGAAATACAAAGACATGTAATGTATAACGCAGTTGACAGTCGATAAATGAGTTTCATTACATTCAATGAACTTGTCATTTTTACTTAGATTGTATTCTGTTGATACGAAACAGTACATTTGGAATTTTATTTCGAATAAATATGAACAACATCTCATACATTGAACTGACTCCGGTATAAGTTGTTTAAAGCACTTATGTTCTGGACCTCAGGCAACAGAGAAATCACAATTACAATATTTAACCATGAAAAATCCCAAAAATTTAAAATACCAAGACACAGAACAAATATAAATGGTCATCACATATATGTCTATGACATATAAGCCTTGGGTAAGTGATCGAACCGTCGACTATCGGCGCATAAGATGGGGCATCACCGAATCCAACATTCGCCCTTTTATTGAAACCACTATCAAAAAAGAGGGTTTAGGGATTAAGGGATTCCTTACAAAATTGTGGTTTAATGCCAGATATTATATTTTATTTTAACAAAATCCACTATTATTTATTTAAAAGCTGTGTAGGTTTGAATTCCGATAGTAAATATTTCAGGCCATTATTCTTTCTCGACTAAATAAACAGGTATACATTTTGTATAGCTATTTGAGTAAACCAATTAGAATACTACACCTTCGTAACACTAATTGGATCATTATCTATCCCCCTCACTGCCACTAGAAACAAATAAGATAGCAAGAAATTCCTTTACAGCCTATAAACGTCCTTTTACCTAATGGTAATTGCGACAAGGTTCCACACACATTAAAGACCCTACGCCTCTGTACCCTGTCATAATTAGACACTTGAAATTAGAGTGAAGAAGCTAAATATGTTCACCATAAAACAAAAGCCAAATCTGTACTAATGAAGCCATTGGCTGAACATAATTGGAACTGTGCCTAAACAATCTTATTTGCCCGTATTATTCGGTATTACCGTTTCGTATCATACAAATTTGGACCTTAAAACTAGAGATATAAGAATGCGTTTCGGTTAGTATTGTCACCGTATAATGTAAAATGTGACAAGGGTGTGTAGGAGGAATCCGTTTAAGTTGTGAATGAAACTTGGAGATGATGATTGCATGGCTGCTGGGTTTTCACCTGGGGACAAAAAACGTTAATTAAAATATTAAATTCACACAACACGAGATAATGGTTGGCTGGGAGGTAATGGTTGGATGGAGGAATGATTAAAGTCCGCCATTTGTATATTTTGTGCAATAAAGTTAAATAAAAAAAATAAAATAAATAATTCACCGAAACCATACATCATATTAGATAACATATATTGAGATATCATAAATAAATTACTTAAATTATTAACACTAGACACAAGACTGGCAAAAATATTCATCTTTAAAATACCAAACTACCTCCTGTGTGGAGCACTAGGCAGCATAAATAGCTTAGTTTAAATATCGGATTCTACATAGTGCAATTATAAAAATAAACCTTTTATAAGTCTAATATGTATATTAGATCTATTGGAAGTCCAATACTAGAAATAGGCCTCCCCAAGAAAATGGGAATTTTGCCCATAATTGTCGCGCTGGACGAGCGTGTTGGCAATCGCAGACCGCAGCTTTCGCGGCGTTGATGCTGCTACCTATCCCCACCCTGTGCATTTAAGCTACACAATTACGAGTGGATATACCGCCATCTATCGGTTCTGGTACCTTAGTCGCTTCTTACTATGGTAAACATTCCAGAAACTTTTCTTAACTTTTAAAAGTTTGTTTGCTAGAACGATTTCGCATCGCATTCCCAGCCACGCCTGAATAAAACCGAGGAAACCCATGCATGAGAAAGCAGCAGAATTAAGATATAAACGAAAATTCTAATAGAAATTCGGTGCAAACCCCAAGTAAACGTGTGAAGCCCAAATTGAATTCTTTTCCGACTTTACTTAGCACATCTGAAAACGGTGCCAACTTCAAACTTGGTTCCTATTTGGTAGACGATATTTCTGTTGAACATTTCTTTAAAGCTGCATTACTACTTTTGTATTACACAAGCTATGCCTGCGACTTCGTTCGTGTGGAACAGCAGCTTCAGGCAGTATCAAACGGGCAATATTCCCTTTGACATTATTTTTTGGTAATTTTAACCGTTTACGCAGCACACCCAACGGAAGCTCACAAAACATATATTTTTCGCTTATTTTTATTACATTCTTGATTGATGCTCCGCTCCTATTTGTCGCAATATGTATATTATATCAGCTATTTGTCAATAAAAGTCCTATCTAAATCGCTTCAGCCATTTCAGAGATTACCTCAAACAAATAGGCAGACTTTTTATTAAATTATTTTGTTATTATATACAGTGTATACATCCATATGCATTTAGACGAAAGCAGTAATTTTAATATTACAAACACTCCAATCTATATATATATATTCGTATATATATCTATATATACCGTGGATACTGCTTTCATATTATTTTATAATGATGATATAGAGTTCTTTTTATGCATCGTTGTTCTTCTTTTCCAACTTCCCATAGATATAATTATCTATGAGACAAAAAGTAGTACCCACGGTAACACGCTTGCGCAGCGCGGCAATTATAGGCAAAATTTGTCCTTTCTTGGGGGGGCAGCTTATATTCAGCACTGTACCAAGAATATAGATATATACCATAAAAAGTAAATAAAGAAATAGAGTTAAACACGTTTAACAAGAGGTGTGTAATTTTTTTGTAATTTCTTTATATAGAACACCCGCTGGGGGTGTTATAATATTTACCAAAATAAAATATAGCCTATGCGGCATTTCAGACTGTTATTAACTTTGTCAAACTTCATATAAAAGAATATGGCGAATTTGTTTTTCTTTGTGAAAAACAGAATCAAAGGGAACCGTTGGGTTATTCAGAATAAAACGTAATCTATGTACTATTTCAGAAAACATTTTTTGTTTTTGACAAATTTCATCTCGCTGTTTTAGTGAGATTCAGTGACATACATCTCGTTTAATAAAATCTTATAAAAATGTTTATATTTACTGATAACAATTCATGGGATATAGAGAGATACAAAAATGTTTGGACATCAACCAGGAACGAATAGAAAAGTTTAAGTTTTTTTTTGCTGTTTGAAAAAAAAATCACATTTTTTAAATATGTTATTAATTATTATAACGACAATAGACGTAAAATCATTTAAAAAAACCAATATTAACAGTAAGTTAAGTCTATTTTGTATCACATTTTCTTTATTGTCATACTTCCATATTTACAAAACAAAATTAAGAAATATAAAGACAGTTACAGTTTGCAAATAGTGAAGGCTTGCAGCCTTCCTTGTACTCGTAAACAGGCAAACTTTAAGTATAAATCCATTTTTAGAAGCTTCTGTCAAAATTATAATACTGGAGTCCATGGTACTTCTAACAGAAAAATTAAATGATACATACGTCATCATAGCCAATAGACTATAGACTCATGTTATAGTAGAAATACCACCAAATTTATTACCTAAGCATATAATGTCATTTTATTCACTAACTTCACTGCTTCTCGCAGCAATGCTAGCACTAGCAAAAAGGATATTTAGACGTAGCAAAGTATTTTCCGGAAGACCAAAAAGTGTACCTGATTTCGACAAAGGTCGGGAAATCCACCGTTTGCTTGACTCTATTAAAGGAGAGCATTGTCCAATTAGCCACTCGACTCTTATGACGTGTACACGATATTCGACTTCGTTTAGCAATATACTCATCGCGGGACATCGCTTTGATTCCTGAGGTTAGCTATGGTCTAGCTTGCTGAATACTCTTAAATATCTAAGTGGATAATGTACTTAGAGCTACCCTAAACCCTCGCGATGAGGTGCGGTTGCAAGGCAAGGGATATGGAAAATATTGTGTTATTTTTAAGTAAGAACGTAATACAAACCTTGACGCTTTAATATTTTAATAACGGATCTGCTAAAAGATAGGTCACCAATCATTTGGTGAACTCGTATTGATACTCCAAAGATAGGTCTTTCTGACCAATTGTCTTACTATTATAGGTTTTACACATAAAAAATGCTGAATTATATTTAAGATGATATTTACTAGAAACAAATCAACTAATCTCAGGTGGCAGGCGGGAATTGAACCTACATCTTTTCAATACTGGGGGACTGCTTACCATTGGGCTACCGATTAAAGCCATAGATGTTTTTTTAACTAGTAAACATTATTTCAATTTTCTAATGATAAAATCTGTATTTATGTTTGCCCTACCCACATTTAGCTTTTCTCTACTTGTAACTACAAGTTATTGTAAACAGTAAACTCACCATTAAATATGTGCACGTAAATGCTGGCAGGCACCGCGTTGTTTGGAACGCATGTATAGTTTCCAGCATGAGAGACGCTAGCGGCTGGGATGAGGAGGTCCGAGAGTCTCTCCGCGGGGTTCGTGGTGACGTTGATGCCTCGTTCGACGTCGTAGTTGATCATTCTGCTATTGTGGTACCTGCAGGCAAGAAGACATCTTGTGAATCATTGGACTTTGAAGTTGTAACATATATGGGCATTATCTTCTATCTTTTTTATTTCATCACATCAACCACAAAAAGTCCACTGTTGGAATCCCCAAGAAAGGGGGATTTTTGTCCATATTGCTGCGCTGGGCAAGCGTTACTGCTGTTCATCCCGACTCGGTATTACTTTCTGTCGTATCTGGTACCAAAACCTAGTACAGGGACAAGTACTGTTCTACTCCGCCGGTACCTCACGGTTTATTTACACTTACTTTCTTATTTACAAGACTTGTAAAAGAACAATCAAATAATAGTGTAAAAAAGATATATAAAAACGAAAATATATATTGACACAAAACACGGACATTCAGACTCTCAAGAAGGCAAATACTTAGTCCGGATAGTCCCCCAACTATTTGCAAATATGTCGTAGTCTGGCTGTATATAATACATTATTTATTGTTTACATACATTTGCAATGGACATTATATCTAAAATAGTACATTTGGCAGCCTTAGCGGTCTAAGCAATCTCTTTCAGGTAACCTTTGAATGAACATATGAAAAGATGACATGACTTGGTGTGTACAGTCGTCATCATCAACATCATACTAACCATCCGACGTCAACTGCTGGACATAGGCCTCCCCTAAAAGGGGGAATTTAGCCCGTAATTACCGCACTCGGCAAGCGTATTGACAATTGCAGAGTGCAGCTTTCCACCCTTTGCATTTGGGCCACACTGTTTCGGATGGATATACCGCCATCTGTCGGTTATGGTAGCTTAGTTGCCTCTTACAATACCTGGTACATAAGAGGTACTATTCTACATTGCCGGTACCTTACGGTTGAACGGAAGCAATGTAAATAGTATGACTAATAATAGAAATTTTGAAGTTTGGCGTCTTTAAAATTGCTCCCACTTAAAAATCGAAGAAAACCGTTGTGTAATAGCTACATAACTATCACTTGCACCAAAAATAGTATTAGACCATTTTAACTGCGAAAATATTTATAATTGCGTAGATGGTACGGTAATACGCAATTTGTAGACATCCTATCCTATGCAGCAAGGTTAAAAATATGTATATAAGTATTAAATTTCTGATTCCTCTGTTGTCTGATGACTTACCTCAGAGTTAGGATAATGAATGAATTGTTTTGTGAATACAATTTATTACACAAGACTCAAAACTGAGTCTTGTGTAATAACCTTTATTATTTTATAATGCAGACAGAGTACCTTGTTGTTGTCAAAATATCATGATTCTAAGTCAACTGGACGATGTCCACGTTTGTATTACAAGCCAAATGTTAATCGCAATAAATAGTCGTATTTTTTATTACTTTACTTAGAAGTCTGAATTTTTCACAACTCCAAAGTATTGCATTTGATACTTTAATACTTTTCTGAGAAAAAAGTCTTGAGAAAATATAAAATTATCCGATTTATGTATTTCATTATACACTTATCAAAATTAAGATTAATGAAAATAAATACTAATAAATTCACACAACATATCAGAAATTATCCTAACTTCAAAATAAATGGCTTATTTTACTTGTGTTACGGGTATCAGATAACAGAGGAAACACAAATATAATACTTTTATTCTATACATATATTCAACACCCAGACGTAGAAAAAACACACATATCATCTTATAAATATTTGTCTCGGGTGGAAATTGAACCCATGACATTTGCTGCATAAGATAGGATCACTACCATCTGCATCATCGAGCTTATCATCAGATTGAATCTGCAAATACGTTGTAATTTTTCAATCATTAATTCAAGAATACTTGACATAATCGAATTACTTGCGCTAAATGTAATATTCTGTTTGTCAACGAATACATAGCTTATTTAGAATGTAAACTATAATGTTTTAAAGTTCAAAATAGTGAAAAAGAATGAGTGTAGTGGAAATAAAAATATCCTAAAAATGGGTAACAAGTAGAAAAAGATGGAAGCTTTTGAAAAATCCATAAATATTTCAACTCGTATTTCACAAGCAAGTAGCAACTGAACCTACCTCTACATTCTTGAGTCACGATTTAAAACAGCTTTGTTTTAACGTACACCTTTCGTCGGGACTCATAGCAAGCTTCTGTTTACATGTACCCGAGAATGTTCACGTACAAACATTTATTCCATTTTATTTCCCGTCCAAGTTACAGCTTTCGCCTCAGTTTTCTCCCCATGGAACTCAAGTTATATTGCCAGACACAACGAAGTTGGCAGATGGTAAGTTAGGATGTATGGCTGTTGGGACTGGTTGTATGGGATACGCAAGTTGGCTTCGCTTAAATATTAATACTGGTGAGTTTGTAAGTTCAATTTTAGTCTCGTTGAATTTCATTTAAGTCTAAATATAACTTACTCGTAAATTAAATATGCAGGTTTACAGGAAAAACGAAAAGGAAAATAAAAGGAATAAAGTCGTTGTAACTTTATTATTTGATTATATAAATATTAATGAAATAGAATCTTGTTTTACTTAAAAGTATTAACAAAAGCCAGAAATAAATATTTTTTTTTTGCCAATGTCTCTTACGCTAACTGATTTTCTGACCGTCTATATGATTACTATGTTCGAACTAATGGAATTAAACTATAAAGAAACTTTTTGTAGTAATCCTAACCATCTACGAAATCAGCCTGTCAAACTTGGAACTTGGCAGGCGTTTGGAGCACAAATTATACTTATCATTATTTTAGAAAAATCTTTGTAGTCGTAAAGTATCATGAAAAATCCATTCAGTAAATATTATATGAAAGGGAAACATACATTCTTAGAAACATTCGCGTTTATAATATTATTAGTAGGATATTATCATAACAGACATCTAAAGTCCACTGTTGAACATAGATCTGACCAAGATTGGGGGATTTTGTCTATAATTGCCACGCAGGGCCGGCGTGGTGGCAATTGCAGAGCGCCACTACGACACAACGATGTTGCTGCCCTTCTCTGCCCTGTAGTATTTAAGCTGCCCTTTTCGATGAATATACCGCTATCTGCCGGTTCCGGTACCTCAGTCGCCTCTAACGATACCTGGTACAAAGAGCTATGGGTTACCGGCGCAGTAGAATAGTACCTGCTATTCTACTCCGCCTTCAACTAAAACCATAGCCATAGGACAGAGTTGCAAGTTACATACAACTTACTTACTTAATGGTAATCTTATTTCTTAAGACCCATCTAGCAATAGCAGTTAATGTAGGCCTAATTAAAATGCATTGGATGACTCTCATGAACTCGTAAGGTCATCAGTGTCTTTTGTATTATAAATATAATATAATCTTCTACTTCCTATTTCTAATATAATTGTTTTTATTTCTTCAAATGTTGATGATTGAGGACGACCTGACTAAAACTGCAGGACAGTTACAACCGGACCTATGGCAAATTACTTGGAAAGGCCTTTGTCCAGCAGTGGACATCCTACGGTTGACATGATAATGATGATCACTTGAATAAAGCCTATTTTGAGTTCTAATTTAAGTTTGAGTTTGTCAATTTAATTGGAGGTCTATTACCTACGTTTAATATAATAATAATGTCCTATAAATAAATAATAATAAGAAACTTTTAAGAGTATTGATTAATAAACAGGATTATTATGATCAAATAAAAGCAAATCAAAAGCACTCAACAAGTTCCCACAAGACAATAAAATAGGTCGCAAGACCAAAACGAGCGCGTATAAAAGTCACGAGATAAAAATTCCCGATGTAAAATCGGGAACAGAACGTATCCTTAGGGAATTCCAATTTAGCGAGGTGTCCTGAAGAGCCGCGAACTATCGGGGTGAGCCGGGGAGGAATCCGGATTTTTATTAAATTCGCTTATTTGGTCGTGACAGACGCTTCTCTTTGTATTTGCTTTGGGTGAGAACATGTATTGTAATATGTGGAAAATTTTATTTTGAATAATGTATACTTGCTTGCTCCACTTGATTTTATAAGTGGCGTGTATTGTTTACCAGTTCTACTTGCAGGTCCTTTTGTGGTGGTTTGCGTAATGAACGTGCTGTAAAATTAGTTTTGAAACACGTCTCGTATCGGTAGACAGACGTTTTATAGTAGACTGAATTACCTTTATGTTAAAATGACTGTAATTACATTATTATTTTATTATATATTACTCCGCAGCATGTACAGTTACTACATGTACATTCTATGTACTCTATGATTATATTTATTTATTATTTATAATATTCACACCACATCTCATATATCGACCTGATTTCGAGCCAAATCGCTAAAGAATTTGTGTTACAAACTTCAGATAACAGAGGATTCACAAATATAATTCCTAAATACACATTTTCAACACCTAGACATAGGAAAAACACAAATATCATCATATAAACGTTTGTAGTGGGTGGAGGTCGAATCGACGACCCTTGGCGTATAGGATAGAATGTATGTATATATCATACAGCTGTTAAAATATACCACATACTATATATACACACATATTTACCTTATTAATTCATCAGCTTCGTCGGTCATTCGACTAATCTTGTTATTACTAAATCGATATTTACAAACAAAATACAGGATTCTTAGATAATTAATTGAAAGGGCCAATGACAGGTTTAAATAGGTAAAGATATTTATGACTTCGACAATATTTCGAAAACGAATCATATGTCAGTTTAAAATGTTTATTGTTGAATTCAAGTTCAATTTGTGAATTGACACTATAGTCAGAAGAATATCACAAACGCGTTGCCAACCTTGGTATCTGATGATATTATACCTAAACACCTAGTGAGTTTACTAACTTTCTCACCCTCCTCCTGCTGTTTGGCTAATGAAATAGGTGAGAGTGAGGTACCTATGGGTATGCTGTGGGTTACGGCATAGTAGAATCATGATTATTATAGCATTCGTATAACATCCACTGGACAAGTGTGGTGGCAATTGCAAATCATAGCTTCGCGACGGGAATTTTGCTGCCCACACCGCCCAGCTACATTTGAGCTACTCTGCTTTTGGTGGATACACCGCCATCTTTAGGTTCCACATATTGCTAAGGAATATACTATTCTACTCGGCCAGTACTCCACGGCTTGGTTAGAAATCTAAAGATCATGGTAATGAAAAGAAGACCTGGAAGACTAGACCAAGGAAGTTATGCTAACATTTTTGATAGTAGTAATTTATTTTTACAATGATATCGACATGACTGCTTCGTATTTGTTTGCGGTAGGTAAATTAAATAGAATGTTTCCTAATTACTATACTCTCCTGGTAACCCCCGAAAGAAGGTAAGCAAGTTAAATTAAGGTACTGCAAATGCAGTGTGGCTTAGCGTGCTTTAAAGCATGGAGCAGATTAAATTCGTCAACTTCGGGTCACCCATCCCATGTAATTATTACGAATGTTGCTTTACTTTGATGATCGCACCTTTAGCATATCGAGCTCACAACCGAGATTACCTTGAATATTTTAAGCATGTTTGATATTTTCCCATTAATCAGAATATATTTTGAACCCGAAGTGAAAACTTCTAGGGACACAGGTGATGTTAGGAAGTTAGTTTTTAATATAACATTTGTATAACTCGAATGTGGAAAACATTGAAAAGTTTGGAACGAGAACAGTGCGATAACCTCGAACCTCTTAGTTGTTCCGACCAAAACTCGAAACAAACTTGTGCTGTTTTCAAAACAAAACACGTTCGAGTTTCAATGTTTAGATTTACGACTCGTAACTTGTTACGAACCGATGAGCGCATTCGAGAACTAATATTTATTCCATAATCCCAATAATAATAAAATAATACATACATGCAAACATCACACCTGTGTCCCATCGGGGTAGACTAAGACTATAGATCTCCACTGGCTACGATCTTGGCATACCTTTCTCGCTTCCTTACTCGCATAAATCCTTTCATACACGCTCCTTTATCCTTGGTACTCCTGACCTGGCCCTTCTTTGATACCTATTCCACCTGGTAAAGACATGTTCTCCCCCATTCACATCCGTTCTATATATTTGTGCAGTCATTCTACTTGATTCATTCTTTTTACATGTCTAAGCCATCTCAACATTCCTTTCTCTATTGTTGAAAAATCATGTAAGCAGTGATCGCAGCTGTGCTAGCATTAAACTGTGTCACAGTTAACTGTGTGTTTCATCACATGTGCACCTAATGTATGAGCGTCAACTTTCGTCACGTCTTTGTATGTTTAATGTGTGTTAAGGAAAATAAATTTCTAATAAATAATTTTCTTCCTGCGCAGGATGTATCCAATTTGCTCGTAATTTAAATGTAACACCCAGTTCCTGAGTATTTCCTTCATTTATGGAATAGTCAAGGGCAAATATTTTGAGTTTTATTTGGCAGCGTTATATAAGTAAGAGCTAAGGCGAAGTAATTTCGGTTTGGCAAACAGGTTTTATCAGGTGTCATTGGTAGATAGGGTAGGATTTTGTGCAATTCATTGCAAAAATTTGTCTGTACAAGAGTACGGAACATTCTGCGACAGAAATCTAGACATTATTACTTCATTTAATATACCGCAAGAAAAACAAAAATTTACGCAAGTCCCTATCTAAATAACAATTTTATACTTTAAATATTTATTGGAAATCATAACTTGAGAGGGTAAATAGAGGGCGAAAAGTTAAAATAACTTTGAAAATTCTCTGATTTTCAAAGTTATGTCGTTATATTTGAGTTATTAGTGCCTGATAATGATTATTGCTGATATCCATATTTGTAAATTCAAATAATCAGACTTTCATTGGCAGACAGTAATTGTTATAAGGAGCAACTTACTACTTTGACTGTATTTATTATTCTCACCGGGACCGGAACCGCGGTGCGCCATATTTAAATGAGTATGTCCGAGATTCGCCATTACAAAAACAAGAGACATGTAATAAAAGAATATTGGATAAGTGGAAGTACCGGCTAAGTAAATAATTTCTACGACATTCCTACAACTTACACCCGATAGTATCACATCTCTTAACGAGTCCCTCTCTGGCCCTCTCACCGGCACTCCACAATGGCAATCGCGTGCAGTTCCTTCCTCAACGAGCGTTAACTAGCTGCCATAGCACGGCTGGGCTCACTCTGTCCTTATCTGCAAATTTAACTTCAATCCCCAACGACTACCGCCTGAGCCATGGTCGAGCTTTTAGAGGCGCCCTCGGGTGAACACCGTCAGTCCCGCTCAGATTCCGAGAGCCTTGCAACCATAGCTAAACGCGTGGTCGTAGCCGCGAAGCAATCAGGTGAATATGGTCATCAGGTTGCTTACTTATAAGCGACCTCGCCCTCTTGTTTGGTGGCGCTACAATTGACGTCTGAGTAGTCACGCAATAGGTTCGTCCGGAAATCCTACAACACTTTATTATCTACTAGCTGTGCCCGCGACTTCTTCCACGTGGAATAGTTTTTTTTGGGTACCATACCTCTTTACTTTAACTTATATAAACTTTGAATGTCATGTTTATTTATATCGAATCAATGGTTTGAAAAATAAGTTTCAAGTTTCTAGCTCCACAAATAGCGATACTTCCATAAAACTTTTTATCCCCCCTTTCGACCCCTTACAACCCTTTTGTCGAATTAAAAAATAGCCTGTGTCCTTTCTCAGGATCTAAAGGTGTCTGTGCCAAATTTCATCAAAATCGGTTTAGATGTTTAAGCGGGAAAGTGTAACAGACAGACAGAGTTACTTTCGCATTTATAATATTAGTAGGTACGAATGGCCTGAAAAATAAGTTTCAAGTTTCTAGCTCTAAAAATAGCGATACTTCTATACAACTTTTCATTCCCCTTTACAACCCTTATTTCGAATTAAAAAATAGCCTATGTCCTTTCTCAGGGTCTAAAAATTGTCTGTGCCAAATTTCATCAAAATCGGTTGAGAGGTTTAAGCGGGAAAGCGTAACAGACAGACAGACAGACAGAGTTACTTTCACATTTAAAATATTAGTAAAGATTCTGCCCTAGTTTAAACAGAGCTAATTAGCTTCCTCCCTCGTGTACGATTAAAAAAGTAACTAGTATCCAGTTTTTATGCAATGTTGCCAACAACCGCATTGCCAAATTATTCTGGCAACATTAACTAGAACATTGGGGGTTGGAATTTAATTATGGCATAGGATATTTGCATTTATAATAAAATAGTTGGATTTCTTGCGGGACAATATTTTGTTTGTATTGTTCTGCAGTTATGTTTGGTTCAAATAAATGTATGAATATATTTAGAAGTCAAACGGCGCAGTACTTTCTGTTTGAGTAATGGATTTGAATTGTTTTGTTAGGAAAAGAAATTAAATTCACATACATACATGAATCGTGATTCCGTGGTGAGTCGCTTAAAGCACTTATGTTACGGACATCGGATAACAGAGAAATCACAAATATAATTCTGAAATACATATATTTTATACACAGACACAGAAAAAACTGAAATATTATCATATGAATATTTGCTTTGGGTGGAGATTGAATCCACACCTTTGGCACATAAGATAGGATCCGTACCATCTGCGCCATTACCCCGTCAATATATACATAATACACATCGATCAAATGAACCTTTTTGTAAGAACTCTGTGAAAATAAATCAAAGCTTATTTAGCTTGACATATAGACAAAAAATCTAGAATATTATTAGCAATACTCAATTTGACCTTAGGATAGCTAGAAAGAGAAGAATTATAAAAAATCTTACATATCCGAAGTTTGTGACCATTCATTGATGAATCCATCCATTGTATAGGTTCAGTGCTTCTTCATATAATATCACTCAATGCAGTCAGACTTACCAAAAAACAAAAGCCGGCGCTTCTGTGGTCTGCACCACTGAACATTGGAGTCGAAGTGTGGACCCCGGCTTCAGATATTTCTCAGTGGGCCCTGATATCTGGGCACGAGCCTCTGCAACAACAATGTTACAACAGTATGAACAAACAATTATTTATAACCGAATTACAATATTTTTAGTAAAAAAATATAGCGTACACTAGCACACAAAACAGTTTTTGTATTTTATATTTTTTGGCATTTCGCGCGCATTTGTTCCATGCGTCAACTGTCAAACGACTAACCGTTATGTCATGTAACACAAAGGCACATTTGAAAAGGTCATGCGTTGTTAAGTTTTATAATTTTAAAATAAATAATATAAAAAAATTACTAATTTCAAAATTATTGATTTTACTGACAATTTTCTTTATTTTTTTCTTTCAGCAAAACCTAATTCTGGAAGCATAATCTATAATGAATATGTATTAAGTAACCAATAAATAACAAAACAAGAAGAAATACGTGACCAAGGAAATTAGGGATTTATATAATATTGATAATTTATAAACAATAAACGATGTCGCAGATGGTGGTGATCTTTTAGATTTATGTTAGATCTTTCCATGATGATATTTATGTTTGTTCTGCATTTGAGTATTCAATATATGCATATTAGTATTACGTTTGTATTTATACTGTCGTCCGAGGTCGGTAATACATGTGCTTTAAGCGATCAATATCGATAGCTCAATGTGTGAGATGTTGTGTGAATTTATTTATTAATAAACGTAATCCACTTACGTATTATAAGTAAAATTGTTCTTTAAATCAGATAATACCTATAATGATAATAGTGACTTTATAATCTTTTATGTGTCTATTTATGGTTTTGGCACTAAAGTTTAATAAATGAAAAAAAGGTAATATATACATTTATTTGAATGATAATCCAAAAATTACAATTTAGCTCAATAGCGAAGCAGTTAATACTTATAGCCAGAAATGTTTGGATCGACATAAAGATTTCTTCTAATCTCACAATTACATTGGCGTCATGGCGCCTTATTCTTTTTTTTTTAATTTAAAACTAGTGCTGCATTGTTTCTAAACAAATCTTTCTACTTCCAAATAAATATATTATTTTTATATATGTATGTTTGCTAGCTTTTTTTGTATAAAACTTGTTTCGTTAACGAATGGTATCATGTATAGTCTCTGCTTATCCCGATGGTAAATTGGCGTGATGAATGTATGTACGAGTACATATGTTAGATTTAAAATCACCACAATTAATCCATGTATTAATTACTTTAAGCTGGTTTTAAAATAGGCTATTAAAGTTTCTCTATTATTTTCAATTCTTAAACATAGAGTGTAATAAACCTTTTCTATTCATACCATAATGTTTCTATTCAAACCTGTTTGATTAGTCCAATCCCGTCTCACGTCAAGTACAAAAACAATTCTGGCGTGCGCTAATGAAAATTTTGTTTTTCTAACGAAAATTTTAATCACTTCATAATAAATGGAAGGAAATTTGCATTTAAAAAGTGGCTTGCCTCAAACCTTTATACGTGGCAAAGAGGATTGAAATAATTTTTGGGTCCGGCTTAGGGCATCATAAGAGAAGGCCAGTTCATACAGAATGATTTGACTGCTACAACTTGTGGTACCGTTCAACGAAATGATTTATTGACTGAATAAGCTAGATAAATAAGAGGAAGAAAAATCTCGCTATTCTATTGCTTATTAGACTAATTGATGAACATACGGGCTGCGTATTGTAAGCATGACTGCAGGCTATATACGCTCGTGTTATGACAATGGTGTCACTGGTACGTTACCAACCTTGTGACTTGATGATTTTTTGTCAGATGGCCCAATAATTACACTTCCTGTCTCATTCTTCAAACTGGAACACGTGACTGACAGGAAATTCGTGAACCCCAACAATAGACGATCTTTGGATGAGGTCCACCTCTAGATTTTAATTTTCGAATATATATTCACACAACATCTCATACATTGATCTGACTCTGTGGCAAGTCGTTAAAAGCACTTGTGTTACAGACATAAGACCACAGAGTTTTCACAAATATAACACTTAAATACATATTTTTAACACCCAGACACAGGAAAAACAGAAATATCATCATATAAATATTTGTCCTCGGTGGGGTTAAACCCACGAACTAGGCGCATAAGATAAGATCTTCCAACTGCGCCACCAGGGCAGTTAAATTCTAATGAAGTTCAAATTCTAGAAACTATATTATTTCAACTAACTGGATTGATTTCAAACTATAACTTTTCTCTCTAGATTAAAACTTGCTTCTAAAAATTCGTTAAGATCAATTGCATAAATGATATATGGCAGAAGAAGGCATAAAGATATTCTTTATTGTTAGATAAAATACACACAGACAGATTAAAGATCGCTTTATAGAACTGTTTCTAAAACATATCGAGGAGGCCTGTGTGAAGAGGCCTTTACCACAAGATTAATAGGATTCATTATAAGCCTAACTTTCAGGTTGGTTAGGTAAATTACACAAAAGCTGCGTTAAAAATTCAGCTTTCGTTGGATTATAACGGAATATATTTGACAGAAAATAAAAAAGAGATTAAAGTTGAACAAACAAAACATATACAGTATAAGTGGGTTAGGCGGGCCCGATTTTGCAGATGGTTGTTATCCTATCTTATATGCAAAAAACAATAATTGAATTTATATGATCTTTTTATTTGTTCTGTGTCTGGGTATTAAATGGATGCTTTTATGCGTTACATTTGTGATTTATTTATTGTCTGATATCCTACGAGGATTTTATTTTGGGGGAAAAAATTTATAGTTTATCTTGCGAATTTACAAACTAGTTTGCAAAATAACAATTTCAAACTCTAGCTTTTCCTTCCTAACAGACTGGCATCTTACCAACCAGTTAAGATCAAAACAAAAAAAATGCGGATTTATGGTAGAAGAACAAAATTAGACAATTTATTATAAGTTTTAATCAACTTATAAACTAAAAGAAATTTCCAGAAAAAAAACATACTCCTGTAAATTTCCTTTTACAGCAGGAGTTTCGTTCATTCAAAGAAGCACTTCCCAAAAGATTTATATTACTTAAGTGTATTTCCTAAGAAGCCCTTCAGGCCACACCTAACAACCAGTATTATATATTTCCTAGAAAGGTCCTATTTTATAAAAAAGCACGCGTGGGTATATCAAAGGTATATAAAACTAATCTTTAATACCAGTATAAAATTAATTTCTTAACTTGATTGATACTTCAAATTAGGTTAATAAGTATTTTACCTCAAAACAGCTCGGATTACTAAAAATTTAATACAGTTCCAAACTTAGAGAATTTCCATTGTTTTCGTCCTGTCACTCAATACATAGGGGATAATGGCCTTTGTTCAAAATATATAATTTATACGGCAGACAACAGAGGAATCACAAATATACTACTTTAATACATATATTTAACACCCAGACACAGAACAAACACAAATATAATCTTTATTTAGAATTATGGACATGAGCCAAAATAAAAGTCTTAAATATAAAACTAGAATACATATTTTTAACATCCAGACACAGAATAAACAACATGATACTTAAGGCTTAATAAAGGCTAACTAATATTTTTTTATATAAGTTAAGTTATTGAACGCCTGGTTCGAAGTAGTCGCTTAAAGATGAGATTATTTAAATGTGGTGACTGCGCTAACAGGCAGCTCACACATAAAAATATCTCAGTTTGACTCGACTGGTATTCGCCATCCCTTCCGCTCTTTAGGCAACTACTTCAAGCCAGGCGTTCAATAACTTAACTTGTATGAAAAACTCATTAGGAAACGTGACTGCCAGTTTCCTATAACTTACTCGGGACTCGATTTAACATTGAAAGTGTCCCTAAAAGGTCAGAAGCGAATGATTAATGATGCAACCAACTTAAAGGTCTTGTGATTGATCTATTATTCACAGAATGGAATATTGAGTGAGGTTTTAAAGAGTGAAGAGCGATATGTTAAATTCATTTTTATTGTTGGACTACTGAATTAATAGACACCCTAGAACACTTTGCTTTTAGAGTACCAATTGTTAGTTACATTTGTTTGTAATTGATATTTAGTCATTTGAGGTAGAGCCTTATACAAAGGTCGTCAGCATTGGTACCTCTCAACTATTTCTACCGCCAAATAGTAATGTTCCCATTGCTGTTTGAAGGGTGCGAAGGGCAGTTACATTTCTGTGTAATCTTCAAACGACAAGGTTGGCAACGCGTTGGTGATATTCTTGTCATATTCCGAGCGTCTATAGGTTATTACGCGTATTGTGACTCTTACTATTACGCCAATTGTATATTTGTTTATAAACCGGATCTAATTAAAATATAATCAGTTAATTTAGTGCTAAAAATTCCGGTGGACACCTCAGTATTTAACGTTAAAAGTTTTAAATTGACTTTTATAATAAATACCTACTATCCGAGCCCGATTGTGCAGATGGTAGTGAGGATTCGATTCCCATTCACAGCAAATATTTATATGATGATATTTCCAGTTGTTCTGTATCTGGGTGTTAAGTTTATATATTCATCTGTTGTTTGGCGTCCGTAACACAAGAGTTTTAAGCGAGTTACCATAGAATCAGGTTGATGTATGAGATGTTGTGGGAATTTATTATTCACAGACGTAGAAGGAGAACTAGAAGAGATAATATGAAATTAAACCATAAAACGCCACGTACAGAGAAATAATTATTAATTAATGCTTTTACTATTTTTCTCTTTATAATAACTTGACGCAGTGGGTTACCAGCATAGTAAAATTACCTCTGTACTAGGTAACGTAAGAGGCGACTAAGTTAGCATAACGGAAATGACGGCTATATTTCTGGCACAGTGTAGTTAAAATTCACATGGCTGTGATGGACAGCAGCACCCACGTTGCAAAAGTTAAAGTAAGCAATTATGGCCAAAATTTCTTCTATCTTGTTGATGACTATGTCTATCAGCGGACTTTCAATGACTTATATAATAAATTACTTTCCGAGATCCTTAAGGCAAACAAATTCTCGTCTTGGTCGAGCCGTTCTCGAGTTTTACACTTGGAAACATTTATTTTTTATATAGAAGCCTATCTGACCCGAAAAAGTTTATTTTATGTTAATACATGTGATTGAAAACTTTATTTATCATGAAAAAGCATTGAGACTATAAATTGAAATATAAACTATTGAAGTTGAATCAAACTATATGCGGTAAGCAAAACCATATTAGAACCGGTTCAGTAATGTATATAATTTTCTCAGACAACACCATGTCTCGAAATTTTAATACTCGATATAGACAAGTTTTGGTCAAAGAGATTGTAATTATAAATGTTGAATGTATACATTTTCTGTTGAATAATTCGGTTGAAACTTTGACTTTGGTTGACTAAGCTGGCTCTGTTTACTTTGAAACGGTACCATCTAATTAACTAAAATATGCCTAGAGATCGCGGTGAGAGTAGAATGCGTCTAGCATTTTTACTTCGTCGAAGTTTGAAATAGCTGCGTTTATCCAAGACATTTCGAGAGATATTTAATATTTTCAGTGAGAATATTTATTGAAATTCTGTCCGAGTATAAATGTTATTAGTTTTTTTTTTATAATATTTTGTTCTGAATATAAATCGAGATGAAGTGTCAGTGGGCAGGCACATTGTATACAAAACTGATGGCCGATGGAGCCGTTAGTTTTTGGAATGGACTCCAAATACCAGCATGCGCAGCGTAGGATGTCCACCCATAAGATGGATAGACCATTTGACTAAAACCACAGGATTGCCATGGGCGCATTCCACATACCAGTTGTCCTATTTAAGATCACCTGGGAAGGCTTATGTCGAACAGAGAGATATCCTATGGTTAATATTATTATAAAGAATCGAGTGGATCAGCACCTACAGGCCAATTTGAAGTATTTTATAAGATTTATTATTATTTGATATTATTTGATGTGATCATGATCATCAATGATCATGTAAAAGATGATATTGTGACAACAATAGAGAAAGGAATGTTAAGATGGTTTGGACATGTAGAAAGGTTAGATGAAAGTAAAACGACTGCACAAATATACAAAGTGAAAGTGAATGGAAGGGTTGGTATAAGATGACCGAGGCGAAAATATCTTAACCACGTAGAAGAGGTATTAAAGAAGGGTCAGGTCAGAAGTACCAAGAATTAACGAACGTGTTAAATGTGTAAAATGCTAAGATTGTATCAAGTGGAGATCCATAGTCTCTGCCTACGCCGATAGATCACAGGCGTGATGTATGTAAGGTATTGTTGGTTATTTTTTCTGTACTTCTCGAGGGTTGGTTGAGACCACTTGAGAGCACGTAATATGAATTAATTATTTCCATGTACTCGTACTTGCCATCAAATGAAACAGAGCGGAGACGGGCAGCAGCATTGCCGTGGTGAAGAAAATCTCTCCAATAAATTATACACGCACTAGCATATCGCAAAGTATTTAAGCTGTATTGTTTTGGTGTTTGGTGTTTAAAATATTAATACAAATAACAAATTTTGATTTGGATAATTTTACTAGATTCTTTAAATGTTTTACTAATTTTGTTTAATAAATAACCAAAATTCCAAAACATCATCATCATACCAGCTATTGAAAGTCCACGGCTGGGCATAGGCCTTCCCAAGGAAGGGGGAATGTAGTATATAATTGCCGCGCTGTGCAAGCGTGTCGGCAATCGCAGAATGCAGCTCTCGCGATGGGGATGCTGTTGATCATCCCCACCCTGTGCATTTGTCCTGCAATCTTTTGGATGGATATACCGCAATCTGTCGTTCTGGTACCTGAGTTGCCTTTTACGATACCTGGTACAGGGGAAGGAACTATTCTACTCTGCCGGTACCTCGTGGTGTATTATGTATATTACTAACAAAATAATATGTGTAGAACCAACTGAAACGAAACGGCTCGTTACGTTAGGTGAAACCGTAACGCACGAGCCAAGTGAGCGTAGCGAACATGTCGCGGCGGTGGCCGGCAAATGCCAGAAACAAGAATAATATTTTAACAGTTGAAATATTTGCAAAGTAAAACATTCGTACATAGTATATATATATATATATGTATTATATAGTATTATTATTATATATATTTGTATATATCAAATAATTATTATCCGAGACATTCCGTCTCGTCAAAGTAGAAATGTACCTTCCACTGTACCAGGTATCATAATAGTCGAAGGAGGTACAAGAACCGGCAAATAGCGGTATATTAAAGCGAAGCAGTGGCCCAAATGCACAGGGCGTGGCTCTAAATGAACACCAAATTATAGAAATTTCCCCTTTATCGGGGAGGCCAATGCCCAGCAGTGGACTCTCAAAGGCTGCAACAATGAAAATGATGCTGAAGAAAAATTGGCAAATGATTAGTTTTCAAAAAATATTAAAAGATGCAGTAACAAAATGTCTACAAAACAAACATTACTCGAACAGATCAAAGGGAACCATTATTCTTACAAACAAACCCCTAGAAGCCTCTCCACACAAATTAATGTAAGTGACTTGTACTGCCCACAGAGACCCTTTTCTTTTAGTTCTTATTTGCTTCAAGTCGAAAGTGGCTTAGTCTATTCGTTGTTAGAGTTCAATTTAAACAATTTGTCCTTAAAATTTAGTTATTTGAATGGATTTCTTAACGTGATTAAACGTAATTGAACAATAAAAATATACTAAGTATAAATCTCAGCAAAATAATTAATGCAAACAATTTTTTATTTAACTAGTTCGACAAACAAGCACACAGTCTGCGTGATAATTACATCACTGCACAATATTACTACTACTATACTATATATATACTACTATTTTAGTGATATACACAAGGATATCACTAAAATAGTAATAATATAACTGATATTAATAAAAGCTTACAAAAATATTATTAAATACAATAATAAATAACACATTATTTTTATTTATTTATCTATCCTTAGGCAATGATACTTGTTTTACAACTATTTTATTTTTTCTACTAGCTTAATGTTAAGATCACATTGTGCTAATCGTTAATTAAAATAAAGAAAAAAAAGAATACGTATATATTAACTGAGATATAAGATACCGGCAGAGTAAAATCGTGCCTCTCACTGCGCCAGGAGTAGTGAGCTGACTAAGGTACCAGATACGACAGATAGCGGTATATCCGGGAAACAGCACGATGCTCAAATGTACACGACGGGATTGGGCGGCAGCATCCCGGTCGCGGAAGCTGCGTTCAGCGAATACCAACACACTCGCCCAGCGCGGGAATTATTGGCAAAATTTCTCCTTTCTTGAAGAGCTCTATGTTCAGCAGTGGACATCCAATGGCTGGTATGATGGAGATATATATATATATTCACTCATTTAATCTATTCTCTTTAAAGCCCTTCCAATTGACGTCCACTTAAGCTGATGTCCGTTCCTTAAAGGCGCCTTTGAGTGATCGCTGTCAGTCTCGTTACGATCCCGCAAACTTTGCTGGAGTTACGGGACGCAAGTGCACATTAATAAACGGCCTGGACTCGTTCCCCCAGTGACGCTGGGACTCGCGTCTTTAAATTCAAATAAACTTAGGATTGTCATATAAATATGTTTATACTCATTGGAGCTGTGGGGTATCGGCGGAGCAGAACTCTGTACTCTGTACTGGACTCTGTACCAGAAGTCATCAGAGGCGACTGAGTTACCGGAACCGACAGATGGCGGTATATAGCATTAAGTACGTGGAGATGGGCAGCAGAATCCTCGTTGTGTCATGCCCAACTATGTCCAAAAGTAGACTTTCTGTTGCTGATACGATGATGATACTATTGCTGATTTTCAATTTTATCAAACCTTCTAAACTGCCCAATCGAGGCATAGCAGGGCTTAAAATGTAAATAACCAAGGTTATGTAGGACGAGGCTCACGTAAAATCGCATATCAAGCAGCTGTCATGCCGACCTCATAAAATGAATGTCTTCAGTGGTAAATATGTTTAACACATCAGGTATTTTAAAATTATCTAAAAGTTAATAAAAGTTTTAGTCATCTGGTTAGAATGGAATTTGATGTCTATAAATGTTAAGACACTGTCGCGAAAACTGTGCTCTGCGAATAACTGCTAACTGCTTGCCAAGCGCGGCAATTATGGGCCAAGTTCTCCCTGTTCTTAGAGAAGGCTATGTCCAGCAAATAACGTCTAATGGCTGATATGATGATAACTATGCTAAAATATTTAAACCTGCATACATATAAAGCAAGGAGTGACTATGGTGTCCAAGATGTATTTGGTTTATTTGACAATACTGCTACTCTGTTCCAAAAATAAAACAATTGGGAATGTAAGAAATAAATGTGGCTGGAAACCATTTTTGCGGGAGCATTTATTGGGCTGTTGGACAAAATAGTTTAGTCTTTTGTCGTTTGTAACAAATATACAACTTAAAAGGCCTCCGTCATTACAAATTTGAGGAGCTAATATGAAGTTTTTATTTAAACTTAGTTTAAAGTTTCCTGAATAAATCGGACTTCATTGATGTTTGTATTAGTTTTTAGATATGATTCTAAATGATTGTCTTCAATTTCGAGGACAGAAACAGAAGTATAGAGGTATCGGCGAAGAAGAATAATACTTTTCTTTGTAACAGGTGTCGTAAGAGACTAAGATAGATGGCGGTAGATGGCGGTATATCCACCCGAAACAGTGTAGCTCAAATGCAGTGGGTAGGGATGGTCAGCAGCATTCTCGTCCTGAGAGTTATGCTCTGCGAATATCAGCACGCTTGCCCGCTTGCTTGATATGCAAAAAGTTAATTAAATAAATAAATTAATTAAACGGGTCGGTAGTCTAAAATTTTTAGGCGTTCATGTAAAACCAAATAATTTTCAGAGAATATATTATATATATAGATGGCATACACAGAGGTTTAGATACAAAAGACAATTACAATTTTGCCAAAAAGGAAAGTCTTAAGACTGAATAAAAAAATATTTGCGGTGATTAATCATTGTCAGTATGATCGGGCAATCCATCCAACCAATCATCATCATCATTATACCAGCCATTGGAAGTCTACTGCTGGACATGAGCCTCCCTAAGTACCTTTCTTTTATAAAGGGAATTTTGCCCATAATTGCCGCGCTGGGCAAGCGTATTAGCAATAGCCGAGCACAGCTTTAGCTACCCTATGCATTTGAGCTACACAGTCTCGGATGGATATACCGCCATCTGTCGGCTCTAGCAGCTTAGTCGTCTCTTATGACACCCGGTATAGGGAGAGGTACTATTCTTTTCTGCCGGACTATACGGCTCCAACTAAATATTTTATTTTAATAGAATGTATCTACCGCTTTACTTTTTTGTAGTGGATGAAAGTTAGTTTATATCTAGCGTTTGCCCGCCTATATTTCCCATGAGAACGATATACTATTTTAGGAATGAAAAGTACTATGTATCCTTTTTTGTGATATTTCACTGAGATATGAGAGATTTGAGTAGATAAGCGGTGAAGAGGTAACAAATAAATTCTTTTAACGTTCGTAATATTAGTAAGCCGAGATTGAATATCGGATTGATTCGGATTTAAATATTCTGATAAGATTAGCTTTTATGTTACGATAACACGTTTAAAAATTGCTCAATGCTATCTATTTTTAGAGTACTAAAGTTGTCGTTTGTTGTGAATCTTACAGAAATAGTAAAATGTTTCGGGTTGAAAGGTATTTTTCTTCGTTTTCCCAAGAATATATTATAAATTACAGAATTTTTGGTACAGTAACGTAAAAAGGTTACAAACAGATTCATTTTAGCATTTATAATATTGGTTGGGATTATTGGGAATTGGTAACTTAATTAACAAGACTTCTTTATACTTAGACCGCTTTATTGAAAAAAAAACACATTGCACCTATACAGATCAGTAAAAATACTGATGAACGCCTGGCGAAACCGAGTGTCTAAACTAAAAAATCTATTCACCTTTTTATATTCTATTTTCTTATGCATTCCCAATTCGCTTATTAAAAGAAAATTAAAAGTTTTATTTTATGAATAAAAGTATATCCACGATTGTCTTTATATTATTTTCAATCACTTCGCTATAAACTAGCCTTCGCAATGGATACTTTATTTTATTTCTTTTTTACCTACTATCATATAACTGAAGTAAGTTTTTCTTCAAAAACCTTTAAAATATTTACTTGAATAAGCAAACACTGTAACTTGAAGAAAAAATAATAATTGTTACGAAATAAGAATAAAATTGTGACCCTAAATTGAGTTTTCCTTTAATCCCGCTTTTCCCGGACGCATTATAAACCCTTGTCCCTTCCTGTTGTGACAATGATTATTCTAACACCATCCACGGAAGTCATTAACATATAAAACCCACGTTTGTAAATTAAAGAAAACTTTAAGGGGTTAATTCTAAAATGTTCCGTTTCAATTTTGTGAATGCTTTCAATGTCCAAATGGACGTTAAAAATACAGTTAATGATAGACTGTAAACGGTATCATTAACTTACAATACCCTAAAAGTGTAATTTACATCGTTTATCTAAAGCAGCCATGAAGTCAAAAAATGGGAATTCGGGTCATGTGAAATGTGACAAAACTTCGATTAAATTTTCGTTTCTTGTCTTCATTTTGGGTCATTTCCATCATAGCAGTAGCAAAATGTAAACTGCTGGATAAACTGCGCTTGCGCTTAATTGCTGCGATGGCCAAGCGTGGTGGAAATAGCAAAGCGTAGATTTGCGGCGGGAGTGCCGCTGTCCATCACCACCCTGTTGTGTTGGAGCTCAACTGTTTTGGATTGATATACCGCCATCTAGCGGATTCGATACCTCAGCTGTCTCATACGACATGAAAACATCATGAAAATAAATCAGTTGTTTTGACAATGAGTTATTACAAACAACTGCAGTACATGTTATATTTCTGAAAATAACTGAATGAATGCTAATGTTTTAAGGGTTTAAAATTTCACATCACAGAGATGTGCACTATATTGTTTCGGATAAATTATTGTTAAATTTATTCAAGTTTCGTGAAAATAACAACAAAATCAATGAAAAAAAAATGGACAAAACCTGTTTCTATTTGGTCCCTTTTTATTTTGTATTGAATTTGAGGTGTGATTGGATTGTACAATTTGAAATGTTATTTAAAATATCTTTTTCTAAATTTCGTTGAATGATGCCGTTTACGGCACGTTTAATTTATATAATATTATAGTATAGCTACGCATTTTATACTTACAAAGGAATTTACATTATATTATAGTTTTAAACTCAACTTCAGTAACAATTGGACAACACCAAAAATTCCAAAACTATGACTTACGTCGACAAACAAGCACAGACAAGCACAGAAGTCACATTTATCATCATCATTATCATATCAGCTATAAGACATCCACTGCTGGACATGGGCCTCCCCAAGTAATCTCCAATAGGACCGGTTGTAAGCGGCCTGTGTACAGCGTGATGCGGCGGTTTTAGTCAGATCGTCTGATCATCTTGCGCCCTACGCTGCGCTTGCCTGTACGTGGTCTCTATTCCAGAACCTAACGACTTGATAAGCCGTCGGTCTTGCGTACCAAATGCCCTGCCCACTGCCACTTCAACTTACTAATCTGCCGGGCAATGTCAGTAACTTTAGTTTTGTTACGAATCTTCTCATTCCTGATTCGATCGCGTCAAGAGACTCCGAGCATTGCCATAGATCGTTCAGCTATTTTGAGTTTGCTGAGCAGTTGGATTAGTCACATAATTTTTTGCCAATCAATTTCACTGGCTCTCTCTCCATTCAAACCGGAACAAAGCAATGTTAACACGTTGTTTATAAATGAGATAAAACGGATGAGAATAAGATACCAATGCAAACGTCTTTTTATGACGTTATGTTACGATAATTAGTATGTATATTCCAGGGTAACTCGCAACTATTTTACTACGGGTGCATGGTCGCTCACTAACGAGTGAGCTCATCGTCTTGTTTAGTGGCGCTGGAATTGACGTCTGAGTAGACCAGCAATTGGTTCAACCGAAAAAAAAAACAGTTTATTAATTAAACGGTAAAATCGTAACATATAGATTGACACAATTGCCCACCATTATATTTATTTAGCTTATGACATATTGTTTTGTTCAAGAAACTAGTGCAGGTATGTTGAGTGAGGTACGTTGTCGACTGAAAAATGTTATTTATTACTTCAATCTTCAATACATTTGTAAATTGGTCTAGTATGCTGGTGTTTTGGAGCTTTTATTTTAAACTGGCCCGGCGGAAAATTTTACCACAATTAATTATAAATTTTATAAAAACGCTTTCATTATTTGAGTAAAGGCAACCTTGCAATAGATAATCAATGTTAGCTTCATCTATGTATATAACTTAATAGATTTCTAGAGTTAAATGATGTAGAAATTATGAATATAAGGTATTAAATAAACTAGTTGTACTTCTATACATAAACTTGTTTTGACGTGACAACGTCTTATAATTCGATGAAGTCGGCTGCACGCACGAAAAAACATGATTCATGCCGCGTTACCTCGCTCTAAGGCGTTCCGTTTAAGGTTTGAAGTGCAAGCGAGAGCGCAGGACGAGCGACAAAGAGGCACAATCGGCCCCGCGTTCGGCAGCGTTCGACATCTGTCTCTCTCGTACTCGAGTTAGCGGTACGCCCGCTTATAAATAAAATTAAAACGTTCTTTTAAAAAATGCAACCATTACTTCAGTATTTTCTTATGACATTGTCACGGTCAACTATCGACAGTAAACCGACTTTACAGACAGTTTTTTTTTATGTAGTCCAGGCTGACAAACAAGCATATAGTCCGCATGATAGTAAGACGCTCCTATTATGACAAGAGAATCACTAGCGCATTTCCAATCTTTTGTCTTAAAGATTACCCATCAAACTGGAACACAGCAATTCGAACATTGCTTTTTGGCGGTAGAAATAGATGAAAATGAGGTACCAATTCGACGACCTTTGTATGAGGTCTACGTCATGTAAGTTTCAACAATTTATTTTACGTTCTTCCGTTTGCGTCACTTCCTTGAAAGGCAACACATTTTATTTTTCAATAACATAAATATGAGAAAATTTATATTGTTATTCAAAATATTGGCAAAAGGGATAGATCTAATAACGTCACAAAAAAAGGAAATTGGATATTGTACAGGTTGATTGGATTTACGGAACTTTCTCACCAAATTCTATAATTAAATCCAGTTTTATTTGTTTCTGTTTAAACCTCTTGAATGACCCTCAATTTACTCTGTCAAAGTAATTGTTTTTTAAATAAACAGATTTTCTAATTTCAATGTGACTCTCTAAAAAAATAATATTGGAACCCCCATAGTGAAGACCACCAAATTGTGCGTTCACCGAATTTAATTTAAATTATTCTAATTTGTTGTATGTGATTTAATAAAATGGAACAAACAGGTTTTTTTTAAATATCTCTTAATCAAACACCGGCTCTAGATTAATATTTTAAAGTCCGATCTTATTTATAAATATGGTTTCTTTAACAATTCTTTCCGCAAAATAAAAATAATGTTCATGCACTTTTAACATTTAAAAAATTATTTTATAAGTCACCTTCGTTCAAATTTCAATGTACGTCATAGGATTCAACACAGCAGAAGTCAAATAACTATGGCTTAGTGTTCCACAAGGCCTTGTTCTGGGTCCTTTTTTATTTCTTGTATTTTTTAATGACAAAAATAAATTCGTGAAATTTTCCATATTGTTATTTTCAAAACCACATAATGGTTTTGAAAATAACGGCTTTTTATGGTACCGAATGATGCCGGGCGGGTAGAATAGAAGTAGCACCTACCCCGTATTTGGACTCGAAAGAGGCGACTGAGGTATCAAAAGCGACAAATGGTGGTACATCTATCCAAAAGAGCTCGAATACGGAGGTGTGTGTCAGCAACTACGTTGTAAAACTATGGTCTAAAATTGCCACCACGCTTACCGACTCTTGTCAGGAAGGCTTGTGTGAAACAGCGGTAATCCCAATTCTAATTTTATATTTTTTTATATTATACTACTTCTTAGTAGTTTATTCCTCTATGATGATGCTACAGTTTACGTCTCTAGCTAAAACGTACACATTTACAATTCTTAATATAGACATAAATCCATTTGGGCGGTGGGTTATTTTTAGCAATAAGTTGGCATACTGGTAACCGAAAGCGAATCTTTTGTAGCAGCTGAATAAATATGTTTTTTACTTGGCAAACCTGTAAACGGATTGATGTTTTGTGAAGTGTAAACAAATATTGGTATTGTGACTTTGTAACTTTGTTAGCGCTCGGTTATTCACACCGCTGAAAAGCTGGCGCAGCGAAAATATATGTACAATTAAAAAATATGGTAGTGGGTGAGTGAATAATCTATTGTTTACTCTCATTGAAAACTATTAATATTAAATCAAATCAAAAAATTGTTTATTCAAGTAGACCTATTAATATTTGTTTCTATAAATAAAAACTATTCATATTTTGTTTGTATATTAGTTACATTTTAAATTTAAAATGTAACCAATATATATAATAATTTTTATTTTAAATTTGAATATTGGTTAGATTTTAAATTTTACTTATTGATTGAAATAATAATACACATATCACAAAGTAATAATAAAAAATGTTCAATGTCGTCTGATTACACAACGCATGCTGTGTGAACCTACTTTTTGTCCACATAGTTTTATGTTCTAGCTTCTGTATACATATTATCATTGTGAAACAATTACTGATTTACCAATAAATAAATAAAAACGTACGCTGATATATGCAAACCAAGTCTATTTCTTCAGTTCGGATTTAATTTACAAACAAAGTAATATGTAACATGATTTCACAGGCCAAATTGTATGTACACACGAAAAAACAAAAGAGCAAATTGATTCAACGCGACGACGAAATCATTCATTTCATCCCCCCAATATTTTGATTGAATTCTCACATCCCGTCTTCGTTTGTTAAACTTGTCATTACGTCGATTCTTTCTGCTGTCAATCGAATTTGTACCGTCAGCCATTTTTTGTGGAGCTACTTTTGTTGAGCTAGGTCAAATCATCAATCTTTAATAATCAAAAGGGAGCAGAAAATTTTCGACCTTTCTAATCACGCTGATTTGCCAAGGCTGTTTGGAAATAATGATCTAATTTTTTATACAGTAAGTAGTTTTAAAATTCTCTTTACAGTAAAAGTACTTTTTACATATGACAAACTTCTCGTCCGTTTTTTGTTCGCGCTATTTCCATAATAAAACTAGAAAAAACATATTTTACGTAATAATATATAGATATTTAATTGCTTAATAAAGTTAGCTACTTCTTAGATCTACAATTGAATACAATTGAAGTGACTCCGTGAGTCGCTTAAAGCACTTGTGTGGCACAGACAACAGAGGAACCACAAATAATATATATACTATTTAAATACTAATAGTTTACACCCAGGCACAGTACAAACACAAATATTATCATCATCACATTTTTTCTGGGTAGGGATTGAACCCACGACCTTTAGTGCACAAAATTGGATCACTACCGTATGCGCCACCGGGCCCGTGGAAGTTCGAGAAAAAATGTATGGACCTAATTCTTATAAAATAATAGTAAAAATATATAAAATCTTACCAACAACATCGAGCCTTAGAAAGATGCTCGTGGGTGGATGTGACGACACCTGACACTCGTAAATGCCCGCGTCACGTTTCTGAACGAAGCGGACCTTTAAAGTCCAGTCCTGTAACAAAATTTGAAATAGGTCATTTTCACTTGGTATAAGTTTTTTGACGTTTACTGTGCACGTCAAAAGAGGGCACCACCTTTCTCACAATGGCAGACGGGACAACCCGGTTTGGTGAATGCGGATACCGCTAAACTTTTTTCAAAAGTCGAGACTACTTAATGGTTTTTGTATTCTAAACAAAAGTAAACACGAAAAAAAGACTTTTAACTCACAAAGAACATATATTTAAAGATTGCATAAAAGGCGCAACTGCAAGCCATTCAAGAAAAAAATATTCAATCAAGATATAATTAATGACGAGAGCATACGTTCGTTACGAACTAGCATTGTCATCGATGCATGTTGTATCGATGGGATAAACCGGATCATTTGAATCGCTATATCGCTTACCTTTCAAACGCAACGCATGTGTAGCTATGCAAGCGCGCATCGCATATATTTCAAATGCAACGCATATGTAGCGATGCAAGCGTGCATCTCTTACATTTCAAGTGCTACACATAAATAGCGATGCAAGTACGCATCGCTTACGTTTTAAATGTAACGCATATGTATCGATGCAAGTGCGCATCGCTTACATTTCATATGGAACTCATATGTAACAAGCGCATATTTGAAAATAGATAGACGTGTTATCGCTCACTTCTGAATGCTGTAGGTGTATAGCTTGAAACCTTTGGTCGGAGCTGTATGTCGTAAGCCCCACTGTAAGGAGGTGATAGTCTTTTCTTCTTATCCATGATACCTGGAACAACACATATCTTATCAATATAAATTAATACATATAAATACAATTGGAGTGTTTGTGTGTAAGATTAAAATGCTCTTTACTAATTGCATATGTATGTAGAAACGAAATAACATTTCCTTTTTTATTATTCTCTCCGTTTGTTTGATGATTTATCCCTAAAACGGCTAGACCGATTTGGATGTAACTTTTATTGGCAGATTGATGATATAATAAAGATAACGTAAGCTATATAACATTATGCTAAGACTAATCGGAGAACTGAAAATGTGGCCGAAAATGGAATAAAAAAAAAAATATGCTGCCCAGAGTCACTATTCTAAGCAAACGAAGTCGCGTAAAGGTAGTATTATATAAATTTAGATGCACTCTCATTTTCTTTTCATAAAATTACATCTATAATCAAACTGAGATAGAATAACTATTTCTTTCAAATAATTCTACCAAGTGTAGAATTATTTGAAAATAAGATACAAAGAATTTTGTTTTTAAATTTCATAAACTTTTTGATGTATGTATAATGTGTACTTTGCAATTACGTATATATATTTTCCCGTGTCATTAACATGTGATAGAATCAAACATATTACTGATTTAATGTAAAATAATCTGAAGTCAAAAATATACACCGGTTTTTATTCCTGAAAAAAACCGGATAAATAAAACCGATTAATTACTTATTGTTGATAGACTATAAAGAATATTATTTATTCATGATTTATTTGGTTTTGGATTTATTTTGGTTGCTTTTATATTGGTTCAACGCCATTTTCAGTTCACGAGAGAAAACATTCAATTTACGGATGTACGATAACAGGAAATACTTTTTAAAAGCGAATAATGGTTATTCCTCAACCATGAGGCACCTGCAGAGTAGAATTTTACCTCTACCTGTACATGTCACAAGAGGCTACTGTAGTACCAGTGCCGACAGATGGCGGTACATCTACCCGAGTCAGTGTAACTCAAATACAACAGTATGGGAAATGTCAGCAACATCCTCTCGTTAAGCTAAGCTCTGCGATTTCAACCACGCCTGTCCAGTATGGCCATTAAGAGATAGGCTTCTCCGAGAATAAAGAAATTTAGACCTTAAATACCAAACTAGAAAAACCATTGTAGTAACTACAGAGCGTCACTATTTACTGTATAGTCTATTTACGGAACTTTATGGGAATTTGTACGAATACAGGAAATATTTTTTAATAATGGATCATGGTTGTTTCTCAACCATAAGGTACTTGTAGAGTAGCCTGTATCAAGTATAGTAAGAGGCGACTAAAACACCGGAATCGATAAATAGCGGTATATCCATTCACAACTTAAATACTACAGAGTGAGGATGGGCAGCAGCATCTTTGTCACCACGGAAATTATGGGCAAAAAATCCCCTATCTTGGTGAGGCCAATGTCCAATAATGGACTTTCTGTGGCTAATATGATAATTATGTATATTTAGAAATTATCTTACTTCTTGAGGTAAAACTATTTCAAAACATACATATTATAAAAGATTCAATAACAACGAAGCCGACGATTGTAAGTGATTATTATAGGTATTTTTCAAATCTTAGGGGATGTAGTCCGTAATTGTTTATGAAAACGGGGCAACAAAATCTGTTATTATTTTTCCCTCGGCACACTCGTGGGAATATATCATTTCTGCTGATACGAGATCCAGGTAAGCTGCTAAATTCAGACAATACCTCAACTATATTTTCCACTGTTATCCCAAGTATATCCTAAAGCGTTTCTTTTGTATCTTTTTCGCAAATACTTGGAAAGAAATATGTTATTTTTGCAAACAAAAATATTTTGTGGTTGTGATTATTATACGAATACATGGTTCAATAAAACATAAAGGTTAATATGTCTATAAGAAAAGATGCTAGTTAAGGTCTTTGCAGGATTTCTGACCATTTAATTGCTTTTATCGTTGATATTCTTTTGTTTCTGGAATTACTGGGTTTTAATAATCTTCTATGGGAAATTAAAGTTTTTATAATAACTTATCCGATTTGAAAAGTTCATTGACTATAATGTTCTAGTGGCTTGCCTTGACTTCATCGGGGTACATAGTATTTTATTTATACCATTTATTTAATTACAATGGAGATTTTAATCCCGTTTTTGGCAATCCAAAGTCAAATAAAATATGTTTTCTATTCAAACTTTGCGATGCCATTGATAGTAATGACACCTCGATAAATTTGTCCAATCGTTTTAATCGTTTAAATTTTAAAAATAAATTTGTCTAATTTGCCCTTATTTTTTAATCACTACCATATATAATACATATTTTTCTATGTACAAACGTAATTTGTAAATATAAAAAGTGGTGGATTTTAATTTGATAGTTTTACAAATTAAAAAATAGCCATAAAATTCTCTTAATACCCCATTATTTTAATTTTGTAATATTAATTAGTGTTTCCTAGTAACTTCCTAAATGTGTATTGAATTTTAATCCCTTAGAGGTTAAATGGCCCAAAGAATCCCTTGTTCGTGAGCATCTAAGTCCTAAGAAAGCGTAAATTATGAGACTCCTGGCTATTCTAGTTTCTAAGATTTCCTCACGAGTGACTATGAGATTTGCTTATGAGTAAGTTTGCTTACTCTCGTGGGGTAGAATAGTAACTCACTTTGTACCTGGTATCGTAAGAGGTGACTAAAGAATCAGAACCGATAGCTGGTGGTATATCTATCCGAAACAGTGAAGCTGAAATTCACAGGCGAATATTGGCGGCAGCATCCCCATTGTGACAGTTACGCCCTTCGTTTGCTAACACGTCTACCTACACGACATTTATTGGCCGTATTTCCTCTATCTTGGAGAAGCCTTTGTCTGACTGTTGACTTCCAATGTCTGATATCATCATATCAGACATATCATCGTCATCACGATGAGTGAGTAACCGTTTGCTTTGATACTTAGCAACATTAAAAATAGAGACAGTCAAAACAGTATTATAAAAAAACATATCTTGGGAAAGAATATAACACAATGATACATCGCGGTGAGGGTAAGGTTTCTGCCACGAATTGTGCCATTTACAAGGAAGCATAAAGACGACATGAAACGACGATGGTCATACCCGCGTAAAGTTGTAGAACAATATTAATTCAATAAATAGAAATAACATTTTTTTGAAATAACTGAAAATCTGAGTCTTCATACTAACTTTGCACCTCCTATTAACTCCCTTAAAGGATAATTTTTGACAAAATATTTTACACTTGTTTCATGACTTTCAATATAAAACCTTCATACCGAGTTTCATTGAAATAAATTTATAGCAGCAAACTTTCATACTAATTTTGCACCTCCGCTTTACCCCTTTTATAGGTAAGTTTTCAAAAATCCCTTCTTATTACTTCCTTACGTTATAAAAGGAAACCCTGGAAGTTTCTAACCCATACAGTTTAGGCTTTGAATTGAAATTTAAGTTAGCCAGTCAGCTTTTATTTTTATACATAAAAAAATATACATATATTGACAGTACATTAATCCAAATGAAGTGGCTGTTGGTTATTCTAAATTAAAAGCTTTTTACTAAATGAATATGAAACATATGGTATCTAAAAATGTCGGTCTATTTGCTTCAACTCATCTTTTAAAAGGCTGGTCAGATTGTCACAGTACTTTCACTTTCACTGATAAATAACTGACGTTACGAGGAGTAACTTCGAAATTCATTAATTCAGATTTATTATACGATGTATCGATCAATTACCTGCATGAGATCACTCATTAAATAGTAGCAAACTCATTGCCTTCTTTACCTCAAAAGTTAAAATTCATGCTGTTCTATTTAAGATTCTTTCTAGAAAAAAAAACAAATATTGTGTCACTCATACTACTAAAGCCTTATAACATCAGTATTTGTCTCTGGCTCTCCTCCATCTATCATTATAAACAATACTCTATGAGAATACATTTGCCCTTACGCTATGAATACAGAACGTCGTCACGTGTTGTCGTTATACATTAATTTGGGAGTATGTTAATGTTGTTTTCGCGACGAAGCAGATGTCAAGAGCGATGGATTTCTTGCTTTTTTTCATATAGACTTTGTATTTGGATAAAATAAAGGTTGATTTTATTACATTATTAAAGGCATGCATTAGTAAATACTGAATTTACTAGAAAAACTGGTTTTACTCGGGACTTAAACCTGCATCTTTCCGACTTTGGGGGACAGCATTACTGTTATTTATTAATTATTTACATAATTATACGTGTTATCCCAATAGCACAATAATGAAGTTGTTACAAGAATAAAATTAATCTACATTAAGCTTAAATATTAATGATTTGACGTTATCGACAAATACATCAAAATCTGTATAATTATTCCTAGTATTCTTATAGAAGTACTGGTTGAGTAGAATAGAACATCTCGCTGTACCAGTTGTTGTAAGAGGCGAGTAAGTTACAAAAGCCGACAAATGGCTGTATATCCATCCGAAATAGTTTCGCTCAAATGCACAAGGCAGGGATGGGCAGCAGCATCCCTATCGCGCTATCAAGCTCTGCTTTGTAATTGCCAACACGCTTACTCAGTGCGGCAGTTGTGGGCAAAAATCTGTCCGGTAATAACATCCACTCCTAGACATAGGCCTCTCTAAGAAAGGAGATTTTGCCCATTGTTGCCGCGTTGGACGAATCTGTTGGCAATTGCAGATAGACATCCTTGTTGCATTTGAGCTACATTTCTTTGGAAAGATAAACCGTTATCAGTCGATTTTGGCATCTCAGTCGCCTCTTAAGACACCTGGAACAGCCGGAGTTACTATTCTACTCTGCCAGTACCATATTGCAAAAAAAAATAATCAGAACTATTTGCTAGATATGTCGTAATAAATAAAAAAAGAAAACATTACCACAATGGCAATAAAATTGTGAATCAACAACAGAGACTAATACAGGAAATATTTAACTAAAAGACCGAGAGAGTTAATTATAAAAATAAAAGATATCTCAACTTCCTTTTTAATTTTGGTAAAGGAAAAATTAACAAGCCAAAGAGCACTTGTCTTAAAGAATATACAATTTGTGGTATACAATTTATGCTAAAAGGTTTTTTGGGGAAATAGGTGTTCGCGTGAATAAATGGATAACTTCAAGAGAGTGGAAAAAAAAATTGGTTGCTTGTAAATCGGTATACGGGCGAAAGTTTTACGTAACAACGACTTTGAGTGGTAAAATAATTTTACCACTCAAAGTCGTGAATGAAATGTGAATATTCATTCGTATAGTAGGAATAAGGATGAAATAATAGTAACAATTTAAAACATTTATTTATACAAAGAATTATATTTAAAACATTAATTTATACAAAGAATCTCGCACTGAATTTCATATTAACAAAATTTTATTTTTACCTTTACACATACATACGTATTTATATACAAATATACATACAATAACTTGCAATACATTTGCGTAACACGCGTCTCAATGAGAGCGAGTGAGAGGGACGCGTGCCTCTCACTCGCTCTCATTGTGAGCGCATAGCGTGAGCGGAGCGTAACGCAGTTTCTTGAAGTGTCACCCGGCAAACCAATTTATATGACGTTGTCACGTCAAAAATATAAATAAATACGGGTTCAAGAAAACGTGTTATACCCACACAAATAAATAATTAAGATTAATTGTTAGCATAATATCTATTTACTAGCTGGCTTTTACCGTCCTGCTTTTGTTTATTTCGTTAGACCAGGTCGGCAAGCAAGCATACAGTCCACGTGATAGTAAACGTTACCGCAGTTTATAGGCGCTCGTAATATCACAAGGATATCACTAGCGCGCTGCCAACATATCAACTTAAAGATATTTGATCACATTACCCAGTATTTTCATTCTCAACCGAAAACAGCACTGCGAACACTGCTATTCGGCGGTAGAACTAGGTGAGAGCAAGGTACCAATGCAGATGATGACCTTTGTATAACAGGTACCTAACTTCCATTAAGGAAAAGAAACTAGTATAGGTGCAGGTTAAGAAGTTACTTAAAAAAGATTTTGTTCTTATAAATATAAAAAAAATTCACAAAATTTAGGATTTATTGGGATTTATAGTCTCAATATGTATTCCTTATTTATCATATTTTTAAGACTACGTAAGAAAATTTGACTGAAACATCAATTAATAATAATACCTATTATCGGCTGAGAAATGTATGCGAGCTGCAGTAAGACAAATACTACGAGTATCTACAGCTCAGTGTGTGTGTCGTTCAAGGAGCACACCGGTCATATATAGCTATTGCCTTGAAGAAAAGAATGAATAAAGGGAACCATCAACACCGCCGCGTTATGTAATTATCAGCGATTATCCAACAAAAAATTCATTGATTTTCATTTCGAAATAACGTTTGGCAAAATTACACTTAAAAAATTTATCATTTTACAAACTACACATTTGAAAATATTGTGTAAATTACTGAAATAAATTTCATAACTCACAAAATAATATATGTAAGGGTTCACTAAAACGAAATGACTGGTTAAGTTGGAACTATGACCACAATAATCTAGAACCGAAAAATAACACTAAAACAGAAATATTTTCATTTTAAAGTAATATGTTTGGGAAATTAAAGTTTGTCAAATGATTAGATTTTCAAACACTGTTTGTATTTTGTTATTCTTTTTAGTAACTATTGTTAACTTTAATTAATGCAAATAAATAAACAAAAACAAGAATATCTAAAAAATATTATCTCCTTAATTTTACGTTCCACTTTTTGCTGATCTTCCGGCAAATATATTAAAAAGTCGATAAAGCTGATAAAAAGTATAGACCTATAAATAAAATTTACATTAATTGTTTAGAGGTCAACCTTGCCGTAAGGTACCGGTAGAGTAGAATACTGCCACTCACTGTTCTAGGTGTCGTAAGAGGCGACTAAGGTACCAGAACCGACAGATGGCGGTCCGTCCGAATTAACCAGCTAAGTAAAACAGTCATATATGGATTATAAATATACTAAGCGGGTTGCTTTTCAATTCTCTAACCACTGGGCTGTCAACACCGAAAAAGACGCGTTTATGTTTCTTAGTATTTTATAATTTATGCTGTAATCTATTGGCATTATCTTTATTAAATGAAGGTCGTCTGGATTGATACCTTACTCTCACCTATTTCTATAGCCGAATAGCAGTGTTAATATTGCTGTGTTCCAGTTTGAAAGGTGAAAGAGGCAGTGAAATTACTGGGTCATGTGACATAAGGGGACGGCAATGCTGGGAGTTTCTTTGCGTGATCGTATCGGGAATGAGGAGATTCGTAACAGAACCAAATTACCGACATTGCCCGGTGGATTAGTAAGTGGAAGTGGCAGAGGGTAGGGTATTTGGTACGCAGAACTAATGGACGATGGAGACGTAAGGTTCTGGAATGGAGACCACGTACCGGCAAGCGCAGCTTAGGGCGTCCACCCGAAAGATAGACATCTGACTGAAAACACAGGATCGCGATGGACTCAGGGCGCATACAACTGGTCCTAGTGGAGATAACTTTGGGAGGCCTATGTCCAGCAATGGATGTCTTAAAGCTGAAACGATGATGATGATGTGATGTAATATCTTTAAGTCACAAGGTTGGCAATGCTCTAGTGATATCCATGTGATACTATTACGCGGACTGCAAGCTTGTTTGTCGACCTGGTCTAAAAAATAATTAAAAATATATCTATATTTGTATACAATTATGAAATTCAAGAACTGTATAAGCATTTAATATATTCAAGTGGGTGTATGTCGTTTCCTAAAATAAAAGAAGTTGTTTCTTAACCAAACAGTTGACAAATGGAAGATTAGGTTGAATTTTCAATAGCTTAACGGTAGATCACCTCCTTGGAACTCAAATGATATGGGTTCAAGCCCCGTTCACTAATTGAAAAAAGTTAATTTCTTTCTATTACAGTAAAAATCCTAAGGTTTTTTATTTTAGGAAAGAATAAGCAAGGTTGATTTACGTTGCTTGTTGATTTACATCAAACCGCTCGTATTTAAATAAGCATATCTGTTCCATTTGTTTATTTGTTAATTCCACTGCTATACATAGGCCTTCTCAATAATGGGGTAATTTCATCCAAAATTGCCCACTGGGCCAACGTGTTAGCTATCACAGAGCGCAGCTTTCACGAGAAAACTGGTAGTTTTTTTTTACTAGATATTAGGCCGTGGAGTAATAGCAGATTCGAGTTACCAGGTGTCGTAAAAGGCATATGATGTACCGGAACCAACAGATGGCTGTATATTTACTCTTATTTGTGTAGCTCAAAAGTCATTAAGCAATACCATCCTAGCCTAAAACTTACACATTGCGATAGCTAATAAAAACTACTTAAAACTATACTATTTAATAGTAGGTATATAGGCTGATATGATAATGAGTTGTATAAATGAACATGAAGGATGCCAACAAAAGAGGTTGTATATAAAACTTTAGAAAATGACTTACTCGATCTAATCAGCTAAGTAATTCCTTCTGCTCAAAACAAATCTTATTATGTGTCAAACACGATACCACAGAATTGGGTGGAACATTGAAACTTGAGCTCAACCACACAAAATATAGAGTTCAAAACGTGCCTTTGGTTTAGCAAAAAACATGTTTCCACATAATTGAGCTTAACGAATTCGTCCCGATTCTGGGATGGTAAACAAACACCCTGTAGACGGGTAGGGTTGTCGGGAATAACAAGGAATCGTCGCGTATGTTACACTTTCGATTTTTTTATCATATTTTCCGTAGTTCTAAGAGTAAGGTGTCTCTTAATCAAATAATTCAAATTACTGCATGTAAATTTTGCGGAGAATAAATACTTAAGGAATTAATAAATAATAATAAATAAATACCTAACTCCGAGATAAGTTGCTTAAAGCGTTTAAATTACGGACTTTATACATCAGAAGAATTACATATATAATACTTAAATCATTATCATCATCATGCCAGCCACTGGACTTCCACTGCTGGACTATCCTCCCTAATAAAAGGGAGATTTTGCCCATAGTTGCCGCCCTGGACAAGCGTCTTGGCGATTGCAAAGCGCGATGGCGATGCTGCTGCCCATCCCCACCCTGCGCATTTGAGCTGCATTGTTTCAGATGGATATACCGCCATATGGCGCCTCCTAAGACACCTTAATCGCCTCTTACGATACCTGGTACAGAGTACTATTCTACTCTGCAGGTACTTCACGCCTTAAGTACATGTATTAAACACTTAACGCAGAACAATGGCAAATATTATTAAAATTGCTCTGGATGGGGAAGAGACCCACAAACCTTGACGCAAAAGTTAGTATCTAGAAACACCATCTGCGCTATCAGGCCCTAATATATCGTATAATTATAATAAAAACTATATTTAAATGCAATGGATGAACTTGAAAATTTCACAAAATTTCGCATAATGTTGGAAGACAACTGAACAAAGATGTTCCTCGATCTATGAGCATTATAGTCAAGTTAATAATTTTGCTGAAACAAACTAAAGTTTTACAATCAGTGATAAGTCGATGGTGATTATTTTAGAAAATTATATGGAAGCAAAGCCCATACCATCGTTGACATAGTTTACTCGTGTAACTTGACTCTTCGATTGTCGAAAGGTAACCGACGCGTTGAATATAAAATTGTGAACGACAAGCATGCCGCGCTCTAGAGTCGTTACACGTCATTTTTGTATGTTAAGTAGGCTTGTTTGCGGCTCGCTTCCATTTTGATGGTACTCTTTTGTTGATATTATCGTTTTCCGTTTGCTACCGGCGGATTAATATAGCACCTCCCTCTGTACTTGTCGTAATAGGTGATTAAGATACCGAAACCAACAAATGGCGGTATACCTATATGAAACAGCGCAGCTTAAATACTACAGGGTGATGTTGGGCAACAGCATCCTCGACGCGAAGTTGTTCTGCGATTGCTAACACGCTTGCCCAGTGCGGCAATAATAGGCGAAAATTTTTCTATCTTGGGAAGGCTGATACGGATATGGCTGATACTGATGATTTTAAAACCATTTGCAGTGCGACACCGGCAAAGCAGTATAGTATCAGGAGCCATAAGACGACTAAAATACTGAAACTGAAATATGGCGGTATATCCACTTGAAGCAATATTGCACAGCCTGCACGTAGCGAGACTAAAAAGCAGCATTCTACGCTCTACGACCGCTGCCATGCTTGCCTAGAGTATCAATTATAGGCATTTCAATTCCTTTCTCCAACAGTAGACATCGAAAGTCAAGATCAATTGTGCCGCCCACCCCAAATTCGTCCGGGTACATAGTAAAATTGTATCCCGTTGATACCACTACCGTTGAGTTTATTATATAAGTAATATTGGATACTTACTCAATTATCTTACACCGCCACCTGTTTAAATATTTTTGTTCTGTATCTGGGCGTTAAAATGTGTATTGTAGTATTATATTTGTGACTCTGATGTCCGCAACACAAGTACATTGAACAACTTACCTCAGGGTCAGGTCAGTTCATGAGAAAATGCTGAATTCTCAGATATTTATACCCTTTGTCAAATAATAAAAAAATATTGCGAATATGAATTGGGACCTAAACTGTTTTTTAATCCATTTAGTATCTGTTACATCGTCACGTCACAAACGTACATTGATCCTCATGAATAATCGTGCTTAATATTTTAGCATAAATAGTTGCAGTCTAATGATAATACCGTGAGGTACCGGTAGAGTAGAATAATACCTTCCCCTGTACCAGGTGTCGAAGGAGGCGACTAAGGTACCAGAACCGACAGATGGCGGTATATTCATCTAAAACATTATAGTTCAAATACACAGAGCGGGAATGGGCAGCAACATCCAGCAGCGTATTGGCAATCGCAAAAGCTGCACTCCCTTTCTTGGGCCTATTTCCAGCAGTGGACTTTCAATGGCTGGTATGATGACGACGATGAAATAATAATTGAATATAATTTTGTGTATACTTCTGTTTTTTTAAACCAAGTCAACAAACAAGCGTGCATCCGCGTGAGCGTCACTGCAGATGTTTGTAATAACACATTGATATGACTAGCACATTGCCAACCGTGTGACTTGAAGATATTATGCCCAATTACCCAGTAATTTCACTGTCTCTCTCACCCTTCAAACCGGAACACAGCGGTAGAATAGTGAGAGTGAGGTACTAACGCAGACGACCTTTGTTGTTTACCTCATTCATTCATAGACCAAGTTTAGGAGTGATCCAATGCAGGATATTTCCCAAAACATTCGCAGTGTGTAGTTAATTTGAAAACCACAATAAACATTTAAATGTTGTTTACCTCACAGTATAACAAACTTGTGGGAATATAGAGGAAAATTAGCATTTACCCAGCCCTAGATCCCAAATGTAGTTGCCAAATGTCGCGTGACGATTCATTTTACGATCGTCGCTATAGTAGGGCTGCGTCATAAAGATTGGGAAAAAATGTGTATAGACAAAGGTTGCCCGTAGAGAGTATGATTAATAAAAATGCCTATTGATATTTACTCTACCCGTCTGATAGGATGACATTGAAGCACCCAAGTAGATTTTACTGAAATTGGAAACGCGAAAGTTTTTACCTAACACCATGTTTCTTATTTACCCTGGAAATATTTATAAGTAGAAAAATCATATACAAATGCTGGTTAAAATTAGAATACGCAGTATCTGGATGTCTGGAAACCACTTGCGTAAAATAGGAGTTAATTACACAAGTTTATATTCAAAAGTACGAGTTCAGAGTTTGCTCGGGAATATCAGCTGAGAGTGGTTCAGAAATAAATAAAATTAAGAGACCAATTATCAAGGAATAAAGGTTGTAATGTCTTTTTATTAAAGCAAAATCTTTGTAGGAATCACTTTTATGAACACTATAATAGAGAAAATTAAGAGATAAAATAAATAAATATTTAATTCTTATAAAATACTCGATACAAAAACAACAAAATGTATAAACATAGATACAAAATTTAATATTACTCATACATTTTTTTTCACTATTCTCAGTTTGATTAGAACTAGATTAATATCATATTAATCTCTATAATTTATTGTCGTAATAAAGATTAAATAAAATACTTAATTGGTAATGATTTGACATATAATTTGCTCTAAAATAATAATAGCGGTCAAAATTTTACCACTTGATGAACTTTAGTATAAAAAGATAGGCCACATATCAGATATTTATGATTGGCAGCAGCATTTGCTTACCTTCCTTAGGTAACAGCATTTGAAAAAATGCTATCGACTTAATCATGCAAGACTATCTATTTTAAAAACTCCAGGAAGAATGAGACTATAACATTGTTTAATAGATTTTTGTGCAATTTTTAACTATATTTGCGATAAAGTTATAATATTGAACGGTCTTACCAACTGATATAATTATTTGTAGACTTCACTATGAGCTTCACTTTTTTACTTTTGAATCAGAAAAGAGCAGATCCGTAAACAAACCAAACTTGTCGACATAGTCAAGCGGCATAGCAAGTTGAAGTGATAATGGGCAGCACACATGTAATGGAGAACCGACAGCCTATGTGGATAATAGGTTCTAGAATAGAGATCAGGCTTGGGCCTGAGCGAAGCGTTGGATATATACACATGGAATTGAATATCACTTTGGGAGGTTGATGTTCAGCAACAGACGCGCTTCCGTTGGTTTAAAATGACAGAGAAGGAATTTAAGCTTTGAAGTAAAAGTACACCACGACTGGACGCTAGCACAATTTCAAATATAAAATTGCAAATTAAAGAATCTGTTTCTTTTTTTTATCAGTTTCATAAACACGCTCTTGATATAACTAGCGGAACACAGCAATGCGAATATTTTATTTTTTATTTATTTAACTTTATTGCACAAAATGTTACAAAATGTACAAATGGCGGACTTAATGCCAGATGGCATTATCTCCCAGTCAACCATTACACAAAACAGAAACAAATATATATATATATATATATATATAGTGGTGCAGGCAATATATATACAAAATAAATAAATGTGGCATACATATTTGTATAAATAAACGCAGTAAATGCATATGATATAAATATATATATATACATAAAATAACGTACATCAGAAATAGGGTTACAAAGTTTGAGAAGCAGCATTAGTAAATAAAGTACGGAGACAGCGTTTCAGGTTAAATTTGTTTGGGGATTGCTTAATATTCAACGGAAGCTCGTTCCAGAGTCGTATAGCTGTCACTGTAAAAGAGTTTGTCAAAAAACTAGAGTGATGAGAAGGAGTTAAGAGCGAAAGAGTATTAGAAGAACGGAGATTACGTTCGTGAGAGGAAGATAGGAATTGGAATCTGTCCTGTAAGTAAATTGGTGCGTACGGATCAAAAAGTATTGAAAATGGTGTGGTTAGAACTCGAATTTTGCGACGTTCTCGAATCAATTCCTACCGATAAATATTGCTATTTATCGGTAGGAAAACTGATAGGTGAGAGTTAAAACCAATGTACACGACCATCTTGAGATATATCTCAAGTCAAATAAATATGCTATTAAGCTTAATGACCCAGTTAACTTTAAATTCTCTACAATATGAGTTCATTACTTAAGAGCGTTGAAAACGATACATTTCCTTGTAAGGCAAACCTCAGTACTGGAAATCTTTGAAAATTACCAGTGATGGCATACATATAGTACAAAAAAGTTGCCGGTTACTCCGGGCCATTCAATACAGTCTTTTTTAATGGACTTATTAGAAAGTTGCAGAGGTAGAGGTAGCAGACACAGAGGTAGATAACACGCAAAATGAAAGGCAGATCAGGCTGTTCAGAAATCTTCGTCCCAGCAAACACAGCATAGTCCACTTACAAGGTAGGTAGACAATATTAAAACAATATTTTTTCAATATTCTAATGACTAATAGTAATGACGAAAACACAACATACATAATCACGACTTCGTCTTATCAGAGTCGGCAGAGACAATGGATCTCCACTTGAAACGATTTTGGCATACCTCTCTCTCTTTCTTTACTCGCATTAGTACTTTCATACACGCTCGTTTATTCTTGATACTCCTGACCTGGCCCTTCCTTAATACATCTACCTAGTTAAGGCATGTCCGTCTAGGTCGTTCTGTACCAACCTATTTATATGCTTCTGTTCTAAATATTTATGCAGTCATTGTATTACAAAAACTTAAATAACATTCAAACTTCGCATAGGTATGAAAAATAAAGAAAAAACAGTTTCGTTTAGATCATTACAAAAGCCGTTTCCAGAGTGCGCACGCTTTTTTTAATAAACTCATTTTTAAATATCCTTAAGAAAAACAACATTACTACCATAAACTTGGATTCCAGTGCTAATTGCTTTGAGAATTCAAAAATTTAATGCACCTGTTTGTAAAGTAAGAAAATATCTTACAAATATTCCGGAGCGAGCTATTAAGATATAAAACTTAGTTATTTCCTCGCAGCGGGGGATCAAATGCTAACTAGAAACAATACGACCAAAGCTATTCTAGAATTACCAACTAATTCAGGTAGACTCTCCGTAAACAGTAGCAGTTAAGATAACTTAGTTTTATGGTTCTACGTTATCTGGGCAGTTAAATGTTGATAGGGGCTACAAGGGAAAAGTGGTGAGGATTTTAATGTTTGTTGCCTTGTATCGGATCTCTGCTTTAGATCTTTGAAATACAATTTGTGGTATTGTTATGTCCTTTTTTTGTTTTTTTATTCCTTATTTAGTACTAGCAGCGTCTTCCGGTTTATCCGCGTTAAGTTGTATAACTTTATACTATTATTTCACCTACGCTTAACCCGTTTTGAGGGTAATTTTTTTTTAATATTTTCATGGTGCTCCTCAACATTATAAAGGAAACTCTGTACGAAAATTTCTAGTTTGGAGCCCTTAAAATTTAGGCCCTGCATATTTATGTTAGTCAGTCAGTCATATATATATATTTTTTTTCAGTTTTGTGTAATAGTTGACTGGGAGATAATGCCATCTGGCATTAAGTCCGCCATTTGTACATTTTGTAACATTTTGTGCAATAAATTTAAATAAATATATAGAGTCTGTTTAAACTAAGCTTTATACTTTGCTCTGGTACGCGCAGCTTAGGATGTCTATCTGCAAAGTGAGCAGACGATCTGAATGAAGCTGCGGGATTGTACTGGATGGATGACAAATACAACCTTCTCTTTTTGTGATCTCGAGTATTCCTACAGCTGATAAGATGACAATGACATCTATGAGCTAAATTATTATGATTAGTTAGATCTTATAAGACCAGTTGGACGCTATCTATATCCAGCGCAATCTTGCAGTTCTATTAAAATGGTCCCTTCACCATGTTGATGAGCGTTCTACGCTACTATTCCTACGTTCTACTCCAGATTTTTTCGGCCCCAAGGATCACTAATTCTATCGTACTCTCTACCCAGTGCTGCCAGCTATCTAACCATCAGAAAGAAAAAGAAAGAAAAAACATTTAATGATCGCATAATGCAAGATAAAACTTTCAGTCACACAGAGAAAAAAAGAAGAATTCAAAAAAAACAGAAATATGAAGAAAGATGCGTAATAACACTAAGATGAGAATATGACGGTCAACTAGGTACTTGCTTCATAGACTACTGTGGCATAGCGTAGGATGTCAGTATAGCGCTGGTCTCCGACCTGGACTTAAAGTCGATAACATGGACAATTAATTATAATGATTGTCATTTTGTCCAAATAATTTACTGCTTCTTATTAAAATTTGAAGAAGGTATCCTAATTCTAGTAATAACAAATAGTGAGCTAATAAACTAACTCAAAGCAGCCCACTCGAGTTACGCCAACTGTAACAACGCCGCATAAGTTCACAACATGAATAATAATTTAGAGAATGGATTTTGTTGTTATTTGAGTACTATAATGTTAATTTTGAATATATATGTGATACTTAAAACTCGCGTTCTATACGTGTATTTCGTAGTTAGAACTAGTTTATAATGAATGGCTTTGTTAATACTAGAATTAACTGATGCACAAACCGTATATCAGTTAAAACCAGTTTTAACAAGACAAAACTGGTGTTCTATTTTAATATTTTTAACGGCCCAATAGCGCAGATTGTAGTGATCCTATCCTATAGGTTTGGGGTTTTGGGTTTGATCCTCACCAAGACAAATATTTATATGATGATATATGTGTTTGTCCTGTGCCACATATTGCCTAGAGACTAAAATACATTGCAATATCTTATTAGTATACTAGTAAGATTTCAAAATGAGTTTTCACTAGGTGTTTGCACAATTGTTTGTCAAAAACATGCAGGTAATGCTTATTCATGAAGAAGATCATATATGAAGATTAAACGCTTTTAAGTGATTAAAAAGTTTTTAAAGAATTAAATACAAAAACTAGAATTCTCAACACCTTGGTAAAACAACTCAAAAGATAAAAACACTCTCAATAAAGGTTTCTCATTCATTTTAATGAGTTCGGTTAATTTATTTAAAGGGCGTAATGAAGTATCTAAGTTTCTTCCACGTCCAGCTTTGCCCCTCAGAGGGCCACCAAGAAATTTGAATTCAAATGCTAATTCTATGGAGTTTTCAACACCTCCCGTTCGCAGGTAATGCTATGGTAAAATATTGTTTTTTTTGGGAATTATGTATATAATTATAATTTTGCAATAGTACTTTATTTTTTTTTATTTATTTAAATTTATTGCACAAAATGTTATAAAATGTACAAATGGCGTACTTGATGTCAGATGGAATTTTCTCCCAGTCGTTATTTTATATATATATATATATATATATATACATGTACGTTATTTTATGTGTATATATATACATAAAATAACGTACATCAGAAATAGGGTTACATAAAGTTAGAGAAGCAGCATCAGGAAATAAAGTACGGAGACAGCGTTTCAGGGTAAATTCGTTTGGGGATTGCTTAATATTCAACGAAAGCTCGTTCCAGAGTCGACTAGCTGTCACTGAAAGAGAGTTTGCCAAAAAACTAGAGTGATGAGAAGGAGTTGAGAGCGAGAGAATATTAGAAGAACGGAGATTACCTTCGTGAGAGGAAGATACGAATTGGAATCTATCCTTTAAGTAAATTGGTGCGTACGGATCAAAAAGTATTGAAAGTAGTATGGTTAGAACTCGAATTTTGCGACGTTCTCGAATAGGAAGCCAGCCGAGAAGAGAACGGTAATGGGAAATATGATCGTATTTACGCAAACTGGAAATGACAGTTGTTTAATAGACGATCCAATTTATTAAGGAGTTCTTGAGAGATATTAGTGCAGCACACGTCACCATAGTCAATTATGGGTAAAACCAAGGATTGAATAAGAAGGGTTTTGGTTTTAGTAGGAAGAAAATATTTTAATCGATAGAGAGCACGAAGCGTTCTAGTAACCTTACTGCTGATTAACATTGTATTGACTTCATTAACATTTGTATCCCAGGTTAAGGAAGAGTCGATAAATAGGCCAAGATTCTTAACGCATGTTCTGTAGGGTACTACCACGTTATTAAAAATAATTACAAGTACATTTTTTTAAACTGGACAGTTGCCGTTTGCTGCCTAAGATAATGGCTTGAGTCTTGGACGGGTTCACAGAGATACCAAACTTTTGTGACCTGTTTGTGATGTTGGTCAAATCAGCAATAATCCGAGCAATGGCATTATCCAGGTCATTGTACTCTGCCTGGGTGTATAATTTCAGGTCATCAGCGTATAGATGGTAAGAGCAACCAATAGATTTGGTGACAAGGTTTATGAAAAGGGAAAATAATAATGGAGAGAGAATGCCACCTTGCGGCACACCAGCATCAATTATCACCCACTGGGACAAATTACTACTTTCTAATGGGAGAAGAAAATTTGCCAAGTAATGCGATAATCGGACATAAATGAAATACATAAAGTCGTAACTTTTGAGGGTTTATGCATAGAAAACTAGTCTCAAGCTTCAAGGAGATAATGTGCTTTTCTTTGTGGAATTTTTTTTTTATAATTTTATATTATTTAATTAAATGGCGCTTATTTTTTAAAATAACAAAAACACTAAAATAAATCTATTGCATAAAAAAATTAAGTGGAATCACAAATACAATGACTTAATAAAAAAAAATATTTCCACGTCCTAACACCTCTATACAGATGATCTTTCACCTCCTTGGTCTTAGTTTGGCAATGAATTTAAATATTTTAAATCTTGCTCATATTAGTGACTGGAGTAATAAGTTTGTACTAAAGATAAACCCTGAAAAGACTCAAGTCATTGTGTTGGGCAGCATGATCGCAAGGATCTATTGGTCTATGCTACCCCAATTTTCTTTTGACCGTACTTTAATACATTACAGCAGTGAAGTCAATGACTTGGGTGTTCGTATTAATAGTGATTTATCCTGGGCTGCCAACTAAGAGAAATAAGTCGAAAATTGTTTGCTTTTGCTGCGTCATTAAAGTGATTGCGTAACTTCCTTCTATTTGATGCCAGAATTGCTCTTGCACGCTTGCTTTTCCTTCTTATTTTAGATTATGCGGATGTCATCTACCTTGACCTTAACGAAGACCAACTTGAGAAGCTTGAGCGACTGCAAAATTTTTGGTTTACACCCATTAAGCCCATATAGCTTCCCATTCGACTTTGCAGGCATGTTCATATCCTGTCTTCGTTAAGCAAGATTCTGATCGACCCTTCCTACCCTTCATATCTTTAAAAATTGTTTTCCTAGGAGACAGCCACGAGAAATCTCTTAGGTCATCAGAGAACCTTTTACTCAAAACGCCTGTGCGTTCTACAACGTTTTTTTTGTAAGTCTTAAACGACCCAGGCTGTTTGTTTATGAAATGCACTCCTGTTTAATATTAGATGCACGTAAACGGTTGGTGAAGGATCATTTTCTATCATTATATATATTTAGTTATATCTAATTATATTTCCTTATATAAACTCTATTCATATTATGTATATTTAATGTATTTTTCTTTCTATCTTATTTACACCTCTTACTACCTCTTAGTGTTATTTTCTCTTTCCAACCAAAGGTTGCCTAGAAGAAATCGCTATGTATGCTGTTGACACTTATCGTTATATTTTTGGCAAAATTATAAGAAATTTGCCTTCATAATATTTTAATCATCACATCAAATCAGCTATTAGAAGTCCACTGCTGTACATAGGCCTCCCAAAGTAAGAAGGAATTTTGCCCATAATTGCAGCTCTGGGCAAGCTTGTTGGCAATCGCAGAAAGCAGCTTTCACGGTTGGGATGATACTATCCATCCCCGCCCTGTGCATTTGAGCTACGCTGATTTGGATGGATATACGCCATATGTCATTTTCTGAACCTTAGGTACCTCTTACGACACCCGATACAGAAGGAGATACTATTCTACTCTGCCGGTACTTCACGGCATATTATTTTGATGTCAAAGTTATATTTATGTAAATTTTCATCATAACCTATTTACTTTTGCTTGAAAAATGTGCTATAATATTATATATTTATGTTAATTTAAACTTTTAAGCTGTTGTAATAGAAGGATTATTTTATTAATTCTAAAGTTTTACATATGTATAATAAAGTTTTTAATAAAATACACTATTAATATAAAGCTACACTCTGGTTATATATACGCTAGAAAACTACCTACATCATTCAATAGACTCTTAAATGGACTTGGGGGTATTTTCTTCATGATGGACACGGTGGGTGGGTAAGGTAGTTGAGATAGGGACCCAACTCCGTCATTTTACATTTAAACTGCAGATTTTAATATATTTGTTATACGATTTGTCAGGTCTAGTAATTTAGTTACTTATTTCAACATCTAGTAGAGAACGATTTGCAATAAAACCGAAAATAACTTTTATAAGCCAAATAAAAGAACTTAAGCTAAATGATGTTTTGAAACAGTTTTTCTATTAATTCCCAAACAAAAGTACTTAACCCACCTAAAAGTAAGTGGTATACTATAGTTACACCATCAACAAAGGTCGTCTGCATTAGCACATAACCCTCACCTATTTATTCCACCAAACAGCAGAATTCGCATTCCTGTGTTTTGATTTGAAGGGTGGAGAGAGGCAGTGAAAGTTTTAGGTAATATGACATAATATCTTCAAGTCATAAAGTTGACTATACGCCAGTAATATCCTTGTGGAAATACAACCATAAACTATCTGCATTGACGCTTACTATCTCACCGACCGTATGCTTGTTTGTAGACTTAGTTGAATAAAAAAAAACTTCGGGCCAACGGTTGCTCTTTAAATTAAATTCCAAACAAAACATCACCCTAAAGTTTTCTGGCAACGTCGCAAAATGTTACAGTTTGTTCCCATAGGAAATATTGGCCAAATTTGTTAACTGCACGAACACGTTGTGCGAAATTTGCTTTCTAACAGATAAAATACGACGCTTAAATATATATTTATGTGTCTAGCAAAATTAATATTTTTTAGTTTTTTGTTCACCGTCCATGTTAAGTACTTCATTTTACATTTTCTTACAAATCTAGCTTACAAAACAAATGCGTCATGCGTTAAAGTCGCAGTTTTACTTTTATATTTTCCATAATTTTTCTTGCAATTATACTCTTGAGAAAAACATAGTTTATGGCATATATGATGGCATCTTAATATTAAAAACAAACAAAAGTTATTATTATCTAATACTTAAGTAACTATTTTATGAAGAAATTAAAGATTTTTTACGACATACACACATACTCATTCAGGTACATAATCAACCAGTAAAACAATATTCCCTACTAATATTATAAATGCGAAAGTAACTCTGTCTGTTTGTCTGTCTGTCTGTCTGTTACGCTTTCCCGGTTAAACCTCTCAACCGATTTTGATGAAATCTGGCATAGACAATCTTTAGACCTTAAGAAAGGACATAGGCTATTTTTGAACTCGAATTAAGGGTTGTAAGGGGTTGCAAGGGGGGATGAAAAGTTGTTTGCATGGATCGCTATTTTTAGAGCTAGAAACTTAAAACTTATTTTTCAGGCCATTGATTCGATATAAATAAACGTGACATTCAAAGTTTATATAATTTGAAGTAAATAGGTATGGTACCCAAAAAACTATTCCACGCGGACGAAGTCGCGGGCACAGCTAGTATTCTCTATAAATACTTCAAAGACTAAAGCCAGCATTCTGCATTATTTGGAAAGGCCTAGGTCCAGCAGTCGACATCCAACTGATATAATGATGATAATGATGACTTGGTAATAATAACTTGAAACGTACATACTTCTTGCGTAAATACATAAACAAAAGTACATTTAGAGAGAAGCAGGAAAGGTTTGATTCCAATTAATTGTCTCAAAGTAAATTAGGTGGTATACACTTTTGGAGGTCCCTCTTGCCTACCTACAGCTTCTGTGTAGTCAGGACTAATATTGACGTTGCAGAGACAATGAGGTCCGGGTATACCCAGGCTAAGTTAATTCTGTGTTAGATCCAGTAATGAGCTTAATCAGAGGGTAAATATAGGGTTAAATTTTCAGAATAATATATATTGAAATATTAAAATTTTGGTATTACTTACTAGAGGTAGACATCTTAAAGAAGTCATCAGCTTTTGATACCTAACTCTAATCTATTTCTATTGACATACTGCAGTGCATAGCTGTGTTCTGCTTTAATGCGTGATATAAGCAGTGAAAATACTGGGTATCTTCAAATCTGTCATGTTGGCAAAGTGCTAGTAATATTGTTGTGACGACACATAAGGCTGCAATGACGTTTAATATCCCGCGAAACGTATGCTTGTTTATCGAATAAGTCTGATATAAAAACTTAAACAAAATAGCAACGAATCAAGTAATAAATTATTGCTTTATAGAATAAATAGTTTGTATTAAATATTTTGATTTTGTTGGTAACCAACAATCACCATCATTATAGCAGCGGTCAAACGTAGATTACTAATAGATATAGGCTACTCTAAACAAGAAAACATTTTGATAGAAATGTCACGAGGGGCAGGTGTGGCAATTGTAAAGCGTAGCAGTTTCGGGTGGTTACAACAATACACTATTCTGCCATGTCGCAATAACTAAAATAACTATTATAAAAGTTAGTAAAAAATAAGTTAATAAAATAAAAAAATCACTATATGGCATCTCCTCATCGCAATAACGAACTTTTGTTAACGAACCTTTCGTTACTTAACGATTGCTAATGCTGCATAATAATAATATTTGATATCCAAAATCCAAGTTACATATAAATTGGTTATGCAGTTTATTTCTTATACTATTATAGGAGACGCTGATTGACTGGCTGACAAGTCAACGCAGGGCCTAAACTGTAATAGTTAGAAACTTAAAATTGTTTATTAAAATGCTTTGATTTTTTAAAAACAAAAAAGTCATTACACAAATATGCCTGTGAATGGCGTACTTAAAACATAGAGATTGAATTCTCGTGGAACAGTCTTCATTTTTATGAGAAGCCGTTCCCTTAATTTTTAGTTCTAGTGTAGTTTAAGTATGTAAGGACTGACTAAACGCAAATTCTTCTAGATGTAGGAATGTGCCATGTGAAATATAAGCGATTTGAATACTCATTTTCTAGTAAATATAATTTACCAGGTAAACTTCTAAACAGCTAAAACTATTTTAAACAACTATGTACAATTTGATCCAACTTGAGAGATAGTATATATATCTCAATTAACTGTCGCAATATTTTTTTATAACAAAAATATGTAGGTTAATATAGGACAACGTCTCTAGTGGTTTCATATTTTTTAATCCTTGCAAAAGCGACGATTGTATTACCTCGCATAAAGTGAATTAATCTGTTTTTTTTTCTAAATTATGTAAAAAGGTTTAAGCATCCATCTACATGTCGTCATTGAGTGGGAAAAAATAAACGTAAGCGCAAAGCATGGGTGCTCTGGCATTTCCACACGAGAAATCACCGAAAAATTCACATTTTAATATTAAAATCTGTAAAATTAATGTCGGGACTGCTTAAACAGAAAAATTCATATAATCCTAACTCATTCATGCAATATTTCACTTGTGAAAATATGTGGGAATGTACAGGAATTTTCAGAGTATTCGCATAGAGAAAAATGTGGTTGTCCTTTGGGTATTTCGCCTTCAGGGATATTTTTCCTTTCTAAATTAGGGTGGACTCAACATTTGATGTAAATGTTGAATTTGTGTAATACCAAACATTTTCTCATTTCGTAGTGGGTTCTTTGGTTTAAGCTTTTTGGATATACAACTATATATACACTCATTTGCAAAAAAAAACGGGCGGTTTCGATTTTAATTTTTCTTTAAAAAAAATACGGTACCAAAATGATTTCAATCATTTGTATATGTCACTGGCTGGTTTTAAAAATGCCGTGGTGTTTAAACAGTACGTTCTAAAATTAAAATTTTTTTTTAGGTCTCACAGACAAATTTGTGGCCCTAAAGTATACAAAGGAGGGTAATCAGTGAGAGTATACATCTTTAAACTTGCAGCATTACGTTAGAAAGGTTAATTACTCCGTGTAGAAAGTAAAAAAAACATTCCCATAAAACTAGTAATGCGAGATTTACTTACAATCCCATCTCCAATATTCCTGATGACGCAGGGCAGGAGTGCAGTGGAACCAGTCTGTGACGTCACCACCGTATTGTTCTCAGTCCCAAAGTGCTTCTCTGGCGTGTTACTATACAAATCTTCTAGTGGGGGGAAGGAGACTGTCAGCTCGTTTTGGTCAGGCTTGAGAGTTGGTGCGGAAGATGGCAGCGGGGATGGTAAAGGACCTGCAAAAGAGAGATAGCTTAAAAAACTGTTGGCCAAAAAATCATTGTTTTAATATTAACTGAGTTACTGAGAAGTAGTTGGTGTTATAATTGTCGATCGATCGATCGATTGGCGTCGATCGTCAAATGTTACCTGTATATTATATTTATAAAAAAGAAGTTCCCTTGACATATGCGACATATTGAGTTTATTTATACAAATATGTATGTCACGTTTATCTATTTTATATATATATCTATATATATATTGTCTGCACCACTATTTATATTTTTTATGTTTCGTATAATGGTTGACTGAGAGATTAGAGAGATTAAATGACGGACTTAATGCTAGCTGGCATTAAGTCCGTCATTTGTACATTTTGTAATATTTTGTGCAGTAAAGTTAAATAAATAAAAAAATATACTAACTTTTTTTACCCTAATGGATGACAAAGGGGTTTGCAACCCCTATTTTTTTAAATCTAAATAGTAATTCAAGACTGACTAGTTTGTGTCGCATAGTTATTCAATCGCGCAAATTCTTTAAAATGTTACTGTTAGTTATGTCTAACGCAATTAAGTTACATTAGAAAAGTATTCTTTTTTAAAATCGTTCCTAAATTTTCGATGGAATAGTTACGTAATATGGTCTATAAGATTTCCAACTTTTTAAGCACCTTTAATTTTTTATCTGTCATAAAAAAAAAATTCCGTGGGGTACTGGCAAAGAACTATATAGTACATTCCCGTCTACCATATGTAGTAAGAAGTGAATGATATACTAGAACCGACAAATGGCGGTATATAACAAACAGCATAACTCAAACGAAATAGGGCGGGGTTAAGTAGTATTCCCGTTGCAAAGCTACGCCCTGACTTTAGCACCACGTTTGCCCTGTGCGGCAAATAAAGGCAAAGAATACCATTTCCTTAGGAAGGCCTTTGTCGAGCAGTGGATGTTGAACAGCAGCTGATAATTCTGATGCAAACGTGGCTTTAGACTTGGTCATTATGTACTATTAAGTTTACTAATACACTATTCTAGTCCCACATAAGTTATTTGCCCCAGAAACAAAGAAGACCTACATTTATTCAAACTGAACACAATAATAATTATTCCCTTCATTTACCTAAAAATTTAAACATTCTGTCAAGCTAAAATTTGTATCTTCTTTATTCAAACAGGTTTATTACAAGCACTTTCGTATTGTCAAAAAAACATTATTTCAAAAATAGTAAGTACTACATTCTTTTATAATACTGATGACTTTAAGTACGGAAGAATAAAAGGCATTTAACACATGTAACTAAGGCCTAATTTAAACAATTTTACTGAAGCAGGCACCAGATGGATTTTAACTATAAGTTTGATGCTTCGTTACGCAAGATTAGGAAATAAACACTGTGATTCCATAAAAGTGGACTTTCTACCTTAGTATATATAAGGCAAATTCAATTAACTAAAGTCAATAAGTAATTAAAATGTTCCTCGAGTAAATATTTCTTGTGACTTAGGTAATTAATTTTCTTATAGACAGTTTCAATGCCTGGGAGGGTGTACTTGTTTTCATACTTGGTGATTTACAAAGTCAATGTACCTCTGGTGAAATAACTTTTATATTGATTACCTACATATCAATTAAAATAATTGAGGAGACTGGGACATTTTCTTACTACTTTATCAAGGAAAATATGAATAAAAACTACACTCAAGATGTCGTAAGCGCAAGGATAAATTTGTCTTGAAGGTGTCAAATTACACAATAAATTCTCTCTTTAAACTATGTAAGTATTTGTGTAAGGAGTAATGGTACCGGAACCGACAGATAACGGTATATCTCAAATGCACAGGGTGGGGTTGGGCAGCAGCAAACCCGTCGTGAAAGCTACGCGCTGCGATTGCCAACATGCTTGCCTAGCGGCAATCATGGGCAAAGTTCCCCCTTTTTTTGGGGAGGCGTATGTCCAGCAATGTATTTTCAGTGGCTAGTAAAATGATGATAAATAACACTATTATTTCCTACTTTATTTTTTGTGTACTGTTAATATTTCAAGAACAAAACGTCAAACGCCATCGCATGGTTTGTCTAGTGACATAAGAACAATACTAAATTAGCATTCGAAACTACAGAACAAGTCCCACCCTAAAACAAACGTTCCGTTGCTCAAATTTTGGGTAAAATCTTTTCTATGAAACATTTCACCTATTTTGTATTCAAAGAAAGAACCCAATCCCTTTATTTCTAGATTTTCTTACCTTCGCTGGTTACGCCTGGTTAGATTCGGTATAACCCAATTTTCCGTTTTGCATAACTTTTTACTTTCAGAGTTAGTTTTCTGAACACGTAAAACACAATTCCAGTTAAACGAAACGTTTTATTTTGTTTAGTTCTTGAAAAGCAAGGGACGGGGTTTGGTGATTCGTTTTGTTTTTTTATTTCACGGCTCATTGAATTTTGTCAATTTGAAATTGCGATGTTTTAAGGCTGGGCTATAGTTGCGTCGTCTAAGTCCAGATCATCAAGTTTGCTCCAGCAAAAGTAAACTTGATGATTGATATTGTTTACGATGTGTTATCTTTCATGAGAAATTTTGTGCTCGCAGTCATATAATGCTAAGTTTACTGTTTATCTAAATAGTAAAAGTTTGAGAGACAGATTTAATATAGTGTTAAAGGTGATCTCGTGACAACAATAGATAAAAGATTATTTAGAGGATTTAGACATGTAGAAAGGATGAATGAAAGTAGAATGGCTGCATAAATATTTAGAGCGGAGGAGTTGGTATAGAAATAATTAGGCAAACATACCTTAACCGGGTAGAATAGTTATTAAAATAGAAGTATCATGAATAGACAGGCGTGTATTGAAGGACAAACGCGAGGGATGAAATCGAGGTAAGTAATGCCAATAGAAGTATGCCAAGGACAAAGCAAGTGGAGATCCACAGTCTATGCCTACTCCCAGAGGACATATACGTGTTGTATGTATGTATATATATCAGTTAAAATACAAACATTTGAAAATTTTATTAGACTTCTTATACATTGCATAATAATATCAGTCGAAAAATGTCCACAGCTAGACTTAGGCTCCTTTTAATGATTGGATAGATTGTAATTATAATTATTTTTTCCGGTATCTCGGTTTTCCGGTATCTGATACAGAGGGAGGTACTATCCAAACAATATATGCCTGCAATCTAAAATAATTTTTTACAATGATTGTTCTAAGATAATAAATATTTCATCTTAACAAGTTAAACTGAAAGTAAAGGAATGTTTTAGGGTGTGAACGATCGCTGCAGGAATAAATTTATACAATAATTCCTGGTTTATTGCATAAAATAATGCCAAAAGAGAAGTCTCAATATCAATATAAACTCATGGAGTGCAAAAAATTGCATAATAAATAATTTACACAGAGTAATCACAAATACAATCTTTAAAACATATTTAATACCCAGACACAGAACAAACATAAATAAATAGTTATCCGACCCGTCATATTACTATAATATAAGAAATATATCGTAGGAACTATTTCGTAAAAACTCGCACATATATACTTATATAGCAGATATTAAATTAAAATGTTTAACATTATCATATCGTTCTACGTATATACGTTAAGTTGAATAGAATTCAGAAAGAATCAATTTTATATTCATCCAAACATCAATTTCATTCAATTTCATTTAAGATTCATCTATAAGTTTATACTCGTTTCATAGGCAAGATATCTCTGAACATTAATATTTAGAAATATCTCAATAAAAACATTAAAAAACCTTGAAATAATTATTAACATTTCAGAACCCGTCATATCAATTTAGCTCATTAAAAGTGTCCAAGAGTCTAAAAGGAAAATAATTACGACAGTAAAATGTTTTCGTACCTGAACTTGTAACACTTAAAAGGCCCAGTTTTACAAATTGTAAAATTTAATTGTCAATTGGATAGAAAAATCCCTATACGGACTGTGAGAATTAATTAGGTTCGCAGTTTGTTCTCATGCAAACGAAATTACATTTTACGCAGCCTACCATATGTGGGGCATGGAGCAATTTATAAAAGGTGATAAGTGAAAATATGTGAATAAAATACAATAGTATTGTATCAAGAAAGAAGTGCATGTAAAATAATATATTGTATATGTAAATAATACTATGACATTGAAGGAAAAAATAAAATTGGACATATGAATTGTGTGATATTCTCTAACATTTTCGTGTTCTCTACACTTATCTACACTTATAAATATACTCGTTGTTTTCGACATTTGTCAAGGTAACCAAAACGTTTCACAAAAAATTAAAGAATTTGTTTTATTGTATAATTTATGATTAGGTTTGCAATTATAACTTAAATTCAAATCTGAGCGTGTTTGACTTATAGGTATTCAAATTAATAGAAGTGGCATGGAACTGAGTTAAGACTATACAAATGTATATGTCAGTCATTCAGTTTTTCAACGTTTATATATCTCTGCTGGATATTTTCTGTCAGTTCAGACAACCGTCAAAGGGGAAAAATTAGTTAAACTGTAAATAGTGACTGGTGGGTTACATGCAATATGGACAAGAGTATTTACATTTAAATAAATATTATATCATTTCATTGATATTTAATACCGTAGAAAAAAAAGAAACAAATTAAAAGTAAAAAATGGTAATAAAGTGAGAAAACTTTTTGGTGTCAGTTTTAATGCCCAATTACATCTTATTTTTAGAACAACTCAATGCTGAACTATTAAACGTTAGTTTCAGCAATATTTAGAATGTAATCTAACATATCAATGGTGTAATAATAGAAAGAGGCATTGACGAAATTAATAAAAAATCAACATAATTTAAAAATAAATAATATTACTCAGAAATAAGTATAAATAACAAAATACAGTAGACAAATATGGGTTTCAAAAGACCATTCAGAAATACGCGTTGATATAAATTGTAGCAATGACTATAAAAGCAAATTGGTCAAATTGCACTGCAGAACAAAGTTTCTCAGAGTTTTTTTTGAGGCTTTCTTAGTATAACCATATTTGATCATAGAGACGTCTTTTCGATGCAGAAAATGCATTTTTGGTTGAGCACACATCGATCAAAATATAAAACGAAAAGAAAATATAAATCAATAAAAATTTTTAATGATAAAAGGCTTTAATATCGTTCAACCAAAGTATTAAAACCAATAAGCAATCGTGTTTCTAATCAACGAGTTGAAAAATTTGAAACCAACAACAGTATTATAGATTTATTGCAAAAACTTGCCTAGCAACGCCATTGAATAAAATTGGCAGATCAAATGTTGATGGAAAAGTATTTTTCTTTATTGACGTAACAAAATGGCTGTAAAAGTTTGTTTATTAAACATTTAAAACTTTTTTCCAATGTTTCTTTGTCGCATGAATAGTGAACGCGTAATTATTAGAAAATAATTATAGCCGTCCGGAACCAGCAGAGCAGAATGGTACCTTCCACTGCACCAGGTGTCGTAAGAGGCGACTTAAATACCGATAGATGGCGGTATATCCTTCCGAAACAGTGCAGCTCAAATGCACAGGGTGGGAATGGACAGCATTCCCATCGCAAAAGCTGCGCTCTGCAATTGCCAACACGCTTGCTTGGCGCGGCAATTGTGAAACCTCCTTTCTTAGAGATGCCTGTATCCAGCAGTGGACTTCCAATAGCTGGAATGATGATAATTAAGGGGTAATAATTAAGGTGTTAATGTTTGTAAGTTATTAAGGCAATGGAAATGGACGTGAAACTATCAGCCCGATAACTAATCTTATCCCCGATACCGAAATCCACTTGAAACCGTTACTGCAAGATTGGATGGGGCATTTGTTTTTATTTGCTGAGAAACGGAAGCGCCAACCGTTTATTGGAGCGTGTGCAAACACTCTTACACCTTTAGGAAAAGGTATGGGGGGTTTGATGAGTTGAACGGATTAATTTTGATGTTTTTTAGAAGTTCTACTAGCTTTGTCTTTGCACTCGGGGTGAAACGTTTAATTGATTTCAAGTGTTCGTTAGCAGATGTTGGGGGAGTTAATATAGTTTCTGGTTACACCCTAAAAATAGTTTCTGATTACACCCTTTGATTTCTCAATTAGCTAAATATTTATTCTGCAGTAAAACTTGACTGTCTTTGAATGGTAATTTCTTGTTTCACAGCGTGTACTATACTTAAACAATAACACGCAATTTGTTGCATCTATTTATCTACTTTCTACGTGAGAGATACTTAATCTAATTCTCATCTTCATTGGTAACTCACTGCTCCAATTTCTACCGCCAAATAGCAGTGTTCACATTGCTGTATCCTGCTTTGAAGGTTGAGAAAGGCAGATAAATTATAAGAGGTTGGCAAGGCGCAAGTAAGAGATATTTGTGATATCATGAGGCGCGAATGTATTCTTGTTTAGCGACCTAGTCTTATAAAATAATTGAAAACTTTGAATACAATTAAACAGGTAATGATTTGAAAAATGCAAGTTCTTGTCTCGTAAATTTTGTATTGTTTTTGCTATATACGTTTATTTCTCTTCAGTGGGCAGCATACCAATTTTGATAAGATTTTCATTAACAAGTTCTCATTAACATACCAGCCATTGTAAGTCTACTGCTAGATATAGGATATAGCAAGTTCGTACAGTTAAAAAAACTTGATTTTAATTTTCTTCTGTTATTATTGTCTCTATATCTATACTTATTCCAATATATAGGCAATACAAAATATCGCTGAAAATTATATACAGTAAAACAAATTTAGTGACATACAGAAAGCCGCGATATTTATCGAGTGCAATTGTAATTTGACGCCATTAAGAAACATGTTGTACAAATATGAATCCAAATCAGTGGAGATGTTTAGAAGGAAATTAAGTGACAAACACACACAGAAGATTTTAATAAATATTATTTTTACCCTTAATAGAAAAATCGTGAGAACCGGAACGTCCAAAAAATTATAAAGTTCAATAAACCTTGTCTGAAAGCCTTTTAAACACTCGTTTAATAGAATTACATAATAAGTGAACCGTGTATAAAAGTGAGATACCGGAAGAGTAAAATAGTACCTCCTCCTGTAACAGGTATCGTAAAACTAAGCGACTAAAGTAACACAACAAAAAGTGGTACATCCATTCGAAATAGTGCAGCACAAATGCACAGGGTGGGGATGGGCAGCATCATCCCCGTTGCGAAAGATTCGCTCTGCCCGAAGTCCGTCACGCTTTCCCAGCAATTATGGAAAAAATTTCCCTTTAGCCCATAGACCAATGTTCAACAGTGGACTTCCAAAGACTGGTATAATATATAAAGCTATAACAATGTTGTATATATCCTATTGAAAATTATATGTATTATTATTATTAATATAATTAAATACTGTTAAGTTTATTAGAATTCTTTATAAACCTCTGATTCAGTTATTCATACATTAGGGTCGAGCTATTATACTTTCAAGGTGAACCCTTACACCCAAACGCGAGGGGATGGAGTTTCATAACTTAACAATACTCCATTACCTGGCTTAGGCTTATTATGTACGAAGTTTGCGATTTAATTTTAGATTATGCCCTCTATCTTCCTCTTGTGTTACTATAAGTTTCGTACAAGAAACGGGAACTTAGAAATTTTGCTTAAATTTCTTTTTAAAACAATGCGTTTTGATCGTCGAACGGTTAAAGTTCACGCGAAGCCATACCAGACCTGAAGGAAGTTTGTTACAAAAGTACTTTTGTAAAACGCGGTTAAACTTTTCATATATTTTGTTCGACGTTTCAGTTACAACCATTCTTTGTTAACCTTTTTATTTCTCTTTATTTGGACCAACAAACAGCTACACAATACAGTTTATTAACATAAAATTTGGTGTTTAATCATTTATTAATTGTGGAACCAGCACCGTTGACCTCAAATATATAAGTTAAAAATTATATTTACAAGACAAAAGACGCCCAGACATCCAGCCATTGTCTTCAAAATCGGCTGCAATACCCCAATCGACCCATGCAGGGCCGTCCGCTGCTCTGTGCACTTGACTTTTGTATGAAGCAATTAACAATTGATCCACCCAATTTTACTCGTACATGTGCAGTACTTCAATAGACTTACGTTACATACATTCTGAATAGCAATCATAGTTTGATTAAATATGTCTACACTTCTAAATATTTGCTATAAGCAGTTTGAAGTCAAAGGAGAAGTGGACGCCTAATGTTTGAAAATTGAAAATTACGGACGTTTAAGATTTTTCACAGGCTTCCCCAAAAAAAAAAGGTAATTTTAACTTTAATTAGGCAAGGGCAGCGTGAAATGTTTATTGAACTGTTTCGAAAATTGTAAAAAGGAGAATTATGTCAAACGCACGTTTTATTATAAAAGTAATTACGTCGCATTTGGAGAAATAGAATGCGGCAAAAAACATTAAGATTTAGAAAAAACGTAACGGTAAGAAAGCAATAAGTCATTAAATTTTATTGCCATTGAATTCCATCTCAAAATATTATTTTATTAATTAGGCCCATTACAAGTACTTTCGGATCATCAATCAAAAAACGTTCAGAAATATGAAGAGAAAAATTCTATTATACTTGTAATACTGATGACACTGATGACCTTAATGACCCCACGGAATAATAAAAGTCATTTAACATGTAAGTTAGGCCTACCTTCAACTAGTCTGCCGGCATCAGACGGGTTTAAAAACTAAGTTTATTGTAGGTTCATTACACTAGCTGTCAGAAAGGTACCTGCAAAAAGAACTGGTAATGATAAAGGTTCTACCTACACTAAATAGGTATCGGCGCTTACAAACCATTGTCTTAAAACTAGGTAAGATCATTTCAAATCCTTTACTATTAGTATATTATTATTACTATTATTATATATATTATTTACTAATACTATGATATGTTTTAGAAATAAGCTTACTCTTTGCGTAACTTACAAATTTATTTATCGGTAAGCCTGATATATGGTGCCTGATATTTTATTGTAAAATCATATCCAGTTGTCTATGATTGAAGTTTTTATTTAATGTAGCCGTGTAATGGATACTGCGCATGTGGCATGGGCTAATATTGGTTAATTTAATTTTAATATATTAATTTTAATATACAATTTTACTAGGGGTATCGGTCCCTCACTCTATATAAGGTGTCGTATGATAGATGGCAACTAAGGTACCGGGATCGACAGATGGCGGTATATCCATCCAAAAAAGTGCAGCTTGAATACTACAGGATAGAGAAGCTGCACTCTGCGAATGCCACCACGCCTGCCCAGCGAGGCATTTATAGTCAAGTCCCGCTATCTTGGGCAGGCCAACAGTGAACTTTCTGTCGCTGATATGATGAATTACATTTCACTGTATATGGAGATCCAAATATTTGATACACAAACATAAACACGAAAAGGAAATCGTGTCTTTTATTGATTGTAAGGGCTTTCTTAGACCCGAGGACGGATTTTCCAGAAGTGGGAGGTAGAAAAATAAAAGAATAGTAATAGTATTGACATGACTTGAAATATTGGTGTAAAGGATACGCTGGTACTGGTTCCAATGTGTACTTTATTTGAGGACGTAACAGGGAAAACATGAATCAGAGGAAAGCATATATTAAATGGCTAATTATATTAAAACTAGACAAATCCAATGATGTTCCATCTGATAAAAGATCATTCCAGACAAACACCATGATACAAAATTTATCAACATATCAGCCATTGGAAGTTGGACAACTATATCTAGCAGTGGCTTTAAAAAAAGGGGGAATTTTGCTCATAATAGCTGAGCTAAGCAAGCGCAAAGGTAATCGCAGAGCGCAACTTTCGCGACGGGGATGCTGCTTACCGTCATCACCCTGTGCATCTGAGCTACACTGTTATGGATGGATATTCCGCCATCTGTCGATTCTGGTCCTTAGTCGCCTCCTACGGACTCTGATACAGAGGGAGGTACTATTTTACTCTGCAGGTACCTCACGACTAGACTATAGAAACTATAAATGAAAAAGACATCACAAAAACCAGACCCAAATTTTAGAAAACTGCGACCTCTTAATGCCAACTGTCACTCAAATAACGCACTATCGATAGTCAAAGAAATAAGAGACTTAATTTATTTACCGAAGCAAATACCAACGCATACGGAACCTCAGCCACAGTGTACACTTTTAAATGTTTTTCTATCGTTATACTGTTTAAATTTATTTCGTTTTTTTTTATAATAATAAATTCTCACAACATCTCATACATCTCATCATTGACCTGACTCCGTGGTAAGTCGCTTAAAGCACTTGTGTTACGGACGCCAGACAACAGAGGAATCACAAATATACTACTTAAATACATATATTTTACAACCATACATAGAGAAAACACAAATATCATCATATAAATTTTTGCTCTGGGTGGGAATCGAACCCACGACCCCTGGTGCACAAGACAGGATCACTACCATCGGGCCCGTCAACATGTTCGTTTTACATGTCTTAAAACAGCTGTATTATCCGATCCACTCCATCTTCTTTGTATAAAACATTTTCTTGGTAGCTCGTGTTTGCTCTTCACTTGCTTTTAGCAATCCGACAATGTTTCATGTTATAAACCTTTCAGGTAGAGTACAATTTGATCGATGGATTTTATTTACATTTTGTGCTGGCCTATAAAATTGTGAAAAGGTCTGAAGTTTCATATAAAATAGTCGATATATCATCAGCTAACATTTTATAACAGGATAGTACCTTCAAAAGACGTTGACCTATCTTAAATATATATAGAGTTAACATAAAACAAATATTGCGCCTAAAAATTGAGATACAAACTATCTTATCTCTCAAGTTCGATCTAACTGGACACAGAAAGGAAACTTTGATTAAAATTGGTTCAGTAGTTTAAAAGTTCATCGACACGAGTTTTTTATATATTAAAAAGTTAATGCTATAAATATGGTTAGAATTCTTGATAATAAATATATACATATCATACATTGACCGGACTCCGTGAAAAGTAGCTTAAAGCATTTACGTAAAGAATATCAGAGATATGATCGACAACAGAGATATGGATTTGAAATAGAGGAAAAGTACAAAGCAAACACAAAAGTGTATCACGTGATGGTTTGTCCTAGATGCAGATCGAAGTTAGGACCCTTAGTGCATAGCATAGGGAGCAATGATCAGACACTACTGAATGCGCCATTCAAATATGTAATTTAACGAACAAAAAAGGTTGGGCAGCAAAAGCAAAGGCTTTGGTACAGAACTGAGGTATCTTAAAATATACATATAATTTTGTTTGTCCAGAATGATTTTTTATCAGATGGAATAACATTGGATTTGTCTGGTTTTAATATAATTAGCCACTTAATATATGCTTTCTTCTGAGTCATATTTCAAATATTGGAATCAGTACCGGCGTATCCCTTACACCAATATTTCAAGTTATATCATATACACTTTATAACAAACATCTGTGATTAAACAAACATTTTGTAGATCGATTTTAGTATGAGAAAATTCACATACTAAAATTACTTTTAAATTTAAAGACATTTGAATATTCGAACAATTTTTTTTATATGTCTGAGATCTGTCATTGGATTTCTAAGTGTGCGTAACTATGTTTGTTACTATTTCAAGTCAGAACAACTGATGGGATCTGGATGAGAGCGTTGATGCCTTAGAGTAACTCGCACATTACGGCTACGTTTTATTCCAACTTGTTCCCGTGGATAGATTAGGCTAGTTAAATTTCTTTATGAATTTTCGCATTGTTTCATTGACATACATTTTGCATAGCGGACATAAATCAGCAATAAGAACATAGATTTTTGTTCGGAATAGCAAGAGTTCTTCTGTGATGTGATTCTGGTCCGCGCGGACTAACTCGTCTTAGAAAATTTTGCTACAGCGTCGTTTACATTCAATAAAATCATCAATTCCCGCAACACCTTTAATTTGATCTGATTCCGTGATAAGTCGCTTAACACACGTGTGTTACGGACATCAGACAACAGAGGAATCCCAAATGTTCTGCTTAAAATTAAATATTTTACGACTATACGAAATGCACGACCTTTGGTGCATAAAACAGGATCGCTACCGTCTGCGGCGTCAGACCAGTCAAATTATTAAATGAATTAATGAAAATTATATTTATTAGGAAGGGAATGGACAGCAGCATCCCTTTCACGATAGCTGCGCTCTGTGACTGCTAACACGCTTGCCCAGCGTGGCAATTATAGGCAAAAACATCCTTTCTTGGAGAGGCAGTAGCAGTAGACTTCCAATGGCTAGTATGATGATGATATATAAATCAAGAGTACAATGAACTGTTGGTTTAATCTTGTTGGTTTTGTAATAAAGCTTTACTATAAGAACTCAGAAACTCGAGATGATCTCCGGCTAGCGTTTGATTGTTCCTAACTGCGATACTAAATGTGTTAAAAGCAAGTCTCGACGGAGTTCAACTCGACGTCGCCCGCTTCAAGTTTGAACAATACAACTTTATTTCGCTTGGTTGACCTATTTATTATGCTGGCCAGCGCATCTCTACTGTTATCTTAATGTAATTACCCCGCTTCGTTGTGAGAGTTTGTCATTTGAGCTCAATATAGGTACCTAGTAAGTCGGAACACAAACGGCTTATATAGTTTGCTAAATTGGAATTCAATACGTATATATATTCAGATGTAAATGGATCTATTGTTTAGGTTGGAATTCAAAGTTCTTTGAAATTCGACTTGATTTGTGATATTTTCTCTTTAAATAGATTATTGTCTATCAAATGACTATCGAGCGAGTGGTTGTTATTTTAATTTATGTAATGAAGAATGAGGCTAATGAGAAAACAGGTTACCTGATGATAAATGAGACCAGCGTCACTTATAGATACTTGAAACACCACTAAGGAATCACAGGCATGCTGTCAATCTTCAACTAAATAACTGATAATTATTAAAGGTCCTTAAATCGTAATGGTCTGGCAAATATCGCCGGAGCGAGTTTGTTCCATACACCAGCGATGCGAAGTAATGTAAATGTTAATCTTTATATATAAAACTTCGTGTTTCGTGTGTGTATGTTTGTGAGAGGTAAACTCCTACAACAGTTTTATTCAACTTGAGAGATAGCATAGTTTATATCCTAATGTATTGTCGCATTCATTGTCTTTATTGCAAAATATTTATTTGTTACAAGACAATTAGTTTGATTATCTGTGTGTGCCAAAATGTTGCAACAGATGGAACCCGAATACCAGGCCAAAGTCGAGTTGAGAGGCTAGTAATATAATATCTTTTTTTAGAAGTGAAAAAGTAATATTATTTTATTTTTTATTAGCCGTGAGGTACCGGCAGAGTAGAATTGTACCTTCCCCTATACCAGGCGTCGTAAGAGTTCATTAAAGGTACCAGAACCGAGAGATGGCGCTATACCCATGCAAAGAAGTCAGCTCAAATATACAGGGCGGGAATGGGCAGCAGCTTCCCCGTTGCGAAAGCTGCGATCTGCGAATGCTAACACGCTTGCCCAGCGCGGCAATTATGGACAACTTACCCTCTTTCTTCAGTGAACTTTTAATGGCTGTAATGTTGGTCACTTTTTATTAAATCAAAATCTACAGGTCTTATATTTTATCTTATATGATCAAAACTTACAGCCACTGAAGAATTTTACATATATAAACTAAAAATTTACAAAACATAACAATAAGTTTGCAATCACATATATAACCATACATAAACAAATAAATGCACATATATACATACACATTCAATCACTTACTCAAACATATATAATCATTACCTGAATTTATGTAACTAATACTTAGATTAAAAACAAATACAAAGGAAAAAATAAAAAATCCAAACATCAGTACCTAATATCATTTTTTGTGATAACTCAGGCAATCAGTGTAATGGCCAAGAAGGAAAGATAGTAAAAAAATAAATCCTTTTTTCCTTTGGAATTAGTAGAAGTCAAACCAATGTCCTTCTTGAAGGAATGGAGTGACGAACAGAAAATAGGTCAGTTAAAACAAATTTGTTATTTCACGTCTTTTGTAGACAATGCATAAGAGCGTATTGAGCGTATCTAATGTGAACAAAATTTTAGCTGCTTAGCAACAAACAATACCTTCGCCAGCGCCGGTGACGGTGTGAATGAGGAGAACCACGACGCAAACGCACCGTCGCCCCTCCACCGACATCGCTACAGTTCTACCTGTGGATAGAGAATCTATATGTAATCACACAGAACATGTATATTGACCAACTTCTTATATCATCTTAAAATTTCTAAACTTGTTTTTATAAAAACTGAATTTGATGGAAATATGAAAAACAAATATTTTTTGGTTGAATATTTGTGTTTGTTCTGTGTCTGGGTGTACAAATGTAAATACGGTTATATATAATGTGTATAAACGAAATGTATGTATGATTCCGGTTTCTGATGTCCGTACTTTAAGCAACTTATATTGGAATCAGGTAAATAATAAATAATTAAACCATAAATATACACTACATCTCATACATTAACCTAATTCCGTGGTAAGTCGCTTAAAGCACTTGTGTAACGGATATCAGAAAAAAGAGGAATCACAAATGTACTTCTTGAATACAAACATTTAACACTCAGATACAGAACAAACACAAATATCATCATATAAATATTTGCTCTGAGTGGGAATCGAACACACGACCTTTGGCGGACAATATAGTACCACTACCATCTGCGCCATCGGGCCCGTCAAATCAATGCACGGTCAATGTATGAGATGTTGTGTGAATTATATTATAAACTTTTACAGATAGTTATTCTATCTTGTACGCCGCTGGTCGTGGGTTCGAACCTCACCCCCGAAAATCATGTTTATAATGATTATTTGTGCTTGTTCTGTGTCTGGGTGTAATGTATGTATTAACGTAATATTTTTGTGATTCGTTAAATTGTCTGATGTCGCGCTGGGCAATCATGTTTACAATCGCAGGGTGCAGCTTTTACAACAGGGATGTTGCTGTCCACTATTTGAGCTACACTGTTTTGGATATACCGCCATCTGTCGGTTCTGGTAAAGGCAACTAAGATTGCCTTTTACGATACCTAATACTATTCTAGTCTGTCGGTACCTAACGGCATATGTTTTGTATCATTTTTATTTATTTAGATAATATTTCTTGTCATTTAAACATTCTCTTTTAATAATAAATACTTTTAAACATATTAAATACAATAACATTTGAAAACGTCTACATATCCAGCGACATATGCTTCCGCGTATTCACAAACGGATAATATAGTTGATGAGTTAAAAGATAATTTCGTCCTGTGAATTGGAAAGATAATACTGCCGAGCAAATGGTACGAAACAGAAAGCCCCCTAATTAATCTCTTTCGCTTTGTCACTCTGGAATTTAACCGGTGCTTTAGAATTAATACTGGCCTTGGGCTGTGAAAACGATGTATTTCTCGTTTACCATTTAAGTAAATTAGACTAGAAACCAACCAATTTATAATTCCTATACTACTTAGAACATCATTTACTTCTCTTGGAACATTTGAGTTTAATATAGAGGCATATTAGCAAAATAGCAAGAATTTGCACTATAAAAGTAAGTCGAAACACAGTCAAGTTATTATAGTTTTGATAAATATAAAAAGATACTTTAGTTTAATTTATATGTATTTCATTGCTTTTTAACTTTATTTGTGCCTGTCTGCATCGCAAACACAACACAATGATAAGCAGATTGCAGATGGAACTTGACAGGCGTTTGAGGCGCAAAAATAATAATAATATCTAGACATTATCAATACACATGAATATAAAATACAATAATGTTAGAATGATCGTGGGCAGCTGTGCTAGTATTAAACTGTGTATCAGCTGCCTACATCGTCCATCATGTTCAATTTATAGTTATAAGAAGCATAGCGAATGCATGCATAATCAGTGCTTGCGTATAAAGGAAAAGAGATGTCTAAACGCGCAAAATGTCTTTAGCTTGCTTATAATTTAATAGTGATAGCCAGTTTCTAAATATTTCCTTGCATTTATGAAAGGGAATATCAATTTTTTTTAATTATTATAGAGAAAACTTAAAAAATATATAGCCTATGTGTTACTCAGATATGTAAGATATATAACTGTAAAGTTTCATTATATAATCCATATCGAAGTTTTTGCATTAAAAAGTACGATACTTACATCCATAAATTGAATCAAACTTAAGAAGTAAAATACATGGCCGTGTCCTCGGCCACAACCACAAACATACCGTTGAGTATGAATTACAATCTTGAACTATCACTATTTCGGTTCCAATATTCAATCATTCTACCGTCGAACCCTCGACCTATAGAAGCAATTCAAATATGAAGAACCAATCCTTCGAAACCGCAAAGCTGTTTGGTTAGGATGTCCGTTTTAATATTAAGAGTTTGTAAATATTTAATAGCCCGTACATCTTGGAAACAAAGACTATGGGATCCATTCTATTGGTAGGGTTGCCACACGTTCGAGAATTATCTTCGACTACACAAAGAGAATTGTATAAAAGCTTTCGAATTTGTTTGTTTCGTAGAAGCTTCCAAAAATAACTAGTAATTAGATTTTATGTAATTGACTTTATGTCATAGCATAAGTTCTGGCATCGCGTATGTAAAAATGATAATTTTGTATTATTGTGAATAATAAAAGTTACAATTATTGCATATGTTATATAAAATAATTTTCAAACTTATCATGACATATTTTTATTTTCATTATTATCATCATATCATAGTTGTCAAAAAATGTCCACTGCTGGTCTTGGCCTTGCCACACAATTGCCGGTCTTGCTCCATTTGAGATACACTGTTTCGGGAAAATATACCGCCATTTGTCGGTTCCTCTTACGACACCTAGTTTAAGAAAAATAGTGCCTCCTGCACTATTTTTCTTTACCACACGGGACTCTACCTAAATAATTAATGGTGGAAAAACATTTACTGTAGAGTATTTCCATATGAAACAGTAGAGACGTAATGTCAAAACTTATTGAGTTTGGTTAAAAATTGCCAACTTAACTCGGTGTTTGAACTTATGGGCCGTAAGACGTTCATTATTAGACATTCGACTTACACACATTAAAACGTTCTCTTAACATGCATATAGGAAAAGTACTAGCAGTTTTTGTATTCGAGCTAGCTTAATGCTGGTTGACTCTGACGTCAGCTTAAACGTCACCGGGAAAAGAGGCCAGGCCACTAATTTATGAGCGGCCCTATGCCTCCACTCTTCTCGCACCCCCCATCGAGATTGAAGGGAAGGATCCAAGACCGATGGTGATCATTTAAGTGCCAACGATCGCGCCTCCAAGGACCAGGTGTCATAAAAGTCGACTAACCCCCTCATCGGGATTCCGGAATCGGTATGAGACTGACGGCGATCACTCAAGGGTCACACGATCGTGCTTCTAAGGCAAAGACAGTACCAGCAGAGTAGAACACTACCTCTCTTTATACCAGATGTCATAAGAGACGACTAACCTCCTCATCGGGATTGCGGGATCGAAACAAGACCGATGGCGATCACTCAAGGATTACACGATCACGCATCTAAGTCAAGGATGATACCAGCAGAGCAGAACTGTACCTTCTTTTATACCACCACCACCACCACTACTAGGTGTCATAAAAGATAACTGAGTACCGAATCCGACAGAATATTAGTCTATCAAGTCTAGCGGTAAATCCTTCCGAAGTAGCGCTGGGCGAGAATGGCTTGCAGCATTAACGTCTGCGATTGATAACAAGTCTGCTCACACATTCGCTTGTTTCTTGAAAGTTTCCACAAACAGTAGGGATCTTATCTTGTGCGCCGAAGGTCTTAGGTTCGATCCCTACACAGTGCAAATAATTATTTGACGATGTTTTTGTTCATATATAGACATCTGGATAACAGTTAAATACATGTATTTAAATAGCACAGTAGAGTATTCGTAACGCAAGTGCTTTAAGCTACTTATCTAGAAGTCAGGTAAACGTATGAAATGTCGTGTGAATGGATTTTTTTGAATATAGCCCATATATAGATCATCACTATTATAATAGAAGTATTACGTCATATATTGGATATAACAAATTTTATCATAATTAAATCATTAATAGCAAGTAACACCGCAGCCTATAAACGCTTGTATCATGTGTGACGCAATGATATCACCATCACTCTTAACTTGAATATGGAATGTAACATTATTCACTAATTTTATTGCGTCTGTAACACTTAAAAAATTATTACAGCAATCCTCGCATTGCTGTCTGGTGGTAGAAATAGGTGAGAGCGAGGTACAAATGCAGACGACTTTTATCAAGACAACAACCTCCAGTAACATTTTAACATTACACATTCGTGTAATTTGTTACTTGATATTACATATAATTACTCATTGTTAAAAGCAGAGGCGTCAATCAAAATAGTTTTGTTACTGTGCGTATGTAATTTGTTTTCTAATTTTAAAATGTTTACTTCTCGTTATGTTCACAGGTCTGCCAACATAATAGTGATTGCGTGCGATATATATATTTTATGATTTATCAATCACGCTATTGGAAGCCTACAGCTGGACAGAGGCTTCCCTAATAAAGGGGGAATCTGACCATAACTGCCGCGCTGGGCATGCGTGTTGGCTATTGTAGAGCTCAGGTATAGCGACGGGGTTGCTGCTACCCATCTACACCCTGTGCATTTGCGCCACACCGTTTCGGATGGATATACCGCCACCTGTTGATTTTGTTACCTTAGTCGCCTCTTAAGACAACTGGTACAGAGGGAGGTACTTTTCTATACTGTTGTTCCTCACGGCCATGTTTGAATTTCCAGTTTTATATCATCTGTGAAAAGTTTTAATTGACCAAATCTATCGTAAACTGTTAAACTGGTAAAATAAAACCAATTTGAATTGATTATGGTCTTTATACGATGTTGTGAGGTACTAGCAGAGTAGAATAGTACCTCTCTCTGTACCAGGTATCGTAAGAAGCGAATAAGGTACCAGAATCGACAGATGACGGTATATCCATTTCAGACAGTGTAGATCAAATGCACAAGGTGGGGATGGGCAACAGCATCTCTGTCGCGAAAGTTGCGCTCTGCAATTTCCAATACGCTTCCATAGCTTGGCAATATGAAAATTCCCCCTTTTTTGGGGAAGCCTATGTGCAGCAGTGGACTTCTGATGGCTGTAATGATAATGATTATACTTAAGCACACATCTTACACTCAGATACAAAATAAGCTTAATTATGTCGTTATAAGAATCGAAATTGAAATCGAACCCTAAGTGCAGAAGATAGGATATCTCCCATCAGCGCCATCGGGTCCGTCAAATTAATTGCAGTTAAGACAGAACACCGTGTGTTGGGTGTGAAATAGATATACGACTAAAGTCAACCCTAAATGGTAATAGGTTTCGACTATTCGCCACCATTCCTCTATTGTTGTTCGCGACGGCCATTGTACTATTTGCTAGTTTGATTTTTATCTTATAGTGTTTATTGTTTTGTTTTGTTCAACTGAACTAATTTAAACAAAGCTGCCATCCAATTTGTATTGTCTCACAATAGATGTTGTGGATTTCAGTGGGCAGTAAAGCGTTAAAATTGTTTTACAAACGAATGGTTTGTACAAGTAATTCAAACACAAAAATGTCGACCATTTCCTAGTTGTATATTAATAAATTCACATCTCATCTCATACAATGATTAGACTCCGAGATTAGTCACTTCGAAGACTTGTGTTACGGATTTCAGACAACAAGGGGATTATAAATATAATACGTAAATACATATTTAACACTTAACAGCCCAATACAGGACAAACACACATTTTCATCATATAAATGTTTATTATGGATCGAACCCACGACTCCTGGCGCGTAAGATAGGAATACTGCCGAATGCGCCAAGGTTCCGTCAAAATTTATTATTTTATTTTGAAAAAAAATAATATATATATATATATAGAAAACAGTACAGGACGACTTAGGCTTTAATCGTGATAGATAAAATACTTCAAGGGATACATTTCAGAAGTCAGTAATAGCCTGAAATAACTTTGGCTTGAAACACATCGTGCAATCAGAACTGATCGATAGAGACTATTAGAAAATATTCTTTTTGCGAATTTTAACTTAACTAGAAGGCAAGAATTGATGAATCGCGCAAGATAAAATACTACTAGGAATATATTTCAAAAGTCAGTAATAGACTGAAATAGCTTACTTAGCTTTGAAATTTATCGTGCAATCAAATATGATAGATAGTTACTTCATTACCTAAGTTAAATAGAAAACTATTTTTTTGCGAAAATTAACACAAATATTAGACACAAAAAAAGAACGCCTGCAGACTTGCAGTTAGCAGGCGGTCTTTATACAAATCTCTATAATTGGTCAATGTTCGACTGTAGACTATTAAGACATGAAACAGTTTTACTGCTAATAATGATCATCATATCAGCCATAGGACGTCCACTGCTAGACATAGGCCTCCCAAATTATGGTGATGAAGATAAATTTATATTGAATGTTCTATTTACCATCATCATCATCATTTCAGCCCTAAGATATCATGTGATAGCTGTGGTAGTTGTGGGTACCGGCAGAGTAAAATAGTATAACCATCTGTAGCAGATGTCGAAAGTCGTAGCGGCAACTAACCAACAGCTTACCGTTAGTATACTGACATAACTCAAATTGAACACCAGCACTCACGTCACAAAACTGTGTCTATTTTTATCATGCTTGCCTAGCACGGTGATGGGAAAATACCCATAATGTTTATTTTCTATTGGTATTGAGATCACCGCACAAACATTATTTTTTGCATTAGGCACATATAAAAGGACTAATAAAAGATAAATAACAATAAAAGTGAAATCATTTAATATTCAATTATGATCCATCAGCATTCTAAAAGCCAAACTCAACATTTGTCCGACGAAAAAGCAGCGGTGAGTTATTGGAAGATAATTAACTTAATCCCATCTGGTTCCCGGATCAGCATTAATTTGCTCCCGGGTTTTGCCTTATCCCGTAATTTTTATTCACCACTCCCCTAATGAAGGCATTACCATCTCATTTTTATGTTCGTTGCATTAATCATAATCAGTGGTCGGTGAATGTTTGTATATTTTCGATTGAAATAATGAAATGAACGGAATAATTAAGGCCGATTCTGAAATGGATTAATTTATGTTCGCAATCTTGAAAACGGTTGCCCTAAGCGAGAAAAGGCTTTCAGGTTTAGTTTTCTAGGAGAATCAACATGAGGTAGACCATATACATAGGTCGTTTTGCATTGGCACCTATTTATACCAGTAAACATCAGTTTTTGCATTGGTGTGTTCCAATTTGAATGGTGCAAGAGGCAATGTGACATAATATCTTTAACTCAAAATTTTTATAACGCGCTAGTGATATCTTTATGATATCACAAGCGTCTCAAACTTGCTGTTATCATTGTCAACCTAGCCTAATTAAAATAATGATTAAAAATTTTTGGTAATTAAGTAAGTAGCAAATCCTCCTCCTGGATTGTTAGGCCAAGTTTTGAAATAGAGTCATGCGTATCTTAGGATGATGGATTGGTTTGACTAGAGCTATAGGATTACGCTGGATGCAGACCACATACAACCGGCCCGTTAGCATGGAAGTAACTTGTATAACAAAAAGTGGTAATTACATTAAATATTCTTTATTACAGAATCTATTTACATCCATTTGGGTTAGCAACGTGGCTTTAGAACTGTTTTAATGGTTTAATTTATAAAGGTCCATAAATTAGTGCATTAAGGAACTAGGAGTGACTATCGCGAGAATGGGTTAGTTCCTGCGATTGTCACTTGCCGAACAAAACACATCCAGATCGGAGATGTGTATCAGTTAGCTAATATCTTTAGGATGCTTTTCGAATTATTCTAATTCTACTGATCAGTAAGCTTATTTTTTGTTGATGATATTATTTAACCCACATGTTTCCCGTGTACATGATTTGACAGTAGGCTTTATTAGGTGTGAAGATAATGACCAGTTTCGGATAATTATAACTCATGAAATAACTGTAAGCATTTCATACAGGTTTAAAAGAACTGCAAGCTACTAACTCCATGTATGGTAATAAAAAACAAAAAGTAGAAAACCGTCCGCAGCGAACTAAACGTAATGCTGGCGAAGATAGAATTCCCGATTCTAAAACTGAATTTAAATCGTTCCTTTTTGAAATTCACAGTTTGATAGTTTCAGTATGTCTTCGGATTCGGATCGGTCAAATGGAGTCGGCTATAGCGTGAAATCCATTTGATTCAGTGGTTTACATAACGTAGAATATGTATTATTATAATTTAATATGTTTTCCACACATTTTCTATGCCAGAGGTTGCCTTAAAGACATCGCTCTATGGGAAAAGGCCGCCAATTTTACTTCACTTCAAAAATATATACATATATTTATTAATATAAAATGTAATATTCCCTAGAAAATACGAATGTATTATCTTAATACTGCACGTAGATATCGAATTGTAGTTAGAAACATGGATACGACACGTGTCTGCAACTCAATAGTATAGAGAATATTACTAAATAAACTTTACTTTTTCTAATAATAATACTTTCAGTTGTTTACAAAAAATTATATACTGGGAAAGATTAAAAACTGACAGATAACTCTGGATGGGCAAAGAAAAAAAAATGTGAGATAGATATAATTAAATAATAATAATATATTTGCTTGCATAACGATAAACGCATATACCAATAAATACATAAATAAAAATACAACTTAATTTTATATAAAATGAACACAGATATATTGCGATAATGAATACGTGTAGTCTTCTCTTAGAGTACAGTAACGGGAAAGGTGCTCTGTCACCATCCGCTTTAATGTGGTAACAGACTGCGCATGCCTGATTTTCTATGAACTTTATGAGTTTCAGTCTCGTTATGCGTCGGCTGTCCAAATTAGGGTTACAGTAATTCGATGATATGGAGCGGTGGAGTCATCATTATCATCATTACAGCCATTGAAAGTCCACTGCTGGACATAATAAAGCAGAATCCCCCCGTAATTTCGCTGGGCAAGCGTGTTGGCAATCGTATTGTGCAGCTTTTGCAACAGGGATACTGCTGCCCATCCCCACCCTGTGCGTTGAAGCTACACTTTTTCGGATGAATATACCGCTATCTGTCGGTTTTGGTAACTTAGACGCCTCTTACGACACGTGGTACAGAGTGAGGTACTATTTTACTCTGCCGGTAGTCCACGACTACAGGGGCAGCGAGGTACAGGTAGTGTATACTTCCCTCGATGTCAGATGTTGTAATAAGTGATTAGGGTTACCGGAACTAGCTGATGGTGGTATACGCTACGCGCTGCGATCGCCACCACGCACAGTGATGCAATTATAAGCAAAATTATCCTTTTGGAGAGGTCTTTGCACAACAGTGAAAGTTCTTCGGCTTCTGACCTAGGTATTTGCTAATTCAAGCATGTGCAAATAGGTTATCACCCGTGACTTCATACTCATAAATTGCGTCTTTAATATCGTGTCGTACGTACCTAAATTGTAAGTTTAACAGACATTTATTTATCATAGAAATATTAGGACGGGCCCGATGGCGCAGATGGTAGTGATCCTATCTTGTACGCCAAGCGTCGAGGGTTCGATTCATATTTATATGATGATATTTGTATTTGTTTTGTGTCCGGATGTTAAATATATGGATGTTAGTAGTATAATTATGATTCCCCTGTTGTCTGGCGTCCATAACAAAAATGCTTTTAGCGACCTCTCACGCAGTCAGGTCAATGTGTGTCTATTTAATATTATTTATTTTTCATATTGGTAAAACTCCGATAGACTATTGGCGACATTTTGATATTTGTAAAACAAAACATCGAGAAGGATGAAAATAAACAGTTTCATAGTTGGTTTTTGCTGATTTTGTTGATCGTAAATTTAACTTATCGAAAATTCCACGAGAACTGAGTAAACCATTTACTGATGTATAAGCAAATTAAATTCCTTCTGATTATTTATTGAGATCCGAGTCTAAAGCAAACCTTCAATTCAGCCGAGCAAATAGTAAGAGTATTGACTCCGCTCAATTACTGAAACAGCAGTTACACAATACAATTTCCTTCAGATTGTATTTCTGTTTGCTTTATTAATGGTTCCTACTATTTGTTACTGTACTGATGGAAAGTTGAATTTTTTCTGCTTCTATTGAAAAAAAAATCACTTAAGGTATCCCTCGGACAAAGGTCATCTGCATTGGTACCTGACTTTGACTCATTTCTACCGCCAAACAGCATATTTTGCTGTTTGGCGGTAGTTGTTCCGGTGTGAAGGGTGAGAAAAGCAGTTAAATTACTGTGTTATGTGACATAATGTGGTAAAGTTACAAGGTTGACAACCCACTAGTGATATCCTTGTAACATTACAAACGTCTATAAACGTCTATGCCGAGAGCTGCCGGCAGAATAAAATAGTACCTCCTCATGTACCAGGTCTCGTAAAAGACGTCAAAGGTACCAGAACCGACAGATGGCGGTATATCCATCCAAGTTAATGCAGCTCAAATGTACAGATGCTACTCTGCAGGTGCAGAAGTATCTCCATCACGAAAGCTGCGCTCTGCGAAGCCAACAAGCTTGCCCAGCGCGGCAATTATAGGCAAAATTCCTCCTTTTTTGGGGAGGCCTAAGTCCAGCAGTGAACTTTCAATGACTGGTATGATGAATGATGATAGACTGACTATTGTGTAAATATTATTTTATAACTTTTTATTATTTAAATGTCTGTATGTTATTACTGTCACAATAAATAAAATAAGATTAGAAATCTCATCTAACACTACGACAAAGGCTTCTGATGTCACCGTATATAAGTTCTCTTTGTATACCGAACAATATTCTCTGTGTCGTGACAGGCTAATATTTAGGTGAAGATTATTTGCTGAGTAAGTACCTAGATCAAACTCGGCTTGATATTCGCAAATAATATCAATATAACAGTGTTGAGGCGGGTCTAGGAATATCTAGGCAATCTGGTGTTTACTTTGATACTGATCTGCCTTTGGTCTATTTTTTTTATTTGCTATAATTAAAACTTCTTAGGGAATTATATTGGTTTGCAACTTAATCAAAAGTGGTTCAGCTTCATTTTCAGACGACTCCGTCTATTGTTGTTGTTTGTTAGTTTCGTTTCACTTTTTTTTGTTCACTAATTTATTTCTGATAATATATCAACAAAGACCTCACCCAGAACAAATATTTAAATAACGATAGTTGTGTTTGTTAAATGTCTGGGTATTAGATAAATGTTTAAAGTAGTAAACTGGATTCCTCTGATTTGTTTTAAGCAACTTATCACAGAGTAAGTCACTGTATGAGATGTTGTAGGAATACATAATTTATATAATACATAACAGACATTATATTTCAATACAATTGCAATCCACAGAATACAATAAAACCTTTCCCTGCGTCATGTGTCGTAGCCAGTAAATAACGAACTCAAACCGACAGATGGCGGTATATCCACCTGCGTACAGCACCTGCGTATATCCAACAGCGTAGCTCGAAAGCAACAAGACAAGAATGGGCAGCATCATTCCCTTCACGAAGCTACCGTGTCTGCCTAGAATGGCAATTATGGGCAAAAAACGTCCTTTTTTATTAGTCTATGTCTAGCAGAAAATGTAATACGGCTGCAATAATGTTGAGAAACACCTATAGTAAATATTTGGTAACATACCAGAATGTGCATCGCAAGTTCTCAAGATATTTATTTATATTGAGAATGGTTGCCGCAAAGTAGCCGAAACGTCGTAAGTTTTGAAAAAATTAAAACAATCCCCGAATAAAAGCCGTTAAAATATATAAGTTTTTATTATAAGTAGTAATATAATATGAATGATAATTAAATGAAAATGTCAATAAAAAGAGAGTATAATTTTTCAATACAAGTATTTGTCAATAATCATTTAAAACTTAAAAACAATTCAAATTAACAACGTGATTTATTATTTTAAAAACAATGCTCGCTACTGTTAATAAACTCGCACACACATACAATACACTATAAAAGCATTTTTCCGACAAAAAAATTTTTAACTTATTTTTGAAGCCACTCTTGTATGAGAAGCCCTTTAGTTCGATTGGTTATCTGTTAAATAAGTTAACTGGCTAATGTAGTGAGTAAGTGAGTGAGTGGGTGAGTAAGTGAGTGAGTGATTGGCTATGGAGAAATTATTAATGACTTCTTGTTAGGCATTATAGAATAAAGTAGATTCTGAATCAATTACGTATTGGCAAACCACAAGAACTGTAATAATATCTCATTTCAGGGCCTCAAGTGCTGACGTGGAATCCGCTGCTTCCAGACTTCTCGGATTAATTAGTAAATGGGCAATAGCGTTTAGCTAACAAATCTAATCTTCGAGTATCCTACGTTGGTTTTCTCTTTACTAATACTTTTGATTTGTCACGTCTGAATGGTTTCTTGCCACGATAGTCAATTCTAATTTAATTTCTTTCGCAGATTTTTAACAAGAAAAAAGAGGACAAAATCACAAAAACCAATGCATGTTTTTTTCATTTAAGTACATATATTATGTGTTATTCAAACATGTAGTGTCATGTTTCATCATATCTTTGGACATAGGCCTCCACAACAAAAAGAGAATCCTGCCTATAATTGCCGCGCTGGGCAATAGTGATAGCAATGTCAAAGCACAGGTATTGCGACGGGGTTGCTGCTGCCCATCCTCGCCCTGTGCCGTTGAGCTGCATTATCTCGGATGGATATACCGCCATCGGTCCGTTCTGTTATCGTAATCACCTTATATAACACCTGGTACAGGAGGAGGTACTATTCTATACTGCCGGTACTTCATGGTACCATAATTAAGTTCGATCGAGCAATGAATTTTACATGTGCAGGTTAAACATTTCCGAAACTCAGATTCTCAGAATCATGTTCATTCATCAATCACATTCAATTTCTATAACACTTAAAATTATTTACATTGAAAGTGATAGTAATGGCGAAATAGAATCCGCAGAATGACAAAAATAGTAAAAAAGGCAACTTCTGAAATACTTTTGCGTCTCCCGTATTTGTTAAGGAATATTACAGGAACTTTTATTTTTAATTAGTTTTCTTGTTCTCTTCGAAGTAATGGACAAAATATACAAAGGAAATCTGTTTTGTATAAAAAGTTCACAATCTGCCTCATTTTAGGATGCTGTTTTTTTCATTGCTAAATGTGTTACTTCAAAAAAAAAACAAGAAGAATACTTCTTGGGCCCGATTGCGAATTTGGTATTAACCCTATTTTTTGCACTATGAAGTCGTGAGTTCAATTCATAACAAACATTTATGCGATAAACTTTTGTTTATACCTGTGTCTGGGTATTAAATGTATTTGTGATTCCTCTATTCTCTGATATTTGTAACACAAGTGCTTAAAGCTGATTTACTCGGAATCAGGTCAACGTATGAGATGATATGTTAATATACGAAATTTATTCATTCTTATTAAATTTAACCAAATCAATGATTTGTATACGAAATCATTCTTATTTTGAGTGTGGTTTATTTTGACCGAAGTCTTTATACATTAACAATTCAGTTTGTTTCGTTGCTTGAAAGTCTTTATTTTCTGAGAATCGTTCCTTTTAATCTTCCTTCAGTCACTTTTTTAAGTAAATTTTTGAAGTCTTCGGACCATGTAACAGTTAAAACCTGACATTGAGGCAAAAAGAAGCAAAGTCCATGGGATGTTATGTTTTAAGAAAATTATTTTCGTTGTTCTGGCAGTATTACTGTTTGTGTTTGATTTTCCGCGTCTAGTCTTATTTTATTCAGATTTACTTTTGGCATTCTTTGGATCAATAAACATTATGTAAGTGAAGAGTCAATTGTTTATCATCTCGAGTCAACTTAACATGTTATTTAGATTATTTTATACTTAGATATGGGAAAATAGTGAATATTTTATTTTTCTTATATATTAGTAAATATGTATAAAGCCTTTTATAAATTGTGATTAAGTATATTAACCATTATTATAATATCAGCCGCAGAAAGTCCTTGGCTTTCCTAAGTAAATTTCCAATACGGTCCGTAGTATGCGGCCGGAAGCCAGCATGATCAGCAGCTCAAGTTAAATCATCTATTCACTTTGAGGATGACGTACTGCGTCGAAGCAAGTTCTTTATTCTAGAACAGTATTGTTCTGAAATGGTTCTGGAAAATCAAATGGCCTGACCGGCCGTTGATTCTGCGTGTAATATATGAAATCTGCGTGTGCCGTGTCTAATATCACTTCAACCCGCTAATCTGCTAGGTTATCACATGATAATCGAAATAGTCTTATGATCTGAGCATTTTGTGCCATATCATCAAGTATCACCCTTTAAAACAATGTTATAGTAGATTATTCTCAAGTATTTACTCGTCATGGATTATTGAGAGAGGTGTCGTAACCCAACGGACAGATGGCGGTATATCCACTCGAAGCAATGTAAAAGCGCATGTCAAAATGCTCTTTGCGATTACCACCAAGTCTGCCCAGCGCGGCAATAATGGGTAAAATTGCACCTTTCTTGGGGATATTTAAATGAAGTAATTCGAATATAATGGTCCACTCACTCTACCCTATTTCTACCACCAAACAGTCGTGTTTACACTTAAAAGTTTAAAGAGGTCATAAAGATACTTGGTAATATGACATTATATCTTCAAGTCACAAGATTGGCAACGCGCTGGTGATATTACGAGCGTCTATAGGCTGCAGTCACGCTTACTTTATGCTTGTTTGTCGACCAGGTCCAATAAAAAAGGTCTAGATCTATCAGTAGAAGTTCAACAGCTACTATGATGAGTACTTGTTTATCTGTAGTATATCTTTGTCTCATTATCAAAATACAAACATCACCATGTCCCATTGGTGTAGGCCGAGACTATGGATTTCCACTTATTACGATCTTGGCATACCTCTCTAATTGAGAACGCTCCCCTTACTTGCATTAGTCCTTTCATAAACGCTCATTTATTCTTGGTTCTTCTTATCTGGCCTTTCTTTAATACCTCTTCTACCTGGTTAAGATATGGTCGCCTAAGTCGTCCAATACTAATTCTTCCATTCACTTTTATCATCTTGTGCATCACATCGATTCCGTGTCATACTATTATTTAATCTCTTTCTTAAACTCACATCATATATACTTCGAAGACTTATTGTAACAGCATTTATTTTACTCGCGTGCTTCTTCTTAATATTATAAAGACTAATATATTGTCGCTTGCCAGTAAACTGTCGTCGTGAAGATCCTAATTCAATTACATGTCTGTATGTTCCCATTTAACTGACACCTTCATAATCGATTATCAACCCTCACACGCTCGAATTTCATGCACCGAAGCCTTGTTCATCTGGTTGGGTGGTTAACTACATTACTGCAAGGTTATTAAGCACGAATTTGTGCTGTATTACGCTCGTAACTGGGTTCAGATTCGTTTGGTTTTGTTGATTAATAGTAAGATAACATTTTCATTTTCGCATCGATTTGATCTAAGAGAGCTTTGATAGTCGATTAGTTGTAATTTTATTAAACCGACTAACTATTTTTTATGGTTCTGTATATGACGTTTAATACAAGCTTGTGGAATGTATGAACGTAAGGAAATCGAGGGCACAGCTGCAAACATTTTATGTAATTATATTAGATTAGCTAACCCGACAAAAATGAGAACACTGCTCTAGGTAGAGTATTTTCATTCATAGGTATATCAGGTGTAGTAAGAGGAAACTAAGGTACTAGAACCGACAAATGGTATACTATCTATCCGAAGCAGTGAACTCAAATACATAAGGCGTAGATGCAGCTTCCCCGTCACAAAAGCAACATTCTGCGAATTCTGCCCGCATGCGCCTATAATTCTTCCTTTTTTGGGGAGGCCTTTGTTTAATAATGGACTTTAAATGGCCGATATGATAATGATTATTATTCTCTATTTATCTTTTCTAAATAATCTTTCTAAGCACGGCCAAAATTACAATGTCTAGACTTAAACTCCGTTCTTTGAAGTGAAATATGAAAATTTTAAAACACGTTTACTCCGCTGAAAAAAATAATGACTTTATAAAATTTGACGACCTGTATAATAATTGATCATAAAAGTGTATGAAGGTATTTAACGAAAAAGCCATTTTTTTAAAAAGCTGTCTGCCTTTTTTGGATTTACCTTCAAACCTGTAGAAACAATATATCTAGATTTACTGGTAGATAGCAAGTGTAATGAAAACTCAGACGTTTTTATTAAAAATAAAATGTATTAAAATACAAAAAAATCATTTATTACTAGACGAAGGTCTGGCCAAGGAGTGAAGAATTTTGCTCGTAAAAGCCACTCTGATGGCAATCGCAGAGCCGTCTTGATCTTATTTAGCTCCTTTTGATCACTAAATACATCTCAAAGACGCGGTTTCAAGTGAGGTCTTTGCAAGTAAAATTGCAGCTAGATAATCTATAAATAACCTAAACTAACCAATATAAAGGCATAGTTACCTACCCTATTTATCTTACAATGCGAATAAAGCCAAAGTTAAATTACCCTACAGAGGTTTGTTCCAAATCAGAATACCTTTAGTTGGTCAAACTATGTACTGAACACACAGAACTATGTCTAAAAGCTGAAAATAAACCAGAAACGTAGATTCAAAATTAAGAGCACAGCTAATTTCATTTTAATTCAGGCAAATTTTAGCAATTTAATGCGCAAAATTTTGAAGTAACTTAAATCTTATGTACAATATGAAACTCGGTCTTATTATTGTGCTGAAAGATTTAAAGTGTTTGGTTTTAAATACCAATTATATTTTTTCTATATAAATAAAAATAAAACTTTGAAATATATAAACGTTCCTAATTGGATAATTCTATTTGTTTTGCTTGTAATTATTAAGATGAGGTAGACTTCATTTAAGGGTCGTTTGCACCTCACTCTCGTCTATTTCTACCGCTAAAGAACAGTGTTTCGGTTAGAAGGTTGAGAGAGGCAGAGGAACACTAGTTAATATTACATAATATCTTCAAGTAACAAGGTAGGCAATGTTATAGTGATATCCTTATGATATTACGAGTCTATAGGCTGCGGTAACGCTTTCTATCACGAGGAATATTCAGTACGCGTGATAGAAGCCTTGTTTGTCGACGTATTCGTAAAATAAAAAGACGCGTTTTGTTACGATTTAGTGGGGTCTGAAAGTTTGTACAGCCTAATATTTGTCTGCAGGTTAGTTGTTAAATTTTATTATTTATTTTTATTTTATTTTTAGGCTCTAAAACACAATTAATCTATTTTGCATATATTCTGAGTTCTGGATTGCACTAACGGAATCCATGTTATAAAATTTAAATCCCTGGATGAAGGCTTGGCAGGCCATTTCTAGATTGTTAATGTAAATTTATACATTAAATAATTATATTTCATATTTTTATGCTTTGAATCTCACATGTGTCGCAATATGAACGCTATTTTTTTAAAAAAGATATTTCTTATTATAACCTTATTTGTATGTTATAGACTAAAATATGTATCCTTTAAATAATTTATTCCTTTAATTCATTGATACATTATTGTTTTAACATATTTAAACAGTTAATCTAAATAAGTTAAGTCGAATGTTTTTACAAATTTACTTTTTAATTTTCGACGGGCCCGATGGTAGTGATCCTGTCTTGTGCGCCAAAGGTCTTGGGTTTGATCCCCATCCAGGACCTATATTTATATGATGATATTTATGTTTGTTCTGTATCTAGGTATTAAATTTATGTATTTGAGTGGTATAGTTGTGATTCCTCTGTAGTTTAAAATCCGTAACACAAGTGTTTAAGCGACTTATTACGGAATCAGGTCAATGTATGAGATGTTGAGGGAATTTATGTTGTGGGAATTTATAAATAAGGTTAAATGCATAAAAATTGACAGTAATCATGCAAAAGATGTGCAAAATAAAGAATATTCATACTAAAGCCATAGTATGAAACATCTTCGGAACTTTAACTTTATTTGAGATTATAAATACTAGTGGCACGGCAAAGTAACGGTGTCTCTGACTAAGGTACGAGAAACAAAAGCTGTCGGTAAATCTATCCGAAGTTGGATAGCTTAAATACTACTCGGCGGGAATGGGCAGCAGCATCCAGCGCGGCAATTTTGGGCAAGAATCCCCCTATCTTTGAGAGGTCTGTGTCCAACAGTGGACTTTCAATGGCTGATACAATAGCATTACTTTGTTGGGTACCTTGAAAATTAGCTATTTATACATACACTTATTTCATATACATTCAAGACCTATTGAGTGAGCGAAGCCTTTTGGTTGCACTTAATAAACAGGACACAACGGGAATTGTCAGAAATAACCTTTCAGAAAATGGACCCTGCCTAAATACGCCGCGTCCTGTTCCCAAATTAATCTCGTTGGAGTCCTCAGGCTACATCAGTAAATGGATTGTTATAGCAGTACCACAACTGAGTATAATGTGTACTGTGCTCGTGAATTACGGTTCGAATTGTGGTTTTCGTATACACTGCGCGCTTGTTTAAATTTTTCTTTGTCGCTTAATTAGCAAACGGCCCCAACTGGCTGTGCTCAGCGATATAAACACGTATTATATATACAAGTGAAATACCTTAGAATAAAAAGGTTTTACTTAAAGAAACCTTTTTAGTCTTATTTTCGTATGATGTTAGTATATTCAATTACTTCGCAGCTATGAAACATTTAAGTAGTTAATCTATTGATTTATTTTTTACACACTTTATATAAGCTTCAGTGGTATGTTTGTGTGTATGTTTGTAACCGACTCATTCAAAATCGATTTTGACTTACTTCAGACGGACAGATATAATTGAAACCATGGAAACATATCAAGAATCGGTGCTAATACAATATTTCTATAAGATAATCTAATCATGATGATCAGGATCCTCAGGATGAAAGCAATTCCTATATGTAATATCAAGTGAGACCATATCCTGCCTGCACATGCGAACCGTCTTCTTAATTTCCAGATTAAGTCCTCGTCTAGTTGATATTAATTAACAAAAACTTTAATCGTACTAAAAAGTAAAAAATAAAATATTGTTGAAAAAAAAGAACTAAAAACTCGCTTTCTAAAATACATTAAAGTAAAAAGTAAAGTTATAATAAAGTGAAAATAATGATAAACAAAAAATATTAGTAGTATTCTTATGAATATTCTGAACAAAGATTATTTTTGCCGCGAGGTACCGCCAAAGCAGAATAGTACCTCTCACTGCACCATGTGTCGTAACAGGCGACTAAGGTATATCCATCCGAAATATGATGATGAAAGTAATTTTGGCTAATAATTTTTTTCACTGTTAAAAAAATACTGTTACAGTTTTTATGGTACGGTTGTATTAACCGAATATAGTCTGCATTGACATTCATTATTATCTAACGTCGAGAACCTTGTGGTGTTTTAGTTTTTTGTGACGTAATTTCATCAAAAATATGCCAATGCCACCCTTTAAATATACTCATATAAGAATCTCCTTCCATTCACCCAAAAACCGGTCAGGGTGGTGACGCTACATGAGGAGTAACGGTATATAGACACCACGTTATTTTTGCTCTAACGTTGTCTCTAGGGCTAGTGTTAATTGTTGAATTGTTTTTAATTCGTAATTAAATAAATAATTTAGATCATTTACGTTTTATTTTAGTCCTATACAAAATTTGTTTTAAGAATACATTAACAAAAAATTCCAATGAAAATTTATGTGATTATTTTTTCTGACTACTTGAAATACTGATATAGTTAATTTACCGTGTCACGGGTTTCGGTTCCAGGTGAATTAGTAGGTGGATATATAATTCAGTTATTTCCATTGTACATCAGGTAATTCGAACTAAGGCTTTATTTCCCGAATGCTTTGGGATACGATTGTTAAACAATTTAGTACACAAAGGGAGTTTGACAAACATTGTACATTAAATTACTTATCGTTTTGAATTAAAAAGCCGTGAGGTACTGGCAGTGTAGAATAGTACCTCCTACTGCACCAGGTGTCTTAAGAGGCGACTAAGGTACTGGAACTGACAGATAGCGATATATCTATCCGGAACAGTGCAGCTTAAATGTACAGGGTGGAGATGAGCAGCAGCATTCCCGTCGCAAAAGCTGCGTTTTTCGATTGCCAACACGCTTTCTCAGCGCGGCAATTATGGGCAAAAAACCCTCTTTCTATTAGAGGCCTATTCCAGCGTCTATGTGTGCAGTGGAATTTCGATAGCTGGTATGATGTTGTATCTATATACCAAGTTGTTTAATAATGTATATCGCTTCTTGTAATATATATCTTTAACTATAAAATTTATTACATCAAAATATAAAAATCAATCTAAACATCAATCCGCCATTGAATTACCTATGCGGTTACGGCCGACTTCCAATCAAAGCTTTTTTAAATTTAAAATAAGAACAATTTCATTTAATTGCATATGTATAAATACTAAAATAATAATAATCTTAATGGAATATAATTAAGATTAATCTATAAATATATGTAAGTTTATATCACACCCATTTTTATTCCTGACGCCGCATTGGTTCTGTACTTATTAAAAAATCTGCAAAATATTTTTAATTAGCTGCCCGCCCCGAATTCACCCGGTGCATACAATTTCATTCCGTTGATCCTGTTACCTGATATTTAATTTTGTTCTTGCGTCTCTAACCTCGAAACTACTTACCCGCATTCAAACATTAGTTTATACAATTTTGTCCGCACAAAATCTCCAATTCCATTCAAACGCACGGGCCAGATGGCGCCAGTGGTAGTGATCCTATCTTGTAAGGGTCGTGGGTTTGATTCCCACTCAGAGAAAATATTGATATGATGAAATATATCTTTGTTTTGTATCTTGGTGTTGAATATATGTATTTAAGTTAGTATATTTGTGATTCCTCTGTTATCTGGCGTCCGTCACACAAGTGCTTTAAGCGACTTACCACGGAGTCAGGTCAGGTATGAGATGTAATAGGAATTTATTTTTTACACCACTATATATATATATTTTTCAGTTTTGTGTAATGGTTGACTGGGAGATAATGCCATCTGGCATTAAGTCCGCCATTTGTACATTTTGTAACATTTTGTGCAATAAAGTTAAATAAATAAAAATAAATAAATAAGGAGTGCGTTAGATGCCTGCTGCATGCGGCATAAAGATAATTGCACACGCGCTACAGTACACATTTGACACATATATTATATTTACTCCAAAAGCAAATTTATATCGTATTCTTTATTCCGCTCAATTATGCAGCAACCCAACCAAGAAATTAGCAATAAAATATTATAAAAAAAAATCACGAATTTTATTATGCATATAATTTAGTTTACAATATAAATTACAATTGTATGTTCACCAAACAATAGAACTCTGACTGACCCATTGTTCTTCGAGCACGTTCAAGCGAGCGAGTTGCTCACGTAAGCGTGCTGAGACGACACGGCGTCTGCACAGAGGCGTTCAAAGCTCGCGCATGACCGATTCGAGTACATGAGCGCGTATACGTTTTCTTAAAACGACTTTAAACTAACATTTTTTTACAATTTTATTAGAATATAAATCTCTTTGTTTTCCACATCTATCTAACAAACCAAAATAATAATAATAAATTCATACTACATTTAATTTTTATTATAGAACTTGCGTTACGAATATCAGATAACATAGGAATCTCAATAAAAATATTTAATTTATAGAATTAACACTCAGATAAAGAACAAACAAAAATATTAATCATATAACTGGGTCCCCATCCAAACTAAGTTCTAATCCAGTATTATTATTATTCCTCTAGTTAGTTACTCTAGAGCTTCACAAAAAAAAACAGTCTGCACTATCGGACACTTAAATTATGTGAAAGCTATATACATCATCATTCTCATACCACCAATTGAAAGTCCACCGCTGTACCACCAGCCTCTCTAAGAAAGGAGGTTCTTTGCCCATAATTGCCGCGCTGGGCGATCATATTGGCAATCGCAGAGCGCTGCTTTCGTGACGGGAATAGCCTATCCCCGCCCTTTGCAAGCTGCACGAACCATCTGTCGGTTCTGGTACCTTAGTCGCCTCTTACACCTGTTGCATTGGGAGGCATCTCACGCCAAATACACTGTTTAAAGTGCTATATACACTGTCTATTTAATATTTACCGACTACGCTGTAACAAATTAGAGAAAGGACCTTGCTCGCGTTAAGCACCTTTGAGAAGGTGCTACGGGATATAATATTAAGTCCACACAAACGAAGTCACGGTTAAAAGTTAAGCACATTATGGTTGAGGTATTAAGAAATAAATATGAATGTTTGGGAAGCACGCGGAGGTGTAATGGCGTATTTAAAGTTTTTAATAATGTATATTATTTGATATAAGTAAACGAAAATAAAATTATGTTTGCCAAAGATAAATAAAAAGAGAATTAACTAATTAAAAAAAATATTTGTTCGACGTTTTGATACCGACAATCTTTAGTTTTATAACGTATAAGTTAAAGTTATGATGACGATCACTTGTTGATGGGCCCGATGGCACAGATGGTAGTGATCCTATCTTGTGATCCAAGGGTCGTGGATTCCATTCCCATCCAGAGAAAATATTTATATGATGATATTTGTGTTTGTTCTGTGTTTGGGTGTTAAAAATATGTATTTAAGTAATACATTTGTGGTTCCTCTATTGTTTGGCGTCCGTAACACAAGTGCTTTGAGTGATTTACCACGGAGTCAGGTCAATGTATAAGATGTTATGGGAATTTATTATACTTCTTGTTCAATAAGATTCACATGTGCACTTCATCATGTACTTTTTTACCTAAGTATACTCTAAAGATAACTATGTGTACACTGATATTATATAAAGAAAACGTTGTACTTTTGTACGTTTGTCCAGACTAAACTTAAAAAGTACTAGACCGCTTTTGACATTCTTTTACCATTAGAATGCTACATTATTCTTGAGGAATATGGGCTATATTTTACACTTGAAAAAATTAGAGGGATTATGTTCAATAATAAACCGTATAATGATGCATGCTTGAATAGCATGCTATGTGGGTGATTGAAATCGTGAGTACAAGATTTTCAAGACTGATTAGTTTTAATCAATCTATATACACTTTACTCAAATGTTTCAAAGAATTGTCCACCTGTGCAAAGCTGGGACGGGTTGCTAGTTCTATATATGAATGCTCGTTTGGAATGGTTAATCCGTTATATTAGTTTAAATATTAACTTCTGATGTAAATGCTTTATTACAATAGAGTCGCTCATTAATGAGCGGCCTGACCTTTACTATCAAGAATAGACGCCAGATTTTACCAAAAATATACACGCCAAAGAATATGACACATATTTTTTCTAAAGCAAGTCCCTAAGTACAAAATACATGCCTAACTAAAATATAAACATGTAACACATAAGCCTAATTGAAAAAGGCTTTAATTTTGAAGAGCTGAGTAACAAAAACATGGCTTCTGTTTTTCTTAGTAATAGGCTGAATATAATTTCTGGTGTAAATAATAATCTTTACTCTTTTGCTTGTTTGTGGGAAGTTTAAGTAAACAAAGAGGGGATCTTGACATAATTTAATAATACATTTTCTTAAAGGAGAATACAAGTGGTTTACGAGTTTGGCTCTTCTAGAACGGATTTATTTTAAAAATGGCGGTGAGATACCGGCTGAGTAGAATAGTACCTCCCCCTGGGTATCGTAAGGTATATCTGCCCAAAAGAGTGGTGTAGCTTAAACAAGATAGTGTAGGAATGGCCAGCAGTATTTCCGTGATGAAGCTATGCTCTGTGATTACCACAATGCTTGCCCAGCGCGGCAATCATGGGCAAAATTCCCTCTTTCTTGAGGAAGCCTTTATCAGCTGTTATGAACATGATGAAAAATAACCTTTGCTATCACTATATATTATAACATTTGATTGATGCATGCGAGCCATATTTTGTTGTTTTAACCACTACGACTTTATGAAAAAAAGTAAAAAATAAAATAACATAATTCATGTTGCTTTTGAAATCTTATTTACTTTTCAACGGTTATCATTTACTGGGCATTGCATAGAGTTGAGAGGCTCTACATTCGTTTAAGTGTCCAAAAACGGTTAACGGGTATTTTAACAAAATAATAAACAAATAAAATGATGTTTTTCATTAATTATAATTAATTATGTGAAATTCGTATTATTCCAAGAGCTTGAAGAGTTTCTAAAGTGACAGTAAAAGATTTGCAATATGGCATCTGGACTCCTCTTCAAAGAAGTAGACGTTTATTTCTGCTCCTGATGCAAGCAAAAAGGTTTTGCGACAAAGGTTATTCAAGAACAATTCTATCATCTTTTAATTAGGAATGTGTGCGGATTATAATACAATTAGTTTCAGTCGTTTCAGGCCACAGCTGGCATAGTTCATTTTAAAACTAATCTCATTAAAACACAATGTACTCGTATATATTCAGACGAAACTCAAAATTCTATTTAAAGAAATAATTACGTTACATCGGCCACGTTCAGTAATAACAACTTTTATTATTTTTATGTAAAAATATATCGTTAAAATTAATATTTTCGATCATTTAATCACTTACGAGATATATTAAGAATACCTCACCTCAAAACATTTACAAAGAATTATTGAGATAGTTAAGAAACATAGAAAGGATGAAGTTGAATGACTGCAAAAATATAGGTATTAAGCGAATGTAAATGGAAGAATTCGTAAAGGATGACGTATACGAATATACCTTAACCAGGTAAAAGAGGTAATAAAGAAGGGCCAAGTTTGAAGTACCAAGAATAAATCGAGCGTGTATGAAGGGTCTAATTCGAGTAAAGGCAGCAAGAGAGGTATGCCAAGATCGTAGCAAGTGTAGATCCATAGTCTCTACGTAGCCTGACTAGACTAAGCCTGGGACCTGACTTTTTTTTAATTTAGCGGATTCAGCAAACAAGTAAACGGTCCGCTCTATGGTAAACGTGACTGCAGGCTATAAATGCTAGTGTCTTCACAGAGATATCACTAGCGTGCGTGACAAGTGAGGCCAAATCAACTGAAGATACATGTTCCTTTGACCAGTAATTTCAGGCTCTCTCACCTTTTTTAGCAGAACATAGCAATACGAATACTATTTGAGGTTAGAAATAGGTGAGAGTAAGGTACCAATGCATTCGACCTTTGAAAGCTCTACCTCGAGTAAAATTTTGAACGTTTTGATGGATTTTACGAATTGATTCCGGAAGCACTTAAAAATGTTGTAATTTGATATAAATTTAGCCCTTATGAAATATAAAGGTACTTATTTGTGAATAAGGACTATATAGAAAATTTTATAAAAGAATAAAAATTTGTATTTACTTTAAACATGGTTGTTAACATAAATAAAGAGACCAGTGCCTTCTTTTAAGCTTAAAGAAACCTGTGCCAGGAGACATCACTCTTCCTTAAAAATATAGTTGCTTTATAATAAAATAACTTGAAAATTATGATAATAATCTGTGTATGTGTGTGTGTGCGCTCGGATGCGTGTGAGTGTGTAAAATTAGCGAATGAGTACTTGTGTGTAAGAGAGAGTGAGAGGATGTACGTGCGTGAGTATTTCAGTGTTATTCCAACAGTCTCCTTATCTCTTCATAATTCTTCACTTTCAACCATTATGACAGTAATTTTTACAGTAATGATATTCCATATGATATATATCTATCTCTCGAATATTAAATTTTACCTTCATAAAGAATTTCAAAGTAAGCAATTAAGTTCATTCATTATAATAAAAATAATAATATATCCAACACAGATAATTTTAGTCGGCGGATGTCCATTATAGGTCATACATAGGTTTTAATTATTTTCCATAGTTTAAATCATTCAAGGTTTTTATTTTTAATAAAAATACGCCGGGCTGGTGGTGGAATTCGTAAACTTTAGCTTCGCGGTGGAGATGTTGCTACAATCCAGCCTCTGTTGCATTTCAGCTAGGAACCGTTTACATTTTTAAATTAAATTTGACAGAAAATGATTAAGCGACATTTTCATTGCTATATTAATTGTTTGACATATTTATGCAACATCGTAATATCATTTGACACCATTATCATTTTACAGATGATCATGTGAACGTTTTGCTTCGCTCAAAAATTTTCGTAGTATTTGCTGTATTAGTAAATTAGATTAGGTTATAAATTAAAACTTCGGTATAAACAAAGAAAAATGAAATGATAATAGGTAATTTGACGGGCCCGGTGGCGCAGATGGTAGTAATCCTATCTTGTGCGCCTAAGGTCGTGGGTTCAATTCCTACCCAGAGCAAATATTTTTATAATGTGTTTGTTCTGGGTCTAGGTGTTGAATATATGTATTTAACTTCTATATTTGTAATTCCTCTTTTTAGGCGCCCGTAACACAATTGCATTAAGCGCCTTAACAGGTCAGGTCAAGCGTCAGGTCAATGTATGAAATGTTGTGAGATTATGTTATTATCAAAAAATTTATTCAGAGGTTAACGTATTTTTGACTAATTATAAAAATGGAAATGAAAACAAACAAAAAGTATTCTAGCTAATTATATTCAGCCAACAAATTTGAATTCAGCTAGATAAATATTTGAGCTACGCTGTTTTAGTATACCGCGATCTGTCGTATTTGTTAACTCAGTAGTCAACTCTGCTTGTACACGAAAATTTTATTAACTAACTATTGAGGGAACATTTTAAATCAAAATATTTTTTATTAAATTAGAAATAACCAAAGGCAGTTTAAAAGAATAGTTTATAGAAATAGTTAAAATACTACTGATTTTACTATATTAAGATGCACAGACAGTGTCACATATCACATTTGTCATCGTACAGCAAGCATATCTTCATTTTATCATCAGCCATAGAACTTTCACTCCTCGACATAGGCTTCCCCGAGAAATTGGGATTTTTGGCCATAATTAGCATACTGGGCAGGTGTGGTGGCATGCCTAGAGTGTATCTTACCGCCGAGAATGATGTTATACCACCATCTATCTGTTCCGATACCTTAATTACCTTTTACGACAGAGGGGGGTACAGTTTTACTCTGCCGGTACCCGACTGCTAACAACTGCGTTAACTGCTGGTTAATAAAGCGACCAATCAGAAAAGAGCCTGTAATAAAAACTGATGGCGATATAAACAATGGGTAGGACACATAGTCTGCTGAACTGAATGGTCGATGGAGCTGTAAGGTCCTGGAACGGAAACCACGTTCCACCAAACGAAGCGTAGAACACTTACCCATGAGACGGAAAGACGATCTGACTAAAACCGCAGAATCGCGATGGATGCAAATCTCTTACAACCGGTCCTATTGGAAATTACTTCTGAAGGCCAGCATTGAAAGTGATAATATGAAGGTGATAACCATTGAAACTTGGATTGATAATAAGAAGACATCTTTTTTAAACCTTATTTAAATAACTTGTGCATTTTGTTATATATAAAAATGTTTGAATAATTTTCAATTATTACCTTATTCCGTCGTATCTTGCAATTGATGAAACAACTAAGAAATAATTTGATAAATGCTCCGTTTTTCCTAATACTGAAGTTCTAAAGAGAAATTAAAGTTGACTCGCACTAACGACGGTTTACATCTAAGATTTATGTATCCCATTTTCTTCTTGAGTTTGTATTTTATTTGCTGGGATAGCTGCGTTCATGGAGCGCGATCGTATTTTGTTAAGAAATATGTTGGTTGAAATTCAATTTAGGAAGAGTTATTTTATAAACACTAAGATAAAACATTATTATTATATTTTAAAGGCGTCTGGAGTGTGCTAGACAACGAATTTAGTAAATAGTGTACCTGTTACCAAATTAGATGATGATAACTAGTAGAAGAACTAGAATGATAAATAAATTCATACAACATCTCATATATTGACCTAACTCCGAAATAAATTGTCGTAACTACTTGTATTACGGCCATCAAATAGCAAAAAGTTTGCAAATACAATGTATATAACATTTTATACACCCAGACGCAGAACTAACATAGTTATACTACTGAATGAGCAAACGTCAACAAATGATGATTAAATTGGTAATAATAGATCAGGTTAGGTGCGGTCCTTATCGGTCGGTTTGTTTCTTAATTAATATTTTCTAACATTTCACTACTTTTTTACCTCATAACGTCAGCAAACAAACGTATGGTCTACTTAAAAGTAAACGTGAACGTTATAGACGCTCATAGTGATAACACAATGGTATTACTAGCATGTCACTAACCCTATGAACTGAAGATACTATGTCACATTTACCCATAATTTCACTGCCTCTCTCCCTTCAAAACCGGAACACAGTAATGTGATCACTGCTATTTGGCGGTAGAAATAGGTGAGACTGATGTACTTATGCAGGCGACTTTTGTAAAAAGTCTACCTCATGTAATAATATACTACTTTTTTAACGGCTTTAAAACGTGGTTCATATATTTTTTTACATTTTCTTATTCGACGTTTCAGTATCTCAAGCTTAACAAAAGATGTTGTATTGGGAATTGAAAGTTTCTACATTTTTTATATATCTTGCATTAAATATAAATTTGCTTAAGCCAAAAATAAATTACAACTGACAGCACTTTGCGCCACTTTGTCGACAAACTCATAATTTACCACATGTCTTATCATAATTTGTGGTTTGACTCCGCGGGTCGAACCAAAAAGTTTTGAACAGTTTCAAAGTTTCAAACGTAACAGGTGTGCGAGTTCTAATTGGTTTTACTGTAAAAGTACTTCTTTTAACATGCGTCCCTTTAAAATACACTTAAGACCACACTTTTTAGGCTACAGTAAGAGCTTTAGGCAACTGAGCGACCCTATGATCCATTTTAGGAAAGCTCTGCGAGGTAATCATATGAAATACGAGTACTATTACAACTACCACAAGATTTTTTTATTTTTTTTTTCATATCATGAAACAAACAAGCATATGGTCCGATGGTAAACGTGACATCAAAATAGGTTTACTTCAATTGAACCTCATCACAGGCACTTTTATATGCTACACTTTGGTACAGTAAAAAAAAACAATCATCCTATTGAATCCCGTCTGTCATCGTGCAGCAAGCCTATTGTCTAAACTGCCATCACTGTATAGGTCTTACAACAAAGTTTACTGCAGGTCCGTAACGAAAGATCCATCCTTCAAAAAAGAGCCTGTAAGAAAACCTGGTAGCGATGAAGGCCCCGTGTCACCTTGGTCAGGTTGATGGAACGATAGTATCCTATCCTGTGCATCAAGGGTTGTGTGTCCGATTCTCATCTAGTGCAGACATTTTTAAGAAGATATCTATATATGTTCTGTATCTGGGTGTTAATGTACGTATTTAAGATTCCTATGTGTTTATATTTGTGATTCTTCTGTTGTTGTTTGGCCTCCGTGACACAAGTATATTTTTACTTTATACGACTTACCACGGAGTCAGGTCAATGTATGATTGTGTTGTGGGATTAAAAAAAATCATAGATTTCAGAGCTACACTGCTCCGGACGGATATACCGCTATCTGTCGGTTCTGGTACCTTCGTCGCCTCATAAGTCACCTGGTATGGAGGGAAGTACTATTCTACTCGGCCGATACCTCACCTTTTTTCACCCAACCCATTTATAAGAAGTCTACCTTATAATGGAACTGTGGTTGATCACTTAAAGCCATACATTACAGCATTTTTACAGCATTTGCCAACTAAAATATTGCTTAAAAGTTACATGTGTGTGTAGGTAATGCTTTGACTGTAGAATGAAATTGATTTAATGGAGCACAGCAATATGAACATACCAGAAATAGTTGAGGAGTGCCTTGCAAGGTGCAGTAAGGTGTGTTCGTCAGTAAATACTATCTCGTTGAAGCAGGTGAGACACGATGAACTGTGAAGACAAACTGGTTCACTATTCATACAGACAATAGTTTGTTATTGTCGACGGTAGTAAAGGTTCTTTGAGGCCAATCACTAGGTGTCGATTGAATCTTTAAAGGTACCAGTTTTTCTTGAAGGTTCTTTCTGGTAGATCTTATTATGTATTTGCAGTTATTTTAGTTTTAAGACCCATCTGGTGCCGGCAGACTAGTTTATAGTAGGCTTTATTTATATATGTTAGATGACTCTCATGATCCCGTAAGATTATCAGGGTCATCAGTATCATATTTGTTATAAACTTTGTTCTTTTTACCGTGAAAATATAATTGTTTTTATTGAAGTTTTAACGATTGGAAATTACTTGTAATGTCTACTTAAATAAAATATATTTTGAGATTAAGTTTGAGTTTGAGTTTAAGTATGAAATGTGTATAGTAGAAAATTCCATTTAGAACTGCACTCCACGATTGTTTTAGTGTCTATATATATGAATAAATGACAATCAACGATTGTGAGGTTAGTAGAACTTACATATCATGCAAAAAGGTTACGACAAAAAGATGGTGACAAGTCCGATGACACCATCATTTGCCATTTGCCATTGACACTCGCCCGGGACAAATTAAAATGTATAAAAACATACACCATAAACTGAATGTAATATTTATGTATTAAATTAATATATATTTATAAAGGAAGAAGTTTACTGACTGACTGAAATTTCAAGGCAGAGCCTAAACTATTAGGGTTAGTTAGAAATTTTACACAGGGGCACACTAAGAAAGGAAATTTTATAAATTCACCCCCTGAAGGGATTAAGCGGGGGTGCAAAGTTAGTATAAAACTTTGCTTTTTTTAAGTTATTTATATGAAATAGACTATGAAGGTTCTTCTTTGAAAGTCATGAAATACGTATAATTTTTTTTCCAAAACCCCTTTAGGGAGTAAAACGGGGTTTTCCAGTTATTTTAAAAGTTCTACAATTTAACGTGTGTAAAACTACAGGTTGCTGCTAATATTCTAATTCCTCTGTTGTCTGATAACCGTCACACAATCTTAATTAAGGAGTCGTGCTAGTTATCTTTGAGTGAGGTCCATGTCAAAACGACGTATGATTTTTTTTAAACAGTTTATAAAAATAATGGATACTAAAATAATGGAAAATATTCACGTACTAGTTGACTCCACAGATGTAGTCCTGGCTTAACTATATATCTTAGTTAATCTTAAAAAAGATTAATTAAAGTATAATCTATCCTATCTCTCAAGTTGGATCGAAGTGTTAAGCAAATTGATAAAATTAGTTCTGTAGTAAAGAAGTTTATCCGGTACAAAAAGTTTGACATTTTTTTTATAAATAATGAAGATATATGTCATCTAACAAAAATGTGAACTCAACCGTGGCATATTATATTCTCGTCTCGTAGCAAATTGGAAATAAGCTGAAATGAAATATCAAGACTGAAGCAATAGGAAATGCCAACGCAACTACGATATTACAGTACGAGTCATATGAATTTGAAAATTATTGGACAGTCTTCAGTTTCCTTGTTTTGGAATTTGCAAGAATATTTTTCAGTAAAATTGACAAAAACATTGTAAGAACGGTGACTAAAATAAATATCTATACAAATAAAACTCTTATGTTTATGCATTTTAAAGTGTAGAATACAAAATATATGTTAATGATTGAGTTTTCCTATATTTCAAATCAAGGTCAAAGTCTCTACTAAATCTTTATAAAGGGATTTCAGTTGTTCTATTAAAAATTACTCCAGAAAAGGAATCCATATAAAGCATGGAGGCTCTTCAGGAAGTCTACACATCTTACAAACAAGATTTTTTTATACAACTAAGTCGACAAACAAATGGTTCGCGTGGTAAGAAGCGTCACCGCGGCCAATAGACGCTCGTAATATCACAGGGATACGACGAACGCGTTGCCGACCTTATGACTTGAAGATATTGTGGCACATTACCCAGTAATTTCACTTCCTTTCCCATCCTACAAACCTTTGCATCAGGTCTACTTTACAGACTTGCAGCGATTACCTTATTATTGTTACAGTCATTCCTCAGATTTGACAATACGAGGATTCATCATGCGCGATGGAATTACTGCTGTCAGAGTATGTCTGATATTCGTGGTAGTTGTGTGATAATAAGAGGACGATTGAAAGTAGCATTTACAAAAGTGATTAAGTGATTACTATAATTTATCTTCTATCACTCCACTTTTTCCTTGCGTAAATCAGTTTTAAGTGCTAACTCCCCAATTGCAAGGCAATGTAAATTACTCAACAAATTCAGTGATAGTCGACGTTCACGCAAATTCATTTGCCTGATACAAATCGAACTTGACTCATAGATGGCTCAGTTAAATAATTTTAATTTGGTTCAATTCAATATCTACTCATACATTCGTGTATTCATATTAATTGAGCATGTAATTAAACCTATCTGTAAATATTATGAAGGTAGTCGATGATGACTGTGACATAGTTCCAAACTAATGCAGCCTCCACCAAACACGTTTTCTTAGAAACTTGTTTTCGTCACGAAATTAAGTTATCATTATTTATACTATTATTTTCTGCTACTATCCCATAGAGTTGCAAATCACATAAAAAATCCCTTCTAGATCAACATAAAAGACATGTTCAAAATTTATCCGACTGCATTAATAATTGTGGAGTCCCTATCATTCTGGTTTCACGACTAAGTGAGGCCATTCGCGCAATCGTTACATTATATCTGTTTTATTTTATCTGGAGCAAGAAAAATAGTAACATTAACATCTAGAAAAAGCCCCCTTAAAAAGATTGGGCTTTTTGTCATCATTAGAATGGTTTATGTTAAGTTAAAAGTGAGTAGACAGTTTTATTATTCTTGCATAAACAAATTGTTGTTCGACGCTCGCTAAATTGAGTTTGTTATCTGAGTAAATAAATAATATTTACGCTTATAACTTTAAAACTACTGGACCACCTTCACATGAGCTTGATTTCGTATAAAAATAGTCTATATAAGTACTTCTTTCTTGCCTATTGCAGCCCACAAATATCAGTGATCGCATTGCTGTGCTCGGTTTGATGAGTGAGTTTAGCAATGAAATTATTGGGTCATCGCTAAAGCCATAAGAAGTCCACTGCTGAACATAGGCCTTCACAAGAAAGGGGGAATTTTGTCCTTAATTGCTGCGCTAGGCAAGCGTGTCGGCAATTGCATGGTGCAGCTTTCGCGATGGGGATGCTGCTGCCCACCTTTATCTGCCTTTGAGCTACACTGTGTCGGATGGATATACCACCATATGTTGGTTCTGGTTCCTAAGTCGCCTCTTACGACACCTGGTACAGGGGGAGGTACTATGTTACTATATCTTTGAGTGACAGGGTTGGCAACGAGCTAGTGATTTCCTGATGATATTACGTCGTAGTGCGTGTATATGCTGCGGTGACGCTTACTGTTACGCCGACTATGTGCTTGTTTGTTGACCTAGTATAATAAAAAGGGACCAAATCCGGGAATCTTTTTTTATTAGTGATTGGCAGGATAAAATTTGAAGAGGAACTACAATGTTTTACCGTGAGGTACCAACAGAGTCGAATAGCACCTCTCCCTGTACCAGGTGTCGTAAAAGGTGACTTAGGTACTATAACCGACGGATGACGGTATATCCATGCAAAAAAGTCAGCTCAAATGTACAGGGTGGGGGTGGGCGGCAGCTATCCCGTCGCGAAAGCTGCGCTCTGCGATTGCAAACGCGCTTGCCCAGCGCTGCAATTATGTGCAACATACCCCCTTTCTTGGGGAGGTCTATGCCCAACAGTGGATATTAAATGGCTGGTATGATAAACAATGTATTTCTTACTATTTATATGCACTTATACACTAACGCCCATATTTAGATATAAGCCTTCACAAGAAAGGGGAAAATGTTCCCTTAATTGCCGCTTTAAACGGCAAGCGTGGTGGTAACTGCGGAGCGCTGCTGTTGCTGCTGCCCATCCCCATCCTTGCATTTTTGTTAAATATGTGTCTCGGATTATCTCTTACAACGCCTAGTATACTTCATATAGAGAGAGCTACTATTCCACGCTGCCGGTATACCGCGGTGTGCGGCCCATAGACCGCTATAACTTTTAACAAATGATTTTGTAGCTTTTTGATAAATCTAGCGAATTCACTTGAGTACGAGAATGTGTGCTACGCTTCCTACATATTTCTGATAACAACATGTCTATTTAAATTAAGAGAATTGTAAGTTCTTGCTTCTTAAACAATAATTTTTATAAGAAATTCTTAAAACATCTCATACATACATCTGACTTGGACATTAGTCACATAAAATCTTCATTCAAATATATTTTCATCATATGAATATTAATCGTAGGGAATTGAACCTCCGACACTCAGTGCGCAAGATAGGATCATTACCATTAGGTCAATTGGGCTTGTCAAGCTTGTTATATTTGCAATTAAGCATTTTATTGTATAAAGCAGGATACTACTGTTGTTTCTTTTGTAGTTTTTAATGGCGGCTTCTGCAACGTTTGCCTGAAAAATGGAGAGCAATATTCTCTTTAATCTCTCTTTACTTTATGAAATGCAAATATATTGTTTAACTGTTTTGAATATATTTACATATGAAACCATGTTAATGAGCCTTTACATTTGACTAAGACATTTTAATGATCAACAAAACAAACAATACTGAATTATGTACAAAGATTTTAATAAATCTGGCTTAGTCAGGCTAGTATTAAGAGGGTGATGTTATAAGAAAGTATGTCAAAGAAACCATATTTGCTTAAGGTTTTAAATGTTTTAAGCGTGGTAGCAATTGCACAGCGTAGATTGGCGATGGAAGTTCTTCTTCCCATTCTTGTTCTGTTGTGTTTGAGTTACTCTACTTCCAGGGAGACTACACTACCGTAGTTCTACCTAGACCGTGCTATCAGGAAGCATAATGTCATGAGATCTTTGGGGATGAAATATAAAAGACCTATCAGACAAAGTCATCGACAGTAAGCTAGTTTTTAATAAATTCATTTACTGCATATCTGACTTAGTCGAGACACAAGTCGCATAAGGCGACAATACAGGAAGTACAAACAGAATACCTCAATACGCATTTAACACCCAGACACGGAACAAACTCAAATATTCATTACATTAATATTTGTCCTGATTGAGAATCGAAACCCATGACTTCAGGCGCCTGAGATATATACACTATTTGTAAGCGATAATCGCTTAATATTTGTGTGAAAATTTAGCGAGAGATCATTTTTAAAAGTCTTTGCTGAAAAGTAAATTTTATTTGCTTGAATAAAATATACTGTCACCGCCTTAACGAGTCTGAAATTGGTTCGACTTGTTAATCCCAACTCTGAATCAGTCAAGCGTAACTTACAAGACATATTGGTTTCGTGCGACGTTCCGAAAATGCAAAAGGGCTTAAATTGACAGTTGACACTTTTATTTTCAGAAAATAGGTTATTTTCTAGATTTATTTAAAAGGATTTTTTTCTGTGTCTGCCAATTTTCAATGTCATAGTATGCTCGATTCAAGTTGACTGTGGTTAGTGTCTAAATTGATTGAACTTTTACTACTTCAGGTCATCAGGGATACTAGCCAATTTATTAAAATTAAAGACGGTTGCAACATGGCTTTGATTGAGATCCATCCATCCTCATCCAGTCGTTTGAAAATATAATATTTGATTATTGGTATTAACAGAGTAGAATAGTACCTTTCCCAGTACTAGGTGTCGCAAAAAGTGACTAAAGTTACTAAATCAACAGATGGCGGTATATCGACCCGAAAAGTAAAGCTGAAATGTATCTGGGCGGGCAAGAGCTAAGTTAATGGTAGTAATCATCACTGCAGCCTATAGACGCTCGGAATATCACAAAGATATCACTAACGCGTTGCCAACCTTGTGACTTGAGGATTATGGCACATTACCCAGTAAATTCACTGCCTCTCTGACCCATCAGACCAGAATACAGCAATGTGAACACTGCTTTCTGGCGGTAGAAATAGGTGAGAGTAAGTTACCACTGCAGACGACTTCTTGAATGACGTCTACCTCATGCATGGGTTTCCATAGCCGTATTTCTATAGAATACTTGGTGTCGTTAGTTTTTATGTTATTATGTGTAATTGTACACCGTAGCCTTGTGAAGCTATGAAACATTAAGTCATATCTAGAAATAGGTCGTAATTGAAACGCACACATAGGAAAGTAGCTTAGCGGAAGCGTGTAGCCAATATATTTGACGTCATCCTCAAGATAATTATGATATGAGTACTCAATCTTCAGGCTAGGTTTGGATTCGACAATTATTCAACAAAAAGAAAATTCCCACAACTTATTGTACGTTCGTTACGTTAGACCCTTACTTTTCGCCAACGGGACTCATAAAGGTTATATCCGTTCGAATAAAAAACAATTTTCCAAAATTGGTTCACAGTTTTTGAAGATATCGATTAACATATATTTAAAAAAAGTCAGTTGAATTGAGAACCTCCCTCTTTATTTAGTTGAAAATACTTTTAGTGCTAACAAATGTGATAAATAACTTTTATTATCATTGCAATCTGTTGCCAAATCAAACCTTCCCATTTTTTAGATCTGTCCGGTGCCAGCTAACTAGTTTATTGGGCTAAGCTTAATTTATAAATGTAAAACTCTAGATGACTTTGATGACCCCATATAATAAAATCATCTTCATCATAACAGCTATTGGAAGTCCACTGTTGGACATAAGCCTCTCCAAGCAAGGAGGTTTTTAGCCCATAATTGCCGCGCTGGGCATGCGTGTTGACAATTGCAGGGGGCAGCTATCGTGACGGGGATACTGCAGTCCATCTCCGCCCTGTACATTTGAGCTGCACTGTTTCGGATAGATATACCGCCATCTGTCAATCCTGGTACCTTAATCACCTCTTACGACACCTGGTGCAGTTGGAGTCCGTTTACTTTTTTAAATACTTTTGTTTACATAAAAATATAATTTTTATAAGCAATTATAATTTTTCAAATTTCTAACTCATACCACTCTCTATCCGCTCCCTCTTGTTAATACGTTCATAGCTTTAACCTATTGTGTGTAAATACCACCCATGTGATATACCCATAAAGTTTTATGTGCTTCTGCTTAGACAAAGACGACTGGTTGTCGCCAAGTTTCCTTCCTGAAATAGACACAGTGAATTATAATCAAATAAAAATACGTATTTGAGAATATCTAAGAGTATATTTGTGTTCGTTCTGTGTCTGGGTGTTAAATATGATTTTTTGAATAATATAATTCCTCTGTTATCCGATGTCCGAATTTTACACTTTAAGCGACTTATCTCGGAACCAGATCAATGTACACGAAGCAGTATAGCTGAAAAACAAAAGCCAAGCGAAGTTATGTATTTAGAACAAAACTTCTGGCTTTGATGTCGCGTATATCAGACAGGATAAGTGCATAAGCTGGTACGATGATGACCTTCTAAAACTGAAAACTTTTTGATAGGTGTGGTTTTTTATATTATGATGTTGGCAAACAAGCATACGGTCCGTTTGATGGAAAACGTAAACGCAACTTATAAATTCTGGTGTCATCACAAAGGTAATCTCAAGTTTGTCACCAACCCTGTGAACTGTAGATACTAAGTCACATTTGACCAGTTATTTCACTGACTCTATTACCTTTAAAACTGGACTACAGCAATGCAAACACTGCTGGGTGGCGGTGTTATATTACATAACTTATTTCTAACATTTTATTACTCATAATAAAAGTACTTTTTAATGGGTTTTAATCGCGGTTTTAAGATACATGTTTAAAGCGCTTTCCGTGTTTTGCCGTGAGGTACCGGCAGATTAGCAGTACCTCCCACTGAACCAGGTGTTGTAAGAGACGACTGAGATACCAGAACCGACAGATGGCGGTAAATCTATACGATAAGTGCAGCTTATATATATTTGGCGGGAATGGGCAGGAGCATCCCCGTCACAAAAGCTGCGCTCTGCGATTGCCAACGCGCTTGCCCAGTGAGGAAAATATGGGCAAAATACCTCCTTTCTTAAAGAGACCTATGACCAGCAGTAGACTTTTAATATCTGATATTATAATGATGATAAATCGCGGTTTATTTAACTTATGCAACTGTTCTCAAGAATTCTCGGAAGAAAGGTCGTAATATTTTAAATGAACCGCCTTATTAAGCCGGTAAAGGAATATTTTTATTTTATACTCTAATCATTACTGGCCATATCCTAATCAATTCTGATGTCAACGAAACGAAGCCTAATATCGGAGAACATAACGACATCATTGAGAAATATTATGTATCTGCATAATATTCACATTCAACGCCTTGAGATTATCACTTGAAGGAGAAATGTTGAGACGAAAAAATGACACAGGCGAAGGTCTCGATGTGACTAAAAATAGACAATGAATAATGTAAAAGCCCACAAGAGCAAATAAAAATAAAAAAGACGGCGAAACGTTATGGTGGAAATACGAAAACTAATAAAAACCAGCACAATAAGTCTTACACAATTATTTTTGGCAGTATTTATGCAAAATTAGTTTTATGCTATATAGTATTCCATATATCCAAAGGTGGAATAGAACCCTTGATTAATTACTTTACTGTCTATCTATCTGTTAAAATAAGAGTTTATCAGGGAGAAAGTTGAGATGTACCAGTAGAGTAGAACAGTACTTCCCTTTGTACCTATTTGTTAGCGCTGACGCCGGTGTGGGTTCCAAAAATACCTACCATTAGGTGTCATTGGAACCAATATCATCATTAGTTTTTCTTGCAGGTTCTTTTTTGGTGACTCGAGCGTAATGAATTAGCTAAAATATTAGTTATAAAATCCATCTGGTGCCGGCAGACTAGTATTAAAGTAGGACACTTAATGACCTATTTGTTTAAATTACTCTTATAACACTGGTTGTCAGGTTCATCGGTCATTTGTGTAAAATTGTTATTTTTTTACAGTATTTTTTTTGTTGGTTTTATTGACAATTTAAAAGAGCCTTTCATAGGCCTATTTAAATAATGACATATACATACATTTGTCTTTGGAAAAAGTGGTTTTTCATAATGGGCACCAAATCTGGAATACACTGCGGAGTAGTCAACGGTAGTCTACTTCAGTCATTCACTTATCGGTTTTCATGTTATTTAAGATCATCTAGTACATAATTTTAATTTCAAACTAAATCATTATTAGACAAACATATTTTCATTAAAATTTAACCACTTAATACAAAATGCCATTAAAAATGTAAAATGATGACGTCGATATTTTAAAATAATAGATCAAATATTTACCATTAAAATTCAATAGCAAAATGTTTTTTTTTTGTAATACACTACTTAATTATTCGTAGTATTATTTAAAAAGCTAAAGTCACTCTGATTTTCTGTCTGTCACTAATTAACATCTTTAGTTTGACATTATGACACTTGCCTTTTGTAAGAAAGTGTCATAGTGTCAAACTGGATTTTGTGCATTTTTTACTTAAATGTTCTAATTATTTTTTGTTTTGTACTTATTTGTTTTAATGGTTCATTTAGTTTATTTTAATAATTCATATGTTATTTAGTAAGCTGTCTTAAATAAATTGTGTTTGTAAGTAAAAATCTCATGCCAGTGAACTTGATGCAGTTTAAAAACTAAAATAGATTCGCGAAGAAGTTAAAAAGTATATACCTAAAAGTTTATTCGGAATTTTCTAAATTTAAATGTACCTTCACATATCCAAGGTCGTGAGTTCGACCACCCACGGCAAACAATTATATAATACATATTTGTGTTCTCTATCTGGGTGTAAATGTAAATAAATTCCATTTAGTGTTATATTTGTGATTCTTCTATTAACTGATGTCCGTTACAGGAGAACTCGAAGCTCGAAGCTCGAATCTCAGAGTTAGGGCAAGTTATGAGATGTTGACTGAATTGGTTTATACCGATGTTATGTAAAAAAAATATGAGTTGCGATCGCGAAATGTGGGTAAATACTCTGAAGTTATTCTTTATTATGATAATTTTAATCATTGGTTGCATAATTTATTAACAGTATTGAAAGCTATCCATTTAAATACTTCAGTATCCATTTCATTATGACTAATAATCGGATTTATTTAAATTGAATCGTCCATAAATTCTGTTGTGTTTTAATTTATACAGTCAGAGATTAAATGTGGAAATAATAATTCGAAACGGACAGCTTTTACGATAAATTATATTTGTAGTTTATTAAATAAATAGCATTCGAATTAGGCATATTTCAAATTATGTTCGCATATGGGTAACGGTTAAAGGCATAATGTAAAGTCAAATTTATAGTTATAAATATCAACCATAACCAGACAGAAGAGGTATTAAAAAAGAGCCTACAATAAACGAGTGAATAAAAGGACTAATGCGAGTAAAAGAAGCGAGAGAGGTAAGCTCATATCGTAGCAAGTGGAGATATTTAGTTGCTGCTTCATCGTCATAACAGTATTCGTAACCACTGCTGGACATAGGCCTTCCCAAAGAAGGGGGAATTAGCCCATAATTGCCTCGTGGGGCAAGCATGGTGGCAATTACAGATGTTCGCAAAGAGAATTCTACTGCCAATTTCTTTGTTGCATTTAAATTAAACTGTTTCGGATATACAGTCGGTCCTAATACCTCAGTCACTTCTTACAACACCTGATACAGGGAGGTACTATTCTTCTCTGCCGGCACCACACGTCATAGTCACTGCCTACTATGATGGAATACAGGCGTGATATATGTATATATGTATGTAAATATAAGCATTGCGTTACTTACTTAATAATGTTAGCATTGATATTAGTATATAGGTTTTTAATTTAATTGGCTAGTTTAATTTAACCGTTTGAAATAGGGAAATAAATACGTGTGATGTATAATATGTATAAATATATATATTTACCTACATACATTTCCTCTCGCTTGTGCTAAGGTTATAGAATGAGTTCTATGCAATGGTTTGCACAGAGATCTATAGTATGGGTATTTTTAAGGAAGTAAAGAAGACTAAAGGGTCTCCAACAAGTGAATGAAGTCTCGGTGTAGTGAAGTAAAAGATGAAATATATATATATATATATATATATATATATATATATATATCCATAGGCTGTGGTAACGGCCTATTAATAAGAGGGCCGAATTTTTGTATGCCATATTTGTGGTATATAAAAAAATGAAAACTCGATTTAGTCTTATCATTAACTGCGAAACAGTTTGGGTATAAATTTATTACCAGAATGTACACATATATTATTACCTATAATCATCAATAGATGGCGTTAGTAAAGCTGTGAGGAAGACTTAGTCATCTCCATTCTTTACCGTTCAGTATTACATAAATCTTGTATTAGATTTGGAGTTGTTACTGCGACACTCTGTATGTATATAAAAATACACCAACACAGCTAACTACAAGACCAAATCGAAAGATCGTGCCTTGGAGACATCTTAAGAGATCACGGTCGGAAATTGCGCAATCATAGAGTTGCTGAACAAATGAATGGCTCACAGTGTTTCCCCGTTTCTCCGTTGAAGCTAAAACAAAACTGAGTCATTCAGTATCACAAAAACAAAATGGAATTATCCGGATGTCTGATTATCTAATGTCGCGGGAGATCTTTCTTTTTTCATAATTAGCGAGTTTTGACTTTACAAAAATACATATAGAATTAATATTTGAATTAGGCAAAATAAATTTCCCAACAATTTTCAAAGGTCTGTCTGCATAAAGGAATATATGACGACATTTTCCTCCTACATGTCTGAAAATTACCTGTGCCTTCAAAGCTAATGGGTAACTGGCCTGAGGCGATGTAAACCTGACACTGTTTTTTGATAATTGTACTCACACAGCCTACGTAAAGTAGTCGCTTTATTCATGAACCATAAAATGTCCTGCAATTTAAAGTTAATCTAGGAAAAAAATATATTTTTGTGTATTTTTAAGCCTTTTATTATATTGCTGGACGACTGGACAATTTTACTAATAATTGCTGCACTGGGAAAACGTGTTGGCAGTCGTGAAGCGCAGTCTAGGATGCTACTGCCCATTCCCACCCTGTGTATTTGAGCTGCACTGTTTAGTCGTCTTTTACAATACCTGGTACAAAGGGAGGTACTTTTCTACTCGGCCAGTTAAATATATATTTAAGTATTATATTAAAATTTGTGATTTCTCTAACGTCTGATATCCGTAACACAAGTACTTAAGGCAACTGATCTCCGAGTAAGGTCAATAATAAGGTAAATAAAAAATAAGGTGTTGTGTACATTTATTTGTTTAAAAATATATAAACACAACAGTATGTAGTAGATACAGCATATTTTATCAAACTTAAAAAGTTTTGGGTAACCAAAAACCGTCAAATAAATTAACCATACTAATGTTATAAACGCTAAAGTTTGTGAGTATAAATGGGTGGATGTATGTTCATTACTCATTCACGTTTCTAAAAGGACCATTTATATATATTGATGCAAACAAAGTAGTTTCAAACTAAAACTAAAACATTCTGATTAGAAACACCTAAATCACCTATGAATATTGAACATACATTACAATCTATACTTATACTTTTACAAAAGACAGACCACTCGTTTGTAAGTGTTGCCAGCGGAGTAGAGTAGTACGGGAAGTACCAGGTGTCGTAAGAGGCGACTGAGGTATCGGAACCGATAGATATCCACCCGAAACAGTGTAGCTCAAATGCAACAGGGCGGAGATTGGCAACGGTATTCTCGTCAGAAACCTATGCTCTGTGATTTCTGCTACACTTGCGGCAATTATTAACGAATTACCACTTGCTTTCCTATGTCCAGCAGTGGGCGTTTCACGGCTGCTATGATAAGACTTTATACAAAGGTCGTTTGCATTGGTACCTCAGTCTCACCTATTTCTACCGCCAAATAGAAGTATTCACATTCCTGTGTTCCAGTTTGAAGGATGAGATAGGCATTAAATTACTCGGTAACGTGACATAATATCTTTAAGTCACAGAATCGACAACGCGCTGGTGATATCGTTGTGATATTATATTATGCTTCTTTAATCTACTATGACGCCTACTATCTCGTGGACTGTGCGCTTCTTTATCGACCTGGTGCAATAAAAAAATCTTATACCTACCAAATACAACAGAAAATAAGACTTTCCTTTAGAAACTCTGACTGAATTTATCACTTATTTAGACTGTGGCAAAACCAGATATACGCCCTCGCTTTGAATACACAAATATATTGAGGACGAGATGAGAGGATTTTTTTTACGACGTTTTTAGTACAGCTAACGCATTTCTTCCATTGATGACAATTTTCAAAACAACTTAATAATAGTGAAGAGGACACAGATGATAAACATGTTTGTGAACAAATGTTCGTAATGATAATAAACTGACACAACATCTCATACATTGACGTAGCTCCAAGATAAGTCGCTTAAAGTACTTGTATTGCGGATGTTAGACAACAGACTATATTCAATACCTCAAACACAGAAAAACATAAATATCATTACATAAATATTGGTCTACGTCTTTAATCCACGACCTTTGGCACACAGGATAGGATCATCCATCTGTGCCGTCGGGCCTGTCTAAAAATAATGCGGTAATGTCAGCCGCACTTTCCAAAACATTTTTTGCTCATTACTCTAAGGGGTGATGAGCAATGATATTGCTGCCTTACTCCGCTATTAACATGAAGTATAAAAAGGTGGCCTGCACTGTGTTTCGGTTTAAAACAAAAAGAAGCTGTTAATTACTGAGTCATCATACCAGCTACTGAAAGCCCACTGCTGGACATAAGCCTCTCCTAGAAAGTAGGTTTTATGCCCATAATTTCCGCGCTAGACAAGCGTGTTGGCATTCGCAGAGCTCAGCTATCGTGTCGGGGATGCTGCTGCTCACTCCCACACGGTGCATTTGAGCTGCACTGTTCAGAAAAATATACCGCCATCTTTCGGTTCTCGTGCTAGTGGCCTCTTACGACACCTGGTGCAGTGGGCGGTACTACTCTATTCTGCCGGTACCCCATGAAATTCAAGTTACTGAGTAATGGGACTTAATATGTTCAAATCACAAGATTGCCAAATTGCTAGCGATATCGTTGTGATATTACGCAATATTATTGGCGCTATACTTTGATGCTTACTAGCACGTTGACGGCATGCTTATATGTCGACCAGTTGTAAAAAAATATTTTGGCAATTGGACACGACCGCTAGCTCAGTCACTTCACACGTATAGCGTCGCATTCTATACTTGGTATATAATGCGATATTAGACCTTACTCTACGGTGAATGATTAACAAAAACTCTGATCGATAGAGAAAATCCATCTGAGTTATATAAATCGTTATGCCTCATTGTCATATGCCATAATTTGTTATCTGGTACCGGCAAAGTAAGAGACGAACTACTGAACAGAGATGGTATATCCATCCAAATCAGTGTAACTTAAATACAGGGGGCATGGATGGACATTGTTGCGAAATTACAGTTTGAATTTTATCGAAATCCAACAGTGTACGTCCAATGGCTAATGTGTTGATATAATCACTATATCAGTATTAAAATTCAGTTCGTACAATAATAATTTAGTAATACAAAAGAATCCCGATGAAAGGAAAAACGAATTAAGCGACGCTCACGATGGACGTTGTGTTCTAAAAGTAAATAAAAATTCTTCAACTATGCCCTGCACGTGTCGAGAATTCCAATGGAATACAGCAGGACATTGAAGGGAATTCCTTTTTAAACAAACCTTAATTGACATTGACTTTTGTCAAATGGAAAATAAAAATATTCAGTGCGCTGAAGTATACTGTTCTTTTATGCAATAGTTAAGCCTTGCAGCGAGTTAAAAAAAGAAAAAAATATATGACGAAAAAGACTTTAAAATATTGGTGAAGTTTTTGTAATGCTACAATGTTATGTCGAAAATGGATGTACTCGTACGTTTTTTTCTCAGCATATATAAATATTTAAATTTAGGTGGTCTTTTTTGCTTGCACTATGCTCGCAGTAACCATGACTGGCGGAATTGGAGAATACACATTCAATGGGATTGGATATACAGAAATCTGCATAAAGTTAGTTTATACCTATATATAGTATTGAAATCTGGTATTGGCAAGTTTTCCTAACAAACAGCAGAAATTAGATATAAAAATGTGATTATATGTAATCTTACTTCCTACCCTAAGTTTATCAATGTACTTCGCTGCAAAGAACTGCTAAGTGTTAATCTACACTAGGTATGTTTTAGATACGAAATTTCGGATATGTGTAAGCTTAAAATATTATCATAAACAGTCGTGTTATTTTAGATTTCAAATGCTTCCTGTTAATTTAAATTATTATAAGCAAAATTTATATACAAATACTGTCAATATGGTGTAAAAGATGATGCTATGACAACAAGAGAGAATGTTAAGATGGTTTGGACATGTAGAAAGGATAGATGAAAGTAGAATGACAGCACATATTTGTAGAGTGGAAGTAAATACAGGTGTTGGTATAGGACGACCGAGGCGAATATGTCTTAACCGAGTATTAGAGGTATTAAAAAAGGGATAGGTTAGCAGTACCAAGAATAAAAGAGTGTATGAAAAGACTAATGCGAGGAAAGGGAAGCAAAAGATGTTTGCTTAGATCGTAACAAGTAGAGATCCATAGTCTCTGTCTATCCCGATGGGACACAGGCGTGATGTATGTATATACGTATATACATACGAGTATATATATATATATATATATACGAAAACTGATTATAGCTACTGATTTTATAATTTTACGTATCTGACAACTTGTTTAATTGAAACTCTTGCAATATCCGAAGCTTTTATCTAACATTAATTTCCGGTTATGGACATATTTTAATTTCAGATATCCAATAATTTCAGTTGCGGTTACAGACTTCCATAATATTCGTGGTTCAGTCATCGTTCTGAATACATTTCCCTAAAACAATATTCACTCAATTCCTGTGACCTTCCGTTCTCATAAATAATTAGCTATGAATTTGTTTTATGATTATAGCACAATGTTTAAACGAGTCACAAAATGCCCGAGCGTTAAATTTATCAAAGCCTCTGTTCAAATAGGAATTTTATTTGTAATAAGATACTTGAAACGAGCTATTTATTCATAATAAATTGCTTCAGACTAGTAAAAGTACGATATTTGAATGTTTGTAAGTTACAATCTGAAAGAAATGGCGCTGAAAGCACAAAAATAGACACAGGTAAGAATTTGACGTACCTACTAAGTAAAGTCTCAGTAGTCTAAATTAAAGTGCAGTCCACCGCAATGGGTAAGATGAAGGTTCGAGTCTCGCCTTAAACCTGAGACAAGTAAATTTGAATTTAAAGATAAAATACTTGTACAAAAATAATGCATTTTAAAGAAGAGACATGTCTGACCCAAAGGTCTCTAGAATTTTTGCAGCATTACCATGCTGCACAGCAAGCGAAACTCCCTGCATCTGAAAGGCCCCGGAGCGGTGGTCCTATCATAGCATTGTTACTGGTATAAAATCAACATTATTTTAAACATAAAAACAATAAAATAACTGCTTATATTAGATTTTACACACAACAGCTGGATACCATTAAAACATCTCCTTTTATATAGCTATAGGTTCAATTAAAACAAGAAAAATTCGGTTGAATAAAAAAAAACGACCATTAAAGCTTGCAAAAAGATACCCGAGATCAGAAACGATGATTTATAAATTTTAGATAATGAAAACTTGTATACAGATATAAATTAAAATATTACAAAAAATGCAAAAAAATTTAAATTGACTTACAACTTAAGTTCATACTAAGCTTTCTTGCATTACAAAAAAAATCACAAATATGTAATCATGATAGTAGATATACTTTGCGTATCGCTAACCTTGTGAATTAAGATTTAGTATTTTGTTATCTTTAAAAATTTCACATGTTCCCAGTAATTTCTCTACCTATCTCACGCTTTAAACCGAAACACATTTACGCAAACACTGCTATTTGGCGGTAGAAAAAGGCAAGAGAGCGGTACCAATGCTAACGACCTTTGTCAGAGGTCTACCTCTAGTCCAAACATAATTTAAGCGTAGCAATCTCAAAAACAAGCTTCTTCGTGGGCGCTGCCATACCATACCCATCCCCACCCGCCATTTGAGCAGGACTGTTTAATAGAGTTATAACGTTAGCTATTGACAACAAGACCTCTATTCTTTTTGTATCTTTTTTTTTACAAGGTTGACCTCATATATGGCTCGTATTGGTTGACGAGTGTTATCAATAGAGCAATATGTAGACGCAAGATATTACAAGAGCGAAGTGTATTTAGTCGTTACCATTTTGGTTTGTTTATCAAACGTATTTAAACTTAAATCTTTCACTGAAAATTTATTTTTTAGTTACATAAAGCTGTTAAGCATACTGATATATTTTGGCATGTTTTGTGACTTGGTTATTACATAACCTAGTATTTTGATTTTAAATATATGCATCTGCAGTAAAGTTCCGGCAGTGTGGAACCGTATATCTATCCTAAATATTGTTGCCCAACGGCGGGGATGCAGATGCATCTCTGCGATTGCCAACACGCTTGCCCAGCGCGGCAATTAAGGTTGAAATGGAAAAATTATGTTTTCCTTTAATCCTGAACAAAATATTGCCTCGACCCCTAATTGTACCGTTTAATGCTGCTCTATCTGTACCTCGCTCGTATAACTAACCGCTTACAATACATCTCGGTTACCACTATGGTAAAATTGACCTTTTTTCTTTCATACCGAAAATAAAGGAGGTGTCTATGTTTTATAGTGAATATGTTGATGCAGTGAATAGGAAATTCCTCTTTGAAATTGCTCATAGTTCTTTTGTTATGATAAACATTCGGTGAATTCCATTTAGTGCAGTGTTGTGAATGTAATTTATTGTTTACTAGATTGTGCCTGTTTGCGTAAAAGTCGGTTCTCAGATTCGAATTAGATTTTGATCATATTATCATGGGTTTTTATTGTTTGTTTACTGCTGTTGTAAATCATTACATTTAAAAAATAATTGACGTGCCTACGATGATGTTGATAGCACAACGATACATACGAGTATATATATATATATATATATATATATATATATAGAGGATATATATATATATAGAGGAAAGATTTGTATTTTTGTATGTAGCGAATAATCTTAAAAAGTACTGGACTGATTTTAATAATTCTTTTTTTTTATTAGAAAGCTCCATAATCATCGAGTAACAAAGGCTATATTAAGTACTAAATTACTATAGAAATTTCTATTAAAACCAACCAAAGGTGTAAAAAAATTAGTCATAAAATGTTTTTCATCGCATATGCTGCGAAGAATATTAATGATAGGACAAAAATTGTTTGACAATATTATAAAATATATCAATATCTACAAAAATCTTTGCAAACCATATGTCTAACTATTGTAGTTACGTCACTATAACTACTTTTGTACATTTAGCAAATTGATAGAAATGCCGATCAAAATCAGACCGTGTTATCCATACCATTTATATATTTTTATCCAAATAAATCATTTAATATTCCAAACTGTCTGATTACCTAACGATTTCTTTTGAATTATTGAAATCGGAGATTTCATTCAAAAGATATCATGAAATTAAAATAAAAATACATGCCAGCGGCGGCCGCCACGCAGCGCATCGAGTAACTAACTCAACGAGAGCAATTATATTTGGCACTTTCTCGAGTAGGATCTCCTGAGAATCAATACGTTTCGTAGCCACCTACAAATACCACAGCCAACGTAGTGTTCAGGGAGGCTTTAAAATTATAGCATATTTTTTTTTCAAATTAGGGATTCGTGGTCGTTTTAATTAGCATGTTTATTACTTAAATATACGTACCTATTTATGTCTACCCGTGCGAATCCGGGACAGGCTGCTAGTATATATATACAAATAGAATCAGACTGACTTACTGACATATCAACGCAAGGCCGAACTATAAGGGTTAGATTTATATAGTATAGTTATTCTTTAGTTTTTTAAAATGGGGGAGCTCTAAAAATTGATTTAGAAAATTTACTCCCTAAAGGGGTAAAACGGCAGTGGAGACTTCGTATGAAACTCTACTTTTAAAGTTGTTCGAATTAAATTAAGTATAAAGCTTCATTAAAGTCAACTTCAACTTCAGTTTGAAACACGCGTAAAATATTATTACAAACACAATGAGGTACAAAGGGGGTACAAGGTTAGTATTAAAGTTCTACTTCAATGCAAATGAAACCGCGGGGCCCTGCTATTTGAAGTATAATTTTCTCAGCACAAAAATAACACTGGGAAAAATCCGACGTGTCTCGGTAACACAATGGTAGCGCAGTCCGCCGGCAAGAGAGAGAAACAGGTTCAATTCCGGGCCTAGGTGCTAATAATGCATTTGAGTATTAAATTTGTGATACGTCTGTTATCTGATGTCCGTAATACATGTAATTTAAGCGATTTATCACGGAGTCTGGTCAATGTATGAAGTGTTATTGGGCTTAATTATTATTAACATAAAATAATTTAAAAATAAATCCAACTACTACTATATATTGATTGAATTATAAATATTTGTAATGTCTAACTTATTCTTTAATCTTTGCTTAAGCTATATTTCAAGTGTGATGGATTTTAATAATTTTTATATTTTAATTTAAAATTGTTAAGGCAGCAAAAGGACTTAATGGTTGTAAAAAGTCTCTAATTGATTTTACGGGTAATCTTTTTTTTTTAATTTAGATATAACAAAATATATTTATGTATACCAATCTATTTTTTATTTATTATTTATTTTTATCAAGTTTTGAACCTAAAAATTAAGATATGAAAATCGATTGAAAAATATTGGCAGTTATAAAAGGCGACTTTTACAGCTACAGATGGACTTTTGAATACTTGACCGATATTGTATCAAAACTTTTGCCTTACTATGTCAAAATTTGTTCTTTATAGTAATAAAAATAATAATAATAAATTCACATAACATCTAATACCTGACCTTTCTCATCATGGACCCAACTCAATGATAGGTCGCTTAAATCACAGGTGCTATGGACATCAGACAGCAGAGGAATTACAAACGTAAAACTTAAATACATATATTGAACACCTAGCCACAGAACATACACAAAAATCATTATATAAACATTTGTCCTGGGTAAACATTGATCTAAGGCTTTTGACGGATAAAATAGGAGAATTACAATAAAAAAATCCGGCCCGCCCATAATAACAAAAAAGTTAGATAAATGTACTTTGGTAGGTTACCGCAACTCGACGCCTTTTTGCGCCTATTTGTATATTAATACAAGTAGTACAATTTTGACTACTTTTTTAAATAATATGTTTCAATGCATATATAATTTTAGAAAAACATACATTTGTTAAATTTAGAATCATTACAAGTATCTCAAATACTCGTAATACTAAATAATATCTAATTTATCGAACCAATTCGGTAACTTAAGAGACTCTTTAATAGCATTAAAAAGAAAAGTAAAAATGTATTCCTTGTTACAATTGTTGCTTATTATATCTAGATAATGTTTCTGAGCTATTTTACAAGCTGGTGATACTGTAACTCGTATTTCGTGACATTAGTCTCCGTGATTTGAAATAGTTCATAAATTTTTATCACACGCAAAATGGATGTGGAACCTTCAAAGTTTCGTAAAAGTGCTTCGCACATTTCATTACACGAAGTGGTTCTTTCACCCGCAAATCAACTCTGAGTAAAATCTCCATTTCACTAATGCGCTTCCTGCCGGTGACAAGAAGTTTCTCCTCTTTTATTTCTGTTTGCAAGTTTCTCCAGGAAGCACTGTGTAGGACGCAGTTCGTGTTTCTTTTCTCTCTTCATTATTGCACTGTTCGTTTCTTTGTTTTCGTTGAAAACCTTTTTTTGGTTTACACAACATTAGCTTCAAATATTTATGTATTGACTTCTTTTTATATTTTCTGTAATATGTATATACTAGCAGTGCCTTACGGTTTTACCTGCGTTAAGCTGTAGAACTTTTATATTAACTTTATCTATGTAAGGAGTAAACCCACGACCTTTGACGCAAAAGACAGGAAGTCAATCGATGCGCCATTGGGCTCGTCAATAGGTATTTAAATATTATGTCTGTAATATCTCTGTTGTCTGATGTCCGTAGCACAATTGCTTCGAGCTGCTTATCTCAGAGTCAGGTCAATGTATACAGTAGCTGAAACTTAAACCAGTAATCTGTATGTACAGAACCAGTGAATTTAGATGCAAACTATTTGCATTTCAAGATACCAGTGCATTAGGTCATACATTTTTGAGGAATGCATTACTAAACGAGTTGCCGATACGAACTTAGTAAAGTTTCGCTGTTCTGAGAGTATTCCGATGTATCAAAATTATAATATAGTGTACCTATTAAAGAGGTTTGAAACATTGAGAAATGCTGAATATCAATATAGTTCTGCCATGAAGTACCGATGGAGTAGAATAGCATCTCCTCCTGTACCTGGTGTCGTAAGAAGTGACTAAGATACCAGAACCGACAGACGGTATATCCTTTAGACATAGTGTAGCTCAAATGCAAGTCACGATGGTCAGCAGCATCACCATTGCGGTAGCTGCGCTCTGCAATTCTCCCTTTTTGGAGAGACTTATGTCCAGCAGTGGACATCTAAAGGTCGATATGATGTTGTTCACAAATTTTTTTAACGGAAAAAAATGGAATAATCTGTTGATTTAGGTGGGACTCGAACTTGCTTTTTTCCCTTGCCGGAAGTCTACTCTACTGTTATGTTATCAAGACCGTACTAGAAACGTCGAACTTTTCCCTATGATTTTATATGATGAGAAAATTATACTTCAACAACCAGCGCCCCACGGCTTCACCCGCGTTAAGCTGTAGGACTTTTATACTTACTTTGCCTGGGTGGAGATCAAACCTGCACAGCTCACTCTATTACCCCCTTAAGGGATGATTTTTGAAAAATATTTTACACGTATTTTAAGACTTTCAGTGAACAACCTTCATACTGAATTTCATTTGAATAACTTCAAAACCGTGCCGTTAGCCGTGAGGTACCAGTAGAGTAGAATAGTACCTTCCACTGTACCAGGTGTCGTAAAAGGTGACTAAGGAACTAGACCGATAGATTGCGGTATATCCATCCAAAAAAGATAGCTCAAAGGTACAGGGCGGGGATGCGCAGCAGCGAAAGCTGCTCCATTGCGAAAGCTGCGCTCTGCGATTGCTAATATGCTAGCCTGCGGTAATTATGGGTAACATCCCCCCTTTCTTGGAGAGGCCTATATCCAACAGTGGACTTTTAATAACAGGTATGATGATGATGATGATGAACTTCAAAACAGCAGAGTTTCATTCTAACTCTGTAGCGCCGGTTTACCCCTTAAGGAGGCGAATTTTAAAAAATCTTTTCTTGCTGTTACCTTGCTTTACAAAAAGAATCCCTGTGCAAAAATTTAAGTAACCGATAAAGTTAGGCACTCCGTCAATATGTCAGTCAGGTCAGTCAGCTTCTTCATTAATATCCTAACCTAACTTCTTGAATATCAGTTGTTTTAGTATGGTATTAAGAAGCGTAATACCGCTTTGCAGGCTAGTTTAATTTTAACAGAGTTTAATTGTGAGTTTAATGACATGAATATGCAGATATAATCACAACATAACTTGACGGGCCCGATGGCGCATATGATAGTGATCCTGTCTTGTGCACCAGGGGTCGTGGGTTCGATTCCCACCCAGAGCAAATATTTATATGATGATATTTGTGTTTGCTCTGTGTATGGGTGTAAAATATATATATATATATATTTAAGTAGTATATTTGTGATTCCTCTGTTGTCTGGCATTCGTAACACAAGTGCTTTAAGCGACTTACCACGGAGTTAGGTCAATGTATGAGATGTTGTGGGAATTAATTATTTATTATTATTATTTATATATTATTAACTTTAGATTGAAAAAATTACCTAAACATTTATACAGCAAGTAAACCAGTTGATCTATTATTTTTATTAATAAAAAACTATAAACAATTATAAGAATATAATTATTTCATATTTTTTGTAGATACTAAATATGGAATAAACAGGATTAGTGTTTTGATTAATAGTACGACGGGCCCAATATCGCAGATGGCAGTGATCTCATCTTGCATGCCAAAGGTTGTGGGTTCTATTCCTACTTAATACAAATATTTATATGATGATATTTTTGTTTGTTCTGTGTATGGGTGTTTAATATATGTATATAAGTATTTTATATATATATATGACTAGCAATGCCCGCAACATCGTCCCCGGAGAATAGTGACTTTGAGGGATATAGTATCCGTTCTTGATAAATGGACTATGTTTCTGAGATTATCGCGTTCAAAGAAAAATCTCTTCATCTTTACTATATTAGTATAGATTCCTCTCTTGTGTCTGAAACATAAATGCTTTAAGCAACTTATCATGAAGTTATTGAATGTATAAATTTATTTTTGTCATACAATACCCTATATATATATATATATATTAAGTCCGCCATTTGTAAATTTTGTAACATTTTGTGCAATAAAGTTAAATAAATAAATTAAAAAACCAATATAACACCAATTTTATTTAAGAACAAACTGACACTATCTCATAACATAGTACAAAGTATTTTGTACGAAGTAATATTCGTGTTATGAAATTGTCAAATATCGTCACATATAAAATAGAAATATTTGTATACAAAAGAGAGCATTCTTGTCATACCATTTCGCGCCTCAGTAGACCAATATAATTGGAAGAAAAACAACAATCACTATTTTCCCATGAAGGGAAACTATCGCCAATACATTTTTGCGTCACTGGCCCGAGCTTCAGGCGTAAACGCATCTTAGCGATATTGAATTAGGGTCCGTTTTTGTTTGAATATACAAAAATTCCGAGTTGGAACTGCTGACGCCGAAATCGCGAGAATTGAGTTGAACAACGCGGACAATCTAGTAAGGGACCTTTTCGTATAAATTTACGGGCGATCCGATGCCAAATCTGCGATGCAAATAGTAAATTTGTTGATACAAAATGATACGGACGTAACGGGCAACATGAACTTTACGAAATTTCAGAAGATGTACGAATGTTTGCCTTTTCTTTTAGATTCTTAGCAACCAGTTTAAGCTGATGTTCGATTATGATTTTGTAATGAAACCTAAGCTTAATAGGAACTTTGCCACGCCGTATAATAATTTCCAGTTATTTAGGTGACCTACTGCTGTAAGGCAGTATATAATAGTACCTCCCACTGCATCAGGTGTTGCAAAAGGCGACTAAGCTACCAGAACCGACAGATGGCGGTACATTCATTCAAAATGGTGCAGCAAACGGGGGGCGGGGCTAGGCAGCAGCATCCTCGTTATGATAGCTGCGCTCAGCGATTGCTAACACGCCTACACACACTCAGCGTGGCTGTTATGGGAAAAACACCTTCTTTCTTGAAGAGGCTTATCTCCAGCAGTGGACCTCCAATGGCTGGTATGATGACGATGAAGGTTACTTAGACAAGAAATAACCCCTATAGTATTTTTTTATGTTATGGAGTCAACAAACAAAATGTATATTTTAACACTACAATATGCTTTAAAAATAATCTAATCTTTCTTAAGTCTGCCTTCTTTTAATGCACTGAAAACGCTTGAATACACGACGGTGATTCCAATAATACATTTAAACCAACCAATCAAACAAGAATACTAGTATATCTCATAACTGGAAAAGATCCAGTAAAATATTCGAATGAATGGCATACATTTAAAGAAGTACTTTCAGATAAAGTCTTGATTTAAATCGGTGCTCGGTGGAGAAATGCCAAGAAGGCTGACCATATTGCCGCACTGCATAAGTAGGCTAATACTTAAGCTTCAACTGTTAGTATTTCAAAAGTGAATGCTAACGATGGTGACATTTGCTATTAGTTTGTTGGTATTATTGCCGAGGTGTTGTTATATAGTACATTATTTAAAATTAATTTACACTACATCTCATACATTGACCTGACTCCGAAATAAGTTGCTTACAGCACTTGTTTTACGGACATCATACAACAGAGGAATCACAAATGTAGTACTTAAATCAGACATTGAACACCCAGACATAGATCAAACACAAATAGTGTCATATAAATAAATTTCATGGTGGGGTTCGAACCTACGACTTTTAGCGTACAAAATAGGATCACTAACATCTACGCCATCCATCCAGTCAACTAATAACGAATCCATTTACTTTATGTTAGTTACTCTTAAATATGCAAATAAATTTAATGTAGATATTAAAATAAATGTCATCTTAACTATTAATTTAATGACAGTTGCTCCCGACGACCCATACTATTTTAAGGTACATACTATTTGTAGACAATATACGCTGATTACGTAGTCTACACACTCCTGAAATTTACTGAAGGTCTAAAATTACAAGAAACTCCTACAGATTCTCATGAGAAAACAACCTTAAGCCTACGACTGATAGAAAACCTTTACAATAAGGTCATTGAACTCCCGTGGGGATGTGGGCTTTTTATTATAGCAGCCGAAAACGCCCACTACTGAATATAGACCATCCCAATAAAGCATAATTGCCACGCTAGGCATGCGTAGTGGCAACCACAGATCGTAGTTTCGTGACGGGAATACTGCTGCCCAATACTGCCTCGTTGCATTTTAGCCATATTGCTTCCAGTAGATATACCGCTATCTTTCGGTTTCAGTACCTCAATCGTCTTTTACAAAACCTGGTGGTACAGGGAAAGGTACTATTTTAATTGGATGGTACCACAAGGCTGGTAGACTATTAATACCCAATGTATTGGAACAACGGTCTTAAATCATTTTCAAAACACTATATAACCGACGTTGCATGCATCGTCAAGTAACGTTTTGATTATATCTTGCATGTGGACTTGTTTATGAATTTATATAGAAATTAACTTGTGTACATTCCATCAGCTGCAATGAACCTTTTTCATGCAAACAAGTTTATTAAGCAAGACTTGATGTTTTTTACCGTAAGGTAAGTATTCAGATGGCTGGCTTGTTTATAAAATTGGTTTGAGATTGCGATAAAAAATGAGTTAAAACACTAATTTAGTTTTAAACGAAAAAATTATTAATATACATACTTATCAGTGAGTGGAATTGCTAACTTCGTCACTTGCCTTTGTGTCTTTTTTAATCTCAGTCAATCGAATATTGTCAAATCAAGTGAGTTTAAAGTTTGAAGGTATATTTAGATGCTTACGATCTGTTATAATTTTGAAGCCTCAAGCTGAATGAGTAAATATACAATGTGACAAAGATTATAAATACGTCGGTCTTGATATTTGAGAATTAATTTTATACCGGCAGTGAAATTTCATACTAACTATCCCCTTAAGGTATGATTATCGAAAAAAATATTTTACAGATGTTTCTTGATTTTCAATGAAAAACCGTACACTTAAATTCATTCGAATAACTTCAAAAAGAACATTGTTTTATACTAATTGTAAGCCCCCTTTAAGGAAGAAAATATCAAAAACCTTAAATGCTCTCCTACGTTATAGTTTAAGAAACCTCTGTGAAGAAAACAATCTAGAAGTTTTATCACCACAAATATTATATTAACATTAAATATAGTCATTAGTATGAATACTTTAGAAGGTATCTCACATTTATTTAATAACAGGCCTGATGGTGTAGTTGGTAGTGATACTGTTTTGTGAGCTAATTGTCGTGGGTTCTATTCCTACCCAGGACAAATATATTATATGATGATATTTGCGTTTGATCTGTGTCTAGGTGTGATTCCTGCTTGATGTGCTTTAAGCGACTTATATCGGAGTCAATTTTAAAAAGAACAATACATATGTTGCAGTGTATATGCAGTAAATTTGTCAATCTGTAAATATTTTACTAGTTGATGTTGAAGTCCCCCGTAATCGGAAAGGTATTCGAACCTGTCGAGTCCCACTTGAACCTTGAAACTTGTTGATTTTTTTTTATTTACTATTTCTACGTTACACCTATGGAACAAGAACACATTGAGCTGATTTGGAAATAAAACGCTTTTATTCTGGATATCAGACAACAATAGAATATATACTTAAGTTATTTACTTAAGTATAGTATAGTTTATACCCAGATACAGAACAAATACAAATATTGATCAGTTAAATGTTTTTTCTTGTGTAGGCATCGAACTAAAGACTTGGAAAACTATCAAATGCGCCATCCGTTTGATTATTTATTTTATCCACTTATTTTATTCTAATACCCACACCTAAATAAAACTCGTAAACTTTAACTTTGCAATATTTGGAACTAAAAACGAAATATAAGATGAAAAGCGTATTATATATATATATATTATATTAACTGCTCTTGATATGTCTTAAAATAACGTAAAATGCCAATAAAAAACTATCATTCGGCGCGTAAAAACAATGGCATCTGACACGAACGCTGTCAGTTGTTCTTTTAATTTGTAGCATAATGTATTATTTAATCTGTTTGTTTGTAAAGCAATCGCGGACAAGCGCCCCATTGAAATTGTGCTACTCACTCAAGCGACGTTCTGTCAACTGAATTTAGAAAAAAAACCACTACATAACATGCATTAACCTGACTCCAAGATAAACCGCTGAAATAACTTCACTTGTAACGACATATTAAACACCCAGACACAGAACAAACAAAAATATTCTTCATACAAATATTTTTCCTGTGTGAGGAAGAAGCCCACGACCCTTGGTGTACATGATAGGATTACTACCATCTGCTCAATTGGATCCTTCAATATGAAACTTTGATTTCAAATATTTAACTATTATTTGAATTTCATATGGTTAATTAATCCAAATTTGTGTTTGCTGTTCTGTTTGTTTATTTTCTCTATATAGAATTTGAAATTTAGAATACACTAATAATAATAATAAGTCATTTATTTATTTATAAAAATGACTTATTATTTATATCAAATTTTGTTCTGTACCTCTCTAAGTATCGACATCATTGTCCTAAGAGCTGCAAAACGTGCACTGCTGGATACAGGCCTCTGTGAGAAAGGGAGAATTTAGCCTGTAATTGCCGCGCTGGGCAGGTGTGGTGGAAACTGCAGAGCAAGGCTTCGCACCGGGGATGCTGTTGCCCATCTCAGCCTTATAGCATTTGAGCGACGCTGTTTTGAAGGATATACCGCTATCAATCGTTTTCGGTATCTCAATCACGTGTAACGTCACGGTATAGAGGGAGGTACTATTCTACACTGCTGGTACCCCACGGCTTAAATATATTGTACAATATTAAAAATCTTATATATCAAATATAGTTCTAAATAATTATAAGTTTATAACAATCTCACGAATTACTAGATATAATAGATCACATACAAACGTCACCTGCATTGGTACCTTACTATCACAAACAGTAGAGTTCACAGTTCTATGTTCTGGTTTAAACGATAAGAGAAGCAGTAATATTACTAGGTAATGTGATATAATATATGACTTGACTGACTCGCTTAAAGCACTTGTATTACAGACATCAAACACCAGAGGACTTACAAATATAATACTTAAGTAAATATAATAAACACCCAGACACTGAACATAGGTATAATTTATCTGGCGTGAATGGTATAATTTGTCTAAACTATAATTCTTTGTTGTTTCAACATTGGTATTTTTAAGTGATACTGAAGTGTCATAGCTCCAGACACAGAACAAACACAAACATTCTTTATATAAATATTTATGGATGGGGGGATCTAACCCGTCATGGGTTAGATCCTCACCCAAGTCGCTATTCCGAGAATTAAATAGCAGAGTACTTAGAAATGTAATACTTTTTTTATATTAAACACCCAGACACAGAACAAACACAAACATCGTCATATGAATATTTGGCCTGGATGGGGATCTAACCCTTGAAGTACATGATTACCAGGCCCGTCAAAGTAACGGTGTGGACTCTCAATGGCTGAAATGAGGAGCGAAATTGCGTACGTGTGTGTAATATCGGTTGTGTAAACAGTACGTATTTGTCTTGTAAATATTGATACATGTCTGAAACCATCAAATAAGCCGAATCGTAAATATAGGAAGCATCTCTTTTATTGGCTCTCTAATACCAACTATTTTGGCAACGTGCCAAAATATAACTTTCTATATATACTCACAGAATCAGTAACATTTAAGCTGGATTCACACTATCGTTTACTAACAGAATGGTTCGGGTATCAGCAGAATGGTTATTATAATTAACATCTCGTTTGATAAAAGGTATATTTAAAAAGTTAAAATTAATTTATTAAAACATGCCGTGTACACATCTCGTAGGTAATCATCTTGTTAATATTACATTAATTATTAGTATATATGAAAGCAATCTGTAAGTGCACCTATAATAAATATTCTGTCACATTATCGAGTAAGGTCACTGCCTCTCCCACCTTCTTCGAACTGGAACACAGCAATGCAAACACTGATATTTGGTGGTAGAAATAGGTAGGAGTGAGGTACCGTAGTAGTCGAATGATTGATGATGATAATAAATAATAATAAATAAATTCCCACAACATCTCATACATTGACCTGACTCCGTGGTAAGTCGCTTAAAGCACTTGTGTTACGAATGCCAGACAACAGAGGAATCACAAATACTCGTATACTATTTAAATACATATATTTTACACCCATACACAGAGCAAACACAAATATCATCATTTAAATATTTGCTCTGCTCTGGGTGGGAATCGAACCCACGACCCCTGGTGCACAAGACAGGATCACTACCATCTGCGCCATCGGGCCCGTCAATAAATAGTAAATGATGAATTTCATCCACCAGGTGACCACAAGTATTTAGAAATATAATTAAACACTCGGTTAGATGTATTTCTTAACATAAGCCATCAGTCTTACTCGGCTTCACAACGACCCTTAGTGGTAAACTGTAATGTTAAAGCTAATAAGTTAAAATTATAGTATTAGTCTACCTCCAGGGAAATCAGAACTACTTACGAACTAGGAGAATTGTGTACAGCAGATGAAGAATATTTATATTGATGTAATGGAGAATATAATTTGTCTAGAGCCAAACTGTATTTCTTAGAGATTCCTACAGTCTTTACTTAAAATCTGCATTATATCTTTAATATGCGATATTGCAATGTCGTAGCTACAGACTGCATTTTCATCAAGAGCTAACTATAGAAAATCCAATATTTATATTTACAAAATCACACAACATCTCATACCTTGATTGACTGAGAGATAAATATCTTAAAGCACTTGTGTTAAAGACAACAGATAATAGAAGTATTACAAATACAATACTTACTATATATTTTACTCCTAGACGCAAAACAAACAACAATATAAACCTTATATATGTTTGTCCTTGGTGGGGATCAAACACATGACCCTTGGATTACAAGATAGGAACAAAACCAAATACGCTATCGGATCTGCCAGCTTTTTAATCATAATTCATTATGTAAAATACGGTCTTTTTTTCCTTCACTCTTATGAATGTACGTAATGAAAATCGCATCTACGAGTGCGTAACTATGTCACTCTCCAAACAAAATACCTTCACAGCAGAGATGTCAATCGGTATATACCTTTAGGATGTTATTGGAACAGTTCGTGATTTTGCTGATCAGTGAGTTTATTTTAATGGATGATGGCTTCTAAGCCATAAGTTTGGTACTCCAGCAGTGCATAGCTTACACTGGAATTGTTTCGTCCCCTCCCACATGTATTTAACTTTAACTACGCTGTTTGGTATTTATATCTATATATCACGATGATTCCAATATCGATCCGCCTTTTACGACACCTGGTACATATTGAGGTATTATTTTAATACTTTTTACCTCATTGTTAGAGATTAATGTAACCTATCTTTTATTCTATATTAGACCAGGTCAAAACATGCAGACAATACACGCACGTATTATTATAAGCCTATCACTAGTGCGTTTCTAACCTTTTAACTTGAGGATATTATGACACATTGCCCTGTAATTTCACTATCTCTACCACCTTTCAAACCAAAACACAGCACCGTCTGCTATTTGGCGGTAGAGATAGTTGAGATACTAATGCAGACGATGTTTGTACGAGGTCTATATTTTTTATTAATTTGGCATGAATGCAGAAGGTTTTAATTAACTAAACTAGTTGTCTTTGGAAAACGTTCTACAATTCTCGTTAGGAACTTCACTCGAATTGATGTAGAGACGTCTTTAATCGCACATACTTTAAGTTGCGTAAGCTGAAACTGCAATAAAGTTGCAAGCGCTTTTTAACTAATTCAAGTTAATGCATCACACGTAAGTTACGTTGCAATTTGTGCTTATACGTAACTTGAAACTTGCTTGTAATTAATGAGATCCAGAGTCTTGTAGTTTTTGTCTATGAAAAGTAGCATTTAAATATTTTCAACTGTATATTCTTTTAATATATGCTATATTAAAGGAATATGTAGTTGAAAAAATCTTAACATCATCATACCAGCCATTGAAAGTCAACTGCTGAACATAGGCAAGAAAGGGGGAATATTGCCCATAATTACAACTGGGCAAGCTTGTGACGGGGATGCTGCTGCCCATTCCCGCACTGTGCATTTAAGCTGCAATGTTTTAGATGGATATACCGCCATACGTCATTCTGGTACCTTAGTCGTCTCTTTCGACACCTGTTACAAGGGAAGGTACTATTCTACTCTGCCGGTACCTCACGGCACAACAAAAGTGCCGTGAGATACCGGCAGTCTAAACAAAAGTCTATGTTATGTTTTTTATGTTAAGTAGTTTAAAAAATTGCTCAAATATCAGACAAATTAATTACTTTTAGAAATTACATTCATAGAAAATGCTGAATTATATTAAAGATAATATTTACTAGAAAAAAATCAACTTGTCTCAGGGTTTAGTTGGGACTCGAACGAGCATATTTACCCTTGCTGGGGGACTGCACTGCCGTTATGCTACCGAGACTTAGATACATCTAAGTTTTCTTACAGAAATAGTAATATATTTCCTAGGCGTAAGAAAAATTAAGATTCAAAACCCGCCTGAAGCCTCAGAGATCATCATTAACATTACATTAATTGGAATCTGCTAGACATAGGCCTCTCTGAGAAAAGGAATATGTTGCTCATAATTGTCACGCTGGGAAAGGGTATTGGCAATCGCAGAGCGCAGCTTTAATTTAATTGTTAATTGTTTATATTGTTAATATTATAATAAATTAACTCAAATACATTTATCAGCTGTGGGACGTTTTATGTCGGACATGAGCCTTCCTAACAGATATCCAATGAATCAATCTTAATGACTAACTACTAGTACCAATACACTATGTAATTGATGGCAATTGCAGAACGAAGTTGCATTTTCTTTTGCATGATCTGCCGAACTATGATGTATTTGAATTACATTGGAAAAAAATCATTGGATGACGCTGTTGCCAGAATATTTATGTATATAAAATAAAACCAAATACCAAATAAATGAGAAGATTTTGTAGAATATTTATATATCGTTTTTTGAGATACTTAATTATCATTATACAAAAACAAAAAGTAGGAGTGTTAAACATAAACATAATAAAACTACTCTTTTAACAGCTTTAAAAAGCAGATTTTTTTAAGTTTTTAAATTTTTTGTTTGAATCTTTGGTTCGTGTTTTAAAGCCTTTAAAATAATATTTTAATTATGAGTAATGAACACACAAATATTAGAAAATATTACACAAATAAGACATTTTACAAAAATAGAAAGTTAGAATTCTACTAAGTGAGCATGTTTTTTTCATATCAAACTTGAACTATTTTTCGTTCCTTAAAAATTAAAGGTAGTCCGCCCACAACACCTTGCACCAGATCAGATGTTTTAAGTACCACTGGCTTTCTTATAGTTTCCGGCGCAGGTTCCACTGTGAACTTCGACAAAATGGCTGCCAAACCAGCTAAAGACTGCATGAGACCAAGACGAGCACCTGAGAAAAACAAAATGGCGATGTATCGTTGGGAAAGTTTACATCCTGCGTTAGATCCTTATGTTTAATCGCGAAAGTTTGTTAATATAAATATATATTATGGATGTTTGGATGGGTGGTTGCATGTTTGTAACTCTCTTCAGCTTCATAAATAAATAACATGTACCATGCGAAGACTTTGAATTGATTGAATTTACTTAAAAAAAAAACAAATTTTGTAAACATGAATAAATCTAGCATTTATTAATGTATACAGAAATCGTTTTTTTTAAGTTAATTCGATAAACATAATAGAAGAAATATAAATGTTATCTTCTCCATCCCCCTACTCTTGTATTCTCCTTGTTGATTAATTATGCCTTTAATCTGATTCCATAAATTCGGTTAAAACAATATCTTCTGTCTTATCATGCAATACAAGTGATTATGTATTTGTATATTATTTGTATGGGACTTTTAATATAATGTATTTGCTTACCTATACAATTTCTGGGTCCTTCTCCAAATGGGAGATATATGACCTTTTGAATGGCATTAAATTCATCAGGATGAAATCTTTCGGGTCGGAATTGTTCCGGCTTATCCCAATATTTAGGGTCCATATGTAGAGCTTGAGCTGATATATATACCTTTACTCCTTTATCTATCGTAAAGTTTAATTCATCGAAAGTATATTTACGAGAACATTCTCTCATAAGGTATCCCACAGATGGGAATATTCTCATACCTTCTTTGAAAGCGCACTCTAGGTATTTCATATCCTTTATAGCATCGAAACACAGCTTGTTATCGTATTTTGCTAGAACTGCGTCTATTTCGTCTTGCACCTTCTTTTGAATATCTGGGTTGAAAGCCAATTCATGGAGTAGAAAACTGCTAGCTGATGAAGATGTCTCAAAGCCAGCAGCGAAAAACAAAATTGTCTGAGATGCGATCAGTCCATCATCTATCGACATCGACACCCGAACTGGAGTGCCATCGGGATTAAATTTTTCCATAGATTCCATTTCAATAGGTCCTTTTTGTTTATACTCTAACAGTTGATCAAAGAAATCATGTCGCCCTGAAGGCTTGTAACCTCTGCTGGCCTGAACTTGGTTGACAAGGCTAAACACTCGTGGTTCGAATCTGCCGAAGAATTTCAAATCCTGACACAGTCTTGGGAACATCGTTTTTAAACTAGCAGTAACAATGTCTTTGAAGGTAAAATTAAAAAGATCTCTTCCGAGTTTTCCAAATTCACAATTGTCATCCGTGAGAGAGCTTCCGTCTAGTCCGAAACCGCATGAGCCGATAAAATCAATTGTGTATCTGGAAAACAGATCCCTAGCGTTGATTGTTTTGCTTGTCTTAGCTGCTTCTAATGTTCTAGACTGAAGTTTTTCAGCCCGTTCAGTGATGAGAGGAAACATTGCTTTCAACTTGCCGCTAGTAAACGCAGATGTTATTCTATGCCTTAACATTTTCCAAAGATCTCCTGATACAAAGAAGAGGTTGCGCATCAAGGGTTCAATCTTTTCTTCAAAAGGATGAAAACCTCTCACGTAGAATGATGGAAAGTCAGAAATCAATACTTTCTTCACCAACTCAGGGTCCCGGATGATCAACTCAGGGCTTGTCGATCTATAAAACCCAACAACCTTTTCGTCTGGGTATTTGTTGTACATTTCTTCAACGGACTGACTTCTGCTTTGCTGCATTAGATAGTTCTTTGCATTATTACCAAATATAAACACGGGTCTATCATGTTTCACTCCTTTCTTTGACCAATAGCTAAAACATCTGATATTATAAATGTAAAACGCCACCAGTATACACCCGACAATTAAAATAATGATCATTTTATTAACTGACTTCAAAAAGGAAGAGTTTTTTTTATTTTGGTCGTATATTTTTTTGTAATTCACTGTTTGCTACTGATACATTACAATTACGAGCAAATTTAGTATTTATCCACTTTTATTACAAACATGTTGATAAAGGTTATCAATATATATGTTTTTTTTAATTTTGATAAAGCAAATCAAGTGATAAGTAAATGAGATAATAATAGAATTGTAAAAAAAAAATTATTTCCTGTTCCTTACTATACTTACATTAACATGAAAGTTTATGAGAATTAATGTGTGGATGTATGAACAGTTTAATTAAACTAAATAGAATTTTGGTACTGAGAAATATATAGGCTACTTTTTATTCTAAACACATGTTCCCGTGGGAAAGATTTGGCTTTTTATCTTTCTTTATTAAATTGGTACGACTTTTTGAACAGTTTAGCTGTGAGGGAGAAACTTTGAATATTTCTTGGAATTACGAGAGTTTTCAAGGGAAATGAAGCCTCGCAAATACCTATTGGCTTTAGTTAGTAGTAAAAAAATAGTTGAAACCTTTACTTATGAAATAAAAAGTATTTATTACTATTACTGATTTAATGACCCAAATAATATACCTCTGAATTGTTTCAGGAAACCATTTAGAGTAAAATCTATTTATTTTTACTAGCTGTGCCTGCATGCGTTAGTTTCTTTGGGCACCATACTTTTTTAGTTTAACTTATATAAACTTTGAATGTTAAATTTATTTATATACACGAATCAATAGCCTAAATAATAAGTTTTAAGCTTATAGCTCTAACAATAGCGATACTACCATAAAATTTTTTATCCCCCCTTTCGACCCCTTATAACTTTTATCTCGAATGAAAAAGTAACTTATGTCCTTTCTAAGGCTTATAACTATCTGTGGACCAAATTTAATTTAACTCGATTTAGTAGTTTGGGCGTGATTGCGTAACAGATAGGCAGACAGAGTTAATTTCGGATTTATAATATTAGAAAGGATTTCATATTTCATAAAAAATATATAGAAGTTACAACATAAACATAAACTTTTGTGTAAATAGACTTATTTACACAAAAGTGAAGCTTGGAATACCACATTCCATCACAACGATAATTCAAGCCAGAACCTGTTACTGACGGATGCTGTAAATTTCATATCTTCATTCTCGTAAATATCTTGTGTCTACCTGTAATAACATTAACATACAAGGCTTGAGTAATTGTGTGTATGCTCAATGTATTTGCCTTATTATGAGTGTCGCTACGTTAGAGTCTGACAGTATTCTACAAATAATATCGAAAGATCCTTTAGACTGCATCTGCTTGCCCCCCTTTTTCATTACTTAGTTTCTCAACTGTAAGTATACAGAACTACTATTTTAATAAATTCGACTTATTTTAATAAATATAAATAAATTATCGTATCGTCTTATACATTGACCTGACTCTATGATATGTCACTTAAAGCACTTGTGTTACGGACGCCAGACAACAGAAGAATCACAAATATTCTACTTAATTACATATATTTAACACCCCGACACAGAACAAACACAAATATGACCATATAAATATTTGCTCTGGGCGGGAATCAAACCACCACTTCCACCTGCGCCATGCCATAAGTATTATAACAAAGATAATATAATCTTGGAGTACCACTAGCTAAGTAGAAAAGCAACTAAAATACTGGAACCAACAGATGGCGTTATATCCACCTAGTGTAGCGATGCTACGCACTGCAATTGCCAAAACGCCTGCCCAGTGTGGAAATAGTGGACAAACACTTCAGTGGTTGCAATGATAATTAATAATATTATATCATGATCAAATCACCACATCCACTGCTGGACAATGCAGAGATTTACGCCTCTTCTTAAAAGCCGATTTTATGCGGTTTGCTTCCAACGCGATTCTGCATATCTATTTTCGCGCATAAAAACATGCGTACAGTCTACGTGACAGTAAGTGTTTCTGCAGCTTAAGACTGAATATCACAAGGATATCACCAGCACGTAGTTCACTAACCTTGAATTTTAAGACAAAAACTAAAACTTTAAAATACTTCACATACATTCCCCAATAATTTCAATGCTTCTGTTACCCTTCAAACCGGAAAACAGCTACTTGGCGGTAAAAATGGCTGAAGATGAGGTACCAATGCAACATCAAGAATCTTTATATGAGGTCTATCTATACTACCTAGGTATATGCGTTGCTTGCAGATGGTCCTCATTACAGGACTTAACAGCTTCATCGGCCGACGGTTCTACATGCTATGTTCCCTGCCCATTGCCACATCAACATGCTAATACCCTGGTCTATTCTGGTAACTATGGTTCTTTTACGCATCTCCTCACTCCTGATCCGTTTGCTTGACCCCAGACATTGCTCTCTCCATAATTTTTTCCAAATTAATTTTACGTTGATAATAATGCCATTTCTATGAGATCACATACTAAGTATGAACTCAAAATTATCTCAATTTGATTGCCTGAATATATCCGTTGACATAGCATAATTATTTTTATCTGCTTTATCTGATAAATATGGATACAAAGTTCAAATACGTTGTAATCTTGTTTTGAACAGACTTTGGATATTGTTATCATTACACAACAACTATCCGTATCTATATCTAATCTTAGAGATAAACATGTTATAGTTACATGATTAATTTCTGTTAAAATTAATCATAACTTTAAAAAACTCTACAGTTCAGAGGTCGGTTACCTAAATGATTTATTTAAAATATTGTTTTTGTTACAGCCAACTCATCTATAAATGACAAAACCTGAATCGGTGTTTATGTTGCCAAAATAAAAAAAAACCTCAGTCTATTCCTTAATATTAAAATCTACATACCTATAAATACTGCACAAAAATTTTGATAACTAACTTTTTGATGAACGGCTACCGTGTATCATAAAAATAAACAATACAAAAAACGGATAAACACGAACAACATAGAGTAAAACAAAGTATTTTATTTTATAAAACCTGTCCATTTGTATATTAATATCAAATATCAGTGAAGGCATCAACTCTATATTTGAGGTTCACTCCGCAATCCTTCAAAATCACCCCATTTTCCCCAACAAAGATTTGTAAGGAAAATCCGATTGTATACGACCAAAACATTCCGTGATTGATATTTTATCAAAGGAAAAAAACATTGAAAGAGCCTCTGAAGACGTCTTCGAGCTTAGATAAAACAAATGACTTCTCGGTTAAGTAACCTTGAAGAAAACATAAGCTAATGAAGATAGATATATGATTCTTTAAAATAATATTGCGACACGAGCCATGAGGTTTCGTAAGAGGCGACTGAGGTATCTGAACCCACAGATGACTTTATACCTACCCGAAAAGACGTAGTTTAAATTCAATAAGACGGAAGTGTGCAGTAGCATTTCCTCGCCTACCCAGTGCGGTAATTATTAGCAAAATTACTTTCTTAGGAATACTATGTTCAACAGCGAAAGTCCAATGGATATTATGAGGGCTCTAGAGGTTTTTAGGAGTCTAGTCTTACGCCTTGTGTGGAGTTAAAGACTGTATAATCTTGTATTACTAAAACTATGTATGTATAACATATATTACGCCTGTGTCCCATCAGGGTAGGCAGAGACTACGGATCTCTACTAGCTACGATCTTGGCATACTTTTGTCACATTCCTAACTCGCATTAGTCTTTTCAAACACACTCGTTAATTCTTGATACTTCCTACCTGGCCCTTCTTTAATCTGACTTCTTCTACCTGGTTAAGATATGGTCGCGTTGGTCATCTTACACCATGGGCTGATCAAAAGGTGTGCCCTCAGCAGACCTCCACCCGCAACAGAGCCCCCACAAATAGGTGACGTCTAGATGTGTCTAGACATAGGCTAAGAGACGAGCTCGTACCGCACCTTGTAGGCCGGCGTTTAGGTGTTCCGTCAATGAGCGCGTAGTATTTCTGGAGATTCACTTATAAGTCGCGGCACTCGGTAGGTTAAATTAAAGTCGTAAGAACCCCCCCCCCCCTCCACCCACATAACCGCGCAGATTCTCCTAGCTGCATGGTATGTGGAAAGTGCATTATTTCCTTGACAAAAAAAGGTTCCTACCCAGTACCTTGGAAAAAAAAGGTCGTTTTACACCATCTCTTCCTTTCACTTCCGCTCTATATATTGAGTGCAATGATTCTTCTTTCATTTATTCTGTCTACATGTCTATTTACTATTTTAACATACCTTTCTCTATCGTTGTCACAACATTGTCTCTTACATTACGTTGCTCTATTATAACACTATTATTTAATCTATCTCTCCTAATCTTCTTATCTTCCTCTTCTCTCACTCCTTTAATATAGACAACGGTGATGCATGTTATCACGCGAACCGTATACTTGCTGATTGACTAAGAATAAATAAAAAAGGGAATATCCTCACATTTGGTCATAAAGTATGTGATACTCGTTTCTCGTATTTATTTCTTCACAGGAATATCAGGCTCCATTCGCATTATATTATCCGAGATACATCGTTACCAACTCATTTCTACAAAGGCGAAGAACACGTGAAATTGCTTTTCATCCTGTCCAAATTAAATTTGACTATACTAAAGTGAAGAACGTTATAAAAAAGCGCGGGTTTCCCACAGCCTATGGAGAAACACGGGAATGGATTCTTGTTATGGTATAATCAAACCAGTTAACCAACTTTATTATTACATCATCATCATCATATCAGCCATAAGACGTCCTCTACAGGACATAGGCCTTTTTAGGACATATTATTTTCTAACTCACTACATTCTAACAATTATTTACTGATGTACCTGAAGTATAGGATAGTACCTCTCCCTGTACCAGGTATCGTTAGTCTGATGTACCTGATACAGCGTAGATCAAATGTTGCAAAAGGTGGGAAAGATTAGCAGCATTGATTGAGATTGCCACCACATTTGCTCAGAATGGCAATAACAAAGTTACCCCCTTTCTTGTTCAGGCCTATATCGACCAGTAAATGTATCGCATTTGCTATGATGTTTATTTTAGGACAATAAACGATATATATAATATAATGTAAAATTCATTACTCAAGTTGTCTTGTCTAATATATCCAATAATAATAATACCATATCACTTAAAGCACTTTTGTTACAGACATCAGAATTATAGAATCACAAATATAATGCATATTTAACACCCAGGCACAGAACAAACATAAATATTTGTCTACCGTGGGAATCAAATCCACGGGTTAAATGTGCCAAACACAAGGCAAGATTACTACCATGTGTCTTTACTATACATTTCTACACTTTAGGCCCGTGACCCTGATGTGGAAACATCGTGCTTGACTTCAACGAATAATTGGTATTTATAGCGAACAAGTCTCGCTGATATCATCTGTCCAACTTGTGAGTAGACGCCCTACGCTGCATTTGCCGGTATGTAGTCTCCATCTTTCATCGGTTCTGCGTGCAAATTTTATCTACTAATTCGTCAGGCTATATGACGGATAACAAATAAGTAATATACGTGTTTCCTATTTATTACATATAAAATTATATACTACAAAAATCATTTATTTTAATGGTTAGTCTGTTTATTTCACCCATCTACTAATTTCAAGGGCTTTTATTCGCAGGCCCTTTCCTGGTCCGATTATAAACAGCTAAAATCGAAATGCGAAATTGAATGTTAAATTTAATATTAATTGCAAATGTACTAAATATAACAATCAGTGGAGATTCAAGAGACGACACACACACACTTATATATTTATAGACGCACATACATACACATGCATAAACATACACAGACATTCTATCACTGACACACACATATAATCACTAGCTGTGCCCGCGACTTCATCCGCGTGGAATAGTTTTTTGGGTACCATACCTATTTACTTCAAATTATATAAACTTTGAATGTCACGTTTATTTATATCGAATCAATGGCCTGTAAAATAAGTTTTAAGTTTCTAGCTCTAAAAATAGCGATCCATGCAAACAACTTTTCATCCCCCCTTGCAACCCCTGACAACCCTTATTTCGAGTTCAAAAATAGCCTATGTCCTTTCTCAAGGTCTAAAGATTGTCTATGCCAGATTTCATCAAAATTGGTTGAGAGGTTTAACCGGGAAAGCGTAACAGACAGACAGACAGACAGACAGACAGACAGAGTTACTTTCGCATTTATAATATTAGTAGGGATTACCTAAATTTACATACCAATATTAAAAACAAAAGAAAAAACGAACATCAGCACCAAACATATTTTTTTGTGATAACTTGGGCAATTAATGTATAATAAACTAGTTTACGTTTTAATTAGTAATGGTCAAACCAATGTCCTCTATGAAATTATGCAGACGTGAAAAGGTCCGTTGCTACAAATATGTTTATCATTTATTCAAGCCCATTAAGTTGCAGGCGTCCGGACTCCAGCACTAGGATAAGAAAAGAAGAAACTACCGAATTCGTGCCAGTAACAAGACTGTCTCGAATATTATACCAAATAATGTACTAGACCATGTTTATTTATATAAAGTATTGTTAAGGATAATTAAATGTGGCTACTGTATTTGTGTAGGCTGTGTATACGGGTTCAAACAAATATGGCTCACACCGCCCGAGGACTGTTACCAGGAATATACTTTTTGGAAAGTAATATTTTTTTTATGTAATTTAAGAAATTCCTAATAAAACTACCATCTCTTGTTTGGATTTTCCTTTTAGTTTAAAGGTTAACAAACATGTAGCCTATATGAAACATAGAAGATCAGAAAAAAAACAGTAATCTGTGAACATGATTACATAAACCCAAAATATTCTCCAGGTTTGATAAATGTCAATTACTCACGAAGAAACACCGTTTTATTCCACATATGTTTCGAGAAGCTATTGAAATTAGAAATGATCCCGATTGAATAGAGAAGATGGTTGGGAAATGCCTCCTGTCTTGTCTATGTCGTACATTTGATTTAGAACGGATGCCAACATCGCACCACTGCCAGATTGCACGATACATACGCACGTAAAAGGGAACGCGAACGTATAATATTAAATTATAATTTCTCTAATAAAAGACCAGCGGTTTCTGAAACCGCTGGAGTTCCTTCAAAGATCGTCCACATTGGTGCCTCACTCTCAACTATTCTATCGCTGTCTAGCAGACTTCGCATTGCTATGTTCCGGTTTGTAGAGTGAGAGGCATTGATATTACTTGATAAATGTGATATTGTATCTTTAGTTCATAAGGTTGGCGACACACTAGTGTTATCTTGCTGAGTGTCAATAGGCTAAATAAATGAATGAGGACTAAATGTAATATATACATTTTTATACAAGTAAATTTTCGATAGAAATTTCATATCTCCATATGTATATGATTTCATTTGAATAAGGCGAACGTTCATGTCACAGTTAATTAGAAGCCAAGGGCGATGGCTAGTCGTAAGTAAAATGCGAATAAGTTCAACAAAGGAAAGGAAGTCTAACCAGTAGAATTTATGTTGCCTAGAGAAAGCAAGTTTTTGCAGAATGAGAATAGATTGTTCTTTTATTCTCTATTATTCCGTGTCATTTGAATTATTGTGAGGTATCGTCTGTACTGTAATTGCGTTTATGTTGAAAATAAACCTTGTTCCTTGTTATTATGCTTCGTATTGTGTACCGCTCAATTGCTTCCTCTCTTTGAATGAATTTCTATTCTATGACTTTTATTTTTTACTCCCACACAATATTTAAAAATTACTTACAATATAAATCTATAGTAATATTATAAAATAGAAATATTCTATTCTTTGTTTGTTGGATATAATGTCACACAAAATATTATCGACTAAGATAAATAATTATTTGTCTATTAGAAAGCCACATCTTTACCGAGTAACATAGACTTCATAATATGTATTTTAAAATCAAACTATAACCATGTTATATACTGAGTTGCCTCATTAAATTCCATTTAAAAAATATAATAATGCGTTTATGACAAACAAATTTAAAAACTACACTACTGATTTTAAGTGGTATTTTACTATTGTCAAATAATAGAAGCTATATTTTGAAAAAAATATATATTCACATAATATGTTCGCTTCGGTCGTCCTATACCAACTCTTCCGCTCTGTAGCATTTAAGCTATACTACTTCGGGTGGATATACCGCCTTCTTACGTTATCTGGTAGAGAGGATGTACTATTCTATTCTACCGGTACTCCACGACTAAAGTGTGGATCACCTCATTGACATTCTCAGGGTATCAGATGTCTTTAGAAATTCCTGAAAAAATAAATCAACTCCGGAAGGTGGTGTTAGCGCGCCGGTTAGACTTTGAGTCCTGGCAAAACTTAAAAAATATAAGCATATTGTAATATGCGGTTGCCTAACTAATATTGTCTCTACATTATTTATTTTCTGAAGTACGTAATTTTACATATGTATATATTTTATATCATATGCATTTATTGCGTTTATTTATACAAATATGTATTTCACGTTTACCTATTTTGTATATATATTGTCTGCACCACTATATATATTTTTTCTGTTTCTTGTAATGATTGACTGGAAGATAATGCCATCTGGAATTAAGTCCGCCATTTGTACATTTTGTAACGTTTTGTGCAATAAAGTTAAAAAAATAAAAAACATTACTATCACATTTAATAGAATAAATTAAATTGAATAATTAGTACATAGGATAAGTATAGGTACCGGCAGAGTAGAATTGTACCTCCCTTTTGTACCAGGTAACGTAAGACGCAACTGAGGTACCGTAATGACAAATGGCGGTATATCCACCCGAAGCAGTGTAATAGAGCGAGGACAGCAGCATCCCCGTCGGGCGCGATTGTCACTGCGCTTTCCCAGCACAGCAATTATGGGTATAGTTTTTAAATTAAGCAAAATTTTATATGTAATAGTTTAATAGTAAACTCATTGAAAAATTATTTTTCAAAATAAAATCGGTGCGAACATACAGTACTTATTTTTGTAAAATATTCTTGGTCTGATATGAATAGGCAACCATATTCTTATTTATATATCATAGTAAAAAAAAGTTTTTTCAGACACATACAATTAATATACCTAAGGTTAACATTCAACAGAACGTTGTTCTATATTCCAAACATTTTAAACAATCCCTCATTCGATGTGAACGCCTTATTCAGCGCAATAAAGCATTAACCCATCCACTCAAAATAGTTACAACAGTCAAGTGTTCATTTGGACTGTTTCAATGGAAATTTCATATTCGTGTCGGCATAATAACTGTAAATTTGAAACTGTGTCAGTTGTCTCTAAGGGAGTGACCCTGAAGAGACGTGTTAGTTCTCACGATTTATGCTATCAACTCAAAACTTAGTTGGGCACATTTCTATATTAGTATATTTCAAATTTACATACTGTTTTTGTTACATATTTCACTCCTAGATGACGACTGCAATAACTCAAAACTGCAGTTTTATGGAGCCTTTTGAAATTAACGTAAATGATCACTATGCCCATTCTGTACCAGGTGTCGTAAAAGGACACTCACCAGAACCAACAGATGGTATATCCATCTAAAACAGTGCAGCTCACATGCACAGGGTCACTAAAATTGCGCTCTGCGATTGCCAACACGTTTGCTCAGCTCGGCAATTATGGGTAAAATCCCCCTTTTCTGGGGAGACCAATGTCCAGCAATGGACTTCCAATGGCTGGTTTGATGATAATTATCACTTTATAATATTTTTTAACATTTACACGTACACTACTCATAATAAAACTATTTTTAACGGCTTTAAAAAGTGGTTTGTTTAACTTTTTACATTTTGAGTTCAACGTTTCGGTTACCTTGCGGTAACCGTTCTCAAGATTAGCATAAGATTGTGTGTCAGGAATTAAAAGTTTTATGTAACGCCATATAACGTCCTCTGTTAGATATAGGTCTACTTAAGCAAGATAGAATTTGACCATAATTTCCGCCATGGTCAAGCATGGTGGCAATTAATGGTTAGCAGTTGGCTACACAAAGTGTAGCTTCGCGACGGGACTACTGCTGCCCATCCCCGCCCTTTACATTTAAGGTACACAGTTTTTTGAATACGGCTACCTCAGTTACCTCTTACGTCTGCTTGGTTTCTCGGTATCTGTTTTGACGGTTTACGACATCTGGTTTGTTGGTACAGCACGGCTGAGATATAATAAATAATAATAATAAATTCGCATGACACTTATATGGTAATCTAACATTTAGATAAGAAGCCTCAAGCATTTGTTTTATACCCGGTAATTTTTTTTTTATTTATTACAATAGGTTAAAAACTGCTACTATAACAGGATCAACGTAGTAAAATGTTGTTACTTACTCCAATAAGGTTAGTTATTATTAAAGCCGTTATCAAAAAAAAATATCCCGGAGAATATAAAATTGCCTAAAACAATTTGCAATGAACTAAAACATGATGATCATGTCTCTCGATAAGAATAAATAAATAAATTCCCAAAAAATCTCATTGACCATCCTAACTCCGAGATAAGTAGCTAAAAATATTTGTGTTACGGATATCTGACAACTGAGGAATTGAAAAAATAATAATTTGATACAATGAATTTAGGTCTTCAGATAAATCTCAAAATCTGTCTAAAAATTAGATTATTTTATATAGAAATCCTATTGAAAAAACTAAAAAATAAACCTCTAATATAAGAATAAGAGTAATTATACAATCAATTTATTAAGTTCCATCAGTTTTATTTAATTGTAACATATTTAAGGTGTGCTAATTCGTCATGACAATATCTTTTTGAAGCAGAATTATCTTTGGATTGGTGAGTATAACTTCGAAGTTATACAGCTTTAAATATATAGCTTTAAAGCCAACTTAAGTTATTTTATCGAATTTAATAATGCTTGTAATTTTGCCTGTCTGTTTGAATAGTACTTATAAGAAAGTATAGATTAATAAGACCTAAAAAAATGTACGAAAACAGACTAACATCGGTGGAATATACGGCAAATAAAACACGTCTCAATTCATCTGCAACTGTAAGGTGATATAAATAAGGTCTATATACGATATCGTCTAAAACGTCGCGTAGGCTTACTCTCGCAAACATAATAAACGAACGAAAGTTAGTTCTGAAGAATTGCGCTATGCAAAAGAGAACTAACTGGATATAAGGTATAAACTCTTTTTGAAATTAATAATTATCATCAGCATCATATCAGCAGTTAAAAGTGTTGCCCATAGGCCTCCCCAAGAAAGGGGGTATGTTGCCCATAATTGCCGCGATGGGTAAGCGTGTGGCAATTGCCAGAGCTTAGCATTTTCGACGGGGATGCTGCTGCACATCTCCGCGCTGTACATTTGAGCTGAATGTTTTCTTAACTCTATTCTTTAGAATAGATTGACCTAACTTCAGACATATGTTTAACTAACATGCTTGTATATAACTTTTCATCATCATTATAAAAGCAGGTTTAGAACGTACACTGCTGTACATAGACCTCCTCAAGGGGGAATTTTTCCAATGCCAATAAACTAGGGATAGCATAGCTAGCAATAGCAGCATTTTCCACTGGGAAATGCTGCCTATCCCTAGTCTATTGCATTTGAGCTACACTGTTTCGAGTGGATATACCGCAATCTATCAGTTCCGGTACCTCAGTCGCCTCTTACTACAACTAGTGGAGGTACTATTTACGGCTTTTAAAAATCAGTAGTTTTATCATTAGTTTACTTTATTATGATTACTATTATATTTGAATTTACTGAGTTATTACTTATTGTATACGAGCATATAAAATTAAATACATCATTCTATCAATGGTAGTCCTTAGGACATCCATTGCTTAACATAATCCAACCCAAATAATACTAAATAGGACCGGTTGTTGGCTATATAGCGCGTTCCTCCGGGTCTAGTCAGATCGCCTGGTGGAAGTTTAAAACTACGCTTGACCATACCTGGTATCCATACTCGTACCTTACGGCTTCATAATCGGTAATAATTTAATGAATAAAGATATATATATATATATATATATATATATATAACATATATTATGACAATAAGAATATCTAGTAGTTTTATGAAAATCAAATACATTTTTAATTTATTCTAACCACAGGAATTTTTGATCAGTCAAAAACATAATATGTCTCCTTGTTGAGTTGATGTGACTTCTAAACTCCTTGAATACATTCGGACCTTAAACTTTGAATACTGTTAATCCCAAAAAAAACATCGTTGCAGCCATTGAAAGCTGGACATCTCGGGACGGAGATGCTGCTGCCTATCCCCACCCTATTTGATCTACACTGTCTCGAATGAATACACTGGATACACTGTCTGCTTTGGTACCTCGCCTATTATAGAACCTGGTACAGAGGGAGGTACTATTTTACTCTGCCGATACCTCACAGCACAGAAAAAAATATCAATTTTATTATGGCTCGTGTAATTAGCCATTTGTATACTCAGTTTCAAACGTCATCTGTTATTGAAAGACCTATTTAAAAACAAAACACATAATAATCTGTTCATTTAAATACATTTCTCATAAGGTCAATAGGGTCAATTGTCATTTGATATATATTTAATTAAATCGATTAATGTACTTGCATTTAAAAAGGAAACATATAAATTGTGAGAAAACCGCTTTCTTCAACTAAAACCAATATATTTGTCCTGTTGACTCTTTCCCGCATATAGCCATTCGTTCCCCAGTAATAAGAGTAGATTTCAGAGGACCGCGCCATTTTTACCCTGAGATTTATATCACCATGCCTTTTTTTGGGAAGCAATATGCTATATGTTATCCCTTATTATGTAGGTTTCCAGCTTCATTTCGCGAAGAAATTTATTGATATAATGTATTAGAAAACGGATATTTTCTCCGTAAAAGTTGATTGTCCGAAAAATGTTTCCTGAATAATGATATGATATATTTGATAACATTTTAGATCGAAAAATAAATTGCTTTAATATTTTCACATTGGTATGAGAGATGACGGGAGGTTTTAAAAGAAATCCTGTATATAATATTTCAGAATTATTTCTGATAAAGCTAAAGCTCAAGTTAATATATATATTGCATATTTCGATTGTTCAAGCAAATAATCGATTAATTTACACAAAGGTTGAAAGTAGATACGCACCGTACAAAAGTATTTTTTTTATGTAATTTATAAAGTAAATCATAGATTTTGACAATAGCTTCTATAACTGACATTTCTTAGATGTTACTTAAGTATAAATAGGGCTATTTAATTAAAAATGCCTATAATAAATATATCGTGAGGTACCGGCTGAATAAAAGAGTACCTCCCATTGGACCAGATGTCGTAAGAAGCGACTAAGGAACCAGAACCGACAGATGACAGTATATCCATCCGTAACAGTGTACTTTTATTGCACAGGAAGGTGATGGACAGCAATTTCAACGTCGTGTAAACTGCACTCTGCGATTACCAACGCATGCCCAGCGTGGCAATTGTGGGCAAAAAACCTTCTTAGAGAGGTTTATGTCCAGCTGTGGACTTACAATGGCTGGTATGATGATTTTAAATATATACCCGATTACAGTTGTCGTAACAGCCTTCAAACTCAAACATAAAATATACTTGTAGGTAGACCTCATTCAAAGATCTTCTGCATTGGTACTTTATCAACATTGTCGCAACTATGTTTTAGTTAGGGTAAAGGCAGTAATATTACTGGGTCATGTGACATAATATTTTCAAATCACAAGGTTGGCTTTGTGCTAGTGATATCCTTGTGATACTATGTTAGTGTCTATAGGTTGCATTGACGTTGACTATCACGCACACTATATGCTTGCTTGCCGACCTGGTCCAATAAAAAAAATACTGGCAATAGTTGATCGAAAAGTAATAATTTTTTTCGCTTGTTTTATTTCGTTATATAACTACCCCGAATATCTGTTTACGACGGTAATGGATTCATTCGTCCATAATTTTATTAACACATAATTTGAAAGGTCTGTTTTGATTTCAAAGGTAAATATTTTGGTTAAATTTATGTTGTCGGGTGAGGCGTATTTCTTGGAAGTACCCAGGTACCAATAAAAAATATTTGTACTGGGTTTGATAATAATTACTTTGATGTTAGAGGTGTGTATTTTGTGTTGTTTTTCTGTTATCAAATAATCATTTAAAATCTTACTCTCGTTTTTTTGGGGCTTCAATTAATTAAAACTTAAACCTACTAAAATTATTAAGACAAAAGAGTTTTTGTAGACTTTTAACGTAGTAAAGTTTGAACTAGTTTTTAGATAGAACTTATTATTCCTGGAACTAGCTTTAATATATGCCTTTGTTTTTTGATCGAATTAATTTATGATCAAATTAAAAAAAAATCATTAAGTAAATTCTATTTTAATTTGGATATTTTTGGTTTTAATAAAGGCATTAAATAAAAACTAGTTTTATCTAAAAAAAATTATATCAGTGCCAAATTCTGGTTTTAACTGGGTATTTCTAGTTTTAACAAAAGCATTAAGCAAAAACCAATTTTAATAAAAAAAAATATTATATCAGAGGCAAATTTTAGTTTCAACTGGGTATTTCTAGTTTAAACAAACGCATTAAGTAAAAACTTGTTTTACTAGGAAAATTGAGTTTTAACGAATACTATGTTTTAATTAAAATATATAAATGTAATTAGTTTATAGGTCTTAAATCATTGTTTTGCTATAGCCGGGTGATGTGTAAATATTATTTTTAGTTTCTTTATATAATAATAAAAAAAAACAAAATCACCTTGAACTCTGTAGAGGAGTAATATTAAAATGTGGGATGCAGTTTGGCGAAAACACTTAATAGAAATAGCTACAAACTATTTTATCATAAAGTTGATAATTTGTTGCACTGTGTTGTATCGCTTACATACGCTTACATAGTTATAAACTATTGATTAAGTTAATAACCGTTCGTTATCTTCTTTTGTTACACACAACGGAACAAGTAGACATCTAATAAAGGTAAAGGCTTACAGTGTTCTGGTTTGAAAGGTGAGAAAGCTTGTGAAATTGGGAATTGGGTAAGTGTGACATTGTATCTTCATTTCACAGTGACTGCTGATATATTTGTGATGTCACGATCGTCTTGAGTTTGCGATCACGTTTACAGACAAGTGGACCGTTTGCTTGTTTGCTGAATTTGTAATTCAATAAACAAAATAATAAACACTATTTTTATAAGATTAACAAGAATTCTATAGGTATATCAATTAGTTCAATCGATTCACATTTATGTTGACGTCGAATTTTAATGAAGTAAAAACCTTTGCGTATACTTAGCCGATGAGAATTCTATTAATCACTTGATGTAAACAATTTTCTACCTTATATGCAACACTAATAAGCTCTTTGTTTAGTGGCTTTAATTATAGGCAGCTAGCCATTATGATTGCACCATAATAAACCTTCAACGAAATCCCCCATCCGTTATCTAAAACAATTATATTGGGATCAAACAATACATAATCTTATAGATGTTATTCACATATGCAAAACTATGCCGAGTTAATGTATATGATATCATCATCGTATCATCTATTAGAAATCCACTGGAAATTAAAAAGCATTATGTAAAAACTAGTTTTACCTAAAAATTTATGACATCAGTAGTAAATTTCAGTTTTAGCTGGGCATTTTAGTTTTAGCAAAACATTCATCATATCAGCCATAAGAAGTTTACGGCTGGACGTAAGCCTCCCCAAGAAAGGGGGAATTTGGTCCATTATTCTCGTCGTGAAAGCTGCTGCCTATCTCCGCCCTATACCTTTGACCTACACTGTGGTGGATGGATTTACCGCCACCTGTCGGTTCTGGTATCTTAGTCGCCTCTTAAGATACCTGGTGCAGAGGGAGGTACTATTCTACTCTCCCTCACGGTAACTACCGATACCTCACAGCAAAGTATTGTAGTTTAGTCTAGTACTAAGACAAAAGAAAATTCACTAACATCAAAACTTAAAATGTTTGCTTCACCAATTGCAAATATTTTCTCCGATATTTTGTGTGGAGGCAAAACAAAAAAACACAAGGAATTGGAAACTGTACAAAAGCCGCAATAAAACTTATAGATTTGTTTTCATAGACAACCCACTGAAGATACTCCCTAGTTTTGAGGAGGCTGAAATGCGAAATGAAGAATGTCGACGAAGGAAATCTTTATTTTACAAAATAATATCCCGAGAGAGCTACGAGAGGATATCTATCCAGCTGATTTGATAAAACACTTCTGTTCATTGTTACTCGGCAGATAAATATAATATGATATATTTTATACTACTACAACTTCGCTTGGGTGCTACGACGAAAAATTATGAAAAAATAGTGATTGTTCACTTATTATAACATCGTGAGTATTAAGGTCTTTAACAAAACGTTCTAAAATAATCACAGTGTCATATACATTACAGCGTTTGTAATGTAATCGCAAAAAAATGGTTCAATTAAAGATATCACATTGAAAACTTCTAAAATTATCAGTGCTTCTCTACTATATTAGCATGTATTATATATATATATATCTAGAGTACTAGCGGTCCGCCCCAGTTTCACGTGGATACCGGAAATATTGTTATTCCTTTTTATACCGGGAATTTTTAAACCTATTCTTTGGTTTCTTACCTAAAAACTTTAGATTTGTTTTCATACAAACTTCTTGATTTTATTAATATTTATCATTATCATCTGAGCCATTGGAAGTCCACTGCAAGACATAAGCTTCCCCGAGAAATGGGGAGTTTTACCCATAATTACCACGCTGGGTAATAGTGTTCACAATCGCACAGCACACCTTTTGCGACAGGGGTGCTGTTGTTCATCCGTTCTGTTAATATACCTTTTTCGCGCTTAATTGTAGTATGGTGGTAAGACCATGTAGTATAAGGGAAGGTACTATTTTACTCTACCGCTAACTAACGACTTCTGGTACTAACCAGGACAACATACTAAATAATAGTTATAATTGCAAAAAAGAGGAATTATCCTATTAATTGCAGTAGATCTAATCTATAAAAGTATCAATAAAACATTATTAGCATCCATGTTGCTTACGGGCCCGATGTCTAAATTGCTAGTGATCCTATCTTCGATCCCCAGAACAAATGTATATAAATCAAGTTTGTGTTAATTCTGTGTCTGGGTGTTGAATATTACATATATTTAACACCTTTAAGTATTATATTTGTGTTTCCTTTGTTGTTTGATGTCTTATCTCGATGTCAGGTATATATATGAAATGTTGAGTAAATTTATGATTTATTGTATTATCCTCTAAAACTTTACAACATTCATAGAAAATATTTGTTTGTTTGTATAAAATAAATAGTCTCGAAAGATTTATCTGAATTTTATATCAACTATAAATATAAACACAAACTTGAAGTATTAAAGGCTACAAGTCCTTACAACAACAACAACAAACATTTTTCTATTCAGAATTATATATTATTTCTTACTTTACGGACAAATGGGGAATAAACGAGAAATTTAGGTAAGAAGCTAATAATAATATAAAATGTACACACAGACAACATTGATTTGAAATTACATAAAATAGACTACATGGAAACCACGTACCGGAAAAGCGCGACGTCCACCTACAAAGTGGACAGACGATCTGACTAAAGCTGCATGATCACGCTAGACGGAAGGGCTGCATACAACCGGTACTATAATAAATTATTTGCAGAAGCCTATGTCCAGCTGTGGGCGTCTAGCGGCTGATATCATGATATGTAATCTATTCGCTATTTGCTCAAGTCTAAACTATTATTTTTCTGATGTATATTCACCTACATACCTATACATGTACCTTGTAACTAATATTTTTTCTCCTCTTCTCTCTTTCTTTCTCTCTGTGAAAACGGCTGGTCATATGCCTCCCCAAGTGTTATTTTTTTATATTATAGGGGGCATACGATCTAAAGAGTTACCAAATGGTAAGTAATCAACGTTGCTGATAGAGCTGCAACACTAAAGAAATCACAGGTGCATTGCCGGCCTTTAAAAAGAGAATAGATTTTGTTCTTGAAGGTCTCTAAGTCTTAACAGTCTTGGAATATCGACGCAGTAAGTTTGTTCCATAGATAAGCGATCCGAGAGAGAATATAATGCTGAAACAGTACAGTGGTTGACCGCCATGGTACGGTGTGGAAACTCAGCTGTAATATATGGAACGTTTTCAGTATGACCGTTTTTATGCAGTTTCAGTAAGGGTATCTGTTGACATATAGACGTCCTACGATGCGCTTGCAGGTGCGTGGCCCACAAAATGGCAGATATATTGACTGACGGTTCTGCACGCACTATACGCCCTGCCTATTGAATCCTTCAACTTGCTAGCCTGCTGAACTGTTTGGGTATAATTGGTTCTGGAACTGATCTCCTTTTCTTAATTTCATAGTAAAAAGATACTCCTAGTATCTTCCTCTCCATAGCTGCAGTTACTGATAATAGAAATTTGCTTTAATTAATTGATCATATTTTAAAAAACTGTAGTGAACGACACCTGTGTTGGTCCATCAAACACTAACAGGTAACTTTATTTAATTAAATTCTCGTTTAAGGTTGGATTTAGCTGGATCTCCAGGGCTCAGCCAGTGCAACGAGCGCTTCCAATTATTCGATTTAAAATCCTATTGTTATTGTGTCAGTTGAGCAAAATAGCGACAGCGAGCAAACACAGCGATCGACGCGTGTTTGCAAGTTCGATTCACTTAATTCATAAGGTACCCATCGTTCAAGTTGTTTTACTCTCCCAATTTGCTTCAGCTTTGTCAATTACCCCAAAGCCTGCAGCTGTTTTTGAAGTGCTTTGTGATAGATGCCACAATAGCCGATAATTCTTCATTTTCCACTTTTGGCTTCGGCTGTCCACAGGCTTAGTTCTGAAGGTCGAATTTTCCAGAACGAAAACGTAACGTGCTATCTTTTGCAACTCCAGTGCCGTACACATCTTTAATTCATCGAGTTTTTTCTGCATTTTGTTTTTAAATAATATCAGTGTTAGGTCAACCTAAATAAAGTTAATATTAGTTATCATCATAAGCCGTGGAGTACAGGCAGGTGTCGCAAGACGTGACTGATCTACCTGAGCTGACAGACAGTGGTATATCCAAACGGAGCAGCATAGATAAAATATTGTAGGTATAGGAATAAATTATAGAGGAGGAGAGGCCTACGTCTACCAGTGACAGACCAATGGTAAATCATTATTTAAAATAGTGAATTTATTGTTTAAATTATATTATCTCTGACATGTCAACGCGGGGCCAAAACTGTATCATCAAAATCATTGAGAGAGGATTTCGAATTCACCCCGTGGAAGGTAATAAAGGGGTGCAGAGTTCGTATACAATTCTGCTGTCTTTGTATCTATTCGAAAATATTTACTATAGTTCTTCATTGAAAGTCATGAAATATCTGAAAAATATTTTTTTTGAAAATCATCATTATGTTTTACAACTAAACCAGGTAAAATCGTTGGGCTAGTTATTATGTAAGCTATCCTAAGTCCTTATTAAGAAGTTGGCAACTTAATATTAATTTTGTATTTCCGGGAAAAGCTTATTATAAACTCGCTCATCGGTTCTACTTTTGAAACATTCACGGTTGCTCACACAACTTTTTTTTATCTTCAACTTATTCAACAAATCAGAATGCTAAAGATCCCTGAGATACAGTGAAAGAGGTTTATCCCTAAGCCTTTTGGGGGTTGAACTCTCAAAGGCGTCGAATTTGTTCGCCAGTACACGTTTATTTATTTTCTTTGAACTCGGCAATTGGGACTTTTTTGTGAAAAGTGATTTTCAATCCCATAATGGATATGATATATTTAGAATTATTTACATTTCTGAAATATGTATACCACGTTTTAATTTGTTCGTTCTTCCATTACATTGTTACATCAAAATTTGTTTTGTTTTGTTTGATTTTATATAGAGCTTTTTTGTCAGAGTTACATAAGAAATAACAATAAGGTTAAAGAATGAAAGATGTTAATGACATCTAAGCTTGTAGACTAATAGACAAATAAAAAACGGCCACAAACAATATAACAATAACAATATCTCAGACAAACTAAACTGTGTACTCTTTCTTTTCATTTTATGTTAACAATTTATGAAATAACAATGCCAACCATTACCCAGTAAATTCACTGCCTCTTTCACTCTTCAAACTAAAACATAGCAATGCGAACACTGATATTTGGCAGTAGAAATAGGTGAAAGTGATTTACCAATGTTGACGACTTGAATGGGGTCTATCTCATGTAAATTGGTGTGAACAAGGTTTAAGAGTACTGTATTTTATACAATGGTCCTCTACAATTGTATCTCACTCTTACCAGTTTGTACAGCAATATAGGTTTGTTTTCATTGCTGTGTTCGTAAAATTACTGGATAGTGATATAGTATATTCAGGACAAAAGTTTAGCAACGCTCTAAAGATATTCTTGTGATATCACAATCGTCTGTAGTATGCGGTGACGCTTACTATCATGAAGGCGATATGTTTATTTATCGACCTGGTATAATACAAAAAATATACTTTCAAGATTATGTCACGAAACTGCAAGTTCTGGGTGTGTATTGATTCCTTTTTAAGGTAAATAAATATATATTAGACAATTATGTTTACATTACTTTTTATTAACTCCCTAGCTTTATGATGTTTAACACTTTGCAAATATATAAACATTGTCAAGTCGAGATCAGTTTTATTATTTCTTTGAATAAATCATAGCAGTTTAAATAAACCAAAGATTTACTGACCTGTTTCCGAGGTAAGTAGCTCAAAGCACTTATCTTACCAACATCAAACAATAGAAGATTACAAATATAATACTTAAATACACATATAACACCTACACTAATAAAACACAAATATGTTTGAAGTAAATATTTGTCATGAGTGGGGATCGTACTCACGACCCTTGGCGAATAAGCTACAATCACTACTACTTGCGCCAAAACCAGTTATGTTTGTTATATTATTTTGTATGAAAGATAATTTATGTAAAGATTTAACTGAAGCCTGTAAATAATTTGAGTAAAATGTAAACCGTTTAAGTTCCATACTAACTGCATTAACTTCAAGTCAATGCAAGGATAGATAGAGTGCTTATAAACGGTTTCCAGAAGTTATTTGAGATGCACTGAAACCTAGATATATATTTAAAAGGACAAGCTGACTGACTGACAAACTGAAACTTGAAATGTTGCACAGTTCCTTTTATAATATAGTAGACCACTAAGTAAGGATTTTTGTAATTCACCCCCTAAAAACTTTGCTATTTTGTAAGTTATTCGAATGGTATCTAGTATAAAGGTTTTTCACTAAACTTAATGAAACACGTGTAAACTATTTTTTTTTTAAATCATAATATTAAGGGGGTATAGAAGGGGGTGTAAAGGTATGACAATTCTAGAACTTAATGAGAGTGAAACTCCGGGGCACTGTTAATTATAAACAATGTTTTCTGAATTTTGCTTCTTAATTTCTCATAAAAAACCTTTTAAAGGCTCTGAAATTCACTCTATTTAAATTATTAATACGTCAATCTTGAGAATGATAGTTGCAAGATAACCGGAACATTCATAAACAAGATATATGTAAAAAGTTACTTAAAATTTTAATTTTTAAATATACGAATTTAAAATCTGCATCGTTTAAGGAGTAGTAGTAGTGAATAATCGTATATAAAAAAATAAACATATTTATTTAGCCGTGATATACCGGCGGAGTAGAATAAAAACTGTCCAAGTACCAGGTGTCGTCAAAGGCGACTTAGGTACCATAACCAACAGATGGTGGTATATCCATTCGAAACATTGCAGCTCAAATGCACAGGGTAGGGTTGAGCAGCAGTATCCTAGTCACGAAAGCAGCACATATTGCCAATACGCTTTCCCAGTGCGGCAATTATGGGCAAAATTCCTCCCTTCCTTAAGGAAGCCTATATCTACCAGTGAACTGTCAATGGCTGTTATAGTAATAAAATATTTTTATCATCAACTAGACTTTATAAAACAATAAGAAAATAGGTCTTCATGTTGCAATGAAAGCAGATCAACTTAAAACAAATAATTTCAATTTACTTATGATTTGCAATTGGAATTTAACATCGGTTGTGAATAGACAACTTTTTTTATAATTATTTTTTCTATTTAATAAGTTTAGACTCTTCATATTGATATAGTTTTTATATGACGGGCCTGATGGCAAAGATGGTAGTAATTCTATTTGTACGCCAAAGTTCAATCTTTCGATCCCCACCCAGGATAAATATTCATACGATGATTTTTGCGTTTGCCCTGTATCTGGGTATTGAATATGTGTATTGTATTTGTAATTTCTCTGTTATCCGATATCCGTAACACAAGTGCTTTAAGCGACTTATGTCGGAGACAGGCCAATAGATATATGAGATTTTGTGAAATATTTGTTAATTTATTTTCAAACGTATCATTCATTTAATTAAATTTTAAAAAGGCTTCTCAATCCTTTTATAATATGTGAAGAAATGAGAAAGTTAATTTAAAATAATTTTATTACGAAATTCGATACGATTTGATTACGCTCAGACATTTTATATCGTTCTACTTAAATAACAAAATAGTTTCTCGCGATCTCTCATTAACCTTGACAGAATTGTTTACGAAATCTCGCGATATAAGCAGTTTGTCGTGCGAAATGCTTGATTTATTCGGAGTATACAAATAATAGATATGTGGAGACAAATTAGGGGTCACGTTGTTTAGCAATGCGATGGTGTCGACTGAATGTAAAGTAGGATTACAAGGCTGGATTTTTGTACGACGAGATGGAATGTATAAAAACGAATCCGTTTTGCTCTCTTTTCCACGAGGATAATGAAACTAATGGCTAGGACTGCTGAGTCACTTATGAAACATTGGTAATCGAAGGTTGAGAATAAAAACTGCCTGGATGCTATCACATCAGCCATTGGAAGTCCACTGCTCAACATAGGACTCCCTAAAATTAGGAAATTTTACTCATAATTGTCGTACTGGGCAAGCATGTTGGTAATAGCAAAGCGTACAATCGCGGCGTGTATGCTGCTATCGATTTTTGCCTTGTGCAATTGATTTACACTTTTACGGATTCATACAACATCATCTGTCGGTTCTGTACCTTAGTCGCCTTTTACGACACCTGGTACAGTTAGAGTTACTATTCTACTTAGTCTGCCGGTACCACACGGCCAACTCTTGCATATAACATCATCTTACGCTTTAACTCGGTTACTACTCAAATAAAATTACTTTTTCATGAGTTTGAAACATGGAGAACGGCTCTTAAAGCCGTTAAATAAGTAGTCTTATTAAAAACTCTAAGACATTCACTCTAGGAACTTATCAAAGTACTATAGAACTATTATAGTGGGACGGTAAAGTGCATCAATGTTAGAAAGAAAGCAAACAGTTATGTTGAACGTAGCGAAAAGACGGCAGGAAAATTTAACTGTTTGAGTTAAATAAAGTTAAATAAAGGCAATTAGTGAGTTTGAAGCTAAGGTAATAAAGATTTTATATCTATAGTTACATAAGTTGACAACCATTGCGCTGCTGTAATTCTGAATTATAAGAAGTTTATATTATGTATTATATAATCATAAGGAAAATTATAGAGTTCACTGACTCGTGTTCTATGGAAGTTCGACATGTATTCGCTAAACAAATACATATTTTGACGGGCCTGATGGCACAGACGGTAGTGATCCTATCTTATGGACCAAAGGTTGTGGGTTCGATCCCCACTCAGGACAAATATTTATATGACGATATATATGTTTGTTCCGTGTCTGGGCGTTATTTAAGTCGTATATTCCTTTGTTATCTAAAGTTCGTAACACAATTGCTTTAAGCGACTTATCACGGAATTAGGTCAACATATCTTGTGGTCATTTATTTATTTATTTATGGGCCGTGAGATTTTATATATAAATATATATATATATATATATATTATATATATACACTTCTGGAGATAGGCTTAAACAACAAATGCCATTCTTAAAAAAAAGCAAAATCTTTTATATATTGAATTGTCTTTATAGTCTAAATCATACTTTACCAAATAACGTTCGCCATTCTTATGGGTTTTGCTTACCTGAAACGAAATAAATAGGTTTAGAAAACAATGATTCATAAAAACTTAAGCTGTTGCACATACAAATATTACGCTTTTGTCCCATTAAGGTAGGCAGAGGCTATCTATAGATCTCCTTTTGTTACGATCTTGGCATTTCGTTGATCTTGCTTTCCTTACTAGCATTAGTAATTTCATACACCCTCGTCTATTCTTATTACTTCTGAATTGGGACTTCTTTAATACCTCTTCTACTGGTTAAGGCATGTTCACCTAGGTCACTATACCAATTGTTCCATTCACTTTCGCTCTATATATTGGTGAAAAAATAACTTAATAACTTTATTCATATATGGTAGATAACTTCGACAATTAATATGATCTAACGTATTTGACGATTCATAGAAATATGTCCTAAGTTGGTATGGGATATGTCAGATGTCACAAAAACTATCATGCGCATGACATTAAACAGAGGCACCACAATATAGTACTTAAATACATATATTCAACGACAGAATATACACCAATAACATGATTTAAATATAACCCAAATACAGATTAAATACCAATAACGTGATATAAATATTTGCACTGGATGGGGATTGAATCCACGATCTTTGTCACACAAAAAAGCTATCTGCGCTATTGAGCCCCTAAATAAGATAAAACAATATTAATCTAATCTCACAAGAAAGTTTTCATTCTGACCAAGTATGTAAATTATAGAATTTGATAATTTTTATATTATAAAAGACTACATAACACTACAGTTCTGTGTTGGTCCAGCCCTCATCTAGATATTTTGAAAACACCAAATACTAAATACCACTAATAAAACTGGAAAACAGTAAATTCAATATAGGTAGTAAATTACTTTTCATAACTATTAGCCAAACAATGCGTGATTATTAGAATTCCCAAAAAGGGAAATATATCGGCAATGATCATTATTAGAACACATAACGCGAAATTAACATTTTATTTAAAATAACTTTGAAAATCAGATACTAACCTGAAACATATTTTTTACGTGTTTCATAACTTTCAATGAATACTAAATTTCATTCGAATAACATCAGAAACGACGAAGCTTCATACTAACTTTGCAACCCTTTTTGGGGTATATTCTCAAAAATCATCCCTTAGTACACCCTTACGTTATAAAAGGAACTCCGATGCAGAATTTTAAGATCTAACTCTTATAGTTTATTATATATAATATATAGATAGATAAAAAAATATAAATTATTTCTTATGCAGACACTCCGTATGTTCCGGTGACAGTAAACGTTTTCCTGACACGCGGCATTTGCTTAGAATGCAATACATACATTATTCTTGACAGTATAATACATCATTATTAACCTAAAACTATTTTAAAGGCCTTAAAACGTAAGAAAACTCGCAAACAAAAAAGTTAGAAAAACGTCGATTTAAAAAATGACACATTAAATGTAAACGTATATTAAAGTCGTTAAAAAGTTAGATTTTATTCTAGAAAATGTTTAAAAGTTGGACTGAATTGTGTTATAATTTCTTTTTGATTGTAGTAGACCTGTAGATATGTAACGTCTTTGTTAAATGTGTATATAGGTTTGTCTAACTGTTTTAAGAAATTCGGACGTAATTGGTCAGTTAGGTTTTTATTTAATTTGAAAACATGTGAGCTGACTTTTTTGCATGGATATACCGCAATCTGTATGTTCTGGTACCTTAGTCGCCTCTTACGATACCTGGTACATGGGGAGGTACTATTCTACTCTGCCGGTACCTCACGAGTAATCTACATATATTTCACTTAGATTTTTAAAACAATTGTCTACCCGTGTTGTAAATAATAAACCTACGCAACAGTTGTTTATTGTATCTGAGAATAAAATTCAGGATTTTACAAATAAAGATATACTATATAGACCCAAATAAAATACATTTTGTGCAAACTTAAAAATTGTATTGAAAATACTTGTGATATTATTTTTTCATTTATGATGGTCTAATGGAATATCGAAACAGTCGTTAGGTTTACGACTACTCTTTTCAGATAACAACTAGAATAAAAGAACGCAATGTCTCAACTATATCATTCAACTTCAATAACTTTGAATTGGAAACAAAATTTCTAAAAACTGATTTGTTTCTGTAAGTCTTGTTTATACTTTTATATGCAAAGAGTGAATAGGTTATTTTATTCATAGATTTCTCACACTTTAGTTATATTTATATGACATGTAAAAACACATTTATTATTACTAATGTATTTATATTTATTATTTATTAATATTACTACATGTATATTTCTATCATACACACCACACCATCACTGGTTATTATGATATCTGAAAAACTGATAAAAATTGGTCTTGCCGACGGGCTCGATGGCGCAGATGGTAGTGATCCTGTCTTGTGCATCAGGGGTCGTGGGTTCGATTCCCATCCAGAGCAAATATTTCTACGATGATATTTGTGTTTATTTTGTGTCTGGGTCTTAAAGATATGTATTTAAGTAGTATATTTTTTATTCTTCTTTGTTGTCTGGCATTCGTAACACACGAATGCCAGACAACAGTGCTTTAAGCGAATTTCCACGAAGTCAGGTCAATGTATGAGATGTTGTGGACATCAGACAACAGAGGAATCACTAATATAATACTTAAATAAATATATAAAACACTTTGACACAGAACCAACACAAACATCATCCGTCAATATTTATTATAGATGGGGATCGACCCCACGACCTTTGGTGAACGAGATCACTACCATCTGCGCCAATAGGCCCTTCTAAATTTTAATGATAGCACAGTGTGTTAGTTCTTCTTTATTTGATGTTTGTTTTATTTCACATTATGTAATTGATATTGAATCAACGATGATGAACTTATGACAAAGTATATATTAGACTTGTAGGCTGTGACATAGTTAATACTAACAGCTGTAACCTCAGTGTTTGTAAACATATCAAATATAAAATCAGTACTTTGCTACTGAGGATTGCAATTAACTTTTGTAAATAAAATAAATAATTAAATATAAATGAATAGATTCCGTCTCTTTAGAAATGTGCCAGTATTGTTAGCAAAAGAGCGATATAAAGATGCTAACGACTAAGCTTGAATTTTGTACAAGCGTTGCGTGATTCGCAAAAAGTGAAAATAGCTCATACATAACAGCGGACAACCTGCCTCCGAACTGGAGGGAGAGCAAATTGCCCAGAACAAAAGCGGGGCTTACGAGAAAAGACGACCTGAACCCCCCAACCCCTCCCACTGAATTAAATCACGAAGGAAAGTAACTTAAATCCGCTTAACCCTCAAGCGGTGGCGCGTTGAATCGACGAACGAAATACATTTTCTGACATGAATCATACATTCCCGTCGCAAATATTTTCCGATTCTAATGTTCTCAACAATATATAGTCCTTTAGTTAGACTTAAGTTTATCAAAAAAATAGCAATCTTCAAACCTAAGATGCTTTCGACGCAGAATATTCAAAATTTACATGAGGTAGACCTCATACAAAGATTGTCTGGATTGGTATTTCACTCTCACCGCTGTGTTCCGGTTTGAAGGGTACAAGAGGCAGTGAAATTACCGAGCAATGTGACATCATATCTTCAAGTCACGAGGTTGGCAACGCGCTAAAGATATCCTGACTTTCTATTCTTTCTATTCTATCTCACGGAGAATACGCTTCTTTTCCGACCGTCATGAAAAAAACGGTTATGGTAATATTTGAAATGATATTTTACCATCCATCTTACCATCTTTTTCATTATCTTACCATCCCTACCCTGCGCATTTGAGCTATACTGTTGTGAATGGATATACCGCCATCTGCCGGTTCGGGTACCTCAGCAACCTCTTATAACACGAGGTACAGGAGGAGGTACTATTTTACTTTACCGGTAATCCACAATTTCATTTATATCAACACAAATTTCCTTTTAATGATGGTGCAATGAGCAAAAGAAATATTTTTAGTGAGTTATAAAACAAACCGATACACGCTCGGTTGTGGGTTTCAAGATACGGCCTGAATTCAACGCAGCTGTTAACAAGACTGAAGATGGGAATGCCACAATGCAATAGCTTGTAGTATTAAAACATCTGCGGTTTGTTTTACGGCTCTAGTCAGCTGCACGAGTTGAAACTGAGAGAGTTAACTTTTGAAACCATTTAACAAGATTGTTTAGTATTTACTTCTAGTTTTTTTATATTATTTTTATCGTTATTAGAAATAGTGCGACAGTGCTGTAGTGTAGTAGTTTTTTCTAGTATCTTTCTTTATGATAACCAACATTTACTAAAATTTAATGTTCTTGACTATATTAAATTACAACGACTACTGCTGTATTATTATATAATATACTATTTTAATTATTTACAATGATTTTAAATTATTGAGGATTTTTGCTTATAACTTTCACTCCGAGAGCGGTAACCAAAACGTAGAAGCAATCGTAAAAGGGAATGCTATCGCCCATTTATGATTTCCACGATATCTGCTTAGCGTTGCAATTATGGGCTCAATTCCCCCTTTATCGGGGAGGCCTATGTGTAGCGGTAGATATTCTGCGGCTGCTTTTTTGAAACTTTGAAAGAAAAAGAACATTAAAAGGTGATACTGCTGGCTGAAGGCTTTTTACGGCCTGCAAATTATAAAATACGAGAAAAGCAAAAATTTAGAACTCAAATATTATTTTTGGATATCCAACGTTAGCCTCAAGTTGTTGTGCCTAAAAAGGCTTGATTTATAAAAATAAAGCATTTCATTTATGTTCGATTTTTCAATGCTATATACCTAAATGTTAATTTATCCGAAAAAATGTTAAAGTTAGTTGTAAATGTCGAGGTTGGTCAATAAAAATTTAAAAAGCTTGTGATCCTAAATAAGAGCCTTGAGTTACACAAGATTATAAAAATATTACAGCAAAATTATATATCGGTTTAATTTCTCTAACGATATTTTTAATATCGTGAAACATTTTCAGTGTTCACCTCTTTTGTTATTACAAATATACGGGCACAATAATGGCACATTCAAAGAAACTTCGACTTTGCCATTTCAAAATTCTCGACCTCGCAGGCCAACAAATTGAAATTTATTCCTATTAAGTCTTAAAGGTATACTTATTTTCAATTTCACAATGAGAATGGCAATAATGGTTTCAGAATGGGTTTCCCTTCTATTGTTTTGTTTGCCAGTTAAAATAAGTTGGCTATTTCGAAATTTTCTAGCTGTTAACTTTGCGTTTGCAAATGTTTGGTCAGAGTTTAATATAAATAGGTGGTATGAAGCGTTTTAAAGAAAATATACTTTACTTCTTGTTCCAAGTAAGATGATGAGAATTAAGATCTAAGCAGTTTTTAAAAGTAGCCTTAACTGATGTAATTAATTTTACCTAGAATTCAATACATTTTATTAAATTAATGAATGCGGAGTTATATATATATATATGAAATTTACAGTTATTTAAAAATAGTGTCGTCGAAGCTCTTAGTTTGATTTCAATAATGTATTAATTCACAACACAAATTTTTTGACATGATATACTGTACACTGAAGTATTTAAGTAGGACGGAGTTAAGTACGAAGTAAGTATTTTAACAATCGGCCGGTTGTTCTGAAATTTTATCTTAACAAAACGAACAGCCGAATTCTAATCAAACTATGTGAAAGTAATAGCTCATTTTTGAAATATTATCCATTACTCGAGACGGAAGCAGGAAAATATCAAGGTGAATTCGGTAAATATTTGAAGGTTAATTTAAAACGTAGTATGTCTATGTAAATGCTAAGTGCTAGTGACGAGTACAATGAAATTAAGCGGTGAGTCTGAATTGCCAAATTAACAACTGCGCAGCTCACTGGTTACTTTATAACGAAGCAAATTTAGGTATTTCTCAAGCTGTAATTCAGTTACATTTCACGTGTCGAGTACTTCGTTGCCGCTTTTCACTTACCAGATGCCACCTGAGACATCTTTATCGAGGATTTCACCAATTTGTCCTAGTGTGGTGTGGTAATTTAAATTTAATCTTTCACAATCTCAAAATACAATAGTCTTGAATATGACAGAACTAGTAAATATGTTTCTAAAGTATCAGTTTTATAGAAAAAAATATAGACACAAAATAAATATATTTTTTGGTCATTAAGTTTTATCGAATATGGGCTCAGACATACGATGGTTTTGACAGTTTTTTAATATCAAAAACTGTCTAGTCACTTTCATAGATTTAAAATTGGTGCATCATTTTCTCTTTGTCTAGATGAAATGTTATTTTTTATTTCAATAGATCGCCATATTTCTACAAATTTAACAAACAAATTTGTAAGAATATTCTTAGTAATAATAAAAAAAATAATAATCTTAAGCATATTTTCTAACAACTGAATTCGAATATCAATTGTTATACTTCGACACTTTTAAAAGAAGAGATGTAAATTAAAATCATTAAAGTTGACTTTCCCTCAATAACAGATTAGAGGGTAGACAAAAACTTTCAAAGAGTTACCAAGTTATTAAAATTTTCACCAAGTCCCTGTTTGAAAGCACAAAGAACCTTTAACATTTTATGGTAACAGCCAGATTATACCCTTTATTATAATCGTAACTTTCCTCATCACATGAGCTTATACACATCAACTTTTTAACTTTATACTTCGTGGTAACGTCCAATCATAAACTTCCCCTGGTAATAATGTTATTATGATTCGGTAACTTGATGGAGATAAAAAAAAATTGGTACAAGCGTTCAGTCAAATATCCCAACCTATATTAAAAGTGAGAATGTATGACGTCTGTTTCTTTTTTATTACACCAGGTCGAAAACAAGCATTTAGTCCGCGTGATAATGAGCGCTACTGCAGCCAATAGACGCTCGTAATTAATAATAATAATAAAAATAAATTTATTCAACAACAAAAGGAAACTTAAACTAAAATACATTTTGATACTTAGGTACCTAAACTAGGTCTAGCCTGTTTTTATAGGCATTCAAAGGGATATCACTAACACATTGCTTACTAAAAGATATTATTACCCAGTAACTTCACTGCCTCTCCCAGCCTTTCAATCCAGAACAGCAATGCAAACACAGCTATTTGCCGATAGAAATAGGTAAAAGTAAGGTAGCAATACAGACGGCTTTTGCATTAAGTCTATCTTATGTAAATTCTATCGACTATTTGTTAGGCTTATTAGAATAGACCTTGATGCATTGTCAAGCTATGTTTTTTCGGTTGAATGAACCGCAATCAGTCGATTTTAGAACCTTAGTCGCTTCTTACGATATCTGATGTAATTGGAAAAGATTTTATCTGTTGGTACCTCAAAACATGTAGAATAAAGTGTGAAGTCCAGCTGTAGTTTTTTATTTAAATGTATTCTGAGTAAACAGCTTCGGTACCAAAAATAACCTTAAAAATAACTTCCTTTAATCAAATTGGCACACTAGTTAAGATAATAAGGGATTTAAACAGTAATCTTGACAAGTGGTTAAGGTACTGAAACCGATAGATGGCGATACACCCAAAACAGCATAGTTTAAATGTATCGAGGTCGGGCGAACAGTAGCTTCCTATGCAAAGGTACGATCTGCGATTTTTTCTATGCTGGCCAGTGGTAATTTTGGGCTGAATTTTCTCTCTCTTGGTAAGGTCAGTATCTAGCAGTGAACATTCTACACCTGATATGATGATGAGGTAAAACGAGTTAATGATAATTTTAAATGAATTGATGTCTGTAACCCAAGCGCTTTATGCAATTTATCTTGGATTCAAGTCAATTTATGATGGATGTTATTAAGACGAGGTGTGGAGAGTAAAATAGTTTCTCTCCCTATGTACCAGGTGTCGTAAGAGGCGACTAAGGTATCAGAACCGACAGATGGCGGTATATCCATCCGTGACAGTGTAGTTAAAATTCAATGGGTGGGGATGGCCAGCAGCTTCCCCGTAGTAAGGCTACGCTCTGCGATTGCCAACACGCTTGCCCAGCACCGCAAAATTTCTCCTTTTTTGGAGAGACCTATATCCAATAGTAGGCTTCCCATTACTGATAGAATGATGATGAATTATTTAATATGATAATGATTGAGATTTTTTTATATACTTAAAATATGGGTTATATTTAACTAAGTTTTATATATGGATAAATAAATGAATACAACTAATGAGTGAATGACAGAAATATTGAATATCTTTGTTACTCGTGAAAACACCAGGCAATTTGGTTATAATATAATTTACTATGACATAGTGCAATAAGGATTTGCGTGTAAACTATCAACGCAATTAATAGACATTATAACAGCAAATAATTCTGTTGGATATGTGAGCTCAAGCCTATTTCTGAACAAACTTTTGAATACGAATTGTGAACATTACATATATTTTTTTGTACTTCCTGGACCGCGTGTGACCTTTTGAAAAACCATAAATAAAACACTAGTTACTATGACCCTTAGAGGTAATTTTGGTCTTCACACACACAGCTGTTTTATATATTAAGGTATACTGAATAACGTATACTATTTTAGTATTTGTTATCGTTGTTTTATAAAGGCAGATACCGGCTGAATGTACTGTCAGAGTAGAATATAACCGGGCTCAATATAAAAATACTACAATTGCTGCTAACGTAGTTTGCTAAATATACACATTTGAAACAGCTTAGCTCAAGCAACAAAGCTAGAACGCAGGATAGGCTGCAGCATCCCCTTTGCGAGGTTAGAAACTAGAAACTGTGTTTGGCGCCATGCCAGCCTAGTGCAGTAACTATCAGCAAAAACCCTTAATGACCCTTAATGAATAATTGGACAAATTGAAATATCTTGGGGAGGCCTAAGTCCCATAATGTTAGTCCCAGCGTCTTGATATGATGATGAGGATATTTCTTTGCCATGAAGTACTGGCAGATTAGAATTGTAAAATGTATCAGGTATTGAAAGAGGCGACTCAGGTACCGGAAGCAACCAAGAAAGTGTAACTCAAAAAGAATAGAGCAGGGGTGGGCACCAGCAGTTATATCAGGAAGCTGCGCTTAACGGTTGCCAACACGCCATAATTATACTTTTTATTATACCAAGTCAACCTACTATCATACAGTCTGTGTAATAGTATACGTCACCGCAGCCTATAGACGCTCGTAAAATCACAAGCATATCGCATAGAGTGTCGCTAACTTTTGATTCAAAGATATTATGTCATATTACCCAGTAATTTCACTCTCACTTTTCAAACCGGAACACAAACACTGTTATTTGGCGAAAGAAATAGGTGAGGGTGAGATACCAATGCAGACGACTTTTGTATAAGTTTCTCTTGTTGTTTGGCAAGCAATTGTGTTGTTACGGATTGATCTGTTTTATTGACCTCTTGATCTTGCAAAATACTGAGGCTAAAAAATAAAAAGGGGGTACCTATAACGACCCTGATTTAGTCCAAGACCGAAATAAAAGGAATACACCTTAAAAGGTCCTGGATAATAAAGAAGTAATTCGTAGTAAGGTTGTGATTAACCCAATCGTTTATTTTTACAGTTATGCTTTGGACCTCCGTTTACGGTAGGGTTTTCGCAAATGGCCGAACCTCTGCGCGATGAACTAAGATGAAAGATAATTTTGTTATTATGAAGTTATGAAAATTTTGGTAGATAGAAATAGGATGATAATAGAAAATTACTATGTTTAAATAATATATAATCATCACCAAACATTGAACGTCCATTGCTGGACATCAGCCTCCCTGAAAAGGCGGCCGCAGACTGTTGCTTCACGATGGGAATGCTGCTGCCCATTCTCGGCTAGTAGGCCGGTATTTTTTCTTGAACCAAATTTTACAGTCCCAATTCTTAATACACGAAATTACATACACACGAATAATTTATGTCTTTGTGTTAACCCGGGATAATCTTCAAATTAAATGAACCGATTCGAAATAAATGTTGCTCATATTAGTTTATATCTTAATTTTCAGTCACAACATTTCTTTTTTATTGACTATTTATTTTTTATGTGACTAAGTTTAAAAATGATCGTATAGTGCCATAAGATTTATACAGATGGCGATGAAAGATAATTGAATATGTATCCAATACTCCAAACATAATCCGAAATCAACGGGATACAATTTCATTGCGCACCCAGACCAAGTCGGGATGAGAAGTATATTAACATCTTTTATATATAAATATCCCGTCAGTGTTTAATGAAAAGCGTTAGTATTTAAGTATTTTTTGCTCACTGTGTACAGTTGAATCAAACTTCAGATAGTTCTTATATAAAAAAAGAAGAAAGCTTATTTAAAATTTAACAAAATATGTCAAACCAGCTAGTATAATATTAAAAATTCATGTGCCAGTATGTATTATGCAGCAAAAGCAAAAAGTATGTGCGCTCTAATTTATCCAGTCTCGCACAACCTCGTTGAAGCTTCCTCGTTACTCTTGCGATTGAAAAAGAAAATAATTTATTTTTATCAGATATTTTTTAAAGGTAAAAATACAACGTTATATTATGTTTTAGTATGTAAGCACTTTGGAAACATAATAATTAGTAAATACTAGTTTTATGCCGCAGATTTTGCCTAGAAGTCTTTCTGTCTCATCCTTTAGGATCTAACGTTATTTCGGGAATAAATTTATATCGCTCTCTGATAGATAAACTGTGCAAACTATGCAAATTCTATAAAAGAAGCATGTATACTATTTCAGGATACCATCCACGTCTATTCAGCTGTAACAAACATAAATCTATAGTCACAGACTTAAACGTTTCTATTATTAGTAAGCCGTGAAGTACTGGCAGAGTAGAATAGTATCTCCCCCTGTACAGTGCAGGTATCGTAAGAGACGACTAAGGTAACAGAACCGAAGTGGTAAAAGCGGTAAATTCACAATAGTGTAGCTCAAATGCACAGGATGTGGATGGGCAGCAGCATCCCCGTCGCGAAAGCTACGCGCTGCGATTCCCAACACGCGGGCTCAGCGCGGCAATTATGGGCAAAATTCCCTCTTTCTGTTCACTGCTGGTGCTGCTGATGATGATGATAATTAGTTAAGGTTAACAGTCATAGAGACAGGGAGTCACAGATTTGCTAGCCAGGTAACCGAAGAGCTCATGTCGCAGTAATTATGCACACAGTAATACAACTCTCGCAACAATTGGTATTGGAATGTATGACCTAAGATTCGTAGGCATTTTAGTTTCAACTGCATTTATAATACTTCAAACCTTTGCTACCGCTACCGCCTAAAGAGAAGTACCATCCCCTGTAACACGTGTTGAAAAAAGCATCTCTAGAAATTGGTGAGAATTTAAAGTCTACCTCGAGGAAGGTTCTCTTTAATTTTACGAGTATAGATATAAATAAATCACTACCCATTATAGTTTGTATAGTTGTCACGTCTGCCTAATAATATTATATAAATATCTTCAGCGTAAACAACTGTCAGTAGACATAAAGAAATATATAAATACAGTAACATTCAGAGAACACCTGATATAAAACAAGGGCAATCAAAAGTTCACAAACCGAAAAGTTTTATCTCAAAACTCGACCTGAATTCAGCCAACATTCGGGGCACAAACATCAAATATGCTACATGAGTTGTTATAAATTCCCCCAATATCACCTCAGAGAGTGCGGGGAAATGATTGATCGTGCAGGGTTGGGCCAAGTGTGGCTGTTAGACCCCATAATGGGGATACCACAATAGATATAAATTCGTACCTTCGATAGGCGATGATTGAAAAGATAGGTTTGAGTGCTAAACGCTTTCATGATTGATGCTTGTCAACTTGATATTCGCAACGAGTTTCGGAGCTTAATATTAAAGCTTTGAACATATTTATATTAATAAATCGGTAAACGGACTAATGGATACCTGAAAAGGCGTTACGTAACATCAAAGATGGAAACTTTAAGCTCAAAGGGTCGGGCTGGTATAGACTTTCTTGAGTAATTATATTTCTTACATATTATGCTGATTCTGAAAAATGTTTTTATAAACTATACATATTTTCAATGTTTAAAAGTAGCGTTTAATGATGTAGACGGTCCGATGGCACATATGATAGTAATCTTAATTTTGTCTCCAATGTTCGTGGGTCCGTTCCTCATTCAGGACAAGTATTTTTGTGTTTTTCTGTGTCTGGGTGTTAAAATATGTTTTTAAGTATTATAATTGTAGTTCGTCAGTTGTCCGATGACTATACACACACAGTTGACTTATGACGGAGTTAGGCAATATATGAGATGTTGTGTGAATATTATACGTATCTCACATTCACATAATGACTATTCTACGTTTTTACTAAAACGCCCAAGTCGTATACAAAAACGCAGCAATATCGTTTAAGAGATTTCAATAAATGCACAGCTCGCTCACTTTTACACAAACAGATAGACCATTATGAAAGTCTACTTAAAATTAGGTACTTAAATATGTATTTTTTTAACCACTTACTTTGAAGTAAGTTGCGTATTTCAAATATCATATTTGTTTTTGCAGTGAGAATTGGTGTCAATATACGATACAGATTCGAAAAAGATCTTTTTTTTGTGTGCGTTTATGTGTGAGATAAATGGGTTTATAAATACATTAAGCAATTCAAGCAATTCGATTAATCTATACTGCTTCCAACTCCAACATTTCAATCAGAAATCTACACTTCACCGCCATATTCAGATATTGAATTACTTAATGCTACTTCTGTTCAGCCAGAAACTGTATTCAGAATCTTCATCCGTAACTAAGGCTCAGATAAACGCTGCGCTCTAAACTATACAAAAACCATCAATCAACACTGCTGAATGCGAAGAAAAGGCTGCTTTAAATGCAGATCCAAATGTTTGTTTTGCCCCAAACTAGAGTTCCCTAAAACCTCAATAGGATTCGACAATTGTTGCATTTCTGCCACATCCTACACACTAAATCAAATGCTAACTCGACGGACAAAAAATTGTGATGATTTATAACATCCTGACCGGCAATGCTGATATTTTTCTATGCGCATTGACATATTGACATTTTGTATTTGTTCGGGACGGTAAATCTCTATTTGTCTTCCTGTTTTCATGGAAGGTGACCTACTTATGAAAAAAAATAACATTTAACTATCAAGGACCTAGCAAAAACTAGCCTAACGTTATTTCGTCACATAAAATTATGTATCATGACTCGATTGACAGCTATGATTTTAGATTCATTATCATCATGACCACATCAGGCATATATTCACTGTTGGACATAGATAGGGGAATTTATGCCTATAATAGCCGCACTGGGCAGGCGTAGCGCAAATCGTAGAGCGCAACTTTGTGACCAGGATGCATACTGCCCACCCCGACACCCCGTATTATTAAAGCTATGCTGTTACAGAAGGATATACTGCCATCTGTCAGCCTTTTACGACACCTTGTACAGAGACATACAGAGTACATTGTTGAATATTTACAGAAAAAAACATTATTCTACATCATGTCCGTTGATATAGGCCTCCTTAAAAATACTAGTCATATCTTCTGTCCATGTCTTATGGATGACCTACGCTACTCTTGGTCTACATTCTATAAAGCCCTATCGGCCTACGTGCCACGTGCCTTACCCACTGGTTATTATACGTTTCTCTTAATTTTTGATTCGATTACACAAATATACACTTTATTATTGCAAGCTGGTTGTTACGCCACTGGATTTTTAACTGAAATATTCGTTATTTCTGATTAATTCATTCAATTTTATGACGTTAAATTGCAGGAGCTTTCAAAGCGTTGAGGTCAAGGGCGAACGTTGTCAAAACATTTTCACGTCTATAAATAATATACAAGAGCTAACAACAGACATTTCCGAACCGAGCAACGCTATTATCAATCACTCCAATCCAATACCAGCGCAAAAATCGTGGTGATTTACAACTGCGATCCGATCTGTGAATATTTCTATGCACATTGGTATTCCCAAATATGTTGTTCGGTTTGGTTTGTAAATCATATTTGTTTTTTTTTTTATCAAAGTTCTGTATTTGTTTTTGATGGAATAATTTATTTCGAACTAGCCACCCACCCTGAACTCGTGCAGGTATCCAGTTGGCCCTAGTATGTTCCGTTTGGCTTCTTTGTTTAGATTAACGTTAACAATTTCCACGACTGTTTGACAGAAAGAAAAGTAGGTATTATTTTGTTTAAGAGAAATGAAAATCTAACAAAAATCTTGAACCGCCACAGAATAATAAATTTTAAATTACGCTATCACTAGTTTTCTTTTCATTAATAATTCGACGGGCATGATGGCGCAGATAGTAGTGATTCTGTCTTGTGCGCCAAAGGTTGTGGATTCGATTCCCGCCCAAGACAAATATTTATATGATGATATTTATGTTTGTCCTGTCTGAGTATTAAATTATATAGAAGTATTTAAGTAGTATATTTGTGATTCCTCTGTTGCATGCATATGATGTCTGATAAGGAATGAAAAATAAAATGTAATTTTAAAATCGACTTTGTGCTTTAAGCGAAAAAAATAGCTGAATTAATCAAGCCGTTCTCGAAATTTGCGCTCATGAACTTAGCAAACAAGCAGAGGGTCCGCTTAATGGTAAAGTGACCGCAACCTAGACACTAGATATATGAACTAAAGATTAGTACCTTCACTTTTACCCAATAATTTCACTGCTTCTTTCACCCTTCAAACCGAAACATAGCAATGCAAACAACACTGCTGATAAATAATAAAGTTAGGTACTAAGGTTAGATCATATTTAATGACCTCTGTAAGAGACTCTTGTATGGAGTCTACCTTATAAATTTTACTTTTTATTGCATACATTTAGTTGTAGTTTTAGTACTACAAAAAATAATAGATGGCTCTGAACGACGTTGAAACAAATAACAGGTACAAGCTAATCAAACCAGAATAACTGTTCTCATCTCGTCCAACTCTATCCCAATTGTTAAATCTCAGTTAACTGAAATAAAATATTGTAAATATTTAAATGAATTTGTGGGTTACTTCCTCAGTTTTTATAATAAAAATCTTGAAATTTCATAAGGAAGGAATATATACTGAAATCCTTTTAATCGCTAAAACTTCTGTTTCTATAGAAATTGAAGGCGAAGTCATCAGTAAAAGCTAGCAACTTATATTTCCTTCTATCACTTTGTATTCTCAACCGAAAACAGCCTTACCCCCAACATTTACCTTAACAGTCCAAGCTCGTCGCATAAGTCGTTAGAAGTTAGGAATATCTCTTCCGCGCTCGATAATTCCCGCTCGGCTCGCGTACTCGGGAGATTGTTCAGGAACTTCGAGATTGTGTTAGCAGGTTAAGTGATAACTCTAGTTTAGCTTTATTATTATTTGTGTGTTCCATTTTTATTGCGAACTTATATTATGGTTACTAGGTCATTGGATATATTGGTACGACAGTTATATTTAGTTTATTAAAATAGATTTAAAGGTTTGCCTTGAGCGTAGATATATCTGTGTTAAGGACTACGAGAAAATTAAAATTTGAAAGTATAGATGTATGACGTGTGTTAGTTGCTATTTCACGTCGACATGGTTTAACACATCTAAATAATATTTAACTCTGGGATTTTTGATAATCTGGAGTAACGCATTGACTACTTTTTATCCCGAAAAAATGTACTCGAGGAAAATATCGGATAGATACAATTTTATTTTCTCTATGGAATCGGCACGCACTTTGCACTTTACAGCTATCAGGGACATAGACTTCGTGTAATAACAAGAGGGATGAGGAAGTCTAATAAAATAAAAACCCCGTAAGCAAATTCCTGGACCGTAAGCTAGTATTTTTGTATATTCTTCTTACACTATATTATATGTACTGGCTATAGTTTTAATCCAGCCAGCCATTGAAAGTCCACTCTTGGACTCTCCAAAAAGGAGGTTTATCTCCCATAATTGCCGCGCTGGGCAATCATAGAGCACTGACGGTGCTGCTGCCCATTCCCACCCTATACCTCAGTCACCTCTTACGACATCTGGTGCAGTGGGCGGAACTACTCTACTCTGCCAGCACATCACGGCACATATAATAATATTTATTCCCATGACGTTTTTTCAATATCCAAAGTTAAATATCTCATGGATATAACATTAATACTTTTTTATGGAAATGAAATGGAAGAGTCTGTTTTCAATATCAAAAAACAGATTTTTAATGAAGAATCGAAAGAACGAGAGAAAATTAACATGAGTATTTAGACCGTAATAAAAACTTAAAGTTACAACTTAATTAAAATCAAATAATATACCATGCTTTTAATAAATTTTACATTTCTATATTACAAAAAGATACATCAGTTTTATTGATTTGTAAAAATGAGAATATAGATAAATTTACTTCCCTTGACCTCACACAACTGATAAAGAACCCTATATTGACATAAAATCACACGGGATCCAAGTCTCCAGTTTTGATAAATTGCTACCGATTGCGATAAACCACCCTTTACCCGTATAACTTTGAAATAGCCCTTTGCATCTCCAATAATATCCATTCGTATATGAGCCCGGGTCCCGCGGGAATGGCTGGCAAACTTTGAGAGCACATTAACGGATCTTTGGTGTAGTAATTCTGTTATTATTATTTTTATTTATAGGCTAATGCCAACGGCTTTGCTTGCATTGATTTGCCTTGTATATTATATAGCCTTTATGTAGCTTTTATGTGTTGCTATATTAAATTGTATTAATTATTTCTATTTGCTATACAATTTTTCAAACCATCAAATTCAATTAAAAATTAAATGGATGCAGTTCTCTTTAGGTAGTGTCCCATTCATTCAAATGGCGGGCCATTTGTTACAGACGGAGATCCACCTTCTTAAAATACTGACAGGCAAACGGATTTAACTGTATTTTTATATAGAAAATTTATGAAATAAATTAGTTTTGTTGTAAAATATAAAAATGTTAGGAAGTGTATCATACGAAGCTAATATGATTGGCAAATATTGCATTTAGAAAAATAGTTCCTCTTATTTTGGTTCCATTTCGAATCATCGATAGAAATGAAAAAGTTTAAATGATTAAGTCTTTATATCTGGTGAAGATCACCAGTTCTTGATGACCCTATATATGTTCGTTCACAACTAAGAGAAGTTAAAATTTTTCTTAGTATAATTATTTGATGTTGAGTAATGAATATTGTAATGCTAATGACGACAATTGTTATAATAAAAGTTAGAGAAACGTATTAAGGATAGGGTTTTTAATAGACACTATTAAGTAAAAGATAAAAAAATATTAGCTTATAATTAGCTTTGTTAAACAGTAAAATTCAAAGTACTTGCAGATAAAGCCAAGCCTTAATTTTTCAGAATAAACAAGCTTCTAAGTATAAAGCAAGATAAATCGGTTAAGCACTAGTTAAAAATGTAGACGTCCCGTTCTATCTTGTCGGGATAATTAAATTGAAGCTAAGCAGCTTCTGTTGCTTTGTATTTTATTTCTTTTCCAGATGGCAACAAGATTTGATGTATTTATTTGGTATCTACTGCATTTATTGGGTCAAAAATAAGCACGGTATAGAGTTGGAGTGATAAAAAAAATCCAAGTACCATTAAATATTGAAATTTTAAAGTAAAAAAGAATAAATAGTAATAAAAAACTAGCATTTTGAACTAGTTTAAAAGGAACTACAGAAAAATAATGCTGCCCATATTAACTACGTATTAATTCTAGATCTGCCGGTTGCGAGAACGTAGAATTGCTTGGTATTAGTATCTGAAGAAAAAGTTCTATTTTTCTTTGCCAATATTTTCAAATAAATGTATAAATTTAGTTTACTTATAGCTTAGTTATATAATACCGAATAGTCAAAAACTGGGTGAAGCCTTGCAGGAAACCCAGACTTTAACCTTAGGACACTTACAAAACAAGTGTCACAAATACCTAGTTAAGAACTTTACACGGTGTCTATCCGGTTTAAGAAGACTCAGCTACAAAAGGTAAATTAAAGTACACATAGTACGCTGAATAAACACTACATTCCGTTCCACTCTTACTACAAGCTAAAACTTATTATGTCCAGAAAAAGACCAAATATTTCAAAATGGCCGGCCATTTAACGCTCCTAGGGTAATTGTATTATTGCTAGCAACGTTTCTTTAATCATCTATTTGCTAAGCGCTATTGAGTGTTCTCTTTTGAGCACACTATTGTAAGTCTTTTTTGCGGTAACCTATTCCATTTGACAGAGTCTATCGAAGAATTTATTTTACTCATTCTTTAGTCTTTTTGAGATTCGCGCTGGTAATGGTTCCCGTTCAAAATACAAAAGAGAAAGATATTATAGTATTTTCCGAGTTGAGCAAGCGTGTTGGCAACCGCAGAGCGTAGCTTCTGCGATGGGTATTCGCTGCCCATCCCCGCCCTGTGCATTTGAACTACACTATTTTGGATAGATGCACCGTCATCTGTTGGTTCCAGCACCTTATTCACCATTTGCTACACCTAACACAAGAGAGGTACTATTCTTCTCTGCTGGTACCTCACGGCGATTAGAATATGATCATATTAGTTAATTTTATATCAGTTATATAAGCTTCTTAAATAGATTTCTAAAGAAAACAATGGTTGCCTATAATATTTCAAAGTTGTATCTCGCCATGTACTCGGTGTCATATGGTAAAACTGACATTCTGTATCTGACAGATATTTTTAGACAGCGTTGCTTGAATGCACCGGATGACCATGATGAACAGGGTGATAGGCCGCCGATATAATGATGCAAGCTACATGATCCTCTAGTTCTTAAATAATTGTTTCATACTAGCATCGCTCTACGGGTGCGTCAGTTCATTTTCCCTTAAAAATGTGGGGATATAATATAGATAATGTTTTTTGTCTATTTATTTTACATTATGAAGTCAGCAAACAAATATACGGTCCACTTGACGATATAATTGACTGCAGCCTATAGTCCCTCGTGTCATCACAAAAATATCACTAATGTGGCGCCAACCTTGTAAACAGATGATTCTATTTCAAATTACCCCAGTAATTTTACGGCCTTAGTAAGGCAGTGAAATTACTGGGGAAACCCTTCGAACCGGAACACAGCAATGCGAACACTGCGAACACTGTAATATTTGGTGGTAGAAATAGGTAAGAGTATGGTACTAATGCATATGACATTTGTAAGATGTTTTGAGTCTTTCAGTCCAAAAGATTTTGATATCAGTCCTATAGTTTTTCAGTTAAGTTCTTACAAACATGCAAAAATACAATAAAAAAATCTCTTCCACATCTCTCTCCCACAGTTTCAACTAAGGCAGGGATTTCTATTGATATGATTTCTATATAATACCTGGTAAGGATAATAATAATACTTTATATATATGTATATATATATATATATAATAATACTTTGCTAAACACAGATAATTACATAAAGAAAAATGAAACTTATAAACTATAATAAAATTAGCGGCCTTATCACTTGGAGCGATTTCATCCAATCAAAGATAAAGATGTAGCTTTCTAATGGTGAAAGCATTTTTAAAATCAGTACAAGTTTTAAGTTTATTGGTTATATACACATAGTTCTTCTTTATAGTAATAGAGTAGATGAGACCACCTTAAAAGTGAACTTAAGAGTTAAGTCCTTTCGAGCGTGTTCTCCATTAGATAATATAGCAAATACCCATGTTAATATACTTACTAATTATTTTTACCCGTAAAATTCCAGCATAGTAAAATAAATAGTTCCTCCCCCTGTACCAGGTGTCGTAAGAGGCGACTAAGTTACCAAAAGCGATGGATAGTATATCCATCCAAAACTGTGCAGTTCAAATGCATAGAACGGGGATGAGCAGCAGCATCTCCGTCGAGAAAGCTGCACTTTGCGATTGCCATACATACCCCTTACTTGGGGAGGCCTAGCAGTGGATTATTAATGGCTGTATTTTGTAAGTATTTTCAAGTATGCTGGTAATGCTTCAACGGCACAATGTCACAGCTGATGATCGTACATTTATGAATTCACACGCTAGTGATATCTTTGTGATATTACGACTGTCTGTAGACTGATGTGACGCTTACTATCATACCAAACTGTACGCTTGTTTGTCGACCTAGTTTAATAAAAAAAAGAAAAAAGCTGAATCACCTTCCGCAGAGAGGTTTGAAATTAAATCACATCACTGGAGCTATCTAAGTTTACAGCTCTCAAGGGAGTCCGTACCAATCGGCGACGAACAGTAAAAGAGCTTTGTTCTGACTCGATGAGAGATCGGGGGTTTTTTTTCCCCTTTTATCCGGGTAAAATTCAATTGATATTTGACGTATTAAAGTTATATTAATGAAGTATTTGCAGTATGTACAAATGTTACAATAAAAAACGAAAAAAAATTGTCGTTTATACATATAATAAAAGTTTGAGCAAACACTAAAATTTTTTGGGGTAAATTTTACTTAAAAAAAATAGGTTTTCAACCATTGACATTTCGGTGGACGTACACACTTCAAACTTTTTAAAGATTGACATAGATATTTAAGTTTTTCAGCCAGTTGTACTTTTATTTTGAAAATATAATCGAAGTCTTCTATTATTAACTCTTGAGATTATAAAAATAGACAAATTGAAATGTAAAAACTTAAAAAGTAAAATGTAACTAAGTTTAAAAGCAAATAATATTTTTTTTAAGAATAGGATTAATATCCTGTACATGACTGGTCCTCCTTAAGTGATGACTAAGGAACCGGCTACATACGATTTGCCAGAGATAGGTTATTTCAATTACTAAATAGCAGTGTTTCTATTGCTGTTTCGTTTTAAAGGTTGAGAAAGGTTGTGAATTTACTGGTCAATGTGAAATAATATCTTTAAGTCTAAAGGTTGAAAGAATGCTATGTGACATTTTTTGGTCGAGTGTCTATGGTTTAAGCGTAGTGTTCAAATGAAGCAATATTTTTAAGCATAAATTATTAAACATATAAGAAATAAATATAAATATATCGATTATCCTTCAATTTTAGGTTAAAAATAAACTCATGCGTTGCTTCTGAAAACGAAGTTTTATTTCTTTAGTTTATTACAAATACGATAACTTATTTAACTACCCTATTATTATAACTTTACCTGGAAACGAAGAAACGACAATTAAAGTCTATTCTTCCACCAATTATTCTTATTTATCTATTTTAATTAACAAATCTATCACAATAAATCTATTTTACAATGCTATTTTTTCCATAACCTCTCAACTGACCATTGACCTCAGACCAAGGATCCCCAGACTCTAACGCTTGTCAGTTGTCAATGTCATTGGTAATGTAGTAAGTGCGGCAAAATTCAAAATTAAAGAAATATTATTTCTTTACATAAATTATTATAAAATGATTGCACATTCACGTTTATTCACGGTTTATTTATCGAGGTCATAAATTTCGGGGAACAGTTTTAGTGGTTACTAATAGTGGATGTAGCGGTGACAACTATTTTCATTGTATTGTAAATAATGATTGAAAATATTTGCTTTACCTAATTGCAGAACCTTTAAAATACACAGAATACATTTTACGGCCGTGTGGTACCGGTAGAGCAGAATAGTATCTCTCCCTGTACCAGGTGTAGTAAGAGGCGACGGAGGTACCAGAACTGACGAGTGGCGGTATATCCATCCAAAACGGTGTAGCTCAAATACAACAGTGCGGGTATGGGCAGCAGCATTCCTGTCACGAAGCTTCGGCCTGCGATTGCCACCACGCTTGCCCAGCGCGGCAATTATAAACAAATCCCCCCTTTCTTGGAAAGGCCTATGTTCAGCAGTGGACACTTTATGGCTGCTATGATGATGATGATGACATTTTTTTATTTGTCTTTAGTTTTTAAACAATCATATGTTTTGCGTAATAGTCTACGTCACCACATCATCATGAAGATATTTAACGCGTTATCAACATTGTGACTTGAATATTGACGGGCCTGATGGCGCAGATGGTAGAGATCCTATCTTGTGCGCCAAAGGTCGTGGGTTCTATTCCCACCCAGGACAAATATTTATGTTCGTTCTATGTCTGGATCTCTAATGTATGTATTTGTGATACCTCTGTTGTCTGGCGTCCGTAACACAAGTGTTTGAAGCGACTTTTTACGGAGTCAGGTCAATGAATGAGATGTTGTGGAATAATTAAAAATATATAAATATTAAGTCACATTATCCAGTAATTTCACTGTCTCTATCGCCATTCAAACTGGAATACAGCAGTGGGAGTGAGAGACGACCTTTCTATGAGGTCAATCTCTAATTGAACTATGCACAAGGTCAGTTCAGATCATGCTGTATAATTATTTCATGCAAAAGTATTTTTGTTTATAAAATACAAACGCAAGACATTAGCTTTAAATTTGGTAGTGCTCTCTAGGTTGATCTGTTGATTGTTCATATTGTATACATAATTATTTTTCAGGTGTCTAGTTTCCCAGACTTTTCACAGAAAGGGAGATATTTTCCAAATTACCTTGCTGGACATGTTTTGTGGCAATAATCGAAACGAGCAGCTTGGTAATGGATTTCAGTTTTGTTTCAGATGGATATACCATCATCGGTCATTTACACATTATTATTTTTCAGGAGATCAAACAGAAAATATCCTCCTTTTTAGAAAAGTTTTTTCAAATTACTGCGCTCAAAATATTTCGTGGTAGCGATCATAAAGCTTAAAAGAGATTTCAGTTTGGTTTCAGATGGATAAACCGCCATCTGTCAGTTCCGGTCTTTTACGTTACCTGGTAGATAGTTAATACATACGGAAATACTATTTTATTCTACTCTTATTCCAAGTCAAAAGAGAGTTCCAGCAAGAAACATAAATTATTTGTAGGGCAATATGTTTAAACTCAAGAAGAGGGATACCGTTATGCTTAAGGGATTCCAAACTTTTTGACTTACAGCCCCTTTGATATGAATGTCAAACTTTAAATATCCAAGCATCTCTCCCTGATTAAAAAAAGGTGAAATAGATTATTTAAATAAGCATGACGTATTTTTTTATTCGGAAAATAAGAGAATAACGGCTACAATACAAATTTACAATTAAATATATATATATTCACAAACCTTAGCTTTAAAATATAAATAAACTACCAAATATTGAACTTCAGTGTTAAAACGAAAACTTTATATTTTTAAATATCATCATATCAGCCATAAGACGTCCACTAATAGACATAGGCCTCCCCAAGTAATCTCCAATAGGACGGGTTGCATGCGGCCTATGTCCAGGGCGATCCTGCGGTTTTTGTCAAATCGTCTGTCCATCTTGCGGGCGACGCCCTACGCTGCGCTTGCCAGTACTTGATCTCCATTCCAGAACCTTATGACTGTATAAGCTATCAATATAACTAAATACTCTATAATATACTACATAAGCCGCTTATTAATAATGGAAGTAGTTTGATTGTAAGGGTGTATATTATTCTCTGATTTTTACTATTCGACCACTCAACAATAACAATACTTAGGTACTACTATTCTAAATAAAAAATAAAAGATAAATAGCTACAAGCGTAACCTGCTGTGTGAAATTTCGAACTAAATATAAAAGTTACCTGACTCCTAGATAAGTCCTTAGATAGTCAAAGGCCTACAAAAGGCACAGTTGCGTGCATACCCTCCAAGTAGGATCTAGGCTTTGAGGCCTCGAAAGAGGCAGACTGGGTACCGTAGACAAGCAACGTAGCTCCAGGTGCCAAGTCCAAATCGCAGCGCGGTTGCTAAACCGGGGTTTTAGGCGGTAGGCGCTGGTTGTACAGCCGGTGAGTCCGTCGCAGCTCAGCATCATTTAATTGCAGGGTGTAGTATTTTCCCGCTCACAAAAAAAGGTTGAGTCACATTTGTTTTACAGACTTCAGATAACAGAGAAATCACAAATATCTTCATATAAATATTTGTCCTGGGTGAGGGTTGAACCCATGACCTTTGGCACACAAGATAGGATCTGTACCAACTGCGCCTATCAAATATGAAATATACAATAAAACCCAAATACTCTTCATAGAAATGTTTGTCTAGGAGGTATCGGTCCTTTGGCACTAAAGCAACACTTGACACCAACGATTGCGTCATTGGTCCCGTCAATAATAATAATTGTTATAAACAGAGAGTTCATGCAAATTGACAACACTGAATCACCCCCCCCCTCCCTATAATATCCTCCTCTGTCTTAAAACATTGTATTTACTTGGCTAAGCCCGTCAATGCAATGCAAATTAACCAGCCTAGACATGAGAAGAGAACAAAAAAATATAACTGAATATAAAAACAGCTAAAAAACAATGTGTTCTATATATACTAATTTGAAGCATAAATCCAATTCCATAGAACTGACGTGTGACATTTTAGCCGCGTAAAGCAAACATCCGAAGACTGTCAACGTCGATGTGGCGGGATCGGAATTGCGGTCAGATACCTGTAATTTTGGAACATTTCACGAGATAGAAGCCACAGAATTGGAACCTGTGGTTTTCTTTTAACCATATGAATATAAACTATTTGTTATATTATTTTTATTAGACCAGGTCGACAAACAAGCATGCAATAAGTAATAGTAGTAATGATAGTAAGCACAACCTATAGACGCTCGTAATATCACAACTAATAATAATTGTTTTTATATATGTATAATTCTACCATGCGTGTGTTTGGCAATGAACTCCTTTTAAACGGCTGAACTAATTATTTTTTTTATCGTTTATTTTAAATCGTTTAGATTCATATTAGCCTGGCAGATGTATCTAGATTATTTATATATACTACAATTAAACGTCTGGATCGATTTATATACATTTTTGTGAACGCATTCAAATATAGGCTTGGAAGATTTAAATTCACAAATCAGATGGCAGATGGAGTTGAATCCGGTATCTGGACAACAGCAATTGGATCCGCTAGGAATGTATAAATTTGTAAATATGAAAAATTAGAAAAAGAAAATGATATGTATAAATACTGTTAAATAAGTATTTATATATAAAGAAGCTGACTGACTGACATTTAAACGCATGGCTTGAACTATAAAGGTTATAATCATAGAATTTTACACAGGGGTTTCTTTTAACGCATTTAAAAATTGCTCTCCCTTAAAGTGTAACACGAAGGTGCAAAGTTTGTATGAAATTTGCCGTTTTTGAAGTTGTTTGAAAAATTTTCAGCATATAGTTTCTGAGGTACAGGTAGAGTAGTATCCCAGAATTGTATCTTCCCCTGTACCAGGAGTAGTAAACGATACAGCTAAAATGCACAGGGCCAGGATGTGCAGCAGCATCTCTGTCGCGAAAGCTATGCTCTACGATTGCTAACACGCTTGCCCAGCGCGACAATTTCAAGCAAAATTTTCCCATTCTCGGCGTGGCCTATGTCCAGCAATCGATTTCTAATAGGTTAAATATTTTTTTTAAACTCATTCCTTAAAGGAATTCGGTAAAAGGGTTGCAGAGTTAGTTTTTAAGTTCTACAACTTAACGCGGTACGATGAAAAAAAGGTATATAGAATAGGTAATGTTGTATACTGTATATAATGTAACAGTTTGATTATAAAAAAAGAATATTGTGTAGCTGTGCGTTGTTAAAAATATTTTTAAAGTCACGGCGGTGAGGCAAAATATATTTCCCCACGATGAATCCATTTTCGTTTTATTTAAACAATATTTGTCCTCGCTTTCATGTTTTTGCCTTGATGTCATGTCGAAGTCCTTTTAATGCCATTCATTTCCCTGATAAGTCTATTCAGGTTTTTTTTCTATAGAGTTTTTATCCAAATTTACCTTTTGTAGCATTAAAGCTAATAATTTCGCAGTTCTGCGGTATCTTTCAACGAACTATATATTCATTTTATCTGACGTTTTTAAGTGAGATAAGCATACGAACTAGAGGAACCTACTATTAAGTATATTTAATACTTGCATTGTCAATTGATATCGGCATAGTAGTAATACTTCCTCCTGTACCAGGTGTTGTGATAGATGCCTGAGATCCTGGAACCGATAGATGACAGACCACCCGAAGCAGTGTTGCTGAAATGTAACAAAGTGAGAATGGACGATAGAACCGTGAAGGTACGCTCTGCAATTGTCATCACGCCTGTCCAGCGTGGCAATTATGGTCAAATACCCCCTTTTTTAAGAAGGCCTATGGCCAGCAGTGGACGTTGTACTGATGCTATGTGAGATGATGATTACTTGCTATCATCATGTCGAGAATGTTGTTGTTTGAGAATCTATTCATGAAACCATTATTGCCAATCAGGGCGAAAGCATTGATGGAATAGGATAACGGCACAAATGTATAAAGCTTAAGTGCATAGAATGACCCAGGCCAGAAACGAATTATACACAAATGTTCATCAAATAAATGTTTAACCTGGTAAGGATCGAACCCACGACAATTGACGCGTCAGATAAGATCACTACTGAATGCACCATCGGGCTCATCCCGGAAGTATGGATTATAGTTAAATTCTTTTACAGGTTACCTCACGGTTTTGTATACGAATATTATTAAATAGTATTGCTATACAAAGCCGTGAAGTACCAGCGGAGTAAAATAGTATCTTCCACTGCCTCAGGTGTCGTAAGAGGCGAGTAAGGTACCAGATCTGACAGATGGCGGTATTGTGGTATATCCATCCAGAACAGTGCAGTTCAAATGCACAGGGTGGGGATGGGCAGCAGTATCTTCGTCACGAAAGCAGCGCTCTGTGATTGCAAACACGCTTGTCCAGCACGGCATATGAAGGTAAAGAACCTTTATTGGAGAGGCCTATGTCCAGCAGTGGACTTTCAATGGCTGGTGTGACGATGATTGGTATATGTTACACATTTCGACTGTACATCTGTCATTTTTGAGAATAATTGCCGCAACGGCAACATAAAATATAACGAGACAGCGTTCAAAAGGCGTTCAAAAGTAGTTTTTATAATAAACATCTAAATATTTGTTGACAAAAATCGATATGTCAAGGCTTTTTTTTATTGGAATCGACGTAATTTTATGCACAGTTTTGCTGTCTTAGAACGACATAGACTTCTTCCCGTATAACAAGGCTTCCTCAGGGATGAGATCTAAAGCTGAAATGTCGCGGAAAATATTAAAAGTTGTCTAATATACAACGATAATAAACTTTGGGCCTAATTCTTAGATCAAATAAATTTCAATACTTAGGTATTATATTTATTGGTAGGCAAAATTAATTGTAATACCTACTTATAAGTAAGTACTTATGAATTATGAGTCTTTATTGAATTACTTGTAATATTATCTTTATTAATTTTAAATAACACTTTCTATGAAAACAAAAAGTACTAATAGGTTTTCATATATATTTAAAGACACGAAATAAATTTTAGTTTGTAAAATACATTTCAATCGTATAATTAAAATTATCGTCAAAACGTTAAAATGTTTTATTAAAATTAAATTAGAAACTGCTTCATGCAATTATTGAAAGGTTTCTTTTAATAATTAATTGTTACTTTGTTTAATTATCAAATAATTTTAAACAGAATCAAATGGTTATTGTTTTTTAAATCTCTTGTTCGTTTTATTAATAATGGCAACAGTTGCGAAATATGATTTCTTATTGTTAATCCTTCTATTTATGGCTGCACCTTATTTTGAGGGAACGTTTTTCTACATATTAATTACAAGCAGCGCCTCGCGGTTTTATTCGCGTTTTTACTACTTTCATACTAATTTTGCACCCTCTTTTACCCCCTTAAATAATGATTTTCGAAAAATATTCAATACGTGTTTCACAACTTGCAATGAAAATTCTTTATACTGAATTTCATTCGAATATAGTGAAAAACAGAAAAGGTTTATAGTAAATTTGGAATCCTTGATTTATCCCTTTACAGGGTGATTTTTCAAAGATCCTATCTAAGTACTTTTAAGTCTTATAGTTTAAGCTCTGCGCTGATGAGTCAGTCAGTCAGCTTATCCTTTTATATAGATCATAAAAATAAAACTAGGGTCCCCGACAGTCGATATTTTACTTTATTGCTGCGTGCATTCTATCAATTGTGTCACTTTTCAAACGACTGTCTTTAATTTCTAATATATAACGATAATCGATCTATAACGATATCCAATTACATTAGATCTATAATAAGCTATTATTGATATTCCAATTTTGCCGTTAGTTAGTGTTAGTTTTTTTCCAAAAATAATAAGCAATTCAAAAACCTTGAAATAAGATCAATTACTAGTACGGAGTAACTTTTTATATTTGTAAAGAATTCATATATCACATCTTTGAATGAAGTCTACATCAACTCATATAATATAATTCCTACATTTTTAAAAACATCTTCATTTATTGAAATGAAATGTCAAATTCCTATAGGATGGTATCGATTTAGAGTCATTATCATAGAAGCCGAAAAAACGTTGACCACAGCTGGATAGATATCACCAAGAAAAAGGGATTTGCCCATAATTGCTGCGGTGGGAAGGTATTTTGGCAATTGCTTAGCGTAGCATTGTGACGGGAAAACAAGCTGCCCATCACCGCCCTGTTGCATTTACGATGCACTGCTTCGGTGCTTATCGCCTTCCATCGATTCCGGTATCTTAGTCACCTTTTACGACACCTGGTACAGGGGAGGCACTATTCTAATTCTACTCTACCGGTACCACACGGGTAGACAACCAGACAACATTTTAGTAAAATTTTCTTATCGAAAAAGTATGTGAATTTTGGACCCTAATCCAATTATTTAGGACAATTTCAGAATGTCTACATAAATTTACAGTTTTGAATTGATGCAGTCTTTATCTAGGAGTGATATATATAAACGTATGAAAATGAAAAAATATACATTGTAAATATATTTGACTCTTGTCTGAAATTGCATCAATTAATTCACGCGCACAAAATGCAATGCAATTTTACGTCGAGTCTATATTACACCATTTCCATATCCCTGAAATTTCATAGTTCATTTCGTAAAAATAAATCCAACAATCACTTCCACAGCAATTGATTCACATTTTTAACGACTGAAAATTTGTACATTGCATTTCGTGTATTTATTTTAGCCGTTGACTTCTGTATTTAATAAACCTTATTCTTTTTATGTAGTTATATGAGTATATAGAAGTTGGACTTTATATTTTTATGACATAATATCAAAACAATGCAACTTTGCCTGCTTAGTTCTCGTTTTTTTCTAAATTCGGGGATAAAATATAGCTTATACAGTCTAATGATAATGTCACATTTTATTGGTAAACTTAGTTTTTTTTTAAATTAGCTGAGTAGTTTATGCATTAGAAACGCACAAAAATATAAATCGTGCTTTGTTACACTCCATTTAGGTGTTTATTGTTTAATTTTATGAAATACTAGCTGTGCCCGCGACTTCGTTCACGTAGAGTTTTTTAAGGTACGATACCTCTTTACCTTAACTTATATAAACTTTGAATGTCATGTTTATTTATATCGAATCAACGTCTTGAAAAATAAGTTTCAAGTTTCTAGCTCCAAAAATAGCAATAATTCCATACAACTTTTCATCCCCCCTTTCGACCCCTCACAACCATTTTTTATAAACCTATGTCCATTCTCAGGGTCTAAAGATTGTCTGTGCCAAATTTCATAAAATCAGTTTAGAGGTTTAAGTGGAAAAGCGTAACAGACTGACAGAGTTACTTTCACATTTAGAATATTAATAGGGATAATACAGCCTTTGTTACTCAATGAAGATGTAGCTTTCTAATGGTGAAACAGCTATTAAAATTGGTCGAGTACACCTTGCTTTAAATCGTACTAAACAAACAAAAATCTAACTTATTCTAATCTTATTAATATGATATATATTCGTATGGACTACAATATGTAACTAATATTTATACTATATTTTTAATAGAAAAATAATAATAAATTCCCACAAAATCTCATACATTAACCTGACTCTGCAGTAAGTCGGTTAAATCACTTGAAACTTTAAAACTCATCACGTCAGACAACAGAGGAATCACAAATATATTATTTATATGTATATATTTATCCAGACACAGAACAAAAACAAATATCATCCTATAAATTTGTCCTGGGTGGAAAATGAACCCACGACCCATGCCACAAAAGAAAGAATCACTACCATCGGTACCATAGAGCCCGTCAAAAACACTTTTGAATTGTATTTTAAACAATTGAACGTTGATTAATTTGTATTAATTGTAAAATTATAAAATACTTAGTATGTCTCACCATTAAAAGTATATTAACATTTTAGGACCTTGTCACAGTAAAATAACACAAGTATGTAATAAATAATTCACACAATATCTCATACATTGACCTCAATCCGAGAGTTCTCTTCCGAGAGAAGACGACCTCTGAATGAGATCTATCTCTGAAGCTAGCTAATTTGCTGTGATATGACGGCAACTTTGGTTCGTTTAAGGATTACGTCATTCCCAAATCGATTGCCTAAATGTGAATTCATGTTCATAGCGTCAAATTAAGCTAGATCAAGCGATGGATAACCGAATTGAAATATAATGGCACGTTACACACCAACCGAGCTTTACCGATTATCCTGTAAGCAATCACGATCGAACGAAGCGTTCAATTGATTTTTCGCACATTCGGTGTTTAGAGGTAATTACTATTTTCCGCATTTATTTGGTAACATTTGAAAGGGGGATGAAAAATCGATTTACTCATTATATGTTTTAGCCGTGACGTACCGGCTGAGTAGAATCCCACTCCCACTGCACCAGGTGTCGTCAGTGGCGATTAAGGTACTAGAACCGACAGATATATAGTGGTATATCCATGCGAATCAGTTTATCTCAATGAAGTTTGGGCAGCAGTGTCCTCTTTGTGGAAGCTATACTCTGCGATTGAAAATACATTTGCTTACCACACCCATCTTATGTCACGACATTAGAACTTACTTTCCACTGTCAAATACGCTGTGCACAACGTAGCGGAGTTTTCCCGATATCGTCGGAGAGACTGTGGCGGGTAGCTTGTAAACATTAAGCACGGGTACATTATTAATACCCTCTTTCTGTGTCTTAATGTTTAAGAATCATAGTTTAGTTATATGCAAATTGTATTTATCGATTAATTCTCTAATAAAGTATTTCTATTTATGGGCTATAATTCTTCATTTCTCTGTGAGGCCTATTCAGCAGTGAACTTCCAATGGCTGACATGATTATGATGTTTTACTAGCAGTATCTCATGGTTTTACTTGCGTAGTTCCAGTTTCCGTGAGAATAATAAATACAAAAAATGTTGTAAGTTACTCCTGAAAATAATAGCTAGCCAATGAAAGTGCGATTGTCAGAATTCACAAAAAAGGATATCGGAAATACTCATTATTAGAAACTAATATCCCAAATACCTATAACATTTTAATGAATTATCTTTGAAAGTCAAAATACGTTGATACTAGTTTTGTACGTGTAAAACTTTATTTTACACGTGTTTCATGACTTTCAGCGAACAACCTTTCTACTGAATCTCATTTGAATAACGTAAACCCACCCCTTTACGGGGTAAATTTTCAAAAATCCTTTAAAGTGGTCCGCTACGATAAAAAAGGAACTTTGTGCAAAATTTCAAGTTTGACCCGTATAGTTTAGACACAATTGTTATTTACATCATTTATTGAAGTATGTTAATTCATCACTCAAACAATAGTATGTGTAATGGTTTGTTATCATCATCTCAGTTATAATAAATCCATTGTTGGATATAGGCCTCCCTAAGATAGGGGAATATTTGCCCATAATAGCTACGCTGGGCAGGTGTGGTGGTACTCACAGAGCGTATCTTCGCGGCGAAGTTGTTGCTACTCAACCCCACCGTGTAGTATTTAAGCTGTACCGTTTTGAATGGATATATCGCAATTTGTCGAATCCGGTACCTCAGTCGCCTCTCACGACACTTGGTACAGAGAGAGGTGGGTTGTTCTTTTTTTTAAACCTACATAAAGGTGTCTTCATCAGTTATAAAATAATATTATCAATAATTATCGGTATTGTTTTATTATTCATGTTTTATTATGTTCTGTACTAAAAATATGACGACTATACACGTTTAAAATAAATTATAATTTCAATTTTATTCTAAAAAATACGTTACAGTGTCGTCAATTGACGTGACAGAGGTGTATACCATACAAATCACAGTTGTCTCCCGCTGCCTAGGTCTATGTATAATTTATAATAAGTACGAAAATTATATAGACAGTAGCAAATATAAAAGTATTTTTTAATGTTGAAAAATATAGGCCATCTTGTAATATTGACTACATATTATTGTAACTAAATAAAAAAATCTTTAATTCTCGTCTTTCACTTTAGACTATTTCAGTAGATATATTCGGTCACGTATTTTTTTATTCGAACGACGCGTATACGCGGCTCGCCTTTGTCACCATCGATTACATATTTAGTTCCTAATCTCCCTCGCGGGGATTACCTCTATCAGGCCGAGAGATGACGCGTTAGTCCCGCGGAAGCTGAATAAGAAGATCCTTTTGTTTTCGGCGACAACCTGGTCGCGTAGGTATTGTACAAAAATGTATTAATTATAGTTACTTTTTATTATTTAACTTTTAAGTAATAATAAACACTTTCATGCCAACCTGTAAGATTTGTATTTTGTGGTGACGTTTAAATATTATCGTTTTTGTGAGTGAAATTTACCCCTCTGTCACGCTACAACTCCGTAACAAACAAATTGTGACGGAGTGGTAAAGCACGTGACGGAGAGGAAAAAATTTCTAAGAATTCCATATTTATATTATCTCTTGAAATAAATGAATCTGTTGAAATAGGATCAGTTCTTATTATTTCGATATAAAGTTTATCTAATATTTTTCTAATGTATACATACTTATTTAATTTTTTTCTTATTCAAGATAATATCATGGTGAAAAAAAGGCATTAACAGCAGCAGAAATACAGCGGCGTTGCTAGGAGAACCGAAAAAACGATCTAGAAAATGTAGCTGAAGTGAAACGTAAAGATCACAAGAGATACCATACTCGTAAGAAGCTTGTGGCTGACATGACCGTGAGAAAATATTGTACGATGAAGAAAAAATGATAACAACAAAAAAAAAAGAAAAGGAGAGTAAACAAATGCTTAAAAACGGACTGTTGAACACTCCGGCTCCATCGCCAGTACCAGTAAATGCACAAATGCATCTTTATTCTGCACCACCAACTAATTCAGAAGTATCTAGCACAAGGGGGAGGAAAGGAATAAAAGAAATACAACAAAGTTATACAGAGATAATATTAGAATATAAGATAAAATAGAAGAATCCCTACTAATATTATAAATGCGAAAGTAACTCTGTCTGTCTGTCTGTCTGTCTGTCTGTCTGTCTGTTACGCTTTCCCGGTTAAACCTCTCAACCGATTTTGATGAAATCTGGCATAGACAATCTTTAGACCTTAAGAAAGGACATAGGCTATTTTTGAACTCGAAATAAGGGTTGTAAGGGGTTGCAAGGGGGGATGAAAAGTTGTTTGCATGGATCGCTATTTTTAGAGCTAGAAACTTAAAACTTATTTTTCAGGCCATTGATTCGATATAAATAAACGTGACATTCAAAGTTTATATAATTTGAAGTAAATAGGTATGGTACCCAAAAAACTATTCCACGCGGACGAAGTCGCGGGCACAGCTAGTAAGGAAATATACAAGAATATCCAAGGAATATGCAAGACGATGCACATGTACTCGTTAAAGTAAAAAGTGAAAGGAATATTCAATATACATACGCCGAAGTAGCAAAAAGTAACGTTGATGAAGAAGGCGATGTTCTGGTGATGTTCCTCAAAACAGTCGATGATTGTGGAAGATTGTTTAAATTAATGGAGAATGATTTATTAGATGTTCAAATGTGAAATCAAATTTGATGAACCTTTGCTAGTGTTTGAAAAGTAAGACTGATTAGGACTAGTATGACTTGTGGAGAAAGAAATTTGTTATTGATGATTTATATTTTATTTTAATTTTTCAGTCAGTCAAGTTAGACATTTTATTATTTTTATTTGGTTGAGACAAGTTAAAAGTCTTATAATTTAATTATACTATAATTAATACTGATCTCTCATTCCAAAGGTTCTGCAATATGATTTTATTGATATGTAAGTATCGATTTAAGAAAGCTGAAAACTGTTAAATGTTTATAAATATATTATATTAAAGATATAATAAATGTTTCTAAATAAGTATATTTTAAACCGATTTTAATTCAAAATACAACCTTATATTTTATAGAATAATAACTCTGTCACCTACTCTACCACTCTGTCACGATAATGTCTCCTGGTTGTAAAATGTATGTAGTCCTTTTTATATTTTTTTATTAATAGTACAATTTTAGAAACATGGTATACAAAATAGTTAGCTATAATATAGTCTACGACATTAATATTTCTGTGCTAGAAGTAGTTAAAATTGAATTATAGCAAAAATATACTTTAAACTAGCTGCAATTGTGGCTAAGTGGTATAAGATTAAAAAATATATTTATTATTATATAGAGAAGTTTTGCTTTGTAAGTTTTCTAAAAGGACCATTTGATTATTTATTATTATAAGAAATATTTTGCAACTTATTGGAATTAAACTATTTGATACAAAAAAATGAAAGATATTGTGACGGAGCTGTACAATTATTAGCCCAATTCATCTTTAAGACGTTGAAAATCTTACAATAATTTTTAACCTTCGTGGCCAACAACTTTTTTCAGATAGTATAGACATTTAGCTGTCAGAAAACATATAAGATTTGACTAGAACGTGCTACTTTTCACATTAACATTAACCGTGTCAAATTTCATGTTCATCCATCTTCATAATTTCCATAAAATGGGATAACATTTTTTGCTTCACATATTTATGTATAGTTAACAGAAGTAAAATGTAATTATCGTTTTTAAACCACAGTTACTTCTATCCCATCCAAAACATAAATGTTTAAAAGAGGGCAAAGTTCAAATGCGTGGTTGTCGATATTTCGACGAGGAATTGATATCTAAATGGGTGCCAAGTTCTGTAGATAGTCTTGAAATTTATTTTCAGATACATTGTAAAATAAAATTAAAACAAAAATGTTTTAATCAGGATAAATTAAATCTTTATATTTAACTTGGCTAGTTATACATATCTAATATTTGGCATATCTAATATTAATCAAATTATCTTTTGTATATTTAAAAAATTGTTTACTTATAACACAATAACAGTCAATCAGTCAGTGATAAGAATCACGATTTATGGAGATTAGTATCTAAATAACCTTATGAGCTGTATTTATGAATTTTAAGATACTTGTCAAACTAAAACGGTTATAATAACTGTATCAAATTGTATGTGTTTTATATTAATTAAGTTTTGAGTTATTAAGAAGTAAATTGGCTCCAAACTATTCGTGTAAAAATACGGCTGCTGCGTCGCCAATTCTGTTGGCAGGCCCGATGGCGCAGATGGTAGTGATCCTGTTTTGTGCAACAGGGGTCGTGGGTTCGATTCCCACCCAGAGCATATATTTATATGATTATATTTGTGTTTGTTCTGTGTCTGGGTGTTAAATATATGTATTTAAGTAGTATATTTGAGATTCCTCTGTTGTCTGGCATTCATAACACAAGTGCTTAAAGCGACTTACCACAGAGTCAGGTCAATGTATAAGAAGTTGTAGGAATTTGATTAAAAATGATTACAAAAATACTTTTTTTTTTTAACTTGGCTGACATGTTGCCGCGTGTCCTGTATTACAATACAGGTACCCAAGGTAGTCAAAATATTAAATCCCGCCCGATACTATCGCCTTTATAAATGCTTTTATTAGCCCCCCTCTCCCTGGCGCTCTACAATCACTAACTTCACACCAATTATCTTCAGAGCAGTACACCGCATTTGCCGACGAACGCGTGCAGTTTTTACCCCTCAAATACCGTTCGCACTAGTGCACGGCCTCACCCCCGGGCCCGGGAATAGGGTTGTTAATTAATGAACCGCCTCACCCATCCCTCCGGTGGCGGTGAAGTTGACATTTGAGTGAGCATTACGTTCATCCGAAAAAAAGATCCATGTTAAAGGTTCCATGTTTACTAGAGTTTTACATGAGGTTGAAACATATAAAAATAACCTGCATTAGTCTCTCAGTCGCATTTGTTTCTACCGCCAAATACCACCGTTCGCACTTTTCAAAGCAGAATGCAGCATTCTGCTTTGAAAAGCGAGAGAGGCAGTGAAATTACTAGGGAATAGGATATCTTTAAGTCAAAAGATTGGCAACGCGTTTGTGATATCTTTGTGATTACGAGTGTCTATAGGCTGCAGTGACGCTAACTATCACGCAAACTGTAGCCTTGTTTGTCTAATAAAATTTGGTCTAATAAAAACATAATATTTTAATGATACGATGTGACTAGCCACGCAGGTTTGCACTGAACGCTGGTCCTATAAATTTTTTTTAGGGGGGACTACGTCTTGCAGTGTACGTCCTACGTTGTATCATTTGATATTGTGATAACGAGTAATATACGCTATAGAAAATTGTATGTGTTGTGTATCATAAAACAACTCTTGATTCAGACTAACACACCAACAAACATGAACGGTCAACACAATAATGCTTTGACAGATTATTGTGCCAGCACGTTGACGTATCAATTTGTCAGTCACTAGATGAAGTTCAAAAGATGATATCCATCTATAACTATATAGTTTGTAGCATACATAAAAAACACTCATACAATTTATGAATTTCATCATTATCATCACATTAGACATTGGAAGTGCTGGACATAGGCCTTCCCAAGAAATAAGGAATTTTGCCCATAATTGCCACGCTGGGCAAGCGTGGTGGCAATTGCAGAGAGTAGCTTTCCGAAAAGAGATGCTAGTGCCCATCGCCGCCCTGTGCGTTTGAGTTACACTGTTTCGGATAGATATACCGCCATCTGTCGGTTCAGGTACCTCAGTTGCCTCTTGCGACATCTGGTACAGGGGGAGATACTTTTCTACTCTGCCGGTACCTCTCGGCTTTATGGTGTTAGTAAGAGTGTTTTCCATTTTCCATGAGTGGGAGAGACTTAGAAACCAGACAGGATGGAAAGTGGTAGTGGTTTTTGAGTTTCACAGACTTAATCTTTACAGTGATGGGGATTTGAAAACAACTTTTTTTAAATATAAACAACAATATTAGTAGACTCGAACTTTCAAGATTTGACTAAAAAAATAATTTAAGACCACAATTTAAATTCATTAAATATCTTAGAAAGTATTATTTGTTTTTTTTTCAACATTTAATTTTTGTTGTTTGTTTCCTAAATTGAGTCATAAGAAATAAAGTACCATCGCAAGTTGTTTGAGCCTACGTTTCTATTTTGCAAGTATTCAGTTGATGGATTGTGTCTAGACTTGGGTAAAATAATATCTAATTAATCATCACAGACACTAGCACCATCTATATCACATCAGACAATAGTCAAAAATATTTTTATTTAAATAGGTCTATCATAGGCACTTCTAAATCGTTAAAAACACTTTTTTTATAATATCTGGAATGCGTGGTGGCAATCGCGGATCACAACATCGTGACGAGAATTTTGCTGCCTGTAGTATTTAAGTTGCGCTGTTTTGGATGGTTATACCGCCATCTGTCGGTACCAGTCTCTAAGTCACCTATTACGACACCTTGTACAAAAGGAGGTACTATTCTACTTTGCCGGTACCCCACGGCCATTTAGTAATTGTAAGAGTCATTTAAACAAAAAGTTTAAGTTTCCTACCTTAAAAGTAGTCTGCCGTCACAAAAAGGCTCTTAAAACTAAGTTTTAAAGTACCTGTTGTACTTGACGTGAGCTCCCAAAAAAGAACTTGCAAAAAAAAACTGGTGGTGTTACCATTACCGTGTTTAATTTGGTGTTATTGCACCCAATATCATGTTTAGAAATTACTACTAGACCACAGTGCAGCAATCGGTATTAAGAATAATAAAAATCTTTTGTCTGACTGTGGTTTTTTTCCGAGTATTTCCATTAAAAAAATTATATATATATATCCAGCTTTTGTATTCTTCTTGGATATATTGAATTTAGCCTTTTTATAGAATTCAAAACCTATAGTTTCATCATCATTATATCAGCTATAAAAGGCCACTATTATACATAGGCCTCTCCAAGATAGGTGGATTTTGCTTATAATTGCCGCGCTGGGCAGGAGTGGTGGTAATTGCAAGCGCAACTGTCTGACGAGGATGCTGCTGCCTATCCGCAATCTGTAGTATTAAAGCTGCGCTGTTTCGAATGAATATACCGCCATTTGTCGGTTTCTATAACTTATTCGCTCCTTATAGCACCTGGTACAAAGGAGGTTTATTATTTAACAGGGCCAGAAATTTAACCTAACTATGTTTTAATGCAATAATATTTTCGATCAGCCAAAGTATTTTCATCTTAAATTGATCTGTTTGATCAAAACGTAACAAAGACAGCTGACGTGTCAGACGTGTCATACATATGTGCAAATACTCAATTACAGAGAGAGTTATCAATGTATGTCTGTTTATTTACCCTGAACGCCTTCAGGCTTTGAAGTTCAGACGTAATTAGATGCTGGCTGGTTCTGTCGTGTTCAATCTTTTGAACTGTAAGATATTTCGTAAAGTTATGTTGATTATATTACGATTATTTCGTTAATAAAAAGTATATAATGGACACGAGTGGTAGTGATCCATTTCTACCCAGGATAAATATTTATATTATGAATATTTTTTCTATTAATAATTTGATTTGATATTTTTGATCTTTATTTTTAAGTAATATATTTGGTGGTAGAATAGTACCTCCCTCTGTGCCAGGTGTCATTAGAGGTGATTAAGGTACCAGAACCGATAACTGGCGGCATGTCTATCCTGCATATGGTGAAGTTCAAATTCACAGGATGGGGATGAGTAGCAGCATCACCGGCGCGAAAGCTGCACTCTGCGATTAAAATTACCCCCTTCTTTGGGAGGCCCATGTCCAGCAGTGGACTTTCAATGGATGTAATGATGATGATGATTTCACAATTGCCTGGTATCCGTAACAATGGTGCCTCAAGCGACTTATCTCGTATGAGATGTCGTGTGAATTTAATGATTTGTTCGAGTATCTGTATTATTTACAGCGATGACGATATCTACTTATATCATAATTGTACAATTGGAAGTGCAATTATTCTGACACGAAGGGAAACAGGTTCAAATCCCGTCTAATTTCTAACCAATAGCAGCCCTATAGCGTAGTATAAACGTAGCCATAAACGAGTTATTGAAGGGTTTTCACCATGATCGCCTATCTAGGTAGGCGTGTCAAATACTTATATGTTTTCTAGTGAATATACTGCCAAAATTAACAAAAATTTATGAATTTAGCAGGTAACATTTATGAGTGGAAAATTGTATTTTAATTTGAGATACACAAACTGCGAGAACACCCAGTTACTAACTATCTCCTGCATCAGCCGTATAGACACAATTTTGCACAGGCTGTTGCACGCTAAAATACGCTGATTTATTACGCGTAGAAAAATCCGTTAGTAAGTGTGGATGTGTAAATTCGTAAACGTATAGATGTATGTTTGTTGCTCTTTCGCACCGAAACTGCTAAATAGATATAAATGAAATTTGGCACAGTGATTATTGATAGTCTAGAATAAATTATAGGCTTGTTTTTATTCCGAACAAATCTTTCCTTAGGATAGATCAGGATTTTTATTTATCTCTATGGAAGCGATATATCTGTATTGTTCAGCTGCCAAAGAGCGATATAATTTACTTCCTGAAATAAGAGATCTTCAGATATAAGAAGTAAGAGCCTTTTATATATTTTTTATATTTACCTGTATATTCAATTTAAATGTCCAGCTAAAGTCACCTGTTTTTGATAAAGTTATACTGTAATGTGTTTTAAAAGCAATTACTGTGAGTTAAAGTTAAAAGTGAATTGACGATAAAAACAAAATTAAAGTTGAATAAACCGAGTTCGATATTTAACAGATGTTTATTATGAGTAATGAACGGTAAAAAATATATGTATACTAAAGAAAATATTTAAAAAATCATAGAATGTTATTTTTCCATCACAAAACTCAATTTCGATTGTATTCAGCCATTACCAATGCTTATAGTTTTTGAAATGAAAATTCCCTCAGTATTGTCTGGATTATTTCGCTCCTACAAAGCAATCTGATTATATTGAAATTCATTTTTTATTAACACCGTATTCCGAAAATATTTGATATTCAAAAGCATTCGTTATTTCACTTCATCTGTTATTAGTGATTTATTGCTTACTTATATTTGTAGACATGCTATCGAATGCTAATATGATCACTGGCGCTGGGCTCGATGGCGCAGATGCTGCAGTTCTTGTGCACCGAGGGTTGTGATTTTGATTCCCACCTAGGGTAAATATACATTTTTCCTTTTATTTTTGCCGCAACTCATTGCTTTAATAGTTAGTGAAGGTTGTCCTTTAAGGTCCTGAAGCAAGAGACTAAGTATTTTACTCTCTGTTTCATGCCCATATGGCACGTCCATGACTCAAGAAAAATCTGTATAATATGTCATAATTTCTTTAAGTCGCAATGCTGGAAAACCGCTCGTGATATCTTTATTTTATTATGAGTGTATATAATTGGTACGAACCGAGAGGTACCGGCAAAATAAAATAGTACCTCCTTCTGTACCAGGTGTCGTAAGAGGCGACTAATATGCCGGAATCGACAGATCCATTTGAAACAGTGCAGCTAAATTGCACAGAACGTTGATAAACAGCAGAATTCCCGTCGCTAAAGCTTTACTCTGTTTGTAATAATGTGCCTGTTGATATGTATGCTTGTTTGTCGACTTGGTTTATTAAATATAAACACAAAAGCAAATATTTGATCTTTACTTAATTCTTTTTCATGATAATACCCAACCAATATGTTCTAAATAGAGGTACGGTCTCTAACCAATACTTTATTAACTCGTATCATTTCAGTGGAATGGAGTCAATCGGTCTTATTGTATTTCTCTTGGGGAGGCCTCTGTCCAGTGGATGTCGTACGGATTTAATTAATAGACTATACAATTGAAGAAGAGCTGCTACTTATTTGCAGCGTTACACTACATAGTAATAATCTACTTTATTTCTAGATATAATATAACACCTTTTTAAAGAGCTCATAAATATTTTTACCTCCTCCTATATTTTTCATTTTATTCTATGATTGTAGAGCGAGGTGAGTTATATGTATCATCTTGTAGACGTGTATTTAAAGTTTATAGCACTTTTTAATCATTATTATTTTATCTATTGTTCCTGTTTGTTATAATTAACATAGTATTTTTACATTTACGCGTTCGCTACTGATATCATTAAAGGCGTACACAACGCGAAAATATGTAAACTTTTTACATATTTTCTGTCCCTCACAGTTTTACTAACGTATTGCATAAGTCATCATCTTTTTTATCTTTATTTTTTTTAATTACTTATCTTTTTTAAAACTAATCAATGCTACAGTAAATTTGGGTAACATTGAACTATTAGGGAGATTTTAAATTATCCTTTTTCGTACACTATAAAACGAATTCAGTTGAGATTAAGGTTTTAATTAAGGTTAAAATCGCAATGAGCAGAGGACATTGCACGCGGAACTGGCAGTTGATGGAGGAGTAACATTTTGGATTGGAAACCATGACTGACTATATACAGCCAAAAAGGACAGAAGATTGTCTAGAATCGCCATATTGCATTGGAAGCAGGCCGCATACAAGCAATCCTATTGAAAATCACTTGGTAAGGACTACGTCTAGCATTAGACGCAATACCACTGATACGATAACCATAAACTGACATCAAATCTCATTTGCATAAACATGTTTTTATATCTCGATTATATTTTGTCGATACGCCACTATGAGGTTCAAAAGTCTACTCCAGACTGATTACAGTTTACAGTTATGTTTAAAAAATAGAGTGCAAAAAGTAGATGTGAACGGGAAACGATTATCGGGATCCCTGGTTTCATGGGTGTATCACAGGGCTCTGTCCTTGGACCATTCCTGTTGCTCATCTACATACATGGTTTATATCTGGTAAATTATCATAATACAGAATTGTTTGTAGATTATACATTACTCTTATTTAAAATTAAGAGACAACAAGGAAGTTTTGACGATGTAAACTGTGCTATCACCCAGATGTTGTAAAAATAACATGAATAATCTATTTTTAACATTACGCTAGGAACAATAACCCTAGCGTGATGTTGATGTTTTGTAGCCATTTCAGATTTTTTTCACTTTGTTTTTTATCTATCACTCATTTAGTTTCTCTTTTTATATATATATATATATATATATTTACAAATATACATAAATTCTCGCCAACTCCGAGATAGGTTGCTTCAAGCATTTGTGTAACAGATATCAAACAAAAGAGTGATTAGCAAAAAATACTTAAGTACCAATAAATAACACTCTGACATAAATACAAATAATCATCATCTAAATATTAGCTCTGGGTGGGGTTAAAACTTACTTTTGGCGCGCAAGATGAATCACGACCATCTGCGCTATCAGCATAGATATATATAGACAAGATCTTTTTATAAACTTCGACGATCACAGATGTAGTCTTAAAGGATTATCTGTTATCTGTCTCTCGTATGTATATATATATCAAAAAGAAAATCTAATTTTCATGGCTATGAATATTAATGAGCTTGCTAAAGATATACACCCTTTTTATAGTACCTAACACACACTCACTTATATCAAATTAACAATTGAGTAAGCCTAGTATTGATCTCCTCTTCTTTCGTCTGGAGATGACAGAGAAAGCGATAATATCTTTGACCTATAAACAAAAGTCGAAAGTCTTCGATCAATGTGTATTAACAGTAATGATTTATGGCAGCAAAACATTGGCCTTATGAGCTAACTCAAAGAGCCCAACGAGCTATGGAGAGGGCAATGCTCGGAATCTCTCTGCACGATCGAATCAGGAATGAGGAGTCTCGGACAGAACCAAGGTTACAGATATACCTAGGCGGATTCACTAATCTGCTGGCAACTGGAGGCGTCTATAGGCTTCAGTGATGCTTACTGTCCCGTGGATTATATGCTTGTTTGACGACCTGGTTAAATAAAAATATCTAGGCTTCAGCTCTTTGCTCTGTTGAGAAAATATTGTGAGACCTAAGTCCAGCGGGCAGTGGATGTCTATACGCTGATATGATAATGATGATGATGAAGTGTCAGGCAATACAGAGACCTCATTATTGTAACTTAGATTTTTATTTATTTATTTAACTTTATTGCACAAAATGTTACAAAATGTACAAATGGCGGACTTAATGCCAGATGGCATTACCCCAGTCAACCATTACAAAACAGAAAAAAAATATATATATATATATAGTGGTGCAGGCAATATATATACAAAATAAATAAACCTGGCATACATATTTGTATAAATAAACGCAATGAAAGCATATGATATAAAAAAAAATATATATATATACATAAAATGACGTACATCAAATAGGGTTATAAAGTCAGAGAAGCAGCATCAGTAAATAAAGTACGGAGACAGCGTTTCAGGATAAATTTGTTTGGGGATTGCTTAATATTCAACGGAAGCTCATTCCTGAATCGTATAGCTGTCACTGTAAAAGAGTTTGTCAAAAAACTAGAGTGATGAGAAGGAGTTAAGAGAGAAAGAGTATTAGAAGAACGTTTTATATTGCAGTTTATTTCATAACTTTCTATTTATTTCTAACTAGTTGCACTTTGGACCGTGTAATAGTGACTTAGGGTAGCATATTTTCTTTTAAGCTGTTAAATTCCACAGTTTTCTCTTGCTCTCTCTTTTACTTCTAAATTTTATATAATAAGAATGTATATAAAATTTAACATAAATGTTATTGTTCAGTTCACTAAGTTCATGATAAGAGTGAAAGTGAGTTAATCATAAAAGTTAAACATACTCTGTGGCGGACTTTATTCTAGCTTTTACAAGTGAAAAATGTTTAAATAGCGCATGCAACGAAAGCTTACATTCTCTCATGCTCCGTTCATATTAGTCATAACGTGATTTCAAATACTTTATTATATTGGCTATCTGCCAGTGAAAGTTCCTCCAAAATTGAGTCCAGACGTTCCAGAGATTTCCTCAAAGAAACATACAGACACAAATTTAATAAAAAGTATAATTTTTTTTCACATGCTATTAGTAGATAGCAGTTATTACAAAATCACAACCAGGCACTTCAATAATTGTATTTACGAGCATATGTATTGATGGGCAAAGATGTATCTATGATATTAATTTCGCATTAAGAAGTGGCTCTCTAATATTAGCTAATAATTTATTGCGTAATTCTATGGTATATTGCTTATAATACTTTAGCTGAAATAATTTCAATTTGCCTCGAGCTTTAGGCGGTTGTTGAACTTTATCTTTTTCAGTCCTAAGAAATGTGCTACCAATTGTGCTACCCAATCATCAACTACACTTTTTTTGTAATAAAGAGGCAGTATCTCTTTGTTATAGGTGTCATTATAACAGTCATTCAAAGTTCACTGCCGGACATAGGCCTCTGCAAAAAAGGGGCAATTTGCCTATTATTGCCGCGCTGGGCATGCGTGTTTGCAATTGCGGAGCGCAGCTTTCGCGACGGGAATGCTGCTGCCTATCCCCCGATATGCATTCGAGTTACACTGTCTCGGATGGATATACCGTCTAATGACAATTTTGGTATCTTATTCATCTCCCACGACAACTAGTACAGAGGTAGGTACTATTCTATTCTGCCGGTACCTTACGGCACTGTTGTAGGTGTAAACACTCGAATTTATTACTTTTACAGTAATACATCAATTATTAAAAAAACAATTGATATTTTCAAATTGTGTTTTTAATGGGATACGGGCACAGTTGAACAGTACCCCTCTTTTTGATCAGCTTCGTAAAAGGCGATTGAGATACCAGAACCAATAGATGGCGTTATATATATCCAAAACAGTGTAGCTCTAATACAACAAGGCGAGGATGGGCAGCAGAGTTCCTGTTGCGAAGCTACGTTCTGCAATTGCTACCGCATTTGCCCAGCACATTTATTGCAAGCAAATTTTTCGTTCAGGGATGATGGATTGATCTTAATGATGAAATCATTCTGATACACAAATTTTCCTAACAAAATTTTATGTATTAATTGGCCTATTCTATTTGTTTCGCAGCTATATCGTCATTCATCGAATAAATTTTCAAACTGTGACCGGAACTGACAATTAAATTAAAGGAAACCTGAATAGCTAGGGAGCTGTTGTCACAAAACTGATGGCAACGGTGCTGCTATTATCAGACAAAATGTCACTGTCACTTAGACATGGACGTGACTTTAATTCAATCTATGCCATAATATAATAGAGCCGAAGTTTGAATGAACGAGTTTATTTCAGGAACGACGTAAATTTTTGCCGGCACATTTGGACACAAACACTATTACTCAAAAATTTGCATTTGTAAGAGTGATTTTGTCTTACCTTTTTAGAAAAAAGAGGTCCGGACCTATATCCTCAGTTAAAACACTTTTAACTAAAAAAATGTCAAAAAATGACAGTTTTTTTAAGGCATCGGCTGAAACATTTTTTTTTCGTTACATCAGGTCTACAAACAAGCATATAGTTAACGTGAAATTAAGCGTCACAACAGCCAATAAACGCTTGTAATATCAACACAAGGATATCAACGCGTGAGGCCAACCTTGTGAATTTAGGATATTATGCCATATTAACTCACTGCCTCTCTTACTCTTCAGACCGGAACACAGCAATGCGAATACTACCATTTGGCAGTAGAATGAGGTGAAAGTGAGGTACCAATGCAAACAACCATTTGTATAAGGTAGTTTGGGTGATTTTTGCAGCGGAAAGTGGTCTTGCCGGTTATGAGATTTGACTGAATATGTTTATAGCAACATAACTCTTTAGTAATAATAATAATAATAATAACTTTATTCTACAACAAAAGGTAACTTAAACTAAAATACATTTTGATACTTACCTAGTGTCAAATAACAAAAGTACGTCAAGCCAGTTTTTATAAAATACTAAAAATTCTATTAAGCATTTTGCTCAATTTGTTCATGGTTTTTCTGTGTGAAAGAAAATGTCATGCAGCAGTCTCTTTTGCATTAAATATTATTGTGGGTGAAGACACAACTGCGGGCACGGCTCCGTAAAAAGAAATGCGGTCGATGATCTCCTTAGAAATGTATACGGTATGACAGGCATTTTCTATGTATGATAATATTTTTCTATGCTACATAATTATAACACTCTTCTTTGTGCACTAGCTTAGCAGATACGATAAGTCCACTATTTGACGTAGGTCTCCCCAAAAAATGTAAAATTCTGCCTATAACTGCCGCAACGGGCAAGCGTGGTGGCAATCATAGAGCGTAATTTTTGCGACGAAAATGTCCTGTCCATTCCTATCTTGTGAGTTTGACCAACATTAGCTTTTCATTAATGAAAAATTGTTCAAAATCAGTCCCTTAGTATTTTAATGTATTCGTACAAACAAATCTCTTCTCTATATAAAAATAATATCAATAAGGGATTCCGTGCCGTATTTGAAGGCATTCTAATTGATTTACGCATGCCTGATTTCCCGTAAAGGTTAACTGTTCTGATAATTAGGCTATTGATGCTCGTCAAGTCAAGACAAAATGTGATTAGATTCATTAAACCGATAAATATAGTGTTAGGTTAAATATTATAAGTCAAATTTCCACGTAATATATATATTTATTTACTGACGTATGTTTTGTTTTAGGGAAGAATGTTCTGCTTTCTGGCTATCTCTCTAATTGTATAAAACACGTTATTAATCAGTCAGAATGCACAACTTGTATTTTTGAAAGATGGAAAACATTTAGCTTAGAACTTCCCATTGTGATATTACCGTTTTAGGGATGAAAGGTACTGTATATCGTTCCTTGAGAAATTTCACGACGATTTGTTGAGTGGATAAACCACAAAAATGTAATAAAAAACTCCCTCCCTCCCTCCTCTTAAACATTTATAATATAAGCAATTGAGATTGAAAAACCAGATATAGTTTAAAATCGATCAGCGCCATCGAATGAAAATCGACGAGAAAAGTACGTTCTTTAGGGACGATAAAGATGTTTATGTCTTCTACCGGGGCTCTCATCGGGGTATATGAATATAGAATTTCAAAATAAAGGTATGTGTTGATAAATCGTTAAAGCTTAACAAACAAACATACCATTGCATTTATTTTATTATACGGAATTGGAATTTTAAGATTAAATTTTTTACATGCTTGGGTGCAGAAAGCAAACAAAAATTATACAACATTCAAAGTAGCATAGTGTTTAAATCCCGCTCCAGTTTGACAAATGTTTGACAAACGGCGCCAACTCCATTTGCCAACGTTTACCGTTCAATTAGTACCGACTTGCCTACAAATTTATTGAACTTGAAAAGCAAAGGATGGAGAAAGAAGTCGTTGCCCGAATGAGGAGGCAGTAATTAAATTACGGACGGCCGGTTTTCCGTTCAGGTCCTAGTTTTGATCTCGAGCCTTTTGATCAGTTTCTTAATATAAAAAGGGGATTCTCTTTGCGTGAAGTATTTCATTTCTGATACGATTATAATAATATTCTCACGACATCGCATATATTGACCTGACGCCATGATAAGTCAATTAAAGCACTTTTAATGTCCGTAAGGGCCTCAGACAACAAAGGTACTACAAATATTATACTTGAATACATATTTTTAATATCCAGACACAGGACAAAAACAAATATCGTCATTTAAGAATAAACTAATTCCTAGACTAGAAATATCAGTTTAAAAATATATCTAATAATATAAATAAATTCGTGTATGTTTTAAATCAAGTAACAAAATTACTAAAAAAATGGTTATCGGGCAAACGTAAATCCGGATTAATGATATGGGGTACTAGCACAGATTGGTATAGAGCTTCTGTGATACAAAACAATGTGCATTAGAGCCTTTTGTGGAATTTCACCTGAAAAATCTTACAAAACTATGACATAGAGACCTAGGTCTGCTGTCCCTACAATTACTAAACTAGTATAAGCTTTGTCAGTGTGTATATCAATATAGGGATCTGTTTGTTGTAACATGCGATGCACTGAATACTAGAGTGCGCAAAAATAAATATAAGCTGGTCTAAATAAATGTTCCTAAAACATATAAATATTATAAAAGTTAGACTATACGTTTAGTTAGAATAAATAACGAGATTGTAGATGTGTTAAAACAGCTCAATAAGTTCTTATTTCAGAAGATATTAAAAGACAAAGTGTTTATAATGTTAAGAAATTTAATGAGAAAATGTATCAAATGTTACTAACGCATAATTGTTATTGTGAAATTTGAGTCTATGTAACCTGATATTAATTATGGTGTGCATGCTATTTTATTAGTGAAACATGAGCTCTTTTAGCTATGTTTTGTCATAATTTATACCATGTTTTGTGCAGAGAAGAGATTCGTTTATTTTCTCTTTTCTCGGTACTAAAACGCTTTTTTTACATTTAAAATTTTCTCTGTCCCCTTTTTGCAAACAGCGATAACGATTATAAATATTATAAAACATTATATGTTTTAATAGATGAAAACTTTTAATAGTGTTATTATTTTGAATTTTTTTATAAAACTTATATTCTCTTTTCATAGATGAGAACTGCAACAAACCTAGATAGACCTTTTTAGTTTAACACCCCAGTCCATGATTCACATGCTTGGATATTTGGACAACTTAACATTTGAAATATTCCTGAATACATGTGACATATTAATTTTAATAAATTACGATGTTTCAATACAATTCAATTAAAAAGCAGAAAATTCTGAATAAGTGTATAAATAGACATTAACACAAACTGCACAAATTTTATGATTATGCAGAAAATTAAGTATCGATTACTCAAACGTCGGTGATGATTCGCCAAGAAAGCTAGATAGAAGCTCATTATGCATTCAAAAAACGTTTTCAGGCATTATAATAAGGTCGATTGTAAATGCGAAGGAATAATCTCACGCAGATCGAAAGCGTCTTAAGAACGCGTCGTGAGTAAGAAGTACTAATACGCCTGTGATTCTGTGAACTTTGTTGGATTAAAATAATTTTTTCACTAATCTAACATCTTCTTGATTTATCTATCTTGAGAGGTAATTGAAATCTTAAACATATAGGATAACTCGGATGTAACAGGACAGGTAGTATTTACATCGCGAAGTAAGCTCTGCGATTAACAGCGATTGTCTAACGCGAAAATTAAACATCATCATCATATCAGCCATTGGAAGTTCACTACTGAAATATCCAGTAGTGAACTTCCAATGGTCACCCCAAAAAAAGGGAAAATTTTGCCCATAATCGCCGCGCTGGGCAAGCGTATTGGCAATCGCAGAGCGCAGGAGACGGGGATGCTGCTGCCCATTCCCGCCCTGTGCATTTGAGTTACACTGTTACGAGGCACCTGGTATAGGGGGAGGTACTATGGGGGAGCGTGGCGATTATAGACAAAATTCTCCTTTCTTAGAGAGGCTTAAGTCCAACAGTGGACTTTCAATGGCAGATATGATGATGACATTTTAAACAATTTCGATATATAGCTGAGGAGGGGTATGCAAAAATAAACGCTATGGCATTTTCATTTAAAAATAATAAAATAAACTATAAAAATTGATTGCAGACATGAAAAATATTTGCTGACGATTCTAAAACCGCACAACTTTCATTGACTAGTGAAAAATGAACAAACCCAATAAAACCCAAAGGTACTCACTCCGCCACAGATTGGTGTAAATAAAAAATATATGATACATAGGAATTTCAAATGTTATATTTGAAATATTTCGAACATATTGAATACATATTTTTAACACCCAGACACAGAACAAACACAAATACCATCATATAAATATTTGTCCAGGGTGGGGATGGAACACACGACACTTGGCACATAAGATGGCATCACTACCATCTTTGTCATCGGGCCTGTCAAATAGTAAATTGAAGAGATCGTTCGATCTTAAGTGTGGTCTCGAAGTGCTTATCTTCGAACTAATGTTTGGAATATATAAAGTATGTTTTGACATCTCAATTATACTACATGCTATTTGTCATCATGGATCATGAAGACATTTAAATTTTTTTTAATTATTCAATCAATTAAATTTTCAATCAATTTAAAAAAAACATACATAGTACTGAACTTTTTGTAAGGTTTTCTATTATGAAATGACTGCCGTAAAATAACTTTCAGCCTTCACTAATATGACTGCCGTAAAAGCCTTCTCGTTATCATTATTATATTTTAATCCAAGATTAAATTACAGTGTATACACTGTAATTTAATCTTGGATTGAGTAATTACAGTACTTGTATGTATTGACTTATATCTAGTGAAAAATGTATTGTAGCAGTAACTTATTCTTTTTCTGTGAGTTGGCAAACAAAGTTGTGAGTGTTGCCAAACGTATGTTTTAATTAAACGTATACAAGTAATTGTAACACTTACTTTTTAACTATCATTTTTATAAAATTACTAGCTGTGCCCGCGGCTTCGTCCACGCGTAATAGTTTTTTTGGGTACCTTTTACCTTAACTTATATAAACTTTGAATGTCATGTTTAGTTATATCGAATCAATGGCCTGAAATATAAGTTTCAAGTTTCTAGCTCTAAGAATAGCGATACTTCCATACAACTTTTAATCCCCCATTTCGACCCCTTACAACCCTTATTTAGAATTTATAAATAGCTTATGTCCTTGCTGTGCAAAATTCATCAAAATCGGTTGAGAGGTTTTAGCGGTAAAGCGTAACAGTCAGAGTTACTTCCGCATTTATAATATTAGTAGAGATGCTCAATTAGGTGTTATTACACTAAAAAATAAATATTGAGAAACAAAATATAGGATTCGCACAAAAGATAGGTAGAAAAAAGTAAGATAGAAGTAAAAAAGTAGATACTACCATCTGCGTCATTTGGCCCGTATCTCTATACGAAAATCTATTACCTTTACTTGGTAGACCTTATAGAAAAGGTCGTCTACATTAGTACCTCACTCTCACTCACTTTTCCCGCCAAACAGCAATGTTCGTATTGCTGTGTTCCGGTCTGAAGGGAGAGATAGTGAATTTACTAAGTAATGTGTTATAATATCATCAAGACACAAGGTTGATATTATGTTATAACAAGCGTCTATAGCTTGCAGTGATGCTTACTATCACGTGCACTGTATGCTTGTTTGCCGACCTGGTCTTATAAAAAATAATAAAAAAAACCAATTGAATTAATTGCAGAATAGTGTATATTGTGTAAAAACTACCTCCTAAAGGCACTAAAACAATATACCTACCGTCTAGTTGTATCTAACTTCATAAAAATTCGGATCGAAGTTTTAACCATTCCAACTAAAACATATCAGTCTTTATCGGGTTTACGGAAAAAAAGATGGCGGATAATTTTATCTCCCAACCCAATAGGCCAACCATCGATCAATCTAGTCTGAAAAGTCAGTGACGTATTGGCCAGTCTTGAGGAAATCTAATAATCTTCATAGCGCTGAGGTGTATAACTATAAAACATATGTATATTTATTTCAGTTGTATTGACAGGCCTAATGGCACTGATGTGAGTGTTCTTGTCCGTCAAGGGTCGTGGATTCGGTTCCCACCCAAGGCAAATATGTATATGATGTTCTTTGTGTTTGTTCTGTATCTGGGTGTTAAGTACTCTTTTGTCTGAAGAACACAAGTGCTTTAAGCGGCTTACCACGGAGTCAGGTTATTGAAGAAGATTTTGTTGGAACTTTTTATTATTATTATTTTATTATTATTATAACTATTATTCCTTACTTATTACTTATTATTATTAATCCTTTCTTAATATTATAAATGTGAAAATAACTCTGTCAGTCTGTCTCTTACGCTTTCCTACTTAAACCTCTCAACCGATTTTGATGAAATTTGGCACAGACAATCTTTAGACCCTAAGAAAGGACATAGCTTATTTTTTTATTCGAAATAAAGGTTGTTAGGGGTTAAAAAGGGGGATGAAAAGTTGTATAAAAGTATCGCTATTTTAGAGCTAGAAACTAGAAACTTATTTTTCAGGCAATTCATTTGATATAAACAAACATGACATTCAAAGTTTATATAAGTTAAAGTAAAGAGGTATGGTACCCAAAAAAAACTATTACACGCGGACAATGTCGCGGGCACAGCTAGTTGCCTAGTAGTTACTAGTAGTAGTAGCTAGCACAGTAGTACTATTTAAATATGTAGAGTAAACACAAGTAAGTATATATAAAGATAGAAACTGGCTGACATATCAACGCAGGACCTAAACTATAAACTATAAGGGTTCCTTTAATAACGGAAGAGAGCAGTAAGAAATGATTTTTGAAAATTCAGTTCTCAGGGGGGTAAAACGGGGCTGTAGATTTATTACAAAATACGGCTATGTTTTAAGTTTTAAATTTAAAATTCAGTACAAAGGTTCTTCTTAGAAAAGGTTTTTCAATCATGAGACACGTGCAAAATATTTTTTCAATCATCCCTTAATCTTATCCACCCCAGATACAAATTTATTATGAAAGTATACTTAAATCGGGTTAAACCCTGGGTTGCTGCTAGTTCATAATATAAGTATTTGTCCTAGAAGTAGACCTTTGGCGCATTAGATAGAAACACAGCCGATTGCGATTTTAGCCCCTCATGAATGCGGAAAGTGAACTGGAAATATTTGAAACTATAAGTTGTATTATCTAAGGAACAAATAAAATATCGACCTAATTATTTAAGACTGGCGATAATGATTCTCTGATAAATGTGAACCCAGATTACATTTTTACGGGAGCTTCAGGCCGCGAAAATAGCGATAGTAGTATTGGAACTACCCGACCATTATGTCAAAATACAATTGAAAGCTAATATTCCCGACTACCCAATCGGGGCCGAGGCGTGTCACGTTATCAACGCCATACCGCAATGAATGTTGTGACGTGTTAGAGGCTACCCCACCCGATGCCCTGACTACTACAAGGGGATCAAGCAGGCTATCGCGCTAATCTCCCTAGCGGACTATATTTCAAATATTCCGATGTTACTAGTACCTAATAGTAAATAAGAAACAGATCGAGAAAATATATCTTTTATTGTTCTTTGTATTCCTAGTGAAGGACAATAGAACAATGCTGCCTTTTTATATTGTATGGATTCTCTGTGATAATAGATTTTGTATTATTGCTGCAAAAGTGATTGGTTCTCGTTAACATTTTTGTGGAAATCAGAAATTATATGAAATACTCGTATGTAGGTGATGTAAACAGTATGTTTACTTCCAGGCTATTTTTAAATTAAACTAAAAATGATAAATTTATATATTGGAAGTATAGAAGGGGAGGGGATAGACAGCAGCATCCCCATCGTGAAAGCAGCACTTTGCTATTGTCAACATGCTTGCCCAACGCGGCAATTATGGGTACAATTCCGATTTGCTTGGGAAAGCCTGTATCCAGCAGTGTACTTCCAATGGCTCTAATGATGATGGTGATGGTTGCAAGTTTAATTTTCACATATTACTTACTAACACGGATAGCTTTAAATATATCTATTCCAAAGGAATATTTACTCAAAACAAGTACAACACGTATGTATAATATCTCTTTGCAATATGAAAAAATGAGTTTATTTTTTGAGTCACGATACAATAGATGGATAAACTTGATGACGCAGATGGTAATGAGCCTATCTCGAGCGCCAAAGGTCAAGTAGTCAGGTAGGTCAAGGTCAAATATTTATATTCAAAAAATTAAATATTTATTTATGTTTGTTCTGTATCTGGGTGTAAATATATGTATTAAAGTATTATATTTGTAATTCCTCTGGAGTTTGGTATCCGTAACATAAGTGATGTAACCATCTTACCACGGATTCAGATCAATGTATGAGATGTTGTGGGATTTTTTATAATAATTGTTATTATAATAAACCGGGTCATTGGTTGTTTATGTATTATTGTAATAAACAAATTTATACTTACAGACATTTTATTTTGTATAGACCTATTTACACGTAAATGGAGACTTTTTACTTTCAAGCTCGATCGTGGATTACCAAGAAGGAAACGATAATTTAGTAAGGTAGACTTTTAAAGTAAGAAAAGATAAATTCCAAAGCTTTAATAGGTATCGGAATCATAAAATAAATATTCATCGAGAGATAACGACGTCGTAACAGCCTCTGTGAAAGCATTCAAAAACATATATCTTTTTAATTGTCTTACAACAGTCTATAAAGAGCAATTAATATTTAAGTCGAACCTCAAGCATTTTCTTTTGGTTAAACAAAGTGAGATAATAATCGATAAATGCTATTTATAGGGTATAAAGTTTTTGTGAGTGCCTTTTAGAAGGTCGATAGCAATAAATGAGGCAAATAGAACTACTTTAATATTGAAAAATACAACATTTCTGTAATGCTTTTCGTGCTTCATTTTTTTATCCGATGTAGGTTAGACCGATCTATCAATACAAACAACTTCTTATAGCACTGCTCGCATTGTTGCGTTCCGGTTTCAAGCACTTGTGATGAACATGTTTTTTCAGAGGTTAGAACTTTAAGTTGGTAACACTTTTTTAACTGGCGGCCATTTTGTCAGCTGTCAAAATATTTATTTTTAGTTTGGTTTAGCATTTCGTCATGAATAGACTGACGCATGAACAATGCTTTCAATGCTGTTCGAAATACGTATCGCGCACTTTATCCATTAGGGCAATTAATTAGATTAACTATGGAACGTTTTCGCACCACGTTTACAGTGATATATATCAAGATGATACGAATATGAGACGACGTACAGTGCTGCAGTACTATAGTACCTAGCGTAGAGGAAGACTATTAGAATCAGTCTATACGCCATTGTGCACAGGAATTGGATATGGATTCATCCATTTTATGTATGATTTAGCGGAAAGAACTTGATTTGCGTGCTTATAAAATTCAACTCGCGAATTAAAGCCTCACAATCACTTAGCAAGGCTTAGACTCGTTGAATGAGCCCAAAATAAGATTGCAATTGATCCCAATTTTCATAATCAAATTTTTTTTTGCGATGATTACGATACTTTTGATTGAATGGATACGTCAATTAACAAATCTATCATGTTAGGACTAATGATAATTCTCAAGTAGTCTATGTAGAGATACCGTTACATCCAGAAAAACTGACTATGTGGTATGCTTTTAGGCTGGTAGAAAAATTGGTACGTACTTCTTTTAAAAATATCCTGGCTAGAACGTTTCAGTCAATGGTGACCGCTATAGAGCGATAATTGTTGACTTTTTCGTTCATTAACTAAACAACTATGTTGTGCTAGACTTGTGGTTTTAACAAATAAGTGCAACATGTCACACAGCACGTGCCACAATGGATTTATTGAAGAAAACGTTTGTTAACGTTTTGGACCTGCGAATTGGCTTCCAAGATCGTGCCATTTAACGCTGCTTTATTATTTTGTGGAGATATTTGAAGTCGCTAGTTATTGCCGATATCTAGCCACTAATGTTGGGAAAAGCTATTGAAAATTGGACCTCTAGATTAGACTGCGTCCAAGCAAGCCGTGGCGATCATACGCCAGAAATCATATTTAAATTATTATGACAACATTTTCTTTTGAATAAAGTAAATTTCATATCTATAAAAAGATTTTTCTATTATTCAATTTTAATTTCTGTTAGTTTTAGACTGTTTAAAAGTTTCTCGACCAGGTCTTATAGAAAAAAATGGTTAGTTGTTAATTTTTTAAGTTATTATTTGTCGTAGATATTATTTTTAATTTTTATATCGTTACGTCAGCAAACAAGTCCGCTTGATGGTATTCGTCATTGTAGCCTATCCACCCTCAAATCATAAAAAAGATCGTGACCTGAGATATAATGTCGTATCCCAGTTGTTTTACAAACGCTCGTTCGAACACAGTAATGTGATTGTAAAGTAGTAGAACCTGGAGAGAAAGAAATATTATCGCAAAAGTATTTATTAATAAAACGTCTACCACTAAGTAAAATTATTGATTTGATCCAAGGCAAGGCTGTGTGCCAACTTATAAATTTAAGTTTTGAATTTATTAGTTCTTCAATGGATTTATAACGTTTTTTATACTAATTAATAAAATAAATTAACTTTTCATACTAATTCAAACTTAAATTAATAATAAGTGACTATCTCTTAAAACGGATACCACAAGGTAGACGAATCGACGTGTAACGATTGCATATATTTAATAACCATTTCAGCCAATGGAAGTCCACTGTTAGAGATGGGTTCCCTAAAAAAGGTAGATATTTACCTATCATTGCTATGATAGGTAAGCGTATTTTCAATCGCAAAAATTTGCGACCGGGATGCTGCTGTCTAACTTAGGTACCAGAACCGACAGATTGTGATATATCCATCCGATAGAAGATATGTAGCTCATTTTTATAGAGCGGGAATGGGCAGCAGCACACTTGTCGCAAAAGCTGTGATTGCCAACATGCTTGCCCAGCGCGGCGATTATGGGCGAAATTCTCTCTTTGTTGGGGAGATCTATGCCCAGCAGTGGACGTCCAATGGCTGATGTGATGATAATAATGAATATACATAATGATTAATTAATTAGCACTAATGACAACAAAATAACATGACATTTTATAAAATATGCTATTTTTTAATATTTTTAATCTTTTGATTGCGTCGTTATACTAAGCGTGTTCGTCAAGGATAGAAATTTGAACTTTTTTCTTTTTTGAACTTTTAGTACCATAAACGTAGACTGTGTTCTTCCCCTAAAGCTTTTATATCTACAGCCATAGTTCCTAAAACATTGCGATATTATACCGTAGCTTATCCTTGAATGGTTGTCAAAGTATTGCAAAATTTATGGGCCGTTTTTTCGCTTAGAAAATACAATTTGGATGGTCTCCGAGGAGGTTTTAACCCAAATTCACGGAAGAAACGCCAAAATAATGCTAATATCAAGTATTATCTTTAAACTAGATCTACGAGTGTAATGGAAATCTGGATTTGCTTGTTTACTTATTAAGCACCTTAGAGACAGGCAAACTAGAACGACTGGAATGGTAGTGTACTGCAGTGCGTCATTTTGTTTTTTTCTATGCCATCTTTTGAAAATGAGAGTGTACAATACTTCAAGTTAATCGGAACTCCAATCTCGTTGTGGTCAACAAGTTGATTGTTTAACTACGACGCAGTTAATGCTACTACCTCCAATTAAATATTTGAGCATTATCAATTAATTCTCATGTATTTTCTATTTTTTTTAATTAATTATAATAGAGCTTTCTCTTTGTTATTATTTTTATTAAATTTAATTATTTAAATATGTCTGTTTTATTTTCACACAACATCTCATACATTGACTTGGCTCCATGGTAAGTCGCTTTAAACAATTGTGTTACGGACATCAGGCAACAGAGGAATCACAAATAAAACCATTAATACATATATTTAACACCCACCACCCACCAATATAAATACCATCATATAAATATTTGTCCTGAATGGGGATTAAACCTCCGCGTATAAGATAGGATTACTACCACCTACGCCATCAGGCCCATCGAAATGTACAGTTATATTAAATACTATAGTGAATGTTGGATATGGCAAAAGAAGCATGCGAGCAGAATAAATACTGTTTAAAAGGAAGTTTGAAGTATGTATGGTGTGGGCATGAGAGATAGGTTCAAGAATAATCTAATAAGGGATCGATGTGGTGTAATATATGATGTTGTGACAACAATAGACAATGGAATGTTCAGATGGTTTGGACATGTATCAGAATCAAAAATACATACAGAAGACACACATCCAATCTACATAATATAACTATACACCAACAGAAATAGGCACTTGTAACACGTCAACAGAACATTACGAATGAAGTGAAAGATTTATCACTGCACTAAAGCAAAACCGTTTGTTCCTATATCAAATATACAAGAGGTGGAATATAGTTACTTAGTATAATAGTTTTCAAGTTTGTGTTAAATCTATAGGTACTTCTATACTAACATTATAACGCTGAGGAGTTTGTTTATTTGATTGTTTGTTTTAACGCGCTAATCTCAAGAACCGCTGGTCCAGTTAAAAAATCTCTCTGTGTTTAAAACTCCCTTATTGAAAAAGGCTATAAGTTGTATAACATTAAGCTAAAAATAATATATAAAAATAAATGTCGTTTACATCCTAAACCGCTGCCAATTTTTATCCGCTTTTCTGCTTTTAATCGTGTTGTGTTCGATATGTATGCAGACAGGAACGAACTTTTTTCTTTGTATAAAATCACTTGTTTTGTGGACTCTCATCCTATAACAATATTATATGATGTTATTGTATGATATTTTAACAATTTCTGTGATAAAAGACTCCTTAGTTAACTGCAGAACCAATATCATTGGTATGTATAAAGTTAGATGAGTGCGATTGCAAAAAAAATAAATAGGCTTCTCGAAGTACTGATCATACGCAGACAAAGTCGTGAGCATTAGTTAGTACTATTATATAAATTACTATTTTCTAGAATTGAAACTAGGCTACTTTCTGTTTTAGGGTTTAAGTTATTTACTGACAGACAAATAGACCGTGATTCCGTTCTAGACAGTTCTAGATTTAGGATATATGTATAGGAGTAAAGACTTACATAAACTCTTCTTTATTTTATATCCGGGAAAGTGGAGACGATTTTGAAGCTAATATGCATTCTTTAATTTCTCAAAGACAAAGAAAAATAGACACAATTATTTGACCCTTTCTTTTTTTTGAAGAAACATTAATATTTGTAATCGAATTCATCACCTGACCCCGATAGAGTAGTAGCAATAATCTAAGTACCTTTAACATTCCGTGTTGTGTGTTAATGTAAAGTTTTAAGAATGTCAGACAAATAAAATGTTTAATAACATACATATAAAGTCCGGACGATGAACACAAAAATATGTATCACATAATTATCTCTCCTACGCGAGGGTTGAGGTCACGTTAGTGCACGAGAATGGAACATTAACTACTGAAGGCACCATCGCGTCGTCGTAAAATTTAATTCAACCTGTCATCGTCAAAGGCAGATTAATTTCAGTTACATTATGTTGCACATATCTCGCATACATTTTTGATAAACATGACCAAAGAATCTTGACCAGTACAATGATATTGCTAATGCTCGTAGAGCAAACAATTTAGTTATAATCAAGAATATTTATAGTTGTCGTAGAGCTGTGCACAATCTAAGAGTGTTGTGTCACTTGGAATTCATCATCATCATCAAACTAGCCATTGAAAGTCCATCGCTGGACATGGTCTCCCCAAGAAAGAGGAATTTTACAAATAATTGCCGCTCTGGGCAAGCGTGTTGGCAATTGCAGAGCTCTGCTTTTGTGACGGTGTTGCTCCCCATCCCCGCCCTGTGCATTTGAGCTGCATTGTCTCGGATGGGTAAGGTGTGTATAGCTGCCATGACTACTCGTGGTGCCAGCAGCCAGAACTAACCTGCTAGCCAAGACGCCTCTTACTAGTTCGATCCATATCCGCCTATTACCAGTATGAACCAGACTGAGATGTAATTTAAATGAATTTGCAAGGGTCCTTTGAAATTTAATAAGTTATCATGCTTAGTCATTACTATTATTATATTTTTTTAATTTTAGTATCTATTCTTTTATAAATATCCGTAAGGTACTAACAGCGTGTAATACTATCTCCCTCTGTACCAGATATCGCAAAATGCGACTAAGGTACCAGAACCGACAGATAGTATATCCGAGACAGTGTAACTCAAATGTATAGGGTGGGGATGGGCAGCAGCATCCCCGTTGAGGAAGCTGCGCTCTGCGATTGCCTAACACGCTTGCCCAACGTGGCAATTTTGATCAAAAATACCTTTTTCTTGAGATGACCTATGCCCAGCAGTGGACTTCCAATGACTGATTTTTTTTGTCGTACATCTTACTATCGAATTAGGTTAAGTAAACTTTAACGATAGTTTAAGTGTAAATTATATATAAAAAAATCATTATAGTCGTGTGTCTATTATCTTTCCAAGAGATTTTGAAAAGCATAAATATATATATGCGGTACATTGCGAGTAATTTTCCGTGTAGCAGAATTGTGCTGGTCGCGAATTGTTATACCGCTGCCTACCGCAATAGCGAGCTCGTAGAGATGGACGGCTTAATCAAATTGGAATTCTGATAATTTACCTACTAGAGTGTAAACCAAATTGGACGTCTAATAGTTTAGGAATAATAAATTTGCCTGGAGATTCAAGTGACAATTTCGTTTTAAAAGTTTTACAAAAGGAACAGTAAAAATTTAAAAAGGGTAGAGTTTGAATTTTTTATTATGAAACTTTTTTAATTAGAAATTGTACCTAAATTGGCAGTTTAGTTTCTTGCCATGCAATTAAGATGAAGAAAACTTTAAGTTTAAAATATTTAGATAGGTTTAGAGTAATTTAAAAGATGGCTATTCTGAAAGAGCCCTACTCAGTCTTTGCTTTCAAAAATTATAATCAGCGTTCAGTGCGGCATACGCTGTGATTTCTTTATCTAGTGGCTGGATAAGTAATAACATAAAGTCACAGCTTTTTAAGGCTATAGCAGAATACCAGTACCTGAGCGACACACACGCAATCAGGTAGAATTGTACTTCCCCCTGTATCAGATACTGAACGAGGCGACTAAGATACAAAGAATCAATAGATGATTCCTGTTGCGAAGCTACGCGCTATGCGATTGCCATCACGCCTGCCCAGCATGGCAATTATGGGCAAACATCTTCCTTTCTAGGGCCTATGATCTATATGACTTACAGTGGACTTTCTGCTGCTAATATGATGATAATAATAATAATTATTATTTATAGACTAGTGTGCTTGTGACGCTATTTGTGGCGTACGTACATTTTTTTAATGTAATTTGTTTATATATAAATATATATTTTTTGTTTATTTATTTTTTTAAATGTTATTTACGTGCTGCGATTTTATAGAGTACAACATAATACAGTAGAAATAAATAAAATGTATGATTAAATTTTACCTCAGTTCATGGGAAACTGGAAGTCTACCTGTCAACCTGTCAACTATCTAATTTGTGTTTGAATATATAATAAAAAAGTGTCACCAGTTTTTGAAGACCCTCCAGAGAGCTTATTAATTCATGAGTGTTCCAGAAATTCTCTGAAGAATGGCACCTCTGACCGACGTTTCTGTATTTGATTTCGCAAATCTCTACTAGTTACGTAATAGATTCAAAGGGTTTTATTTCTCCTTTTTAAGGCTTAAATTATTGATAAATAAGAAAAATTTATTTTGTAATTGGTACCTTACTAAATTAAAATAGTTATAATTCTTTTTTCTTCTTTTACTTTCACAGTAAATCGTATATAAAAAAAAACGATAAAAAATTGTTGATGATATTCAGACATTCACACATTTGTTTTAGTAGACTTTTAATTAATACTTCAGTAATTGCTTATATGTTTCAACCTAATTTAATAATAAAAAGCTGTATTATTTAATTGATTAATTCATCTTATATATGTATCGTATAATCGTTATAAGTAATTGTTTAATCATTATTTGTTTACAGAGTTTATAGATATGTATATATAGAATTTTATCTGAAACTTAAACAGGCTGCAATATATATTTAATTCTAACAAAAAATTAAATACAATATTTTATTAGTTTCATAGATGTAAAATTAAAATTAAAAGTTTCGTTTTTAAATAACTCTTTTTTGAATATGAATGAATTTTAAAAAGCAAATATAAATGAAGTTTTAATGACTAACCTTTCAATATTACAAGCAATTGTCTCCTAAATATTCAAATGGTAAACAAACAAAAATATCTTTCCCCTGATTAAATTTAAATACCTGCTCTTAAAAATATAATATAAATGACACCTTAACATATTTAAAATAACAATAACATAATAAATAAAATAACACTTTAAAAACTCACCTATTCACTTTTTAAACATTTCACTCACTTCACACATTCCACAAACAATATTTAAGTGTATTCCAATATTCACTGTTCTCACTCCACGCTTACGTATCACTTCACTCCGAGGCCGGGACGCGCGACCACCCCATGCAACCGACGTGAACCTTTTTACACCCCCTTCCATACAGACACAGACAGATCCCACTACGCATGCGTCATAGACGGAATAAATTCCATGTTTGTATAAATTTCGTGTTTTGTTCATTAGTTTTTTATAAACAATTGTCAAACTTGCATTAAATTTACGTGATGTTGCCTTAATTTGGTGCAGTTGGAATCGTTTGCTTATTCAATTTCCGCACCGTAACTGAAAATCTAACAAGATCGGCTAGCCACTCTATATTTTATGAGGGTTTACTAATTTTAACTTCATGTGAAAATTTACTTAATCTTATAATATGTATATATATATCTTATAAGTTTGAGTTTTTGTATATAAATATAAAGATAAGTTTCTAAGGCATATGTACTCATGTGGCTTAGAAACTTAAAATTTTGCTCATTAGTCTCTTTCATAAGTTAGGGGAGCACTAAGAAAGATTTTTGAAAATTCCCCCCCCAAAAAGTGAAAAATACGGGTGCAAAATAAGTAGGAAACTTTGCCTGCTTTAGGAAATTGCTTGCTTGAGGAGAAATGCACACATGCACACATAAAGTTGATTAACAATATCTGGGATTATATTAATTTCATCACTAGTATTAATAACAATATATTCTCACAACATTTGATCATAATCATTGACCTGATTCCGTAAAAAATCACTTATAACACTTGTGTTAGGGACATCAGACAACAGAGGAGTCACAAAAACACAAAAAAAATATAAATATATGGGGGGTGGGGATCAAAACTACGACCTTTGGCGAACAAGACAGGATCACTACCATCAGCGCCATCGGGCCCCCAAAGTTTGAAGTCATATATTATTGGCGGTTGTAAAGTTTAATTAACACCAAGTGATTAGAGTTTCTAGATGTTAATGGAATCTTTAATACTGTTACCTATTTTCCTTGCGTACAGTAAAGGAAGGTTATTTTAAAGAAGGCTTGTTTGAAAAATATTAGGTATGTAGTTCTTATTATCTCGTAGAGTTATTAACACACCAGTATTGTGAATATTGGAATTCGTATTTCCTACTTTGGAAATATATAATTTTATTTCTTTATGTTTAACGATTAGAAAGAGGTTATAATGGTTTTACTTGATTAAAGTATATTTTTAGTTTCAAAGAGGTGGTTTGATATCCAAACAGACGTCTTTTGTATGAGGTCTACCTCTTGTAGAGAAGTTAGTTAATGAGATTGAAGTTTATTAACAATTAATTTGTTCCGAAAGCTTCTAACTCTGTAGGATCGTGCTTATATTTAGAAGTAAACTACTATTTTAGACAAGGTAAAGAAAGTCTCCCGTAAAGGTTTTATTAAAACCAACCACAGTTGTGTGGTGTAGCGTGTGTTGATGAAACCCGACCAATTTATTTGGTTGGTCAGAAGTTTAACTAGGGGCCTGTTCTATTATTTGAAATATTGCACATCAAAACTACAATGGATTGATATACGACAAGACATTTTTTTTATTCCCACAACATCTTATACATTAACCTGACTTCACGGTAAATCCATTAAAAACTTGTGTTACGGTCTCCAAACAACTGAAGAATCTCAAATACAATACTTAAATATATATATTTAACACCCAGATATAGAATAAACACAAATATCATCATATAAATATTTGCCCGGGAATCGAACCCACGACCCTTGGCGTATAAGGAAGGGTCAATAAAATCTGCATGCATGCCATCGGATTTTCTCTTTTGTCATTATGTTCGCCATGACAAAAAAGAAATTAAATATATAGCACCACCTTGGTGCAATACATATTGAAAAAATATACTAAATTATTAATATCAGTTAATGGGCCCGGTCGCTCAAATGGTAGTGATAGTATCTAATGCACCAAGGGTCGTGGGTTCGATCCCCACCTAGGTAAAATATTTAGAAGTGGATATATGTGTTTGTCTGTATTTGTTTGAAAATATGTATCTTATTTTTATTTGTAATTCCTCTGCTGCCTGAACTCCATTACAGTATTGACTTTTTTCGTTTTTCTACGGAATCAGGTCAATTAATGAGATGTTGTGTGAATCTGTTAAATCTTACTACGTTGGATTTAATTATAATTAATAATTTAATACTAAATACAATAAGTTACATAAATAAATATTAAATAATAATTTTAAATATTGTATTTGTAAATCTCTGTTGTCTGATATCCTTATCACAAATGCGATTTTTTTCGGCGTCAGTTCATTAAATGAGACATGTGAACTTATTATTATTACTATTAAATGAACCTACTGTATACTTATTCTAAAGCCGTCTAGAAGCGACTTGTTTTCAGCTACCTGATTAATGACCATATCAAGTAATCCATAGGTTTGACTTACTAAATCAAAAACGTATTGAAGATACAAATAAGGTGTTTTTAGCTTTCTTATTTGGTTAATAGTAAGAAACCGCATCGATAGCAAAACTCGATTGAAATTTGATCAATTCTATATTGGTAAGTTAATAAAACGTATTTTAGGCTAAGCCAAATCGGCTGTTAATATAGCATTAGGTACCTAATCAATGTAGTCGATATCACTTAGCTTTTCAAAGTGTATGAATAAACTTGATATCGGTTTTGGACAGATCCAAATTTATATTGCTCTTTTAGTTCATTCGGTTGTTTTGGTAATTCGTAATTTACTAGCAGAATACAATATTATTCCCCCTGTGCTAGAGTCGATGATGGTACCAGAACCGAAAGATGGCAATACATCCATCCAAAACAGCGCAGCTTAAATACTACTGGGTGAGGATGGGCAGCAGCACCCTCGTCGCGATTATGGGAAAATTTTCCTTTTTCCTAGGGATCTACATCAAGCAGTGGACTTCCAATAACTGATATCATGGCAATTAAAATAGTAGTATTTGTCCACTTCACAACTAATTTTCTTTATCAGAATTTAAATGATAAAATTTCATTATGTTTAAGTGTTAGATATAAAAGATATTTGTTTGTTTTTTTCTGTGTCTGGGTGTTAATTATATGTATTTAAGTAGTAGACTTGTAATTCCTCTGTTGCCTGGCGTCCGTAACAAGTGTTTTAAGTAACTTTCCATAGAGTTGCCACTTTCCCACGGTCAATGTATGAGATGTGGAGGGAATTTATAGAAAAAAAACCTGCAAGGTAATAGAAACGATGAAAAAAACAATAAGTTGTACAATTTGCGTTTTACAGCCGGATCAGATTACCTTTATCGAAAGAATTATATGATCAATATAGCTTAGTTTATGTCTATTACTGAACATAGGCTTCCTCAAGAAATGTAGCCCATAACTGTCGAGCTGAGCTGCTATAATCGCAAAGTTTATCCTCGTGACGCGAATGCTACTGCCCAGCCTCGCCTAGGTACGATTTTTCGTATGAGTATACTGCGATCTATTGGATTCAACACCACAGTCGCATCTTACGATAAATGGTACAAATGGATATAGTAATTTACTTTCCCGGTAACTAAACAAACAATGTTTTTACTACGAGAGTCCGGAATATACCTTACTAGGAAAAACAAAGTGCCGGCTTATATGCGTCTTAAATATATAAGACTAGCTAGCCCGGGAGACGTTGTCCTGTCGTAGCTATTTCATTATTATATAAGCCATTGGTTTTGGATGAATATACTGCTATCTGTCGGTTCTGGTATTTTAGTCGCCGCTTACGATATCTGATAAAGGGGGAGGTACTACGCTGCTTAACTTTGTATTTATCATGATATGTTACGACTATAAATTGACTAAAATCGATTCAGTATTTAAAAAATTTGTCCTAGACTAGCGTCGTGTTACGTAATTTTTATATTTTATGGAAAGGCTCGTGGTAAGAATCGATCTATAAAAATGGACAGAAATAAAACTTTTATGGAATCAGGTCAATTAGTTATGACACAAACCGTCCTAGTTATTATTTTATAAAGTGTCTAATGGGTATTATGATGTCTGGGTGTTAATAGCTATGTACTCAGTTACTTATTTTCAGGGTAATGTGTGCTGTTTGGGTGAGTAAGAAAGTCTTCTGTCAAAGAGGACACTTACGGACCATTTAACGGACCCCATGGCGCATTCGGTAGTGTCTCAATCTTATATTCCTGAGGTCATGGGTTCATTCTTCATGCAGTAGTTTGTTTTATGTGATAAGCATTTATACTGGTTCTGTACCTATACAACATCTCATACACTAAACTGATTCCGTGATATGTCTTTTAAAACACTTATGTTAAGAACATTAGACAACCAAGGAGGATCACGGATATAATATTTAAATACATATCTAACACCTAGACACAGTACAAACAAAAATATTGGTCCTTGGTGGGTATCAAACCCATGACCCACGTGATATTTACATTATTGATTTTATCATAAAAACTGTATTATTATACTTGAACGGTAAGCAACCGCTCAACCTACCTAAGTCTGTCAAGCTTTTACATTTTTTAACTCAATGAGTCACTTTTATAGATATATTTTATTAACTGGTCGCGTCCTGTAGTTTTCACCCACGGTAAATTGTAGAAATTATACTAACTTTACCTCCTTGTCTTTTAAAGGAGGTCCTCCTTCCGTCCTTTTCAATCATCCCTTGGGGGCCAAGGGATTATTTTCGACAAATAATTTACAGCATCTGGGTATTCTTTATATGTATTATGTTAATAATTCCTCTGTTGTCTGATAATGGTTATGTACCACGAAGTCAAGTTAACGTATGAGATGTCTTGAATTTATCTATTTAAAAGTGAACTGCTGACTGCGCGCAAGTGGCTCACCTGAATGGTGGGCAGAAGCTAGTGCTTGGACTGCAGACTGTATGCTGCTCTTTCTAGAAACTTCTAGAAGAAGTAGTGGACGTCCCGCGGCTTACATGTTGACAATGATGATGATGTTCAGACGCAACGGTTTCTGGCTTGTCTTCACTGCTCGTAAAAATATTTGTAGTTATATCATTGTTTACAAACCTTTGGGTACCAACGGAGTCAAATAATACCTCTCTCTGTATCAGGTATCAAAAGAGACGACTGAGGTAACGGAACTGACAGATGGCGGTATATCTTTTTGAAACAGCACTGCTTAAAAACTACAGGTTGGTGATGGGCAGCAGCATCCTCGAACCGAAGCTGCTCCCTGTCTCTCCTTATGGCTACCCAGTATGGCTAAAATTCCTCTATCTTAGAGTTTTTCTATAGATTTTTTTCTGTTAGACGTTGGCCTCAGATACACAGATCAACAATGATACAAATAAATAATTCATATAAGCTATAGCTGATATGATGGTGGCTGATTTACATAATTTCAGAGAACTCATAACCTTATCCTCCTTTGGTCCACAACGATGTTTCTGAGGTTATTTTGTATTTATTAATAAAGTAAAAAGACCCTCAGAGGTGTTTCGTAAGTACGTTTACCCTAATTACGTAAACAGTTATTACACTGAGCAATCCACAATATCTCTATATTTTTCTCGAATAAATAAATAAATAAATTCCCACAACATCTCATACATTGACCAGAATCCGTGGTAAGTCGCTTAAAGCACTTGTGATACGGATGCCTGACCACAGAGGAATCATAAATATACTACTTAAATATATATATTTAACACCTAGACACAGAACAACACAAATATCAGCATATACATATTTGATCTGGGTGGGAATCGAACTCGAAAAGTAATCTTCTTAAAGGTAACTATTGTTTGAATTATCGAGTATATTGCGATGTATAATTTCATTTGGCATAGTTTAGAGCTTGGACTGCAATTAGATAGATAAAATAATAAAAATACTATCGTGTCTTAGGATGGTTGTCGAAAGGTAAATGAAAGGTCAAACTTTAATACCTCTTTTTCTTGGTTAAAGTATGTTTACCATACTCGCCCCAAATTTACGCTTTCATTCACTTCTGCTCTATTGCATTATACCAACAATTAGAAGTCCACTGCTGGGCATTAGCCTCTACAAGATAAAAGGTTTTTTGCTTATAATTGCCGCGCTGGACAAGCGTGTTTTACTGCCCATAACCGCTCTGTGCATTTGAGTTCATCTGTTTCGGATGGATAGTCCACCATCTGTCGTTCCTGGTACTTTAGTCACCTCTTACGACACCTAGTACAGTAGGAGGTACAATTCTATTCTGCCGGTACCATACACTTCCGCTGTTATACAGCGGATCAAACGGACCAAAGCGATCTCTTACCATGTTATTTTTTATTCTATTTTTTATTACACAATTTTTTATTATATATGGTGTGAGGGGGAGGAGGAGGGTGTTTAGGAGATATCCGAAAAAAGATTAACATCAATTTATCTTATATAATTAATGAAACGTATTTTATTGCAAAGCTTTCCTTTTAACGTTTTTTCCATTTATAACTTTGCAAAATGCTATCCTAGCAGGTAAAATATATATATATATATATATTGTATTCGCAATTGTCTAGATAAATGAGAATTTTAAATATCCTAGTTAATTTAGTATGTAATAGTTTCGATGTATTATCTAGTAGATTTATTTATATATCATGGTGCTATTGCCTTGAGATACCGGCAGAGTAGGCTAGTACTTCCTTTGTACCAGATGCCGTAAGAACGTTCCAGAACCAACAGATGGCGGTATATCCATCCAAGACAGTTTAGATCGAATGCATAGGGTGGGGATGGGCAGCAGTATCCTCGTCACGAAAGCTGCGCTCTGCGATTGCCAACAAGCTTTGCGCAGCGCGGCAATTGTGAGCTAAGTTCACCTTTTTTGGGGTAGGTTTATAACCAGCGGTCGACTTCAAGCTGAATGGCTGTATTGATGAAGTGCTGGTATTGTGATTAATTAAATATTAAATAATATTTGTGTATTAGAGTTCTAAATAAGAATTTATGATTCGGATTAAGTACTGTGCGTAGACTAAAAAAATTGAAATAAAGATATAAATAGAAAGTGCACATGAAAAAATTGTGCGAGCCCTGTAACTTTCAACAAACTTCCAAGCGAGTTTTCAAAAACTGAAATATGAAAAATATTATTCTAGACCAATTAATTTTGGTGACTTTATATATATACACGTTATAGTTTAACAAGTTTTTAGATGATATACGTTTTTCTGGTTAGAACTCTACTACTACTAGAGTCTAGTATTATAAATATCACATAATGACAGTTCTGAAGGCCTTTAATAGTTTAAGCTGCATATCTCAGTGTTAGTATGAGATGTTAACTGAATGTACACTGCGATTACCACCATGTCTGCCCAGCTGGGCAATATTGGGCAAAACTCCCCATAAAGGAGGTTTGTAGGAAGCAAGACGTTCTTCAATTCATATGATGCAGCTAGCGATGCCTACAACTCTTGTCTATGAAATAAATAACTCGGATTTACATGTTTTATATTCACATTAACTTGTTGAAATAATATTTATATACGAATAACATGAGGTACACCTCATTTAAAGGTCGTCTGAATTTGTCTACTCTCACCCATTTCTTCCAAAACGCAATGTAAGCATTGCTGTGTTCCGGTTTGAAGGGTAAGACAGGAAGTGGAATTTCTGTGTAATGTGACATAATATTTGAAGTCACAAGGTTGGCAATGCGCTAGTGATATCCTTGTGATATTATACCGGTTTGTCGACCTGGTGTAAAAACAAATGACACGTGCTAATATTGCATTAAGAAAGGTCTGGTAATCGAAACTTCGAAATAAAATGTAAATACAATACAAAGTTTAAAAGCCGTTTATAAGGGGTTTTATTATAAACTAGTAGAGCTCCGCAGAGATCCCGTTACCATCGTATTTTAGGGATAAAATATCGCTTATATTAAAAAAAGTAAATTTTCTTTAAGTAAATTAATCTTGGGGAGGCTTTTGTCCAGCAGTGGACGTCTTATGGCTGATAAGAGGATGGTGATGATGAAGTAATCCTTTAAATCAGTCTAGTAGTTATCGATTTACGTCACAAACGCAGAATTATATTAATTTTGCTTCTTACATTTAACTTTAGGAGCCTTTAGTATGATTTTATGAAATACTAGCAACCCGGCCCGGCTTTGCACGACTGCAATACGAATAAATATAGTTATTGTGGATTGTCTCTAAGAGATAGATGTATACCATTGCAGATTTTATTGCAGGCCTTTTTAAGGTGTACAATACTTTAGTACATTATTTTCGTTTATCTTGTCGGGTTCAGCCAGCGTTTACAATGTAAATGAAAATATCTAAATCAAAAAATATCTTTATTTACAAAATAGGTCGTCGGCTAGTACTCCTATTATATAAACTCAATTAATTTCTTCTCTAAATCCAAATAATTTTTTTCCGGAAGCATATTTTACAAATCACTCGCAAAGATTTCCTGTGAAACGGAACGTCATTAATAAAAATCAATCCTACGAACGAAGCCGCCCGGATCTCTTGTTATTATCCTTTTAAAGCTGAAATCTTGTTAAACATCCGTCATATTCTGGGCCGCGTCAGGCCGTACAGTTATAGAGACAAGCGTGCTTAAAGTTTTTAAAAATAAATTTCAAGTCTCTTGGGATGAGTTGAAAAAATTTAACTTTTCCTAAATGTTAAACGGGACTCGAATCTTTAATCTTTCCTACCAAGACATTAGTAGATATATTTAATTTTTTTTAGTGTCTTAAAATAATTTTGTTTTTAACAATATAGCTCTTTAAATTTGTCATCAACTATTATTATCACAATCACGTAAGTTTAGAGCGCCATTTTGTAATAATAATAATTAAGAGAGAGCACTTGGTACATTTACCAAGTGGCAGATGTACCCAGTTCTAAGAAAAATAAATATTATTAGTAGTATATATCTCTATATTCAGATATATACCTAACCTTCATTTTATAATTTACATACGGTCTGGTTTTGAATTTTGTTAATTAGAGATTTAAGTTACCTCTTTACTTACTGCAATGCATGCAAATTATTATGCATGTATCACTTTACTTAAAAATTGAAGGCAGCAAAATCTATCGCGTACTGATAGACAGCGGAAAAACGACTTTGTTTTATACTATGTAGTAATTTTTCTTACGAAAACTGGAACTACGCGGGTACTAGGGTGTTGCAAATGAATTATAATGTCCGTTATTAAAAACAACACACACTTATGAAAAGCGTTGCTTTAGAAACCTCATTTATAATCAATTGTAATTAATTAATTAAGGCTTTTGTGGGTAGCCAAAGTGTGTCTAAAAAGGCACGATTAGCTGATGTATGGTAGTGAATATTACGTACAGCAGAAGAAACATGCGAGTAGAATAAATGCTGTTGAAATGAGAGCACTTTGAAGTATGTATGGTGTAAATTTAAGAGACAGATTAAAGAATTGTGTAATAAGTGATCGATGTGGTGTAAAAAATGATGGCGTAACAACAATAGAGAAATGAATGTTAAGATGGTTTGGTGTAGAAAGGTTGGATTAACATAAAATGATTGCACAAATCAATAGAGCGGAAGTGAATGGAAGGGTTGGTATAGGAGGAGGTTTGCCAAGATTATAGCAAGTGAAGATCCATAATCTCTGCCTACCCAATGGGACACAGGTGTGATGTTAGCAATTAATGATATAATTTTATGCTAACAAACGAGTGCTCTTACAACAAGATCATTTAAGATAATATTTACAAAAATAAATAACTTGTGTCAGGTATCACGCGGTGCTTGAACCTGTATCTTTTCCATACCGGCGGACTGTACTACTATTGTGCTACAGACACCAAAGCAGGCGTGTCGGTTTTTTCCTACAAACACTCTAATTTCAAACTTTTACAAGTTTAAAACTATAGATAAATAAGAAATAATAACTTAATTTCTTTAAAAGTGTTTATGCATAGAAATTATTTTTGAGATGATATTTATTTTAATTTAATTATTTAGTTTATTTCTACTTAATATTATCTTAAATGTAATTCGGCATTTTCAATGCATAAAATCTCTCCGAATAATAAAATAATTGTTTTTAGATTACCAACTGCTTTCGACTGTCAAAACGTGAGAGTTTAATGTGAATTCTCCAGAGATTTTAGTTATTCAAACGCGTTTAAAGTATAAGATATTTTCCAATGTACGAGTATCTTATCGTATAAGACCACTCCTGTCGCTCTTGTAACATATACTTACAAGGCTTACGCATTCGAATATTTCTTATTTGAAATATCTCTTATATTTGCTACTTACGTATAAAGCACTTAGGCATGAAATGAATTTCAATGGCTATAGTGTTTTGTTTTTTTTCAGTCTTGCCAGATCTAGTAAATGTTTCGCGGTATAAATCATTCGGCTTCATCTGTGTTGAATATTTATAAGTTTTATCAATTTAAACGGGTTGGTGTACACACGTACAGTACAAATGCGTAAAAAGGGTACATTTCATTACAAACAATTTGTGTACATTTAATATTAATATGTTTTTGAGAAGCTTTATATACGGATAGTATAAAATAACGTTATTATAAGACTAAACTAAATGCATTTTTACCACCTTATACGTTGACTTGACTTTTTTATTAGACCAGGTAACAAACAAGCATACAGTCCACGTGATAATAAGCTTCACCACAGTCTATGGACACTCGTAATATCACAGGTATATCACTAGCGTGTTGCTAATGTACTACGTAATTTTACTGCCTCTCCAACCCTTCATACCGGTAAGTGAGAATGAGGTATCAATGCTAACGACCGTTGTGTAAGGCCTTCTTTGACTCTGAGATTAACTTTAAGCACATGTTTGTACCAGGCAACAAAGAAATAACAAATTAAATACCTAAATACATTTATGTAATACGCACACAAAAAATAAACACAAATGCTCATCATATAAATGTATGTCAAAGAGACAAGAGAAAATTTAAAAGCTTTGTTGTACATTTTTGTACATTATCGTACGTAACTTCAAATACTTAATTTGAAGAAAATAATTTCTTATTACAGATATATTAACTTTGTTTTTATTTACATGTACAAAAAAAAATCGTTCCTGTCTGCACCTCAAACACCGCGCAATGATAAGCAGATTTGCAGATGGAATGTGGCAGGCGTTTGGAGTGCAAACAATATTAAAAATAATAATTAATACAATATTACCGTTATATTAAAAATATTACCTATGTGTTATTCTAAAGGTTTTAATATTGTATAGTTTAATAACAATCTATTCAGTAGTTTTTGCATGAAAGAGTAGCAAATGTACATCATTTACATGAGATAGACCTCATACAAATATTGTCTGCAATGGTGCCTCTCTCTCACCTATTTCGCAATGTAACATTATTTCTTTAAAGTTGGCAACGCGTTCGTGGTATCCTTGTGATTTTACATGCGTCTAAAGGCTACTGTGACGTTTGCTATTACGCGGAATATATGATTTCTTGTGATAAAAATAAATACATATATTCTTATAAACTTTCGCGTTTATAATATAAGAAGGATAAGTTTGATATATATATGAAGATCGAATATCTTATACCAACTAATTTAAGAGTTGCTTACGGCACTTACCAATTGCTGAGCGTGTTAAACACTTTGCCGTAGCAACGTAACATACGTTGCATCAGACACACTCATCTCATGACAGACATACACAGGATTAAATCAACCTTCCCAAATCTGTCAAAAGATTGCAATCGATATTAATCTGTAAAAGCGAGACATTGAGTTCAAAATTGACTGTGAGAATTTACCTTGCCTACTGTACCTCAACCTTTAAAAGAACGCTTACTATGTTTAAATTTTTTAATAAAATATCGTCTTCACCATTTTGCATAATACCTCGCTTGTGGCTTTACAAGTATTCTTTCTTCAAGTTAATAAAACCATTTGTAACAATATTATAATAAACAATGGTAATACTTCGGGTTTATCCAAGCCCATCGTAAAAAGTTGCCAGACAAGTTGTGAGGGTTGCACAAATTTATTCATATATGCAGGTGTCAAGTATTAATATTTATAAACACTGACTTAGTACGTAACATGAAAATATTGTTTTTAACGTCATTTAAAGTAAATGAAAACACTAAAAATTACTGTACTTTAGCGGGCCCGATGGCTCAGATGGTAGTGATCCTGTATTATGCGTCACGTGTCATAGGTTCGATCCATAACCAGAACAAATATTTAAATTATAATATTTGTATTTGCTCTGTGTCTGGGTTTAAAAAATATAGATTTAATTATAATATTAGTGATGTAATTGTTTGATATCCGTAACTCAAGTGATTTTATTTTATCTTGAATTTTTCAAATATTTCTAATTGATCGAACACTCGTCTGCTCGCCTGTCCCTTCTTAGACGCAGCAACGCGTGAAAATGACAAAGCATTTAGGATCGTAAAATATAACTTGGGCGGCTGATGAATCCTGCTTAATTGGGAGTATGTCGAACATTGTTTTAATTACGTAGTTGCTAGTTGAATACTGATTTTAGAGAAATTAATAAATCCATTTTGTGATACAAAAAAAATCTTTAATCTCACAAAAGATTATATTATAATTATAATTAGAATATTATCCATTCGTCTCTATTTTTTATTTACATATAGCTTTTATTGTTTGCTAAAGTCGCCATAATTTTAACAATATTTATTACCTAGTGTATTACTGTGTCGAGAGAGGGCGCTGTACTATTGAGCATCACACAAGGCAGTTTCATTCCAATTAGCAAAATTATTTTATTACACCAATTTGTTTGGTCTCTTTACATTACTCTTCTTAAGTCACCTCTATTTTTGGACTTTTCTCGCATCTTCCTTTTTAGGACACTCCTATTTTTGATCTATTTTCACATTTCTCTTCTTAAGTCATCACTATTTTTGGTCTCTTCTCACATATTTGAGTATAGTCATTAAATGTATGTGTATTATATGTATATATGTATGTTTATTATTATATATGTATGTACTAAATGCACCTAAAACTTCCAGCAGCTTTAACATTATTTCTATCCAAAGGTTAGATGTTGCATATAGCAATAAGGCAGCCTCTTGTACTTACTATTCCATGTGTTTGTGATGTTCTTGTGTTGTTTTCATTGGTGTACAATATAGACTATATTCTTATTATTATATTTTTTCTTAAGTCACCTCTATTTTTGGTTTTTCTCATATCTCTCTTCTTAAGCCACCGCTATTTTTAGTGCAGCCAAGTGCAATCCATTCTCTAACTTAACTAAATATAACTGCCGTGGGTCTTGTTTCGATCTAATCTTGGATAGTCAGTTTAAATCTAACAGACCCGGCTGACTAACTAGCACACAGCCTCTATCTCCTCCAGTAGCGGTACAGAAGTCTATTAACGCCCGACGACCTTGTGACTTTTGATTTAAATATATTTTGTTAAATTACGCAGCAATTTCATTGCCCACGTCACCCTCAATCCAATACACAGAAATGCAAACACTGCTATTTAGCGGTATAAATAGGTCAGAGAAACGTACCAATGCAGACGACCTTTGCTGGTCTACCTTATGTAAACACAAAGCCTGTATTATCTGCACGGCCTCGAAGCTTATCGTGTGAAATTGCTCACGTTTTGCTTTCTACAAAGACTTTCCTATATTTTCTTAGTGTGCTATGTGACATAATTTTTTTCTAAAGTAGTTTAATAAGTTGGGATGAGTAGCTAAGTGTTGTCTCCAAACTACGCTTTAGGACTTTAGGATACTACGCACTAGAGAATTAAACAATAGTGCTTTAGTTCTAACTTAGCGAAATAATTTGACATTCTGGAAGCCTTTTTAATTATATGGACTATATGTGTCTAAAAAGTTAGCATATTTTCTTAGTTCGTATACCTTTTAAACTTTTAAGCAACGTTATGATATATATAACAATAAATATATTTTTAACATAGTTAAAATGTATGTACGTGCATAACTCTGGAACGGCTGCACCAATTTGCATAATTTTTTTGTTGGATGTATAATTGTAAGGTTATCATTTTAAAAATTAAAGAATTACCAGGAAAATGCACATGTATGAATAGACTATTGCAAGTAAGGGAAACAAGAGAGGTTTGCCAAGATCGTAGCAAGTAGTATCTGCCTACCCAGATGGGACACAGGCGTGATAAATATATGTGTTATTGTTTTAAGGGATAAACCGGTTCGATTAACTTGGATTATATATTAAGATTAAAAGATAGAAATCAAAGAAAGATATTGAAAATGCCAGGACAATATTGTACATCGGGTATGAAATTTTGTAGCGAGACTAAGTCGAGGCCGCTAGTAGAATGTCAACTGGAACTCTTCAAAATTCGGACATGATTATATAAAATAAAATATCCAACTCACGATCTTCCCTACTTTAAAGCGCTCGCTTATTTTATAGAGTATCACACAATCTTTTTCCGGCGACAAATGAGGTTCATTAAGATTTGCGTCGGACATGACTTCAAATGTAAAGAAATATTCTCACTCATTTAAATTTGCTTCATTTATTTTTACTAAGACACAATTTATGGCGGAATCGCATTTGCTTGTATAAAATTAAATAGATATTTAGTTTGGACCAAATAGAAAATTGCAGGTATGCGTTTTGTTAAATTACATTCCAGACCACTAGATGGTGATGCAACTTTAATAACTACCAGTTTTACCAGTGCGTTCTGGGGTCCCAATCAATAAACCTACAGATTACTCTTTATTTTTTAAGACCAAGACGACAAACAAGCATACAGTCCGTGTGGTAGTCAGTGTCAGCCTGTAGCCTCGTAATGTCACAAGCATATCATTAGTGCATTGCCAGCCTTTTGAATTGAATATACTATGTCACATTACCCTCTAATCTCATAACATCACAAGGATATCACTAGCGCATTGCCAGCCTTGTGACTTAAAGATATTATGTCACGTTACTCTCTAGCCTCGTAACATCACAAGGAT
>JACJUM010002768.1:1731966-1748552 GCA_020976665.1 Heortia vitessoides
CTCGTAACATCACAAGGATATCACTTGCGCATTGCCAGGCTTGTGACCTGAAGATATAATGTAGCATTACCCAGTTATTTATTGAAACTAGTGAGTAATGTGACATACAAAGAGCCTCGCCCACCCATCAAAACGGAACAATATGAACAACACACGCGTACCATAGCGGTAGATGTAGGTGAGGGTGAGATACCAATGCAGACGACCTTGAGGTCTACTTCATAGTTTTATGACCCGTCTGGAGATGGCAGACTGGTTAATGCAGGCTTAATTAGGTTAATTAACTATGTATTAGGTGACCTTCTATAAGATCCTTTGGGACATCTGCGATTTCTGCAATGGAAATAAGAATTTAATTAGTATTATATAGAAACATTATTTATGGATGATACAAAAGAGTTTTTATTGAGCCTACTTGAAAACACTACATGTAAGTTTATGTTAGAGGTAGAAAAGGTTAACTTATACAAACAACATAATTTTTTTTATTGAACTAATGATATTTAGTAACTTAATATAGCTTAATACAATTATCAAACGTGATATATTAAACGTAACAACGTAGTGACGAATGTTTTTTTTCTTTCGTGCCCTGACATATTTGAGTGACTTTTAGAACAGAGATATATTAAAGCCTAGACAAGTAGTCATCATCATATCAGCCATAAGACTTTCACTGATGAATATAAGTAATCTCTAATAGTACTGGTTGTATGCGACCTGTTACCAGCGTGATCCTGCGGTTTTAGTCAGATTATTATCTGTTCATCTTGCGGGTGGACGGCTTACACTGCGCTTGCCGGTACGTGGCCTCTACTCCAAAACCTTATGACTCTATCGGCCTTCAGTTCTGCGTACCAAATGCTATTAATTCACATAAATTTTATTTTATTTTGACCTAGCTTCGTGACACAATAAATGTTATAAAAATACATAAGTAAACATTTTAAAAGCAGACCCACATAAATGTTTGTCTTGGGTGGTGATCGAACCCTCTGGCATATAAGACGGGCCCACCAAAAAATACGACTTGAAAGTAGGTACTTTTCGACCAGGATACGATGATTGTATTAGTATTTCATCTACCGTTAAACTGTGGGTCCAAGAACGTCTCTTTCAGGCTTTCCTTTTTATTTAAGTTTCAACTTCCCTTTAAATTGACGAACCTTCGAGGTAACGACAAAACGAAATAAATGTAAATCAACTAGAATCTCAACATTCGCTTTTCATTTCAGAGGTAAACCTCATATCGTAGGTCCTCTTCATTTATTTCTCACTATCACCTATTTTAAATAAAAGCAGTTCTGGTTTAAAGGGTAATCAGGGCAGTATAATTATTGAGTAATGTGACATAATAATATAATAAAAAAAAATCTCACAACATCTCATATATTGACCTGACTCCAAGATGAGTCACTTAAAGCACTTGTGTTACGGATCAGACATGAAATAAATCACAAATATGCTGCTTCAATATATATATATTTAACACCCAGACACAGAACGAACACACTTGTAATCATAAAAATATTTGTTCTGGGTGGGGATCGAACCCACGACCTTTAGCGCGCAAGATAGGATCACCATCATCTGCGCCATCGGGCTCGTCAAAACAAAATGTCTATAAGTTACAAGGATAGCAACACGCTAGTTATATTCTTGTGACAATACTGCCTAGTCTATAGGCTGAGATGACGCTTACTATCACATCGACCGTATACTTGTATCGACAAGGTCATTTAAAACAAAACACTACTGTATGTCTTTCTGTTTACTGCACTTTTAAGGCTATTTGGCCTCTATTACTGACACCAAACAAGACTTGCGAAGTGATATCATACTATGTGGATTCAATTCAGACGAGTTCGCTAGCGGTAAACTAGTAAAACTTTTATTTTGTTTTATGTGTGTTCCTCCGCTTAATCCAAATCTTCGTAGCGGCAGTACGTGATGAAGTAGTAACCTAATCTAACCTGTAATTTTTTTTCTTATTTAATAAAAAAAAAAAATACACAATATTATAAGTAAAGACTCAAAAACAGAAACCTCATTACTAAATATCACATAGGCAAGTGGCGGACACCGGCTGTTCTGTAACAGTAGAATCATCATACCAGCCATTAAAAGCCCACTGTTGGACATAGACCTACCCAAAAAAGGGGGTATGTTGCCCATAATTGCCGTGCTGGGCAAGCGTGTTGGCAATCGCAGAGCGCAGCTTTAACGACAGAGAAACTGCTGCTCATCTCCATCCTGTACATTTGAGGAGCTGACTTTTTTGTATGGATATACCGCCATCTGTCGATTCTGGTACTGGTAGTCGCTTCTTACGTCTCTTGGTACAAGGGGAGGTACTATTCTATTCTGCCGGCACTTCACAGCTAACAATAATAGTATATTCATCCGATATCGCATTCCTTGACCTGCCTCAGAGAGAATTCGCTTGAAACACTTGTGTTACGGACATCAGACAACAAAAATTACTAAAAGAATACTCATCTTTATGTACACTAATATTAAATAGAACAATTTTTTACCAGAAAAAATAGGTATCCTAGGAAGCTTTCTCTCTCGGAAGATTACTCTATTAGTAATCCAATTCACGAAAAAAAGTAGTAAAATGACTTCCATCGCATGCGCTGCTGTAATTATCAGTGAAAGAACAAAGAACTTGTTAATATGTATACAAAACCTTGCAGTCCCATATATCCAGCTATTGTAATGATAACACAATACCCACATTTTTCAATATCTCAAAAAAACTATACGATGCATAAAATATTATATTATTTATGTCTATCAGTTATTTTATATAAGTGTTTATTTTTAAGACAGTTTTAGTATTTGTAGATAATTTATTTTTGATTATAGTTGGTTAGTGCATTCAAATAAAATATAACAAGTATAAAATGTCAATCTAAACTCTTATGTTCTAAGTATTTTGACGACACTTCGGCTTTAGGCCAGATTTCGTGACACCATAAAGTACTTCTCTTACGGATACCAGACAGTAAAATTATGTCTATAATAATACTTCATACATAGTAACAAACACAGAATAAATTCAAACAATAATAATAACTCTTAAGACCTGATACAAAAAGAGGTACTATACTATTCTGCTGGTACCCGCTGAATCGCTTCTTACGACACCTAGTCAAGGGAGTGGTATTAATCTACTCTTTTCTATTTACACACGGCACGGGGGTACCTGAATCGACAGACGGCGGTATATCCACTCGAAGCCCCAAAGCGGTGTAACTCAAATGCAACAGGGCCTGGATACGCATCATCATCATCATCATGGCAATCGCATAGCGTATGCTGCTGTCCAATCCAGCCCTGTTGCAATTGAGCTATACTGTTTCGGGTTGTTATACCGTCATCTGTCGGTTCGGTACCTCAGTCGCCTGTTACGACACCTAGTACAAGGGAAAGTACTAGCCTATTCGGTACCACACGGCTAATATGCATTCACTGTCACCTTCTGTTGGACTATTTAGCTTCAATTTGAGTTCCACCAGAAGGACTACAATGAGGTACTGCGCGATCTATTTATTTATCTCCAAAACCCCCTACAAAGGGCAAAGGAAGAAAAATTAAAAAGTTTTAAGCACGATTACAGTGCCACTTAATGTTTATTTGGAAAATTCCAGTTAAGTCTAAGCCTTTTAAGAGCCAACGTAACTTTTACTTCTGAATTAAACGTCGCTGGATCCATCTTTGTTTGGAAATTACATTTTCTCTCGCACTGTCCTACTTTTAACTTTAATACCTTAATGTTCCGAGTTGGAAGTAATTTACTCTATTTAATTGTATCTAACCTTAACTTTTTTATTTTGGTATGGTTTAGTTTGGTATTACTTCCTAACGGACAGAAACAAGACATTGTATATAATATTTCAGCGGTAGGACATCCTCTAATGCCCCAAGTTTTTTCATATAATCAATAGGCTTTTGCCTTTAATTGCTGCGCTGGGCAGACGTGGTGTTTTTTATAATGTCTTTTTTTCGTTTATCAAATTTAAGCAACTTTAATTTTGGCGGATATAACTTTATCCTTCGATTTCAGTACCCCAGAGTACTGAAAAGAAACGATACCTTATTTAGTTGGTTCTTTTCTTGAAGCGTGTTAATTCAAAAAGATGATTTATTTATTTTGGTTGTAATAAAACACATTTTTGCAAATAATTGCCACGCTGAGCAAGCATGGTGGCAACCGCAGAGCGTACTTTCGCAACGGGAACAACGCTGCCAATCCCTGCCCAGCAGTATTTAAACATGGGTGGATATTACACCGCCATCCGTCGGTACCGGTACCTCAGTCGCCTCTCTTCCGGGTACCACATGGCTAAATAATGCCATTATTATTATTATATATGTACATTGTATTTTCATGTGTTAAATGTTAAATAAATAAAGAACTACTGACACGGTTATGCTGAGCATAAATCATATTGAAACCGCAATATAATCTATAATTTTAATCTGGCCACATTTGGATTCCACATTTGGAAATAGTGCAATTTCAGTATTCAGTATGGTTGTCACGTAGGTAAATAGGGATGCACTAGCGCCAAATGCAGACTCTCTAGGCTAGGAAATGGCACTACCATTAGAACTAGAATGGATACACTCTTCGTGAGAATTATATGTTTTATTATTTAAGATATTTTTTGTCAAATATATTATGATTAAAATTATTCTGAACATATTTTGTAGGTATATAAATTGTTTTATGCAATAATTTTTAGTTTTGACATTGGTTGGCAGTTTTATTGCGATTTAATCAGTAATTTTATCATGAAATGTTATTTTTTGCTATTTTACCGAGGGATGGCGGTGTAATATCCACCCATATTTAAATACTGCTGGGCGGGGATTGGCAGCGTTGTTCCCGTTGCGAAAGTACGATCAGCGGTTGCCTCCACGGTTGCTCAGCGCGGTAATTATTTGCGAAAATGTATTTTATAACAACCAAAATAATAAATTTTCTACCAATTGTCATATCGATAGTTTTTTTTCAAATTATAATAATAATATATTGATTAGAATTTAGACCCTAATTGCAAAACTCTTGTTGCTTTTACTACCCTTTTACGTTTTATTCACACCTTTAATTCGTATTATTCACTCCTTTTCTGTGTTGTTATCCGTTTAAATTGAAAGGTTTCCAAAAAAAAATCATTTTTGCGGTTAGGCCTCCCATTACTTTGTTTTTGTTATATATTTGTAAAATATATTTTTCTTAGTTCAAAATTTTTCGCACAGTCGCGTGTCTAATGTCATTCAATTTTATCTGTGGTAAAATAATTATAACCTAAAAACGTCACATTGTTATAATCTGAGAAATTACTTGTTTAAATAAAATATCACTAAAATAGTCGTGATTTAGAACTGACATTGTAAATTATTTACAATGTCAGTTCCAAATCACGACTTAATTTACATTCTTTGTTAAGTAGCGTACATTTAAAATAACGAAATAAATCTTTTCTTACAGAGAAACTCAATTGTGTTTGATTGACGGTGTCGTCCAAATTACACACTGGATAACATAATATATATAATATATATATATTTTTATGTCAATGGACGTCTTATGACTGACATTATAAGAAGTATTGGTACACGATGATCTTTGCTAAACATACGCGATAAAGAATAAGACACGATATAGCTTAGCGTCTCTTATTCTTTATCGCGTACATCAATTACCAACGAACAAATATGGGCAAAATTTCTGGTTCTATTAGAAGTTTCCTGGAGAAGCGTATAGGTTTCAACAGAATACAGGTTTTCAACAACTCCAGAATCATTTTCCATTCGCCAATTTTAGCAGACAAGCACACAGAATTGAAATTACAAACCGCAAGCCGTAGGGGACACAAAATCGCCTGCGTTTGAGGATGTAGATATTTATCACAGCTCGCTGAATACGACGTCTAAACGATTCAAAAGGGGGAAGTTTATAATGGAAACCAGAGTTATATTTACAGAACTTTTTAGTGTCACATATTACATTTGATTGTTTATATGAGCAAGCATTCGTTCCGCATGAATTGATATTAAACGTCACTGGAGCTTTTAAGCGATCGTATTGTCACCGGCACAAGAATATCACCAGTGCATTAGCATTCTTGGGACTTGTAAATATTGTGTCAAATTACTTAATAATTTCATAGTCCATTAGCGGTAGAAATAAGTAATAGGTACTACTGAAAATTACCTATAAACCAGGTCTGCCTGTAAATAAATGAAGGATTGCTCTTAAAATAAAAGATGACAATTCTTTAAGATATTTACGATAAACAGAAGGATAAATAATAGAGTTCAAAATTGGTTGTAAAATACAAATTTTACAACCAATTTTATATAGAGTATATTCACAAAACAACCTCGTGTAGGTAGATGTCCAACGCTGCGCTTGCATGAACTCTTCCAGAAGCTACAGCAGTTGGTTCTGCGTGCTAAGTAATGCCTAATGCCTAATGCCAACTTGTGGTTGTTAAATTTAGGTTTTTTAGATGTATGCATATTAACGATAATAAAGAAAAAAATAAATGGAGAGCAAACTCTAGGTAAGAGAGGACAAACCGAAAAATTTTAAAGTAATTGTGTCTGATTTTATGTTACGACTTTAATTATGCGTGAATATAATATTTAAAATACATATATCTTAATTAACATGCAGACTTCATTTAATAGTTGTATAACTCATTATTACAAATATAAAATAAACTTGCGTATATTTATGCTTTTAAGACTTAATCAGTTCGATTTTATGATACGAGAAAAAAATATTAAAAAAAAGTTTTAATGCTGAAGCCGTGAGAAACATGCAGAGTAAAGAATAGTACATTTCGCTGTAGCAGTAACGTAAGAGATGACTGAAGTTAAGGTACCAGAACCGACGGATGGCGGTATATTCATCCGGAACGGTGTACCTTAATACCTGAAATGCAGAGGTCGGGAACGGGCAGCAGCATCTTGGATTGTCAACACGCTTGCCCAGCGTGACAATTATGGGTAAAATTCCCCCTTTCTTGGGGGGGGGGGGGCTGCATCAGTCTCTCAGTAGCTACATGGCTGTTATGATGATAATTATTATTGACGTTTCCTATAAGAACTAAAAGATGGAAATAATAAAAAAATTGTATAGCGTACGACTTACATAATTCAAGACCTAAATGATATAATCGTGTTTAACTACAAAAATCTAGAACCAAAACAAGCTCTAGATTTTTCTTTTAACGTATTCCATCAACGTTTCCACCATTCAAAGAGTTACAGTTAAATCTGTTTTTCTTTTAAAACTCCAAATAAAAAAACCTTAACCTTTGTTCTGTTCTAATGAATAGTCTTTAGAATTCCACTTTCTTATCGGTGGGTCCAAAGAAATTTGTTCAATGGTAAACATTTATTTAATTCACAATGCTCGGACTTTAGTTTTGCCAAAAGAAATTTTGTCTGATTTTTAATGTGGGTCTAATGATACGCTTTGTAACTTTTTGAGGTAATTTTAATCTAACAATCGACTAATCTCTAAGTAATTGCGTAGTGAATTTGTACAAGCTAACTTTTTCGTTCTTTAACTGTGGTGGTTCGAAAGGTAAACGTTATTTTTATGTGAATTAATCATAATAATAATAATTGATAAATGGAATATACATATAAAAAGATTCGTGTAAAATCTGATATTAAATTTAAAGTGTTACTGTGTCAAGCCTTGTGTCATTTCTTTTTGTTTTACTTGTATCTTATATTTTTCTCAAACTAAGAACGATATTATATGCAAAAAATAACACCTAGAGTCACTGTCTCTCAATCCTCTCTCATGCCCATGTTATTGGTAATTTTATGAACCAGCCCTGAAGTGATAGTGCAATCGTTTTAATCCCAATGCTGATCTTTAAGAATCATCATCAAACGCAGAAAACTGCTATACAAAAAAGGGGGAATTTTGCCCATAACTGCTATGCTGGGCAGGCGTGGTGGCAACTGCAGAGCATAGCTTTGTGCTGGAAAGCTGTTGCCCATTCCCAACCTATGGCTATGTTATTATCTGTCGGTTCTGATGCCTTATTTGCCTCATACAACATATAGGGAGGCCTGGTATAGAGGGAGGTACTATTCTACTCTGCCGGTACCTCACAGTTAGGTTATACGACATCACTAGTTTAAGCTGATTTGTCAGTGCGCCTGATTTATACACTCTAAATTTGGCTGTTTGAAATCATCCGTTGTACAAAGCCAATGAGAAGACGCTATTGAAGTAAATGTTGAATGACAAGACAAATACATGAGGTAGACTTTATAAAAGGTAATTGGTATTGTTCTGACAAATAGTAGTCTTCTTTTAAAAAGGTTATTGTAAAAAAGCTAGATAATTTAATCCTCAGCATGCCAATGAAGTGGGTCGTCGCATATGTTCGAGTTGAAGGAGGAATCATCTTATACTGAATAAAAACTTTTAATAAAAAAAATATTTCTTTCTTCTAATTTACATTTCAGAAATAATCATTTTAGCGTAGAATAATTAAAATAATATTATTAAAAAATAAAAGTGTGTGTAAAGATGTTTGTTGAGTATACTGCGGTAGCAGAACTAACATATTGCGATTTATCTATCCAAAAGCGTAGCTTTAATGCACAGGGCAGGGATGGGCAGCTGCCGTCAAAGTAGGGTCAAATTCCTCGTTTTTCTGGAAGGCCTATATCCAATGGTGGATGTTCAATAGCTGATATGACGATGATGAATTAACAACGTCAGCGTAAAAAATTATTAGCAATTATATATCAGTGCTGATAGACCTGAATACAGGTCATCAAATTAATCTTATCAATTGATAATCCAGTTTCGATTGCTAGTGCAGTAATATATTTATTTATTTTGCAAGTGATTAAGAAAATGTTCTAATTGATTAGATAAATAGGGCCTCGTACATCGTTATCTTTCATGTAAGGACGACTACACGCTGTTAAGTGTCAGCTAATGGGAAAGGTTAGGGTGACCAAATCGTATGAGAAATCGTGAAGTTAGTGAAGTGGAAGCCGGTATACTTGAATTTATTTACACTTATAAAACTTGCTTATAAACATTTAATCATCGTTATCGTCATCATATTAGCAATAAGACGTCCACTGCTGGATAAAGGCCTCCCCAAGTAATCTCCAATAGGACCGGTGGTATGCGGCCTGTTTCCAGCGCGATCCTTTGGTTTTAGTAGATCGTCTGTCCATCTTGCGGGTAGACACTGTGCTTGCCGGTACGTGGTCTCCATTCCAGAACCTTAAGACCTTACCAAATATCCTGCCCACTGCCACTTCAACTTATTAATCCGCCGGGCAATGTCGGTAACTGCTGTTACAAATCTCCTCATTCCTAATTCGGTTAATAAATTTAATAATAATGTAATAATATTCACACACACACACACACACACACATATTGTACATTGACTTGACTCAGAGCTAAGTCGTTTAAAGCATATGTACTATAGACATCAGACAGTAGAATACAATTTTACATAACACACACATAATTAGAAATATATACGCACATATAAGAACATAACTAAATAAACTAACTAACTAAATCCCCACAACATATCATACATTGATTTGACTCCGTGGTAAGTTGCTTAAAGCACTTATGTTACGGACGCCAGGTAACAGAGAAATCACAAATATACTACTTAAATACATATATTTAACACCCAGACGTAACACACAGTCAGGTTACGTGACTCCGAGAGTGACGTAACCTGTTTTGTATATAATAAAGCCATATTATGTGTTATGCAATACATATATGTATAGGTCATTTAATTATATTACATTACATTTAATACATTGCCCGCCCAAGTGTGGCAAAATTATTTTATGTTTACTACAAAGGTTGCCACCTTTGTAGTAAACATAACTTAATACATATATAACTTGCATGCCAATAGGAGGTAGTTACCGCAAACTACGAACGTTTTCACTAAACGATCATTTACGGATTGCTGACCCTAACTAATACTAAAACGGGTATTGTTATAAATGCATTTTTTTTTAATTTGATCGTATTATAGGCAAAATATTATTTAATCGAATAGCTGCGTATTTATTATTTGTAATATCTTAATATTAATTAAATAACGTGAAGATTTTCTTTAATTACAGTTTTAGAATCTATCTTTGTATTTGTTTTTATAGTATATTCGGGTTACTATCGCTCTCAAAGAGTTATTTAACCAACCAAAAGTAAAATTTTGAAGAAGAACTTATTTTATGTATTATTAGGAGAAATATAGTTATAGTATTAGTAGGCCACTTAAACAACCCCTAAAGTGAAAACTTATATTAAAATTAGATATGACAGCGAGAAATCAAAAACAGATGGTAGTGATCCTCTCTTGTACGGGGAAGGTCGTGAGTTCGATCCCCAATCATAGTAACTATTTATATGACGAATTTTATATTTTTTCTATATCTGGATATTATTTATAAGTACCCAAGTATTACGAGTACATTTGTAATTTCTCTGGTGTCTAATAAAAGATGATATAACACATGTGCTCAAAGCAACTTTTCTAAAAGTTTGGTCAATGTATGAGATGTCGTGTGAATTTATATATTTATTTCTATTTTTGCCATAGAATTCTATAATAATTAATACATATTATATATTTATAGATTATTGCCTTATATTTGATCAAAATTAACAAAAATTCAAACAGCATTATTTGGCCACCCAAATGCTGTTATTGGCCATGATAATGCTAAGAAGTGTGCCACTCTATTTTAATGTATTTTTTCATGACAATATTATTCTTAATGATGATTTTAATCCTCGGCAGCCTCAGCAACTTCATTTGACAAAACATTCGTTAAAGTGCGCAGTTATTAGCTGTGATATAATAAATAAGGAAAAAATTACTATTAAATACTGATAATTAAACAATATCTATTACAACAAAAACGTGTCATCTTCAAATGATCAGTTCAGAATTATCATTAAAAGAACATTTTAGATTTATTAATTAAGTAGAGGATCAAATTAAGATTTAGACGAAGGGTTTTTTAATTGGAAATGTAATGTGGTCCTTGGTATACTCTCGCCACCGTTCTGAATAAGGTTTTGCATTTATTTTCTTATATACCCTTTGTTTGGTATATGCTAAAGTCATCTGCATTGATACCTCATCATTATCATTAAGATTACAGCCATTAGAAGACCACTACTGGATTCAGGTCTCTCCATAAAAGGCAAAATTTAGCCTTTAATTACCGCACTGGGCAAGCGTATTGGAATCGCCGCCCTATACACTTGAGCAGCTACACTGTCTCGGTTAGATATAAAACGCCATCTGACGGTTCTGGTGCCTTAGTCTACCTTATTATTGTAAACTGCCTGGTACCTCACTCTTGACTAATTTCAATCGCCAAATAGCAGTGTTCGCATTGCTGTGTTTCGGTTTGAAGGATGAGAGAAGCACTGATATAACTGGTTACGTGACAACATATCTTCAAGTGATAAAGTTGGCAACGTGTTAGCATACTGCGAGCGTCTGTGCGTTAACTCTCACTGTCATGATTGCAGAAAACTTCAATATACAGTGATCGTCTCAATCACGTCATGGCTATCCTACTTAAGCGTTGATTACCCGCAAGGCTGCCCTCCGACGTATCGTATTATACAAACCGACGTAATGCGTGTTACTGTCTCACTCTTACGCTGTACACACTAGCGACACGAGTCGGGATTCAAATAATTCAATCCAAATTAAGTACCATAAGTATGTTTGGATAGCGTGAGTCAGGTTCGGATTCGTTAAAATCTTATTAATAGAGTGGATATAAGTCCAGCCACATGTCTTTACCTTCATTTTTAGACAACATTTCATACATTGATCTGATATCCGTGATAAGTCGCTTAAAACACTCGTTTTACGACATCAAACAACAGAGGAATCGCAATTATAATACTTAAATAAGGTTTTTTAGTACCCAGACACAGAACAAACACAAGTTTCATCATATAAATATCTATTTTATCGAACCCACGATAAAATAATATTAGCCCCTCTATAGTCCAACAAATTCTAATACGCGAACTGATGAAACACTTTGTAATTATCACCCTTTCACAAATATACTACTTAAATACATATATGGGTGTTAAACCCAGACGTAACACACAGTCAGGTTACGTGACTCCGTGAGTGACGTAGCCTGTTTTGTATATAATATAGCTATATTAACCGTGTTATGCAATACATATATGTATAGTTTACCCTTTCATTATACACAAAATAATTTAACAAGCATGTGCATATTTTATTTTCATGGTTCATCAGTATGAAAATGACTCTTTTTATAACACCTACATGAATATGACAATGTTCCATCACATTTTTAACCAAATGGTATTGTGGACGAGAATCTGGTGAATTGTGATGGAGGTCATTATCATCCCCAAAACAGAAAAAAATATAGGTCATTAAATGTATAGGCTGCGGTGACGCTTTTTAGCTTCAAACTTAACGCTTATGTTTTAGTTACCGTCATCAACAAAGGGAAAATTTGCCTATAATTACAGTGCTAAGCAAACGTGGTGACAATTGCGGAGTGTAGCTTCGTGACGAAAATGCTGCTACCCATTTCCGCCCTATTGCTTTTAAGCTATTCTGTTTTGAGTGGGTATACCGCTTTCTTTCTGTTCCGGTATCTCAGTCACTTCTGAAGACACCTGGTATAGGAGGAGGCACTACTCTCTACCGGTACCACGACACAACAATCAACCTTCTCTAATAAAAATTATAAAGCAGTATTCTGCGATTGTACGAGACATTTCTGATTAATTATTTTACATAATGATGAACTCCAAATTATAATCTAATTTCCGTTTTTCAGTTAAAATATGGATAGTGTTTCATGAGATGGCATTTGCAAGTAAATGTGTGTCGCGCGTCTGCTTGATAGATTTGGATACATAATGTACAATTATCGTGCAATCAACACATAAATGGTCCCATATGGCCTGGGACAAATGATCGCTTACATAATCAAATTACGCTGTAAACGTGAATCAGTTGATTAGAAATATATTTTAGCGCGTGACAAAGTAATTGTTGCTTGCTTGGTGAAAGTGACATAAAACATACTTATTTCTTTGTTAGGGTTTATTGTAAGTCGCTTAAAACACGCTTGTATTACGGATTCCAGACAATAGAAGGATCACAAATTTACTACTTAAATACATATTTAACACCCAGACACAGAACAAACACATCATAATAATATTTTCTAGGTGGGAATCGAACACAACCCCTGACGCATGAAATAGGATCTCGAGGATTCGAGGAAGATTCCTTTCATAATGAAAAGGAGCACAATCAAATAATTTTCGAAAATTCACTCCCTAAAGGGGTAAATCTGGGGTGCAAATGTTCTATAAATGTATACTTTATTGAAGTTATTCGAATGAAATACAACATAAAGGTTCTTCATTACCAATTTGTAAAATCAGTTTAAATATTTTTTTCAAAAAATCATTCGTTAAAGTGATGAAGGGGAGGAGGGCATGTTCCAAGTTTGTATGTAAGTTATATAATTTAACGCGTATAAAACCTCAGGGCACTGCTGAATAAGCTCAGGGCACTAAGAAACTAAACAGGCTGCCTTGAGAGACATTGAATCTCCAAGGTCAGCGACCTTCAATTATCAGTGTTTCCTGCGCTTATTAGAAGAACTGGTCCGGCAATAATAGGGCTAGCAGTCCAGAAAAACATAAAAAACATCATAAGTAAATCTTCCCGAGCTATGTAAAGCGCACATGACAACAGAATTACTAATACAAATTTATCAATTTATAGACCTCCTACAAAGGTAGCTACCAACCTTTGTAGGAGTTCACACTTATTTCAACCTCGAAATAGCAGTTTGCGCATTGGTGTGTTCCGGTTTAAATGGTGAAAGAGGCAATTAAAATACTAGGTAGATGAAACATAGTGTCTTTAGCTCACTGGGTTGGTGATACGTTAGTGAAATTCTTCTAAAGACAAAGCGTTTAAGACTTTGAAATAAGGCACTTTAAGCACCTGTGTCACGGATATTGAACAATAGAGGAATCACAAATATAATACAAATATTCATCGTATTAGGATAACTATCATTTGCGCTATCCCAACAGTCAGGTAGTCTAGAAAAATCCAAATAGAACTCTTTTTTTATAATCAGTCGAGAAAACTGTGAACCAAAAAATCGCAGCGCACTTAAAAAAAAGTACAAGAATAACTTACACGTTCAGTTAACAGTTAGCAAGTTAGCATATTAGCCTAAGTGAAAGCACTTAACAAGTTAACCTACAGAATACATCTTCATTTATCAATGGGAGAGCGAGTGGCGACGACGGCTCCCTGATACAAATGTTTGCTGGGCTACATTTGGAATAGTTGTGTGGTAACGTACTGTTTTTCGACGAGGCGTGTACTAGCCGCATGTCAAATGTACATATAGATAACTTTACTCACGGTAAAAGACGTTATCGATCGCTGTTTAGACAATTGGGCACGAACTTTTATCTCCCATGGCGGGCATTACTTCATCATAATCATTACAGCCATTAGAAATCCACTGGCTGCTTAGGCTTCCCCAAGGAAAAGCGTATTTTTGCCCATAATTGCCACGCTGAGTAACCGTGTTGGTCTACGGAGAGCACAGGTTTGAATTATAATGTCTTGGATGGATATATTGCCATCTGTCGGTTATTATATCTTAGTCGCCTCTTACAACACCTGGTTCAGGCGGAGGTACTATTCTACTCTGCCGGTACCTTACGGCTTTACTTACTTATTTTTTTATAAGATCAGGTCGACAAATAAGCTTACAATCGTGTGGACATACAGTCTAACAAATCAAATTAGCGAATACATCACAATAGGACGTAAGCTTTTATTTATCAAGATTTTTCTCAAAATATTGTTGTCTGCGCTCCAAACGACTGTCACGTTCCATATGCAATTTTATTTATTAAAGAGACTAGGGCGATGTACGAGCAAACAGTGATTCACGTGATTCAATCATCGCTACAGCCTATAATCACTATATCCTATAGTCACCTATAATTTTACAAGGATATTATTAGCACATTGTCAACTTTGTGACTTGAAGACATTTTGACACATTACCCAGTAATTTTACTGCTTCCCTTTAATTCGGAACACTGCAATGCAAACACGGCTTTTTTAGGTAGAAATAGGTGAGTGTGAGGTACCAATGCAAACGATCTATGTCTACCTCAAGTCAAATCTACAAAATCAAGAGAAATCTACAAAAAATGGTCAATACTTGTACTCAATGTGATTCTGGTACTTTCATATTTCGTTCTTTTAATGAGAGGATAGAACACAAATCAAATTTCTTAAATATTTAACTATATTAACAGGGCATTAGCATGTTAAATTGATAAAGGTTTCATAAAGTCAACACAATTCGAGATGAAACATTACTTAGCTAAAATGAAAATAAGTTCAAATACCTTAAAAGCCTTTTATATATTTCGCTTACTTTTGATATCGCTTCTAATGATTCCACTATACCTCAATCAAATATTTAAGTGCACTTCATCGCAGCCACGTTAGTATAAATGAAGGTTCTCTATGAGTAGTTCGAATTGAAAGGGCTGAGTCGTAATCCCAGATCATTTCAAGTATCTAAAATCTTAGTCGAAAATCAAAATAACAATCGTGATTTTCTATTGAAACCTTCTATTGAAATATTGACATGTAGTTTACCATATTAAGATTGTTCAAATGGAGTCTACGATAAATCCATCCAATGTCATCATCATCATCGGCATAGCAGTCGTAAAACGTCTGCTGGACCTCCTTCTAAGAAAGAAGGAGGAGTGTAGCTTCTCAACGGGGACCCTGCTACCCATCTTCACCCTGCTGTATTTGAGCCACAATGCTCTGGGTAAATATCATCATACCAGCCATTAAAAATCCACTGTTGGGCATAGGCCTCCCCAAGAAAGGGGGTATGTTGCCCATAATTGACGCGCTGGGCAAGCGAGTTGGCAATCGCAGAGCGCAGCTTTGGCAATGGGGAATCTGCTGCTCATCCACGCCCCGTACATTTGAGCTGATTTTTTGCATGGCATGACATTCACATTGATATGCATTGCTGTGTTCCGGTGAGAAAGGAGAGATAGACAGTGAATTTACTGGGTAATGTGGAATAATATTTTCAAGTAACACGTTAGAGATATCCTTGTAACGCTTACTATTACGTGAAATGTATTCTTCTTTGTCGAGCTGGTCTAATAAAAAAAACCGACGTTTCCAGAACCTCAATCGCCTCTTACGGAGGAGGTACTATTCTACATGTCTGGTATAACACGGCCAATTATGCCATTTAAAAATTTAATTCATGTATTTCTTCGTATCTCAAATGAAGACCATTATCAACTACTTTTAATTTCCTTTCGGTTACTTTGCAGCCGCCGCGTGTTGAAAAAAAAGCCGACGTTTAATTGCAGTTCTTTTATGAGTGAGCCCGTAAATGTATGAAAACATTGTTTTATATTGTACTTT
>JACJUM010002768.1:1763125-1888283 GCA_020976665.1 Heortia vitessoides
GAACAAAATCCCAAAACTTTTCAACATAGTTCTATTTCAAGTAGCAGTTTCATATTTTTTCTATAATAAAACTTAGTTTACGTCACTTCATAACGTTGTAGGTTTCAAAATCGGTATTTTAGTTTTTTAGACAAACCCAGCGTGTCAATTATCGGCAAAACTCCTCCTTTCTTGGGAGGATCTATCTTTATCAGCGGACTTCAAATGGCTGTAACAATGATAATAATTGGATTGTAAGTGCATGCATACATGTGTGTGTATGCGTGTGCGTTATAGAGTCTATTTACTCGAAGAGATCACATACAACCACACTTCAATGAATAAAACAAATGAAAATCGTCAGACGGTTCAAACAAACGATTAATAAAACCGAAGATCACCGTTAGGAAATAAAAATATGGGCAACTTTACCTTACAGGCGGCGAATTGTTTCCTCTTGAGCCGCCATACTTACTACGTCTATCTTGCAAATTGCACGCCTGGTATCTGCCCAAATCCTCGCCGATTTTACGTAAAGACTCAGAAATAAACTTAATTCAGTACACGAACGCTTTCAAAGTTGCCAGCGATTACTCTAAAGATGCGAAAAGAAAACTTTTTGATGAAGGGCTCAGGTTGGATTTGTAACTGAAATTATCTTTACTTTGAACAGACTTTTCAGTTAGATCTTTGAGATTAATGCTTTATGGTTTATTTTTGCTTTACTAGTGGTTCGTGTTAGATGCATTTTTATAGTATTCACGCGTTCATAACTCATAAATAAACTACTCTTAACGACTTTAAAACGCCGTTTTAAAAACGGCTCGACGTTTTGGTTACCGTGCGACAACCGCGCTTAAGATTATCAAAAGATGTATCAGGATTTCAAATCCACGCCGTAGATGTAAACAGTATCTTATAATCTTGGTTTTTAATCAAATGAATTGCAGGTTCTCAGGCAGGTGGTATATATGTATAATATTATTTAAAATATATTATTTCCTATTCTTCATAATCCCCATATCTGTTGTACTGGTCCTAATACGAGTTAAAAATAAATGACAAACAGTCAGTCAGTCAGTCAGTAGTCGCTGCATATCTATTTTATTATATTTGTCACTGCATAGTATAAGATAATTTCGCCTTCCACTTCCTTATCATATAAAAACTTCGTATCGAATCGATGCGGTTTTTTTAAATAGATAAAATGATTCAAGACGAAATACCTGAAAAAATTACCTGAGATAGAGCTCGTACAAGGGTCCTCTGCGATGGTACCTCACCTATTTCTACCACCAAACAGCAGTACCCGCATTGTTGTCTTCCGATTTGAAGCATGCAAAAGGCAGTGAATTTACTTGGTAATTTGACAGCGTGTATAGGCTGCAGTGTCGCTTACTATCACGCGGACTGTATGCTTGTTAGTCTACCTGCTCTAAAAAAAATATATATATGTATAAAGGGAGATTTTCATTGGTGACTTGAAATAGGTTTATATTGTAATTAGTTAAATTTCACAGCGGCCATCTTTAGGTTTTGCTAATTGAAATGTCACCTACTAGTTCAACGAACAACAACAGAATAGTTAGACGTTACAGTATAACATTTCTTACATAGGTAATTTATGCCTTCCAGATACAACATTTATTAGAATTTGCATTTCACGTCTTATTTTTATGATGTGGTATAAAAAGTGATAATACACCTTGAATTTTTAAAACTTTAATTAATGATGTAATTATTATATATTATCAGTTTTTAAATAAAGAGTGCATCATGGAGATGTCCATGAACTTAATATATGCATACAAAGATAATCGAGTTATTTTATGAAGTATAGATCGTCAATTTAAAATTAATATTACTCAGCAAAACTAAATGGTAGAGATGTTATGAAATGATAAACACAAATAAATAAAATATATATGATAAAATATATATAATAAAATATATATATAGATGTAGTAATATATTGTATTTATTACAAAAAAAAGTTATTTGGCTGTCGTTTTTCATTCTAAAACGCATTGCTAATACGCAATTGTTTAAATGTTTATATTGCTTTCGTTGACTTATACATGTATTGAATATAATAGTCAAAATCAAAAATATCTTTATATAAATAGACCTACCATAAGCACTCTCGAATAGACAAAATGAAATATAAGTAAAGATTTGCTCATTACAATACAACACAATCGATAGGCGACAACAACCTTATAGTGCTATAAGTCATTTAAACAAATACATCATCGAGGGTCCTACTTTTATACTGATCAGCCGGAACCATGCGGGTCTGAAAACTAAGTTTATATTGGGTCATTACGCAAGCCTCTAGAAAATAAAATTGAATGGAAACATTAAAAAAATATGATGGTGATTAGGGATTTCAATAACACCTAATGGTAGTTATCATTAAAACTCATACCAGGGTCAATGATAATAAACAACGTCTTAATAGCAAAAGAAATATTTTTAAAATATCAAGAAACAAACCCTAAACCTCCATCCACGTCTAATCCAAGCTCGGTAAAACCACCCCATTGCCGTCGTAACTCGTAAAATAATAAAAGTAAGCCTCAAGGAAAAAAGACGACATCTCCAAAAAACTTGCTTAGGCACTTTCATACAAATGGCACTTTTAAACATTCCCCAGTGTATGTAGGTCAGCCATTTGTTTCAGTTTCAGCTGCCTTTTCATTTTTCAGCGCTGTATTGTTTACACGGAAGTGTTCGCATCAAGTCGTGTCTTACGGAAGGGTAAGAAAGTTTTTAATGTACAGGAAACATTGAAATATTAACGCGGAAGATATATGGGCTGTCACTGGACTAAGAATGTTTCTGGTGGATCATTTAACTTGTCGCTGTAGTTGTACTTTTTAATGAAAAATAATATATGGCTTTAAACGAGGTTAGTACTGGTTTTAAATTTTACTGGGTTATGTGTAATGGGGAGGGAAATACTCAAAATTTCTTTGCGCTATCGAATCACGAATGAGGAGATTCGTAACAAAACAAAACCAAAGTTACCGAAACTGTTCGACGGATTTGGTACGCAAAACCGATAGGCAATGGAGTCGTAACTTTCTGAAATGGAGACCACGTACCGGCAAGCGTAGCGTTGGGTGTCCATCCGCAAGATGGACCGACGATCTGACTATAACCGCAGGATCGCGCTAAACACTGACCGCATACAACCGGTCCTATTTGAGATTACTTGGGGAGGCCTGTCTAGCAGTGGACGTCTTATGTCTGGTACGATGATGATAGGTCATTCCTTTTTAATATATATTCTCACTAATATTATAAAGGCAAAATTTAGTGAGTATGAATGCATGTATGTGTGAATTTGTGGATGTATGAATGTATGTTTTTTTCTCTTTCATGCTGGAACGGCTGAACATATCTTGATAAAATTTGGTACAGAGATTATTTTTAGTCTAGACCATCACGTAGGCAATTGTATCTCAAAGCGTGTCCCTGTAGAATAAATAAGGCCTTTTATTCTTTTGTAAAGAATCAGCACAGTAAGTAAGCGGTTTCAGATTTTTTATAATAACTAAGTGTCACTCACTGCACTTACTACTTGAACCTTGACCTGTATTGTAAGCATTGTGGAGCTAAAGCAAGTGACGCGGTATAACTGTATCATTTTAGGTCTCATCTAGCGTTATTGCCCTGACCAGTCCTCGTGGGAGTGAAAGGGGGTTCTTGTAAGACTTCGATTTTCGGACAACCCTTCACTATAATTCTAAAGGTACATTTCTCTACAAATATTAAGTTTTACATAAGTTAGACCTCTTACAAAGGTCGCCTGCGTCACTTTTACCTATTTCTACTGCCAAATAGCAGTATTTGTATTGCTGTGTTCCAGTTTGAGGGAGAGGTGAGAGAGACACTGAAATTACTAGGTAAATATAACATTATCTTCAGTTTACAGGGTTGGCGGTACGCTAGTCATATCCTTGTTTTTAGGCTGCCGTTAAGTATACCATCAAGCGGACCATATAATTGTTTGTTGACTTCATAATATCAAATTAAAAAAAGATTTAGCTCAAAAATCTTCACCTAAGATCAATCACTTTTGCATGAAGATAAAAAGTATACAGTAACTACTGCATAGACTACGTTAATTATTATTGGATTGTTCCAAAACTAGCATTTAGCCGTTAAACATCGACGTATCGTTTAAATCAGGAGTCGACCCGACTAAATCACGGACGACACGGGGACAGGAACCATCGATTGATGGCTGTTAATGATCGTTTAAAAGCTGCCCATTCAAATGTTGAATTACACTATGCTTTATTGCTACAATGCATTGTATGTGATTAATTTACATACGTGGTGTTAGTAGAACCTTCATCGCCACCAGTTTCTCTTACAGGTTCTTTTCTGGTAGGTCACATAATGAACCTGCTGTAAACTTAGTTTTAAGATTCTTCTGGTGCCGGCATACTATTTTAAGGTATGAAATTCTCTATGTTAGATGGCTATTATGATCCCTTGGCCCAAGGGACCACATATCAGCCACTGAAAGTCCACTGCTGGACATAGACCTCTTCAAGAAAAGAGGTATGTTGCCCATAATTGCCGCGCTGGACAAGCGTGTTGGCAATCGCAGGGTGAAGCTTTCGCGATGTTGAAGCTGCTGCCCATCCCCACCCTGTGCATTTGAGCTGACTTTTTTGCTTTGATATATCGCTATCTGTCGGTCGATACCTTTGTCGCTTCTTACGACATCTAGTACAGGGGAAGGTACTATTCTACTCTGCCGGTACCTCACGGCACATTTATATGTATGTATAAAAATATGTAGCTGATACTTTAAAACTGTAGGTACAAAAGATATATATTTCATTTCAAAATGATCGCACACTTGTATAGAAGAAGCAGTATACAAAATGGATGGAAGCATCCAAACGATAACTCGCCATTTTATCTCTCCAGTAAAATATGCCATAAACGGCAAAATGCAGAGTCGTGCGGAGCCTCACTAACAGTAGTGTAAATGCAACGGCGAATTTGCCACCCCGGGATTTATGCCTCGGATCCCAGACATCACCCATGAACGTGACTCGAACCCGTGATGTGGTCTCTCTGCCTATACACCCTAATGAGGACTTTGTGGGAATCACATTAATGGGAAAACTAAGTGTTAATCAGAGGAAGATTTAAAAGCTATTACGTTCAAAGGAGGTGTTTTAAAAATTTAAACGGCCCGGTGGTGTACATGCTAGTGATCTTATCTTATGAGCCAAGGCTCGTGGGTTCGATTCTCACCTAAAGCAAATATTATGTATATGGTGTTATTTGTGATTGTAAATATATGTATATTAGTAGTATATTTGTGATATAAGTAGTACATTGAGTCCGGTCAATGTGTGAGATGTTTTAGGAATTTAATTTAAAGGTTAAAGTCTAACTAGATATTATTTTTGTCCTTCACAAGAATAGACATATTGATCGATTAATTCTTAAATATAAACTGTTTTATGTTCATTTTCTACTCCTAAATTTCTTCACCGATCCACTCACAATTGACTGTCATACCGTCCCCAGCACCTAGATGGATGGTGGTCAACCAGTGTGCGGTTTCAGTGCCATTTTCTCCTTCCAACTGTTAATTTATGGAATAAAGTCATTGTGTCGGCATTCTCAGACCGTTACGACATAGTAGAGTTTGTAAGAGAAAATTCATTTTTCTTCTTGAAGGACTTCAACTCGCCTGTGAGCCTTTGGTGTTGCAGGTTTACAAGCGATGCTAATTACTTAACTTCAGGTGACGTGTCGGCTCGTTTGCCGCCTATCTTTATGTCCGAGTGAATAATTCTAATGTAGCTGTGTATGTGAACTCCTCCCTAATGCAGACTGGACCGTTTCGAATAAATGTTTTGTATGCGTTTGGATAGCACCCTGGATAGTTTGGATACATAAATAAGCCCGGAAAATGGCGTTGCTATCGGTATCTAGATCATTTAACAGGACAACGTCTGTCGGATCCGTTAGTAATATAAATAAAACAATTAATAATAATATCAAGTGATGCCTTAGTCGTCATTCCGGACGTTCACTGGTAAATAGAGATCTATAAATAAATTCTCTTAACTCTCTCATCTTACCTGACCTGACTCCTTAGTAAGTAGCTTAAATTACTTGTGCTATAGAAGCTAGACAACAGAAGAATCACAAATGTACTACTAAAATACATATATTTAACACCCAGACACAGAACAAACACAAATATCATCAAATAAGTATTTATCCTGGATGGGAATTGAACCAACGACCCTTGGCGCACAAGAAAGGATCACTACTATCAGCGCCATCGGGCTCGTTAAATTAATATAATCTCTTCAAGTAATTTCCAATAATTTCGTAAAGTGGAATTCTGCAGATTCCCTTCACTTTGTGAGGATTTGTAAGGTTTTTTAGATCATCAATACTTGGGTATTTGAAATACTTATTCTTATAAAAAAAACTTTAAGCCTGATACCTGAATCCCGATGAAATCCTTGGAACCTCCGTTCGCCGTAATACGTAGAACCATTGTTTTGTTATAATTTAATACTGAGCAGTATTTTTGTTAACAATATTTAGTACTCAGTACATTTGAGCTTTGTTGTTTTGAATAGATATATCGCTATCCACTGGTTTTGGTACTTTGCTGGTGCAAGACTACCGACACTTGGTACAGAAAAACATTCAATATATATATATAAAAGGAAATTAAAAAATACAGTTTAATGCAGTTGAAACCGCCAGGTGCTGATAGTTTTCTCTATGAAGTCTCTATGAAGCTTCGATAATAACACCTATACCTTAACGTTCAATCACATGAATTCTTGTAGTTAAAAAACTATGACCCAAAGTCTAGTTCACGGATAAGCCCAACTAAGTTATGCACATTGGAAATAAAATATTTTTTATCAATTATGCCATAAACACAAAGGTAGAGAGCAACTGTCAATTCAATTTTTAAAAAAACTTTACGAGAGAATATTACCCGGAATACATATAGAATTGTGTCAATTAGAAGAGTTTTCCATTCATCATCCGTCGCTTGGGGCTCTACAAATACTTAGGCCTTTTTGATTCCTTTGCCAGAAAAGTTACACAGCTACTATGATATATTTAATATGAGATTAATAAAAACAGTATTTATAATTAACTATAAATCATCATTATTAATAATAGCAATAATAATATGTACTTTTTCAAAAAGCAAAATGTTTAATGATAGCAATTCTGGACCAAGTTATTAATCATATCAGCCATAGAAAGTCCACTAGGCCTCACCAGGATATGGGAAATTTTGATTATAAATAATTGTCGCGCTGGGCAAGCGTGATGGCAATCGCAGAGTGCAGCTTCGTGACGAGGATTCTGCTGCCCAACCCCACCCTGTAGTATTTAAGCTGCGCTGTTTCAAATGGATATACCACCATCTGTCGGTTCCAGAACCTTAGTCTACTTAGAGGAACTATTCTACTGCACAGGTTCCACATGGCAGGTTGGACCAAGTTATTTATATAAAAAATTCTAAAAAATACAACCTCAAACCCAAAACTCAAACTTCAACACTGATAAATGTAGAAAATGCAATAAAGTCAAAACTACCCAACACATAACAGTTGCCTGCCCCATCCTCATTCAAACAGACTGCTCACCGCCATAACTATTTTTGTAACATAATTCATAAAAATGTGCTACCAAATATAAACTCGTTACTGCTAAACTCTTGCCATACTTCCAATATAGTCCAAAAACAATACTGGAAACCACCAGCTATAAGATGTATTATGATAGAGCTGACCGAACTGTACATAACAATAGACCAGACATTATTCTAATTGATAAGAAAAATAAAACAGCGTATCTTATACGTATTTATTACGCTTGCCCTAACACCCACAGATTAATTATTAAAAATATTATAATATTGTAAATTATTACTATAAATTACAATTAATTAAAAAAATATTAGCCACAAGACGTCCACTGCTGGTCATGGATCTCCCCAAGTAATTTCCAATAGGACCGGTTGTATGCGGCCTGTGTCCAGCGCGGTTTTAAATTGGTTGACGGTCCATCTTGCGGGTGGACACCCTATGTCCGTGGTCTCCATTCCAGAACCTTATCACTCCATCGGCCATCGGTTCTGCGTACCAAATATCCTGCCCACTTTAACTTACTAATCCATCGGAAAATGTCAGTAACTTTGGGTCTGTTACGAATCTCCTCATTACTCATTCGTAAACATCTTCCAATGAAACTCCAGGCACTGCCCTCTCCATAGCTCGTTCAGTTGGCCAATAAGGCCATGGTAAGAGACCACGTTTCACTGCCATAGGTCATCATAACACCTACTAGATGGTTTACAAACTCTTAAGTTACCAGAAAGCATTACCATCACTATGCAGAAAAAAGAAAGACTCCTTCCCCCATCATCATTCTAAAATTCACTCGGCCTTTCAGTTATATATCAATACATCTAAATGTTTTGAGAAATTTAAATCCAAAATATTAAATAAAGACGAACCCTTTTAAAAGATAATAGTAACAAAGAATTATAGATAAAGAAAATAGAAGAATGGAAAAAGAAAACACTTCATAGAAGATACTCACAAGACTAAAACAAAATCACATACGTTTTGCAACTTCAAATAAATGGCATAAAGTTGGTAACTTATTTCCCAAAACTAAAAGTTTTATAAAAATCATACAAGAGAGTCTACAAAAAGCCGCTGTTTTAAACACCTGCAGAATACCCAGAAAGTCCAAGCAAATTGACGATACTACTCGTAAATCATACCTACCCATATAATTCTCTCCACTTACTCAAAACATTGTATTTATATGGCTAAACCCGTAAATTCAATGCAAATTTAGCAGCCTAGAGCTGAGAAGAAGAGAACAAAAATACACGATCCTATCTTATATGCCAGAGATCGTGGGTTCGACTTCACCTAGAACAGATATTTATATAACGATATTTTTGTATGTCCTTTGTCTAGGTGTGACGGTTAAACCACAATCCGGAAGTTTTAGTACCTTATTCAGCACTGACAAACTCCGTGACACGTGTTTATTTAAAGATATAAATGCAATGCTAACGAATACCAACAAGATATCCTTTGGAAACATTTTGTAAAGTTGAAATTGTTCAGTCATACCAAACCGTGAAAATAATCTAAAGTATGAAAACAACAGAAATACTATAGTGCAACTGCATCCGTAAAACTTTAAAACTTACAGGTAACTATGTTAGTTGGTAGTTGTAGGCTTTTGCATCTAGATGTTAGTAACACAGATTCCTGAAGCAGATATTATTATGGAGAGGTAAGTTTGTGGGTGGTGACGCAGATAGTAGTGATAGTGGGCTCGATTTTGAACCAAAGAAAATATTCAAATGATGATATTTGTATTTGTTCTGGGTCTGGGTTTTATATATATATATGTATTTAAGTAGTTTATTTGTAATTTCTTTGTTGTCTGACATCCGAAACACAAGTGTTTCCAGCGACTTACTACGGAGTCAGGTCAATTTATGATATATTGTTGTTAAGAAACCGCGTTTTGAGCCGTTAAACAAATAGTTTCATTATGAGTAATGACATTTTTATATATGCAGGTCGATAAACAAGCATACAGCCAGCTTGATAGTAAGTCACCGAAGCCTACAGACCCTCGTAATATCACAAAGAAATCACTTTCAAGTTATCAAACTTCTGACTTGAAGATACAATGTCACATTACCCATTAATTTCAGAATCTCTCACCTTTTAAACCAGAACACAATAATGCAAACACTGATTTTTAGCTGTAGATAGAGGTTAGAGTGAGGTACCAATGCAGACGACCTTAACCAAGCAGATGTGAGGCGTGCTGATGGTAGTTAGAAGGTATACCTCATGACTCCCCATGAGGTTAGACCTCTTACAAAGGTCGTCTGCATTGGTACCTCACTCTCACCTATTTCTATTGGCCAATCGTTGTATTAGCATAGCTGTGTTTTGATTTGAAGGGTAAGAAAAACCTTATAATTACTGGGTAATGTGACATAAATTCTTCAAGTACCAAGCTTGGCAATGCGCTCTGCGTTAACTTGTGATATTACAAGCGTTTTATTCTGTTATCACGCGGAATGTATGCTTGGTTATCTATTAGGTCCAACAAAAAGAAAAATACCTATGTGCAAGTGTTATTCGTAGTACTAGCGTAGTAAAATAGAACCTCTCTCTGTACTAGGTGCCGTAAGAAACGCCTGAGGTACTAAAACTGACAGTTGCGGGTATATCCATTCAAACAGTGCCGCTTAAATACCACAGAGTGGGGATGGAAAGCGTCAATTATGGGCAAAAATCTTCTCTCTTGGGGAGGCCAAAGTCCAACAGTGGACTTACAATAAAACCCTTTTTAGGGTATTGGACACCCTTTAATTTTTTATTAATATTTGCTTTTCTGTTTATATTATTAATTCGTTCAAGATTCTAATTGAAAATAATAAGTCCGGAATAACGTGCTTGTTGTTAACGTTGCACTTACATTTCTCTACAGTTATCTATGTCAAGAGTAATGAAATGTAAGCGCTTATAAAACGACTGCAAACTGCGAACATCAGGCGATAACATCACGTACTTCGGATAAAGCGAGCATTTTGCGTTCCATTGCATCTATCGGTAACGTTTTCAACCGTGCCTAGTCCCATACTCCACGATGGTGAACGTCTGATATCAAATCATCAGCCCCGATGGAATATTTGGTAGTGTCCTTATCTTGTTCGGGCCGTGAAATCGATTCGTGTTTGTTCTGTGACTGGTGTCACATATATAATTAAGTATTATATTTGTAGTACTTTTGTCGTGTGATATCCTTCACACAAATGCTTACTACTTATCACTGAGTAAGGTCAACGTATGAAATGGTGTTAATTAATTTGGTATTATTACAATGTTTACCATTCATAATATTTACACGTTTTTAAGTTATAATAAAACTACATATTCACGGATTTAAAAGGCCGTTTACGTTCTGTTAAAATGTGGAACAAAAAATTTAATTAAAGAGTTAAGCCGCGTTTTAACGGCGTTAAAAAATTATTTACTAACTACTGTCCTGAAGACTTTATAAAATTTTTAGACAAATTAAATAATTTGCAGCTAGATCTAACAATGGCCAATCTATTTGATCAGTAACAACACTAAGAATGTTATTAGAGCTCTGACGAACTCGATATATGATTGAAACGCCTCTTCTTCTATTAATAACGCAGACTATCAAATTAGTCTTTACGGTATCATTATTAACCGCTAATAATATCTTATTACTCATATATTGATCTCAAACCTAACCGATATATAAATTTAGTATGCAACTTGACTACTATTAGACCATGCCGATAAATAAGCATGCAGTCCACGTGATAGGTAAAGTCACTGCAGCCTATCAAGGCTTGCAATATGACAATGATATCACTAACGTTGCCTGGCAACTTGAAGATACTAAATAACATTACCCAGTTATTTCACTGCATCTCTCACCCTTCAAACTGGATCACAGTAATGCAAAAATTGATTTTTGGCGGTAGAAATAGGTGAGAGTAAAAGTGACGACCAGCAGACGACCTTTGTGTGAGAATTATTTCATGTTTTAAAAATACCTACAATTTCGAACTACGACTTCTATATTATATCTGAAAAATAATGTCACCTTTTACATCTCTTTTTTCTTATATACTGGCTAGAATATTATTATCCAATGACTTTATATACCAGTATAAATTTATTTAATATTGATAATTTGTACATAAAATCTTGCAGATTTGTAAGTGTACCTTGGATGGATTAATAAGGTGCTGCATGAAAAAGCAAAATGTATAAGATGATACTTACTAGAAAAAAATTAATTTGTCGTAGAAGTTAGGCGGGATACGAACCCGCATCTTTTCTACACCGAGGGACTGCACTACCATTCTATTACTCCCAGACCTTGGAGGACATGACGAATTTTTATAGTGTTCTTTTGTACTTTATTGTTGTAGATAATTACCAACAAACATTCAAATGTAAGGTACCAGAACTGACAGAGGGCGGTATATCCATCCGAAACAGTGCTGTTCAAATGCACAGTGTGGCAATGGGCATCCCTGTTGCAAATGTGAATGTGCTTGGCCAGCGTGGCAATTATGGGCAAAAAAACTCTTTTCTTGGAGAGTCCTATGTCCAGCAGCAGACTTTAAAGGCTGTTATAATTATGACTCAAATGTCTAATTTTCACAAGTTTGATGCAATGGATAAAGAAGAAGTAGATACATAATTACTTTAAGAGGTTTTATGCATAGAAAATGATGTATAGTCCAACCAAACACTTGAGATAAGTTGTTTTTTTTTTCTAGTAAATATTAAGATGTTACTGTAAATATTAACATCTCAAATTAAAATGTATATTAAATATACGCGATGTCTCATTTCTTGTATTTTACAAAAATGAGTAAGTCTACATATATTACGTCTATGTTCCATCGGGGTAGACAGATGCTGGGTCTCCACTTGCTACGATTTGGCGTACTTTTCTATCTGCTTTAACTCGCATTAGTCCTTTCATACACGCCCTTTAATTCTTGGTACTTCTAACCTTATTTTTATAACAACCCTTTGACCTGGTTAACCCGCCCGTATTTGCGCATGGGTCAAATAGACCCAGAGGTGCAGAATTTGATCCGTAATTCCTTTAATATTATTAGTTATATAATTTACTCGTACCACCCACCTCGGCCATTACACCTGCGGCATTTGAACAGGATGGATGTATCAAATGAGTATGGGTCTTTTAATCCGTTATGTGACGATTCATAAAAGTGTTTTTAATTACTCTTAAAAATATAATAATAATTATTATTGTTTGTTTCTACATAATGTCCGGTATGCGATTAGATGAAAGATGAAATGGTAGCGAAAGAATGTTCGGCAATAGACGATTACTTATAAAGGGATGAATATGATTTTAATACTTCTTAATTATGATACTTAATTATGACTTTAAATACGTCAAAGTTTGAAAGAGGAATCTACTTAGTTTGTATTTTCAAATCCAGTACCTACATAAGATAATTTATTTCAAAGAAGAACTGATCTAAATGCTGTACCATTTTTATATATTTGTAAAGGACGGTACCTTTCCCCAAAAATGGCGCTGTGAAATGGAATGTTGAAGAACCTACCTGATCAGTACGGACAAACAACTAAGGAAAACAAAATGCTTTACTGTACCATAGAACGCAAACGATAGTTCAGAAGCTGTAACACTAACCTTTTTCTGTCCATCGCAACAGAGAGTTCTTTAATTGCCCCTCTCGTCCTCTCATGGTCATTCTACTACCACAAACACTTCACGCACATTCTCTTCATAGGCCGCCTTCGTACGCCGCGTTCGCCAAACAATCGGGCATAAGAACAAAAATTTATAAACGGCCTCGTCTGGTGAAATAATTGATTTGCTCAAAAAATATTCATTTGAAATATATATCTGGATTTATATATTGATATCATACATTTTAATACAGAAATAATTTTAGTGATAATAGTAAAAAAGTCAACATCAATTAAATAAGGAAAAAATCCCGCTGTCATTTGTTTAATTTTGGTTTACATTTCAAGCAAATCGAAAAATAAACGCTTTAGAAGGTGGCATCATCAAGCGATACCATCAAGTCCGGATAGACTGAACATTTTGCGTTCGCTGATACGAACAATTTGTAAAGAGCATTTACCGGTGAACTTTCAACTTCAATATTGAAAAACTATTACTTCGGTTTAAACACATCGATATAAGAAGAACTTACAATGTTCACTTAAAATAAGCTTACATTAAAACTTTGTTTACCTCAACCATGCACAGCGCAACTACGTTCTCAAAATTTTAAGGTTTAATACAAGTATAAGACGTACCGGCAGAGTAGAATAGTACCTCCCTCTGTACCAGGTGTCGTGTCGTAAGAGGTGAGCTACCAAAACCGACATATGGTGGTATATCCATCCAATTAGTGCAGCTTAAACGCACAGGTGGGAATGGGCAGCAGGATCCCCGTCACGACAGCTGTGCTCTGCGATTGCCAACACTCTTGTCCAGCGTAGAAATTATGGGCGAAAAACCTCCATTTTTAGAGAGACCTATATCCAGCTATGCACTCTCAATGGCTATGATGAATGGGTGTGATGAATTCAAGTATATTTTTAATAGTTCCAATAATTTGACTTATTACAAAAGTCGACTGCATTAGTACTTATGTAATACTCTCATCTTTTTCGACTGCCAAATAGCAGTATTGGCATTGCTGCCTGAGAATACACTCTGATAGGCGGTACTACCTGGGTAGTATGGCATAATATCTTTAAATCACAAGGTTGGCAACGCGCTAGTGATGTCGTTATTACGAGCATATATAGGCTGCAATACCGCTCACCTTTACACGGACTGTAGGCTTGTTTGTAGACCTGGTTAATAATAACAAACAAAGTAGGTTCTATGCTTGTAAATGTCGCGCTTCAACGGAAATGGTGCTGCTCATCCCCACTCTATGCATTTGGGCTACGCTGCTTTGGATGGATATATCGCCATTTATATCTTTCACACCTATTTGTACCATTCTACTCTGCCAATACCTCACAGGTAATTGTTGATTTAGTTAATAGTGGTGCTTAATTCAGGCATATTTAGTCCTCACCTAGCCACTGAAAGTCCACTGCTGGACATAGGCCTCCCCAAGAAAGGTGGAATTTTGCCCATAATTGCCGCGCTAGGCAAGCGTGTTGGCAATCGCATAGTGCAACTTTTGCGACGCGGATGCTGCTGCCCATCCCCACCCTGCGCATTAGGCTATGCTACGCTGCTTTTGGATGGATATAACGCTATATCTTTGTTCCATACCAACGGGGTACTATTCTACTCTACCGGTACCCAACAGCTAATTGATGATATAATAAATAGTGGTACTAAATTCAGGCATTAATAGTCCTCAGTGATATTATTTTCTACACTATTATTATAAAAAGAAAATATTTCTTTGTTTGTTTGTATGTTTCGTACGTTTTAACTCAATATCATTTTAACCAATTTATATAATTATTTCACTATTAGAAAGCTACATTATATCTAATAAAATGAGTACAACTAATTTGAACAAATATTTTTCTGCAATACAGGTAATCTCTGTTTTCTGATTCTAGTCACAAGATAAAGTTGGCAACACTATTAATAATCTAGTGACGCCATGACGGCAACTACATGTATGTCTACACCAACGCAGCTAAGTGGAACATAATAGCCATACATTAAATCTATCATCGTTTATACTGCTACTGATACTTCAACTTAATCCCCGGGCTATATGTCGGTAACCTTGGTTCTTTATTTCTCTTTTCCTGTAGCGATCGCGCAAAATAAGCATTTATTTTTATAAATTCCCATTACATCTCATACAATGACCTGACTCCGTGGTAAGATGCTTAAAGTACTTGTGTTACGGTTGCCAGACAACAGAGGAGTCACAATATACTACTTAAATACATATATTTAACACCCAGACACCGACGAAACTTAAATATTATCATACAAATATTTCCTCTGGACGGGAATCAAACCCACGACCCATAGCGCATAAAATTGGATCACTATCTGAACTATGAAGGTAAGGAACACTACTACAATGGACACTACCCAAGTTGTCAATCTCAAAAAAATTAAGTTACTGCCTTCTTGAAAATAATTGAATCAATTTATAAATGTTTTCAAAAATAAATGACACAGAAGAGAACACAAAAGTAAAGATAAAACAGACAAGGAAAACATAAACATTCGAATTTATTTAGAAGCTGATGAAACATTCTGAAACGAGGAAATGACATGGAGATGAGATTCCCAACGGCACGTGAATATAACGTGCAAATCTGACTGCTATTAAAGGTGAGGTAACTTAATTTGTTTGCTTGACCTCACGAAGACTAGCAGATAGTATAGACTCGTTATTTACAACATTTGTATGGCAGCTTTGTATAATTTTATACTTGCGCCTTGTGCGCTTTTTCGTATGGACATACCACTATCTGTCGGTTCCGACACCTCAGTCACCTCTTACAACACTTGGTACACGGTACTATTCTACATTGCCGGTGCCTCATGACTTCACACCATTACGATATGATTTTCAAAAATAGTTTACACATATTTCAAAACTTTCAATGAAGACCTGAATGCTGAATTTCATTTGATTTTCTTTAAAAACAGCGAAGTTTCATGCTAATTCTGCATCTCCGTTTTACTCCTTTAGGGCGTGAATTTTTAAAAATCCTTATGTTCTGAAAAGAAACTTTGTACAAAATTTTAAATATCTAACCCTGATAGTTTATGCATTGCATTGATATGTCAGTCAGTCAGTTAATCAGACAACTTTTCTTTCTATTTATACAGATAACTCCAAAACAATAGTTTTATATTAACTTTGCACCCCCGTTTTACACATTTAGAAGGTGAATCTTCAAAAATCCTTTCTTAGTGCTTTTCTACGTTATAAAAGGAGCTCTGCAAAATTTCAAGTTTCTAACCTTTATAGTTAAGGCCCTGTGTCAATACTCAGCCAGCCAGTCATTCAGTAAGTCAGCTCCAACATTCAATCTGAAAATAAAAATAAAATGGAAAAAGCATTTTGATATAGGTACCTAGTATATAAAGAAGAAGGTGTATAAGATTATACAAACTGATTTTGGAGGGTTAACCTGGTTTAATTAATTTTATGTAAATAATGTTAAATTAACATTAAGACGCCATTTAGAACACTATGCATTGGCAAAGTTTGCCTTTTTAATGAAAAAAACCCAGTAACTCAAAAATGTCTGCTTTGCAATCAAACTGAAGACATGCAACGTTTGCTGTTAGATTGTGTCCGGAAAGAAGATGGAGTCGCTTTGTTTTTCAAGGCGGTTTAGATTTAATGTTATCGATAAAGGTTTGATCCAATACATTTTATTGGATCCTAGATCGGAAAAAACAAAGGATTTATACCGTTTGATGCCACTATTAATCTAAAAAAAACTTTTTCATATTCTTATTATCATTTACTACATAGTAAATGGTTACGAACATGTGCAAGGTACGATAATATTAATATGTCCTTTAGGACAAGAACCGCAACCAACAGATGGCTGTTTATTCATGTGAAATTAATTATGGAACAGGCAATGAGAAGAAGTAGAGCATCTGTCTAGTGTGGCAATTATGGGCATAAATCCCCTTTTTTCAGTGATATTATCCAGCTATATCCAGCAACTATATACCATATAAAAAAAACATGATGATAATGAAGAATACCATTTAATCTCATGTTTAAATTGGTTTAAAGATAAATGACAGCTAAATATCAATTAACGTCTTTATCCAATCATTATCTACAGCCATTGGAAGGCCACTGCTGGACATAGGCCTCCCTAAGAAAGGGGGAATCATATTTATAATTGCCGCGCTTGGCAAGCGTAGCTTAAATCACAGGTCGCAGCTTCGCGACAAGGATACTGCAGCCCATCCCCGCCCTGTGTATATGAGCTACACTATATCTGATGGATATACCGCCATCTGTCGGTTATGTTACCTTAGTTGCCTTTTACGACACCTGGTACAGGGGGAGGTACTATTTTACTCCGAAGTTACCTCATTGCTATCTAATTAACAAAAATTTAATTATTATTAGACAAAGATAATCATTATGATAGCAGCCGTGAAATTTTATCTGCTACTCACTTTCACTGTAACACTTCACTCTAAGAATGAGGGGATTGTAACCAATAATTGTCGCAATGAGCAGGCATTCGAAGCGTTTTGGGTGGACGCACCGCCATGTGTTGGTTCCGATACCTATATATTATAGTCATAGTATATTATAGTCTCTTGCGACATTAATCTGTTCTAAGATGATAAAAAGAAGATAGATAGATAAAAAAACAACTTGTCTCAGTTGTCAGGTGGGACCTGAACCTGCATCATTTCCCATACGAGGGACTGGTTTACCGTTGTGCCACTGAGACCATAGCGGACATGTCAATTGATTCCTGATGTTTTTTCAACATTGTAAATACACTCAAATGTCAAACTCTCACATTTTTGAAGCAATCGATAAAAAAGAAATAGTTACTTTAATTACGTTGGAATGTTTTATGTATAGAAAATGCTGAATTGTGTTTAAGATGATATTTACTAGAAAATTATTTATTTATTTAAGGTGTCGGGCAGGATTTTCGGAAAAGGAACAATAAAAATAATTTTATATATCGGCTGAAATCTTGGTATCACATGGGAGTGTAATCTCCTGGTATGGGATAGATGCGGCTCGAGGCACTTAGAACATTTTTTTTTTCAAGTAAATATAATCTTATATATAATTCACACATTTTTCATTCATAAATCTTTTCAAAGTAATACCTGCCTTATGACCAAAAATTTGTATAGAAAAATATCAACGTCTATTTTTCCTTAGTATTTTCACGAACACGCAAAAATATAAAACGATGTATTACGGCAATACAGACATCTGGTCCTAAGTCCACAAGAGGTCCGTTTAGAAATGGATACATCATGTTTTGTTATGCTTTTTCCGCTCAGACCTTTGTAAATTGTCCTTAGGGAACTCTCTTTATGGAGACAAAACGTCGTTCTTGCATGTTTTTAACTATTTTTCGTTATATATTGCTTCTTCTCATCCTATTTCTATACTTATTTTATAAAGAAAAAATATTTTATTGCTTGTTTTTTTAAGATGCGAGTCAAAAAAAACATACTATAGTGATTTAAAAGAATATTTCACAGTTAGATGTAACTTTTATCTTCTTGTAGTAACATAAACTATATTATTTACAAAATTTTAAACCCCTCTTTAAATGGAATTAAAAAACAAATTATTTTATTTGTAACATACAAACTCAAAAACTAATAAATTGATTTTAAAATCACTTTTTTTCGTATAAAAAGTTACATTACCAGCAATTAACATTAATACAAAAACTAAGATATAAAATCTAGTAACATCATTCCTATATTAGAATAACGCAATGAATATGATCAAATTAATGCACACAATTTGGTTGAAAATATACTATTTGTGAAGAACATACTATTTACTATAAAACTTCATTTCATCAGCTATATAACGCTTTATTCACCAAATTCATTATCACAGCAACCGCTAGACTTACACTGCTTGACATAGGCCTCCCCAAAAATGGAGGAATTTGACCATAATTGCCGCAGCGCGTCAAATTCCTCCAACCAGCGTTATAGCAAAACAGCGTAGCTTTACGATAGAAATACTGCAACCCATCTCCAGTTGCATTTGAGCTACACTGGTTTGGGTGAAAATACCGCCATCAGTCGGTTCCGGTAGTTCATTCACTTTTTATGACTACTAATAGAGGGGGAGGTATAAAATTCTATTCTGCCGGTACCACACGGCTTTGCCACTACAATCCAAAAAATATTCTTTTAAAATTTTCGACGTTACGTATAACTTTTTTTTATCACATCGAATGAATTTCTAAACTTTTAAACTGTTCTTAATTATTTTTTGTTTCCTGCGAACAGTTTGATGCAACTTGTAATATCGGATTGTTGATATCTCAATTTAGAGTCGCAACATTTCTTTCATAACGGATATATATTGACTTAAGGTTATATTTCAATAAAACTCGTTAGAATTCTAATTAAACACACTTTTTATTATACTTCTTATAGTGACACTTCAATGTCCATTTTAGAGAAAGATATAGCGCCTCTAGTGGCAGAAAACTTAAACTAGGACATTTATAAAGACAGTCCAAAAATAATGTTTACAAAGATAGTATACACATTATATTTTATAAATTTATTTACTCAATAATATACAGTAAATTCAGGACAACGTCTGTCAGGTTAACTAATATCATATTATTTATTAAAGATACCTTTGTTTGTATATTTCTTTCTATTAGATAGATAGACAAGCGTAATAGCAAGCATGGTAGTTAGTGCCTCAACAGCCTAAAGACCCTCGTAATATTACGGCGAATGCCAATCTAATGATTTGAAGATATTATGCAATATTTCCCTGTAATTTCACTGCCTCTCTCACCCTTCAAACCGGAATACAGCAATGCGTACACTGCCATTTGGTGGTAGAAATAAGTGAGGTAAGCCAAGGCACAGGGTATTTTGTACGAGGTCTATCTCACATGAAATTTTAGATGCCAAATTCTATACTACGATACTGACAGTAATTCTTATATCATCAGCATCATTTCAGCCATAAAAAGTTGGAGAGATAGAAGCCGCGCTGGTCAAGCGTGTTGGTCGTCATAGAGCGACTCAACTACGTGGCGAGGATGCAGCTTCCCATCCCCATCCTGTAGTATGGTTACAACGCCATCTGGATCAGGTACCACAGTCACCTCTTATGACACCTGGTACAGAGAGAGGTACTATCCTACTTAGTTGGTACCGCACGACTTATAAGCTCAATGGAATATTGGATTAATTTTAATTAAAACAGTTACCAGATAAAACTTATTAGCACTAAATAAAAAAAAAAAACTTCCGAAATACGGGAAAACGTACGAAGTTATTAATATATATGCCATCTACCCTGTATTGATTTCAGATTATATCTATACGTTCGCCAACTGGGTTTGCTGTGACCAATTAGGTTCTGACTTCTATTGCAAGGGAAGAAGGTCTAGAATTGTTTGTAATTTTTTTTACCGTTATTCTGGAGGAGATGGAAGCATTTTCCTCGTCCTAAAAGGATATTTTGGAGACAGTTTATGATCGTTTCAAGATATCTCCCGTTCGAGATCCGAAATGATCGGCCTTTCGCCGAATGTAGATATTGGGTAATATTTTTAATACTGCATTTCTATAGGTCTTTCTTACATTCGAAAGAAGTTTTTGTATAAAAATACTATTAAGTAATAAATTTTATAAAAATATTGTATTTACTAACTTGGTGTAAAAATATATACAATTTTATTTAATATTAAGGGTATTTTTGCAATATTGCTTGATGTTATTTGTTTAAATCAATTTAACATAAAGTTATTAATAGTAATATATTTTTTAAAAATAATAAAGAAGTATTATTAAATTATTTAATTGTCACGATTTAACTCAAAATCTCCTGGACAAATTTGTATAATTCTTCACCACATTTTATTAATAATTTATCCTGAAACGCGTTCTCCGTACTTTATTTACTGATGATGCTTCTTATAACCCTATTTCTGATGTACGTTATTTTATATATATATATTTATATCATATGCATTTATTGCGTTTATTTATACAAATATGTATGTCACGTTTATCTATTTTGTATATATATTGTCTGCACCACTATATATTTTTTTCTGTTTTGTGTATTGGTTGACTGGGAGATAATGCCATCTAGCATTAGGTCCGCCATTTGTACATTTTGTAACATTTTGTGCAATAAAGTTAAATAAATAAATATATATTAACAAAGGTTATACTTTATAAAATCAAACTATACAAAGTGAGTTCGATTCCCACCCAGAGCATACATTTATATGATGTTATTTGTGTTTGTTCTGTGTCTGGGTGTTATATGTATTTAAATAGTATAATTATGATTCCTCTGTTCTTTGGCGTACGGCGGCGTTTTAAGCGACTTACCACACACTTAGGTCAATGTATGAGATGTTGTTGTAATTTATTATTATTATTATTATTATTACAATATAACCTAGATTCAGAACAACCTTAAATTATCATTGCATAATGTCCCAAATGAGGACCGTACTATTAGCTCAACCAAACATACTATCAATGGTTTATTTTTTACATTATACTTAATACTTTACAATGAGCTTAATAACTACTAACTCTAAAAGCAAACTTAAATATTGAAACCAATAAAAAAGAAAACAATAATAATAAATGATTCCATGCATATTAAAATATACCTTTAAAACATTGCGTTGCCTTAAAATTTTACCTCATGTATTATTTGTACTTACGAGGGGAGGTCAATAAGTTCGCGGAACGTAGGGTTTGGTGAGGGTAGGTTTACTTGTGTAGGTAGGCTCTAGTTAAGCATCTCATTAAGAGTATATATATATATACTAAATTCTAACCTTATCGGGTCATTAACTTTTAAGGTATCAACCTGTAAACAACTGAATCGGGATGAAGTCAGCCAGTATGGACAAAATTGAATACCGCACCGTTATTAAGTTCCTACCCAAGCATCGAAAATCTGTTCACATTATTTTTCAAGAGCCTTGAGCAAGAGCAAGCTCACGGCTCTTGCCTTTCCTAAAATCATGGTTTACAAGTGTAAATCATGTTCACGTAATTCGCCAGTTTACGCAGACCTTGCCCCTGGTAAAATCATAGTTTATAAGTGACATGGTCTTTTTAAATAAGGAAGAGTCTATTGAAGACGGTCGTCTTTAATGGACTCTCTTTCTTGCAGATCTGGAAGGCCAATTGCAGACACTACACCGGATATTGTCAAAAATGTAGGAAAACTTATATTGGAAGAGTGTATGAGTGAAGAAGTGTTTTAATGCATGAACATGATAGGTTCCAAGAATGCTAATGCAACTTTAAAAAACGCGAGCGCGTCGAGTTTTTTTCAGCTATTTGGAGCTCTGTATCGTGAAAAGGAAGAGGTTGTGGCCATTAAAACTGGGTTTTCTATCACAGCCTGCAGCTGACGAAGTCACAGGGCCTCCAAGGTCGCCGACGCCATAGCCATAGCAGTTTGCTGTTTATAGGAATTCCAGGTTATACATGCATTTTGAAAAATAAAAGTGTATCCGGTGCATGCTCTATGGTATGGTGGCTACTGTATGAAAAATTGTTTTTTTCATTGTCAGGCTTCTTATCAAATTTTGCATTCAACTCTATTGGAGTGTGTACTGGTTTACAGTCAAACATACCAAAGCGTTCCAAAATATGATTGATATATTTCTCTTGGTCTATCATGATATCACACTAGCCTAATGATGCTAATGCCCTGCTTCACCTCATCTAGATTCATGCAGAATCTCTGTTTTATTTTTTATTTAATATCTGTTGCTGTTATCCTATCATTTGGTAAAAGGCAAGAAATCGTCAACCCACATAACAATAAATATCATTATTGATTTACTTACTGAATAATAAACACATGAATTATTTTCGATCTTTCTAATCCAATTTTCAGTAAAATATTGTAAAATTTTATATTCCACTGTCGGTTAGCTTGTTTGAGCCTATAGATTGATTTATGGAGGTAACATACTTGAGTATTCTCTTCATAGCCTTCTGGTTGTGACATGTATATTTCGTTGTCAATGTCACCTTGAAGAAATGCACTTATGGCACCCATCTGAATCATTTCTAAATCAAATTCATCTAAAGCGAGCAATAATCTAACTTAGTAGAGAACTTAGAGTTATATTTGACCACAGAGGCATAAACCTCGTCATAATGACTTCTTTTTCTTTGAGCGCATCCTTTAATTACTAATCATGCTTTGAAACAAACAATATCACCTTTCTCATAAGTTTGACTTTTAAATACCCATTTTCATGTCAAGGCTCTTTTACCTGATGTCAAATCAACCAACAACTAAGATTTATTCTTTGTTAATGAGTCATACACCTCTTGCATGGCCACTGGTTTGCAAGTTAAACAGCGCAGCAATTATGGGCAATATTCTTTTTTTTTAAGGTGGCCTATATCCAGCAATAGGCTTGCTCTGGCTGTAATGATGAACATGAAAATACACGGTAAGCAAAATTTGATTGAAATGTGTTGAAACACCATGTTATTTTATATACAAAGCTTTACTTCATATTACAAATATAACTGTCTACATTTAGATTACATGTCACTTTAAATTATAACAAAATTTCCGATAAAGTTTAACTGTGTCAGTACTAATTCTGGGAACTTGACGTGAAATGTGTGCCCTTTCCCATGATTATAAACGGTTATCGGATCGATATAGTTCGTGGAACAATAATTTATGACTATGAAAATATGTTCTGTGAATACAAGACCAGTATCTCCTCACATATATATAAACATACAGAAGCCTTTATCTGTTTTACAATATATAGCCAAAAGTTTCCAAGTGCCATGCATCACGTCACATTAGACACAAAAAAAATTAAGTTAAAAAAATCTTAAATCAAAAATTTTTCATCATCGTCATTATCATACCAGCCAGGAAGTCCACAACTGGACATAGACCTCCCCAGGAAAAGGGAAATATTTCCCATATTTACCGAGCTAGGCAAACGTGTTAGCTATTGCAGATTGCAGCTTTCACGATGCAAATGCTGCTGCCTATCTCCGCCTTGTGCATATAATATGCACTACTTCAGAATGATTTACTACATCTGTCGTTTCTGGTACCTTAGTCACCTCTCACAAAACCTGGTATAGGGGAAGGTACTATTCTACTCTGCTGGTCATCATTATACCAGCCATTGGAAGTCCACTACTGGACTTAGGCCTGCCCAAGAAAGGGAAAATTTTGCCCATGATTGCTACGCTGGGCTGTCGCAGAGCGCAGCTTTCGTGACGTAAGAGCTGCTGTCCATGGTCACCCTATACATTTGAGCTACAATATCTCGGATAAATTTACAGCTATTTGTCGGTTCTAATACCTCAGTTGCCTCTCACAATACCTGGTAATCATCACGGAAAAAAGAGCTCCAGAGAATCCATCCCCACCTTATTTTCTCTCGTAAAAAACGTGGTGGGGATGATGGGTTTTTTTAGCAGCATTAAACTTAGCAAATTTTCTTGGAATCGTGAGGACATAATTATAATTTTAAATTAAAATAGTTTGGTACTGAACCACTATTTGTTTGTATTATTTACAAGAACAATAAAGTAAGGAAGCTGAAAACATTCCTTGTCAACACTATCAAATGTGTTACCAGACAATATTGGAAACAGTATCACAATAAACGCATCCGATACCTCTTTTCGCTTGGAGGAGCTCGCATTTCTCACTTTGTAATCCGAGCTCAACATGCCTCAAGGAAACGACACAACGTTTGCATATCCTCAGAATAAAGATGTAACGTTTCTATTCCAATACATAGATATTTAAAGTGGAATGCGTTTTGAATACTATTTTTATGCCTGAAAATTGATCATCAGCATCAAAACAGCTGTAAAACGTACATGGATTGACGAGCCCGATAGCGATAGATGGGTTTGTTCCCTGGACACATATTTATATAATGACAAGATGTCCTGGCAATCGTTGTTCTGCCAATTAAATCACATGAAATTACGAAAAAACAGGGGTTGGTGATAAAAGACTTAAAATTTAGGGTTAAAGGTACTTTTAACGCCACATTACAAAAAAATTATTGTACAAAAAAAAATTTTAGTGCTACACTGCCGTTCTCCTGTACCAGGTGTTGTAAGAGGCGACTAAAGTACCAGAACCATCAGGTGGCGGTATGTCCATCCAAAACATTATAGCTTATATGCATAGCGCGGGAATGATCAGCAGCATCCCCGTCGCGAAAGCTGCGCTCTGCGATTGCCTACACGTTTGCCCAGCGCGGCAACCATGGATAAAGAACCTCCTTTTTTGGAGAGGCCTATGTCTAGCAGTAGACTTTCAATAGCTGATACGATGACATGAAAGAAACAGATCAAAGTTACCTGGATAGTTCAATGTTATCTGGATTGACCGTTCTATATTTTTTACTTAATATTATTTTCAATATAGCTGCAAGACGTCCATTGCAAGACATACGCTCATAATGATTTCGGGGACTGAGATATGAGAACAGCAACAGGTGGCGGTAAAATCTCCCAAATCAGCCTAGTTTAAATCCACCAAAGAACCCACCACCTTGGCGCAAAAGATAGGATCACTACCATCTACGCCATCAGGCCCGTCATTCATTATATCTGACGACTCATGTAATAACTTGACTTGAATATTAATAATAAAAAAAACATTCAAATCACGTTTCAAACATTGCCCTAACTCAGAGCTTAGTCGCTGTAGTACTTGTGTTGCGGATATCAGACAACAGAGGAATCACAAATATAATACTCAAATACAGATATTAGACCTCACACACTAGATCACCTGAATTAGTACCTCACTCTCACCTATTTCTACCACCCAGAAACAGTATTCGCATGTTACGGTCTGAAAGGTAAGAGAGGCAGTGAATTTACTTTGCAATGTAGCATGATATCCTCAAGATACAATGTTGGCAACTTGTTAGTGTTATCCTTGTGATATTACAATAAAAAATAAAAAAAAACTCAGACAGAACAAACACAAATATCATCATTTCAGTATTTGTCCTGGGCGGGGATCGAATCCATAGTCATTGGCGCAAGATAGGAGCATTTAAATGAATGATGACGAACCGGGATATTAAGGTCAAATCTACACTGATGATCTTTGCAAGGAATATCCTTCTAATTCCAATTAACACGATTGAATTTGACGCGTAAAAACGTTCCGTTAAACAAACCCACGTATTTTCTAGCTCAATATTCAATATATTCAAGATTTCTCAATTTCCTTAAAGGAACGTTTCAGTCTTCATAAACATACATAAGAACGCGAATACATTTTCACTTCTTCTAGACATTAAAATATTTGCAATGTAAAGAAAGGGTCCGTATCCTGCGTTAGCAAACAAGTTTGAAAGACGTTTGCGGAAAAGAACTTTGTTTTTATTTTATATGGTCACATTGTTTTAAGGTAGACAGAACATAATTTTTTATTCAAAAGACCTTTTGAATAATTGTAAATAGTATATTAAGCAGTATTGGTTACTTTTAATAGTGAATTATGCATTTGAATATTAATTGTTAAATCTATTTATTTACACAACATCTCATTTGTTCACCTAACTTCAAGATAAGTAGCTTAAAGCACAGATATCAGATTTTTTGTTTTGTTATATATATACATATATCAATAACAGCCAGACACAGAAGAAATATAAATATACATCATACAAATATTAGCCCTGGGTGGTGGGAGATCGAACCCATAATCTTTAGCGCAAGACAGGATCACTACCATCTGCACCACCGGGCCCGTCAATAATAACAGCTTAACTAGAATTTAAACTTAAATAGAAAAAAGAATAGCCGTGAGGTATCAAGCAGAATAAAATAGTACCTCTCCCTGTATCAGGTGTCATAAGAGGGGACTAAGTTACCAAAACCGACTGATGTACAGGGCAGGGATGGACAGCCTTCCCGTCACGAAAGCTATGCTCTGCCATTGCCAGCAACCTTGTCTAGCGCGGCAATTATGAGTAATATACACCTTTTTTGGGAACGCCAACAGTGGACTTTTAATGGCTCTTAGGATAATGATGAACTAGAATCATCTGCCCCATTTCTTTCTCCACACAAATGTATCTTTGCAGTTCGTATTCTGTGTTTTTTTCCAGCTGTCGTTTGTTTCGGACAAACATTATTTCCTTTCTAAGACAAGATCTTTGTTTCGTTAGAAAATTAGCCCAACCGAATATGCAACCTTATGTAAATTAGCTTAGCCTTATTATACCAGAGCTTATTGTAACCAGTATGGATTTCCACATTCATAAAGTAAAAAACATAAGTATTTTCTCGTAGAGCCAGCGCTTGTTTTAATGACTAAGTGTTAATGTCTTAGATGAAAGTAAGCGTAACCACAGCCTATATATTGTTTTATCACAAGAATATGCGTCTTAGGACTTGAAGATTATCTAGAGATTTCACTGCCTATAAAATAACTCACTAGGAGTCATTTTTAAAAGATTTAGCCGCGAGGTACCGTCAGATTAGAATTGTACCTCCCATTACACCAGGTTTCATAAGAGGCGACTAAGGTACAAGAACCGGCAAATAGCGCTATATCCGTCTGGAACAATGTAGCTAAAATGCTCGGGGCGGGGAGACGCAGCAGCATCTCCATCTCGAAGGCTGCGCTCTGTGATAGCCAACACGCTTGCCCAGCGTGGTAATTATGGGTAAAAATACTCCTTTCTAGGATAGGCCTATGTCTAGCAGTGGACTTTCAATGGCTGGCCAACACGCTTGCCCAGCGTGGCAATTATGGGCAAAAATACTCCCTTTCTTGGATAGCCCTATGTCGAGCAGTGGACTTTCAATGGCTGGTATGATGAGGATGGTATGAAGAGTGCTTCAAACCAGAATACAACAATGTTTTTAAGTAGTAGAAATAAGTAGAGAAACCATTGCAGAAGATGTTTAAATGAGGTTCACCTTAAAGTCTCTATCTCTTTTTATTATGACGTTGTCAAACTGTTGAACTCCTTTCCTAAATTTAAATAACTATAGTTTTAAGATGCCTTAATCCTATAGGCATAACATGCTTGTTGCGGCGTCCTCTAAAAACCTATTTACTCTCACTTAGAATAACTCTATACTGCAGGCCCTAGAGAAAATTTCAGCAGAAAGCTCATTCCACATGTGAAGCATTTACCGGAGAAAATTTCTTAAGTATTTAGTTTTCATTCTCGCCTTTTCAGTCTTTTAAAGTTTCAGGCTAAGAGTATTCTCTAATTCCTAGAAAATATTTCAACAGTGACTTCATTCCATATTTGAAACATTCACGAGGGAAAATTCTTCAATCATTAAGTTTTTGTCTATTAAAGTCATTTAAATTTTCAGGGAAGTGCTGATGAATTCGCTTTTCTTCATATTTACTATTTATTATTCTTTATAAATATTTGTGCAGTTTTAGTAATTACTGTTTTGTTTATAGAGTTGCCTTTTTGTTTTAACTCCTATTTATTATCTTATTGTTGAGAGTTTACGATGCAACTGTGATGCACCCGCTATGCCAGATATGTTTACACCAATATTTATAACTCCCAGTAACATTATTTTAATAAAGCACAAACTTTATGCCACTCCTTTTTGCCAAATAAACGTCCTAGTTTATGTTTTGAAAATATGACAAAACAAACATACAGAAAACAATGTATAATTTTCCATTCACTAACGGGTCTGTTGGCGCGATAGGTAGCGCCTCTATCTCGTTTATCAAGGGTCGTGAGTTCGATTCCGACCCAGAACAAACTTTTATCTTTGATCTGAGTTTTAGTATTCTATATATATATTTTTCTGATAACCGTAAAAAAGTGCTCAAAGCAACTTAACTCGGAATTATGTCAATTGTTAGAGATGAAGTATTGTTTTGTCAGAATCAAATCATAGAGAGTCAAATAGACCATCTAGTTTTCTATTCAGACAGAAAAGTATGAGAACTGATAATTTTCTGCGAACACAACAATTTCCAAGTAGCGCTTTCAATAATTGAAATGTCATTTCTAACAACCGATCTACATTTAGAAGGAAATGACATTTGCCCCGTATAAGCCCTATTTCATATAATGAGAAATAATTTTGTATGGTCTGCAGCTCACCGTTTCAAATGAAAGTATTATTTTCCCCATTCAATAGATCGAGAGCCGGTAGATTTTGCATTTTTTTGCAAGATTAAACTTTCCTCATCAAATTGCCTCGTACCAGAACCGGTTGAGGGCGTTAATATCCGATACAGCGAAGTTCAAATTGAGTCTACTAATATCGGTATAAAGCACGGAGTCTAAAAGTAATATACGTCTCAATTTCTTCTAAAAAAGTAAGTAGAGAGTCAGATACTCTTTCCAGTACTCGGCTGGGATGTGATTAGTACTTAATGCTGTTAGTACTCTATTCAGTAATATTTGCGTTTATGTATTTAATAATATGAAAAAATAGTTTACTTAGGTCTCCTGGAGGAATTTAACACTTGACAGGCGTTGTGACAATCGCATTTCCTAATTTCGCGATCGAGATGCTGCTCTTTCAAATTGGAGATACGCTGCTTTAAGTGGGTATACCGTTTTCTGTCTGTTACAGTACCTCAGTCAACTCTTGCCTAGTGTTAATAAAAAGTGCCATCCTATACTACCAGAGTATCCTATGGACGATATTTGAGATATTTCATATGTGTCTAAAAGAACACGGAAAAAAATGCTAAAAAATTTTGCCTACCAGCTCCCATACTAGAATCCCAGCTTTATTCACTTTTCCGTTCCTTTCAACTATTTAGAATGAATAAGTCTATTCAGTCCTAATACAAAGACGACGAAAATGCTAGCTATTGATTGCGTTGACGTAAAAGGTTATACGCTTATAAATACAGCTTTATTTAAGAAATAAGAATATGATATTTACTGGAAAAATTATTAGCTGTTGTACTATACATTAAAATATCAATCGCAGAGCGGTAACTCGCGAAGTGAATACCCATCCCCACCTTGTTGCATCTAGGATATGATATTCTGGATGGAAATACCGCTTTCTATCAATCCCGATACCCCAGTCGCCTCTTACGATACCTGGCACCAGGGGATCTAATATTAGTCTGCTAGTTTCCCACAGCGGATACAACCTACCTTTCAATGCAATGCAGTCGCGGAGTTAGTATAATACCTTCCTCTGTATTAGGTATCACTGGAGGTGACTGAGATACCTGAATCGTCGTATGGCCGTTTTTATGACAATCTAGTTTTTTTCTAGACCAAACTAGTTCATTTAGGCATTAGACTAAACAAGTACAGACTAGAATAAACTGGTTTGTTTTTCGGCCATCGGTCGCTAATGCAATGCAGCAATGCTCCAAGCATGCTTTCTATCACGGAATCAACGCTACGAGTCTCTGGGGTCCCTGAGTAATGTGACATAATATCTTTAATATCTTTAAGTCATGAAGTTGACAATGCTCTCGTAAATTCCTTGTTTTACGTCTCTTAGTGATAATCCTAAAATACAAACATCTAAAGGCTATGTTTACGTGAATTGTATGGTTATTTGTCGTTCTAGTTTCATTAACAAAAAATAAGTGTCTAAGTAAAATGACAAACGGCAAGATAAACAGACGATCTGACTAAAACCGTAGGATCACGCCAGACACAGGCCGCATACAACCGGTCCTATTGGAGATTACTTGGGTAGGCTTATGCCCTGCAGTGGACATCTTATGGCTGATATAATGATGATGATAAAGTACCTTAATCACCTGGAAAAGCCTTTTTCCAGCAGTAAACATCGTATGGCTGATATGATATGATAATTTAGTGCACAGGCATAATATCAGCCAGATATATTGAAACTTATTTTCAATAGGATTTAAAAAGGATAAAGTTTGTAATAAACCGGTTGTATTTGGTATCCTTTCGTTGTGATCCAGTGGCCTTTCAAACCGTCTGTCTAGTTTGTGTGGGCTAGCTAGAAGTTTTACACTGCGCTTACCACGTTGTCTCTTGATTGACCACTAATTGGACATTTAGCCTAGAGTTCGCCTGTGCTTCATTGATAATTTTGTTACAGTTTACCGCACAAAGTCTGTTAGTCGCTTTATAGCAGCCAAATAAGAAAACGCGTTCTACTTATTTATTTCTTGGATTCACTTGGCTACTTTCATTTGGCAAACTAACCAAAGTACTGTCAGTGTTTTCAGCTAACTGTAGTGTAGTGAGAGAAGTTAATACGTTCTGTATGTATATATTTGTTACTTGATGAAATAACGCCAGTTACAAAATCGATTACATCCTATTTAAGACTCTTAAGAGGTTAAAATGGTTGTTTTGTATATAATCATCTGATGTATGTTTTTGTGTTTCGTGTAATGGTTGACTGGGAGATAATGCCAACTGGCATTAAATCCGCCATTTGTACCTTTTGTAATATATTGTGCAATAAAGTTTAATATAAAAAATAAATAAATTTACATGTAAACTTGTGTTTTTTCTGTATTTGACTATAAAAATATATAATAAATATTAAGCATATATATTTATACAAAAACTTTTTCAGCCACTCCCTATTGGGTAAATACGAACACGATCTCAACCAATTTATTTCTTAGATTCGCTTGAGTACACTATTGGCTATCTTCATTTGGCAAAGTAACCAGAGCACAGAGACAGTGGCTTAAGCCAATTTTAGTGCTGTGGAAAAAATGTACAAATATTGTACGTAACTATATTTTTTAATGTATTTGTTTACTCGATGACATAATAAAAGATCCTCAGAGTTAAGATACAAATTAAAACTTTGAGGGCAAAGTTGCTGGCGGAAATCTATTGGCAAATAAACACTTTAAAAATCAATCATAATATAGACAAGTAGACTAGACTAGAACTGCGTAATTATTAATTATGGCAAGTTAAAATACGAAGATAAAAAGTTGGATCAATTGAAAATACGGCAATCACATTTAATATTTACAAAAATGATAATTTTACGTTCGTATGTCAATCAAAATAGGGATTGAAAAAACCTAGATAAGATTTTGTTTCAAAGTAAAGAAAGTTTGTCCGAGACAAACAGCTAGAACAAAATACAAAGTGCAAAGATATATTTGTGTGGAAAGATAAACTGGGCTGCTGATTGGACTTACATGTTGCCTTGAAGTTAATCACAAGGCGATTACTAATTACAATTTTTACAAATAAGTACACTTGTTGAGGAAATCTAAAAAACTTAAGTTTTATAATCCTGTTCAAAATTTAAATACAAAACGTACCTAGTTCCAATAGATTTTAGACTAGATTAGGCTAGGATTCAATAATTTATTTGTTATAAGCTTAGGTCTATTACTCTTGTAATTATTATAGTTTTTAATAATAACCATTTTAATTAATGGCAACTTTATGACGTAACTTTGAGGTAATTCGCTTAAAGCACTTGTATTTTGGACATCAATTAACGGAGAAACCATACACATAATACTTAAATAAATACCTTCAACAGTGTTAAGGCTACAGATGATACATAATTAACATTTTATTAAAACTTAATTGACTTGTTTTTACGTACTCCTTATTTTTACCTCCTTACATTTTTTGCCATCTTATACGTAGACTTAACTCTGAGACTGATCTCAGTTACTATAACCTATAACTCCAAGCACACAGAGAACAAATACAAATACTCTTATATAAATGTTTGCCCTGTTTAAAGGTTTAACCTACGACCCATGAAGCATAAGAAAGAACCTAGCACCTGCGCCATCGGTCCTATCGATATATAAATCGGTGTCAGGCAAGTAGTACCATCCAATTCATATCTAAATAACAGCATTTTTATATATGTAATCTTTATCATTTGAAGTAGAAAACTTTTGATATAATTTTTTTAGTAATACTTACACTATGTCTAGTACAATGACACACTATAAGCAAACACAGAATATATATATACGAGATACACGTTTGACCTGGACCGAAACTCCGATCCCTAACGTAACAGATAGGATTAAAACTTTCTACGCCATCAGGTCTATCATAATATAAAAAATAAAAATAAATTCACACTACATCTTACATTGTACTGACTCCGATACGATAAGTAGCTTAAAGCTTTTGTTTTACGGATATCAAACAACGGAGGAATTACAATGTAATACTTAAATCCACATAAGTAACTCCCAGATACAAAACAAATACGAATATTTATCTTATAAATATTTGCCATCCGTGGGGTTCGTACCTACGAACCCGGGCATATAAGAGAGGATTACAACCAACTGTGCCAAAGGGTCTGTCGTTGAGTTCGTCAAAATTTGTATTGATATAATTATCATCATCACATCAGCCATTGGAAGACCACTGCTGGGCATAGGCCTCCCCAAGAAAGGGGGAACTTTGCCCAAAATTGCCGCGCTGTTGTAAATCGCAGATCGCATCTTTCGCGACAAAGATGCTGCTGCCTATCCCCGCCGTAGGTACATGAGCTACACTGTATCGGATGGATATACCGCCATCTGTCGGTTTTGGTACCTTAGTCGCCTTTAATGATACCTGGTACAAGGGGAGGTACTATTCTACTATGCCGGTACCTCAGTGATAAAAACATAATAGTATACATAGTCCCAATCCTCGTTCCAACCTGTTTGCTATCGAAAATTCAGAACCTTTAGAGTGCAAATATTCTAATGTCTGGAAGGAGTATAAATGTGTTAGCGCTCTTCTATACGCGAGACTTAAATGTTTGCTTTAGGGAATTGAGAATTCTTTTAAACTAGAAAATACGAAGTTTTATTTAACAGAACGTATTTCTGCGTCCACTATAGTTGTTTGTTAGAATTATAAATTATTTACAATTTATTTATATAAAAGAAGAAACTGACTGACTGACTTCTACATGCCAGGCTTAAACTAAAATAGTTAGAAACTTGAAATTTAGCACAGTAATACCCTTGATAACTAAGAAATAATTTTGGAATATTCACCCCTACAATACAAATCAAATACATAGATATAATTGTATAAAGGGCTGATCTCGGTTGGGATCGAACTTGTGACTCAACCGAGCCCACCAATAATGTATTCACTCAACATCACATACATTGACTCCTGATTGCATCGGATGACGGACATCAGACAACAGAGTAACCACAAATATAACACTTAAACATATATTTTTTACACCCAGACACAGGATAAATACAAATATAGTCATATAAATATTTGCCCTGGGTTGATATCAAAACCGCGACCTTTGGCGCACAAGATACACTACAATCTGCGTCAACGGGTCCGTCTTATGTAGTATTGCATCATTTATTGATAAATATAGAAAAGAGAAATTATGTCTGCTTCGCTTAGTATATGTCTTAATTTGTTAATATCCCTACTAATATCATAAATGCAAAAGTAACTCTGTCTGCCTGTCTGTCTGTTACGCTTTCCCGCTTAAACTTCTCAACCGATTTTGATGAAATTTGGCACAGACAATCTTTTAACCCTGAGAAAGAACATAGGCAATTTTTTATTAAAAATAACGGTAGTTAGGGGTTGAAAATGGGGATGAAAAGTTGTATGGAAATATCGCTATTTTTTAGACTACAAATTTGAAACTTATTTTTAAAGTCATTGATTCAATATAAATAAACATGGCATTCAAAGTTTATTTAAGTTAAGGTAAAGAGGTATGGTATCCAAAAAAGCTATTTCACGCGGATGAAGTCGCGGGTACAGCTAGTAATACTATATTTATATTAATAATATGATAAACTTGTGTTTGATCTCTATCTGAGTTTTAAATATGTCATCATCTTATCAGCCATACGACGTAATCTCCAATAGGATCGGTTGTATGCGGCCTGTGTCCGGCGCGATCCCGGTTTTAGTCGAATCATCGGTTTATCTTGCAAATGGACGCCCTATGCTGCGCTTGCCGGGACTTGGTCTCCATTCCGGAATCTTAACGTAAATTAAATATGTATTTAAGTATATTGTTCCTCTGTTGCCTGACGTTCGTAACACAAGTGTTTTAAGCAAAACGACTCATCTCGGTGTCAGATCAATATATGAGATGTTGTGTGAATTTATTATTTCACCGATTGTTATTAAATATTTTGGTTATATTTTAATGAAGTAAATACATTTTCACAATATCTCATACATTGACCTGACTACATGATAAGTCGCTTAAAGCACTTGTGTTACGGAAATTAGACAACAGAGGAATTACACATGTATTACATATATTTAACACCAAGACATAGAACAAACTTAACCATCATCATGTAAATATTTGTCTTTGATGGGAATTAAACTAACGACATTGGTGTACAAGACAGAATCACCACTATCTGTGCCATAGGGCCTGTCAATTTTTATTTTGTGAAATTATTTGTTTTTTTATTTTATTTATTTGTAATGTAATTGTATTCTTATTGTTCTGATAGATGTTATTCGTAAATGATAACTGCGTTAGTTGTATAATAGCACGTAGATGTAACAAGTGAATATGAATAAATAAATAAATATCAAAATTCTTAAGCAATGCTTTTTTAGCGTTAAGTTATCTCTGCCAATGACTTAACAAACCTTTTCCAAAAAATATAGGTATTCAAATAATTGAATACCTATATTTTTACCTATATTCTGCCCATAAGGGCAGAATATCCTTGACTACTATAAGAAGGAATATGTTCCACATATGTTCGTCGTCATTTTCTTTTGGTCATGTCATTATTTGTAGGCACACTGTAGTAGTTACCTCAGTCGAAAAAATAATTTTAACGCTTGAAATTGATAAATACAAGATAAAAATTAAATAAAAAGTTATACAGCGTCGTTTGTAATAATTTACAAAAAAATATTGGAGTTTGAATACCGCTTGAAAGTGTAATTACTTCAGTAAAGTTGAGGTCCCAAACCGTTGAAATATTTTGAAGGAAATATGGCGACATTGTGAAAGAAAATTAAAGTTAATATTTTCTTTTGACCCTCGGCGATTTTCTAATGAATTGAAAAGATTGGGAGTGTCCAAGTTGTGTGCTCGATATATTTTAAAAAGTATTGACAACTTTTGTAGTTCGGTGCTTGCACTTCTTTGATTGAATAAATTTGGGGTAGAGATAGTAGCCATTTTTAATTAATTGCTTGTCTTTGGGTTGTTTTTTTATTTATAGTCTGTCAGGGTGCAATCATTTGGTGAGATATTTTCCAAAGGCTTTCTCCTCTATGGGACTTTTAATATATATTATTTAAAACTTATAATTTACAATTGCAATTTGTCTTTATTTATTTTTATCATAACTTATTTATGCCATCAAATACCGGTAGAATGGTATAAATAAAAATAAATAAATAATAGATTCACATAAAATCTGATGCATTCACTAAACGTCGTGATAAGTCGCTTAAAGCACTTGTTTCTGGACGTCGTGTTTATTACCTCTTCTACAAGAAACAGCTGTAACACAGTTTATTACTAGCACAGCTGCCGACAATCTCTTCTGTGTCGGATTTGTGATCAATTTTGATTATGAAATAAATATTATTATATTTATTTACATTTATTATTATTATTATTATTAAGCCATGAGGTACTGTACCAGGTGGCGTAAGAGATGACTGACGTTCCGGAAGCAACAGTTGGCCGTACATCTAGCCGAAAGAGTAAAGCACAAATGCAACAGGGTGAGGTTAGGCAGCAGCATTCCCGTCGCGAAGCTACGCTCTGCGATTACCGTATAGGTGAAATTTGTCTATGGGAGGCCTGTGTTCAGCATTGGACTTTCAAAGGATAATGGTCCATGTTTACGTACCATGTAGAGGCCAGTGTGCGATTGCCATCCAACAGTAAAAGAAGTATAAGCCAGATATATATATATCAAATATTTGGAGCTGATTGTCGCTACGTTGCCAACGGTACATTGTAAGTTATGAACTCATCTGCTGCCAGCTTGCCAACGTGGCTAATTTGCTAACGGTACACTAGACAACGTGCAAAGTGAGTGCAAGAACCCGTTTCATAGTAGTTCAGATAAAAAGCCTTCGATAAATGTCAGCTAGAAACTTTTACAGAGTCAGATAACTAACAAATTATTATTATAGAAAGGAAAAGTTAAAAGGGTAAATTCGAAAAATACGATTCACTGCCATAATAATAACCTCTTAAAGAATTTATTTATCATTAAAACAGAATCAATACATATTTATATATATATATATAAAAGGAGAAACTGACTGACATATCAATACAGGGCTATAACTGTTAAGGTTCGTAACTTGAAGTTTTGCACAGAAGTTCCTTATATAATGTAGATGAGCACTAGGAAGATACAAAGAACTTTTAGAAATTCATCCCCGTAAAACGGAAGTTCAAAGTTAGTATGAAAATTTGCTGTTTTTCAAATGAAAATTGTATTTGTATCCTTAGTTTACGAGGTTAGCGATACACTAGCGGTATTGTTGTGATGACTTACGTGCCTATAGGCTGCTGTCACGATTATCATCAAGACCGTATGCTGCCGTTGCCATTTTATTTTTTATTATTCTTATACATTTTAAATCCAAATCTCTTGTAATTATCATCATCATCTAACAAAAGGGGTCTACCAAGAAAGGTTTTTTGACAATAACTGCTGCACTGGGCAAGCGGCAATTGCAGAGCGCAGCTGTCAAGCCAGGGATACTGTTGTCCATAACAGCTTTGTGCATTTGAGCTGCACTGTTTCGGATGGATATACCGCCATCTGTCGTTTCTGGTACTTCGGTCACCTCTTACGACACTTGGTACAGTGGGAGGTACTATTCTTCTCCACCGGCACCGCACAGCAAACAGCTATTATATTCTAATTAAAACTTACTGATACAGCATAAAAAATACCCTAAATAGCTCCGAATAAGGTGTCTCATAAAATCTTTCAACCTTAGGGTAAAACAACCCTTAATGTGCTACTATATTGGTATTGACAAGTTAAATAACTTGTCACGAAGACGGTTAAGCGTGACCTGTCTACGGGCTTCCTTCTTTACCTGAAGTACAAGTTATATTGTTGGATGGCGTAATACTGTAAGGGACTATTCGGTATTTAAAACTATTCAGATTAAATCTTTAAATATATATATAAATGGAGAAACTGACTGACTGACTGACTTATAGTTTAGGCAGGGTTAACTAAACGGTTTAGAAACTTGAAATCTTGCACAGGAGTTTCTTCTATATCGTAAGGAAGCACTAGGAAAAGATTTTTAAAAATCCCTCCCCCCTTTCTTGAAAATCCCCTTAGAAGCTAAAATAGGGGTGCATAATTTTTATGAAACTTTGTTGTTTTCGAAGTTATTCAAAAGAAATTCAATATGAAGGATTAAAAGTCATGAAACACGTATAAAATATTTTCTTGCAAACGCATCTCTTAAGGGGACAATGGAGCAAAGTTTCAAAGATAGTATAAAAGTACTGTAATTATTAAAGTTATTAGATTAACATTTAATATCTATATTTATAAAAGGAGAAGCTGACTGAATGACATATTAAATCAGAACCTAAACTATAAAGTCAGAATAAACCAGTACCACGAGAATGGTTAGGCTATATATACAACATCACGCTAGCGCTCATAACAATGGATATTAATTAATAATTGATTAGTATCAATTATCCTCTATTAATGTTGGTTATAGCATAAACCTGGTGGTATATACTATAACTGAATGCATTGAAATTGTGGGGCTAGTATATAAATTTACACAGCATCTCATATGTTTATCTGACTCCAAGATAAGTCGCTTAAAGCACTTGTGTTATGCATATCAAACAACAACGAGACTACAAATATAAAACTTGCATAGTAATGAAATATTACATCTGTTTTTAGGCCAGGTCGACAAACATGCAAACATTATGTCTATTATCATCATATTAGCCATTGGATGTATGTCTACTGTTGGACATAGGCCTCCACAAGAAAGGAGGAATTTTGCCCATAATTTCCGCACTGGGCAAGCGTGTTGACAATCGCAGTAAGCGTAACTTTCGCAACACGGTTGCCGCTGCCCATCCCCACCCTGTGAATTTGAGCTACACTGTTTTGGATGGATATACCGCCATCTGTCAGTTCTGGTACCTTAGTCGTCTATCAATATCTAGTACAGAGGGAGGTACCTTTCTACTCTGCCAGTACCCCACAGCATACCGTAGCCTATAGATGCTTGTAATACCATAAGGATATCATTAGCGCATTGCCAACCTTGTTACTTGGAGATATAACTCGCATTACAGCAGTAATTTTACTGCCTCTCTCACCCTTCAAACCAGAACATAGAAATGCGAAAGACCTTTGTGCAAGGTCTACCTAATGATAATGCTCGATCCTATTCATCAAAGATAATGAAAGAAAATATGTTTTAATTTTCTATTATTGTTTTCATATGTTAATATAGTCAGTTCAAAGTATAAATACAAAGAGGAGTAGTAGCTTTCAAACATGATAAGCGTCTTAAATAATTATATGGAATTGTTAAAATACTTAATTACCCATTAAAATCTCTTTTGTGTACTTGACTCATTAATCGTATCACAAACAGTTCTCACAACAGATTTTGCATATCGCTTTAAAATATTAAGCCGACAGTCGAATTAAATATGTTGTACTTAAACTCAGTAATTATGCTATTATTACTTTCAATGTAGTTTTTTAGTAATTAAAAAAGAAAATATATATTTGTGAAAGTACATATGTATGATAAAAGGTTTACGCTAAGGTGTCGGTAAAGGATAACACGTATGTATATCTGTTAGCGAATTTTATTTATTAAAAAGCAGTAAATGTAAGGGCACGCACCACACTAGTCATAAAAAAAAATTACTGCCATGAGTCAGAATCGTAAAGTAGAACCAGGTACCGACTGAGGTACCAGTACCGACCGAAAGTGGGATATCCATCCGCAACAGTGTATTTCACATACACAAGGCTGAAATGGGCAGCAGCATCCCCGTTGCGAAAGCTTCGCGCAGTGATTGTCAACACGCTTGCTTAGTGCAGACATTTTGGGTAAAATTCCCCCTTTTTTTGGGGAGGCCTATGTCGAGCTGTGGACTTCCCTATTGGAAAAAGAGCTAGAGAGAAATAGCAAAAAGAAATGTTAGCCGAAAAAAAGATCACAAACATACATATTAAAATCTCACAATCAATTTTGATCTTAATCACACGTGAATAAAGATTTATATCGATTGCGATTTTATATCTTGTATGCCAAAATACTTACAATTTTTTATTTTTACCCTATCGAACAACTATTCATTCCTAGAAATATCTTGACTATATATAGATATAGATTCTCACTGCCGCATAACGCGGTCCAAGTTACCTTATTTAACATTGAATTATCTTCACTACGTATTAAGAGTTCCGTTCGGGCAGAATTAGTTACACGTTCGTTACACTTAGTTGTATATTTGAAGGTTTCTATCGGAAGGGAGCCGTAATTATATTTGTTTTGGAGTTTCAAGGGGTAGATTGGGGGTGAATTTCTAAGTAATATTTGGATGGCTTGTTAAATTATTTGTTTGCAAGAGCTGTTTTATTTCTAAATGCGTATATTAAAGTCTTAGAAAAATATATAATCTTATTGTTAACTTCTTTTTTTTCTGTAATTATTGTATGGTAAATAAATTTAATATTCTAAGTTCAAATAGCCTAAAACAAATAATTTTAAAATCCAATTAGTACTTAGGAGGCTAAACTAACTCTTCAACTTAATTTGGATTGATTTTATCTTTATCGGTTGTTGTTGTTGTTTTAGTAAAAGAGTTTCGTGTAAATACGAGTAACCTACGTGGTTCCTCATAACTCATTCCTCATAATTCATTTATTTAACTACAATACTTCAATATACCTGATAAACATTGAACAAACACGGGCTCATATTATTTTGTCATTATCAACAATTCTGTTTTTATCAAAAACATGTTTTATTATTTTAAAGTAGTAAAGTAAATTGTTATATTTGATTACTTAAAAAACAAGAACCTACAAATGTAAGATAAAAACAACAAATTTGTTATTTCACTTTATATTGTATCGTTTAAAAGATGTGACTATGTATATAATTGGGAATAAATCAATTAAATCATTTATTTGCTGGCTAGTTAAACATTTTCTTTTCTTTTAATTATATAATCAGCACATTGAGTCCACTTGATTGTAAACGTGACCGCAACCTATTGACACTCGATAACACAAATATTTCACTAGTGTGTCGCCAACTTTGTGAACGGAAGTTATTGCCTGGTACAGGCAATAACTTCTCTCAGTTAACTCAGTTCACAAAGTTCGTTACATTTACCCAGCATTACACAGTGTCTCTCACCATTCTAACTGGAATTTATTATAATAACCGCCAGTAATTCTCTTTCATAAATGAGACCTTACCCCCTTTTTAAATAGAACTCATTGTAACATCAGTATTAGTGTGCTGTTTTGGCCCATTCCCGTCTTAAAGTCCGAGCCCCTAACTCAATATTTTAATATGCACCAATTTTTGTATTTATTTAACTTTATTGCACAAAATGTACAAATGACGGACTTATTGCTAAATGGCATTATCTCCCAGTCAACAATTACACTAAACAGAAAATTTTATGTATATATATATTGTCGCCGGCAATATATATACAAAATAGACAAACGTGGCATACATATTTGTATAAATAAACTCAATAAATACATATGATATAATATATATATATATATATATAATAACGTACATCAGAAATAGAGTTATAAAGTTAGAGAAGCAGCATCAGTAAATAAAGTACGGAGACAGCGTTTCAGGATAAATTTGTTTGGGGATTGCTTAATGTCTGCTGTCACTGTAAAAGAGTTTGTCAAAAAACTAGAGTGATGAGAAGGAGTTAAGTGCGAGAGAGTATTAGAAGAACGGAAATTACGTTCGTGAGAGGAAGATAGGAGTTGGAATCTGTCCTTTAAGTAAATTAGTGCGTACGGATCAAAAAGTATTGAAAATAGTATGGTTAGAATTCGAATCTAGTTACAATATACATACATTGCAAAATCACAAACAAACAACTGTTTTTACATTGCGATTGCATAAGTTATTAAACACGTTGGCCTCAAAAAAGACAAATAGCGCCATTATGTTCATTCGCTCCCGTTCAGATCCCATAAACGTTAATTATAAGATTAAAATTTATTTTTGCATTTATATCCGTAAATGATTAAGTTTGTTAATTTTAAGGAAAATGGGATTGGAATTCGCCTGTTGATGTCATGGCACGTTTAAGCGGTTATTAATAATTCAGTGAAGAAAATTAACAGGTTCTTTGTAGTCGGCATTGATGCGTGAATTCAATAAAAACTTTTGAATACTGTATACGAAATTTGGAACTTAATCAAATATCGTTAGTAATTCCATATAATGTTAGCAATTTTGTTTTCATACTATATCGACGGTCCTAAATTTAATTGTAAAAAGAACAAAAAAGAAAATATAAGCAAATATATTTTGTATGATTTCAAGATACTTTTAATTATATTTAAGCTGTTTTAACGAATATTATTGAAATTGAATCCCCATTTACTTGAAACTATTAATAAATTTTGCCCATATGTCCCGTATGCCAAATAAATTGCTGATATATTTTTATGTATGTACGTTAGGTCAATGTATGAGGTTTATGGGAATTCATTATAAAAATATATATTTGAATCTGTTGTCTAACAGTAAAAATACAATTTTATTTTATTTATATAATTTTGTTTTCTTACCTTATGCTGAAATATCATTATTTGGATTAAATATATAGGAATATTTAAAATTTTTGATAAAAACTTGAGTATATAAAAAGAATAGTTCTCCGATCTGCGCATAAAAGCCGACCAGGGCTGATTGTAGACGAGATGTGTAGATACATAGTGCCACTCAGCACTTCGTGGAGCCGGTCTTTTTCCGGTGACGCAGGTACTAAAGTCTGAGTAGTTCATCGTAATCTTTGTCACAATAAAATTTAACAAAATTATACTAGAGAAACATGCAATAGATTATTCTGTGAATTTAAAATCTTAAAACAAAGACGTACAATAAAATACTAAATAGTAGTGCATTTATTACGTCATTGATCGTCTTTTGTCAAACCGAACACTGATTTATACGAAGCAAAGTAGAAACAAGTAGGTATGTAATACCTGCAGATTAAAATAATACCTACCCTTATATCATAAGAGGTGATTGAGGTAGAACTAATAGATGGCGGTATATCTAATCGACAAGGCGTAACGTAAAAGCATGGGTTTTACGTTAAGCATTAACGCCGTAAAGCAATGTTATACGATCGTCACCACTCCTGCCTAGTACGTCAATTATGTGCAAAATTCTTTTATAATGATGATGGTGTCTATATTACGAAGTATGAGTTATAGGGATCGTGGAAGTTGAAATGTCAATGTATTTTTATAACAGGAATAAAAAAAGTTGATTCGTATATTCTCGATGAACAATATTGACTGCGCCTTTTTGGTTTCGACCGTTTTGATTGCGTAGTGATACAGAGAACGCCGCAGGGAGTTCTATCTTTTTAGAACCGAAGAACTCAACTGAAATGTAGGCAGTGATTTTTATAAACCTTTGAATCGTTTGCCTGTATTCGTTCAGACAGATTTATTTATTCAGACGCGTTGTTTCAAAATATTCCTTTTTTTCAGATATATATATATATATATTATTATAGCAGACAAGCATACAGTCCGCGCAGCCTAGCGCATTACCAACTTTGTGACTCGAAGATATTATGTTAAATTACACAGTAATTTCACCACCTTACTCTTCATACTAGAAGTGCTGACTATTTGACGGTAGAAATAGGTGAAAGTGAGGTAGCAATGAAAACGATCTTTTTATTAGGTCTACCTCTCATGTAAAAGATTCACTCAAATAATGCGTTCACAAAAATTTCAATAATTTCAGAAATTTATATAATATTAATATATAAAATATCAATAATTTCAGAAATTTGCCTTTTCTTTGATTACGAAAAAACGAAAGAAGTATTGCTTCCAAACATATACATATTTTCTTCAAGAAATCATAAACTTATCTTTTTGTGTCTTATATAAAATAAAGGTAATTTAAGACGAAATAAAAGGTTCTTTGGATTTTACTCATTTATTACCATGATCATTTTAGATAACTTTACGGTAGAAGTAAAACCGATACTCAAAAATACGATGCCTTAAATCTATTTTTAAGACCAATCTGCTGGCAGTAGTAAAATAGAAATAGGTTTATGCGACGACCTGCATGTCATGTCGCTTATGTCAACTTTGATTATTAAAAACCGTTTTTAGAACGAATAAAGATACAGTCGGAATTGATTTACAGTGATATTTCTGCAGCTTAACTGCAGTTTTTCTATTACTGTGCTTCGTTTTAAAAGTGAACAGAAATATTTCTGGTAAAGGTTTAAAATGGGAATGAATTTGATTGTTAAGACATGTTTTACTACCCTAACGATGGCCAACTTAAATGTCAATACCAGCGCCACTGGATGGATGGGCGCTGCTTAATAATTAAAGACTATATTTTGCTGAAACGCAGTGAAACCGACGAGTGTCACTTGAGGGCGGTTCTGAGGTCAGAGCTCGGCTCAAGTGTACTTGAGGCCTGTTAATCACTGTTACCAAAAGAGGAGGACCAAGACGGCTCGAAATGCAGAGACCAATGCAGTGTATTTGTCTACGAAAAAAAAGGGTAGAGCACCAGTGAAAGGCGAATGGAAGCATTTATAGAAGTTATGTTATTGAGTGAAACCACGAGCCATATTGCGAATGAATAAGCAATAGTGACTGCTTTCTATTATAAGGAATGAACGCGTGTTTCTTAACTAAATAATATATGGTATTGTCACAACAATACAGAAAGGAATGTTGAGACTTAAGCAGGTAGAAGAGTAAAAAAGGGTCAGGTCTTCTCCCATAAACGAGTGTGTATGAAAAGACTAATGCGAGAGAGGTATGTCAAGATCGTTACCATAGTATCTGACTATCTCGACGGAACACAGGCTTGATGTATGTATGTATATATAAAATAAACCTTCTAAAATAAAGCCACCATATTTCCGAGTAAAGTTTTAAGGTCTTAGGAAGCAAAGGAGCGAGAATTTTAACAAAACAAAACTTTCTTATGTTATTGTTTCTTAGGATAAATAGAATAGAATAAAATGAATGTTTTTGTTAATGATATATTTATATTTTATTAGTTATCCGAGATATCAACAATGTATGCAACTAATACATATTTTAGAAAATATGGCCATTTATTTATTACCTACCCCTTGTGTAACGCTAGGTTTTATATTGCTATTGTAAATGATAGATTCTGTTACTTATTGCTTATTTTTTTTTGTTTATAGATCGTCTATTGAATTGTTTATTTTATAAATTTTTAAGTTTATTCGTCTATTGAGTTGACGTTTGAAATCCAATCAAAGACCTGATCAATCTGAAAGAGTGACTATGATATTTAATTCTGAGTGGCAGATCTTTGCGGTGCAGTGTCCTGATCGGACGAAGCATAGACTTGAACAATAATACCGCAATCCCTCCCTCAGTTACAATCGCCTCCAACGCGCGGTCAATGTACTCGGCGACTGGTTTCGCAAGTGGCGTGTCGAAATAAACCCCGAAAAAAGTGCAGCCGTGCATTTCTCGAGATCAAATCGGCACGGTGCTAACAGCATGCGCCGCGAAGTGGGGGCGTACAAACTGTTCGATCGACCCATCCCCTGGGTAAATAAAGTTAAATACTTAGGTGTCACACTGGATCGACGCATGACGTTCGGACCTCATATAAAAATAGTCAGAAATAGGGCCGCCTATATTTTAGGTAGACTCAATTATTACATCGGCCGTAAAAGTAAGATGTCCCTCCGCCACAAGAGGACTATCTACAAGGCCTGCATCCGTTCGGTGATGACTTACGCGAGCCCCGTATTCGCTCACGCGGCCCAGTCTCATATCAAATCCCTTCAAGTGGTCCAAAATAAATTCATGCGCAGGGCCACCGACGCCCCGTGGTACATCCGTAATCTTAGCTTACACCACGATCTCGATCTTCCCACGATTCGCGAGTTCATGAAAGAAGCGTCGCGTCGATTCTTCGACGGGGCCTCAAATCACTCTAACCCTTTAATTTCCAAGTCCGCGAAATACGTCGCAAGGAAAAACGTCCGCGCCCGATGCCGTAGACCGCGTCACGTCTTAGATGACCCTCCCGATGATATAACCGCGAAAATCGCAGCCCTTCCTCGCCCTCTTACTGGCACAACACAATCACTTACACTCCACATGCACTCGTACAACAGAGCAGTACACCGCGTTAGCCGGCGAACGCGTGAAGTCCCTGCCCCTACGAGCGATAACCGACAGCCCTGTTGGGCTCAATCTGTCCGTCCTCTTTTGCTACAATTCATAGTAAATTCAACCCCAACGACGGCGGCCGAGCCTAGGTCGAGCCTCTAGAGGTGCCCTCGGACGCGCCGTCGGTCCCGCTCAAATCTCGCGAGCCATTGCGGGCGCGACCGCGCTAAACGCGCGGTCGCGGCCGCGGGGCACGCAGGATGAATACGGGCATCGGACCTCTCATCTATGAGAGGCCCCGCCCTCTTTTTTCGGTGGCGCTGGAATTGACGCCTGAGTCGTCGGGCACTAGGTTCGTCCGAAAATGAAAAATGAATGAACAATAATTTTGAACTGAATTTTCACTGTTGGACATAGGCCTTCCCAAAAAAGGGAGCATTTGCTCATAATTGCCGCGCTGTGCAAGCGTACTGGCACCGCAACGGGAATGCTACTGCCCATCCCCGCCCGGTGAAATTTGAGCTACACTGCTTCAAGTGGATATACCGCCATCTGTCGATTCTGGTATCTCAGTCTGGTATCCTACTCTACTGGTGCCACATGGCCTAAAATTGATCATTATACAAGCCATTGGAAGTCTACTGCTGGACATAGACCGCTCCAAGAAAGGAGGTTTTATGCATATAATTGCTGTGCTTTGTGAGCGTAGTGGCAACCGCAAAGTGTATCATCATGACGGGAATGTAGCTGCCCATACCTGGTCAACCATTGGAACTACACTGCTACAGGTAGATATACCGCCATCTATCGGTTCCGGTACCTCAGTTCGGTATTCTTCTGCGGTAGTACTATGCGGCCTGAAATTGATGCAAAGTGATAAATTACTAGGATTTTAATTATACACTAACCTAATGCAATAGTAATAAATATAATTATGTAATTTTGAATAATATTACTGTAACCATTGTGTGCCATTTCTCTGTTTTGTATAAAGTCTAGTCACATCAAACATTAACGGAACCGCTAAATAGTTAGGTTTTCAATTGAATATGCACACATCTGTACGGGCAAAGTTGGAAGAATTAATTAAAATCCTGGACGGTTTCCAACCAAATATGTTTGTGAACAAAATATATGTATGTCGTATGAGTGAGTATTGTCATAATTTGCAGACTGGATTCGAAATTAAAGTTATAATTTATTTAACTTTAATAGAATGGTGCAGGTAGAATGCTATAATAAAACTGGCAGCGCCCCGCGGTTTCACACGTCAAGCAGCGGAATGGTGCTCTCCTCTTTTACCCCCTTTACATCTTTATAGAAAAATTATTTAAATACATGTTTCTTGACTTTTAATGAGGAACTTTAATACAAAATTTCATTTGAATAACCTTAAAACACCATTTGTATTTTCAAAAATACTTTCTTAGTTTTAGAAGTTGTAAATTTCAAAATTTTAACCTTACAGTTTTGAACCTACATTGATATGTCATTCAGTTTCCCTTTAAAACACATATTAACTGACAGACGACCAACATACTCGGATTAATAGGTTAATACGTATGTATAAACAGCGTTCGTTATTAAACCCAATGGCGCAGTTAGTTGTGATCCTATCTTGTGGGCAAAAGGTCGTGGACTCGATCCCCATCCAAGACAATTTAAATTGAGATAATTATGTTTGTATGTATTTAAGTATTATATTCGTGTTTCCTCTGTAGTCTGTGTAAAACAAGTGCTTTCAGCAATTTATCATAGATTCAGGTCGATAAATGAGATGTTGTGTGAATAATATATTATATTTATTGAAAAGGTTTTTAAAACGCGGTCAATTATTGGATGTAAATAAAAAAAAACAATTTTACACACAAATTGAGTAAAAAAAAAAATTATGGTAGTGTAATATTCATCATTATCATCATTACAGTACTTGAAAGTCCATTGCTGGACATATTGTCAAGAAAAGGGGAATTTTGCCCATAGCTGCCGCATTAAGAAGGTGTGCTGTAAATCGCAGAGCACAGTTTTTGCCACTGGGATGCTACTGCCCATTTCTACACTATGCTTTTTAGTTACACTGTCTCGGATGGTTAGACCGATATCTGTCGGTTCTGGTACATTAGTTGTCTTTTACGACATCAATTAGGAGGAGGTACCTATTCTACTTTGCCAGTACCTTACAGCAAATGTGTGATATTATTATTTTCATATTACAGCGACATATATTATACTCTTACAAAGCATGGTGCCTCTCACTCACTTTTGCATACAATATACAAAAAAATAGTTAAACCTTGTCTGCGAACACAAGTCGCGATGTCTTTAACGCAGTGCCAACGCGAGACATAAGACATAACCCTCAATTTGTATTTACTCTAGTCAAAATTCAGTCTAATCGAGTTTATTAATGAGTGACTTGATTAATTTCCTCGTCAGCATTACAGACTATCCAAATAATTCAATGATAACTCCGTCTAAAACTAATCAAAGACGTCAAGACTTTCAAGCCGGCTTGTCCCAGTAAAAATTGGTAAAAAATCAAATAATCTAGAAATTTCTCCAGCCTTTAGTGACACTAGATCTATATCTATAAAAAACTTCGTCTAGATTTGCTATGATTGATTACAGACAGCGTCCTAGTTACTAATGGCTGCCTTTGACCAGTAAATAAAAATACGTCAGTGGAAAACTGTGTGTGAGTCGGCACCATAAGCTTTGAACGTTACACATAAGAATATAGTAAAACAAACTACAATAAACAATTAACTCATTGTTCGACTATTAGATGTGCGAGAATATTTAACTTCGGTATTTAATTATATGAGCACTCTTAATGAAAACATATTTATAAATTTAAAACAGATATAAAGTCTGAAAAAATAAACCTGATTTATTAAGTTATAATGATTAGTAGAAGAATTTCTCTAAGTTCAAACATAAACGTGACTTCACATATAAAAAGAATAAACAACACTATCTGCATATTCAATATTTTATATATATATTACTTGGAAATGTATGCAACCTTCAAGCGAACGTAAAAACAAATCACACTTGACTGTTTCAAATTTATAAACCCCAGCTTTTTCCCGCACAACTCAGCTTAACATCCACAGCTCGCAATTAAATCAATTAACAACTGTCGTTAATTTATTAATGGTGGCCCTTAAAACCAACCTTATTGATCACGGCTTAGTGGTCAGAATGAAAAACACAACAGAATAATCTACCACAGAGGCTTACGAGGCGAAGTTTGTTTGTTGTTCGTAACTCGTTAGCGGGACGATCAGCATATGTGAGCGAGTGAGACATGCGCAGAAAACAAATGACAGATATGTTGGCCAACATGTTGGCGAAAAATAGAGACTATTAAAATAAGTGTATTGTCTCTTTTTTATTATACTCATTGCAGCAATAGCCTGCTGTTTTTCGTATGATGGAACTATCGTGAGCTCCGCCGGACTAATGCTAGTTGGTGGGTTTTAAGAACATCAAACGTAGTCGGCACCAAATGCTTAAAGTGCTATCCAAGGCACGATTGCGGAAAGAAAAAAAGAAATTTAGGATCATCCATTTTAATTATATCTGCCATGTAAAGTCCACTGTTAGACGTAGGCCTCCTCTTTTTTTACACGCTTTTTATTAACTTCAACTGTATGTGTGTATGTTTGTAACCGACTCATTAGATGTCCATTTTGACGCACTTTTAACGGAGAGTTGTAATTGAAACTTTGTACACATATACATAATACAATATTTCGTCAAGACTATCTTATATTCGAACTTTCTCCTATTTATAAAAAGAAAAGGATTCTCAGGAAGAATGAAATTCTGCTGTGTACAAGCAAGTGAGAGTACGCAGAATACGCATGCGTATCCTTGACACATATCAAGAATCGGTGCCAATACAATATTTCGATGAGATTATCTTAGTAATCGGACTATCTCTTATTCAAAAGAATATAATTCTCAGGATAAATGAAATTCAACTGTGCAAGTGAGAGCACATAGCATACGGATGCGTACCGACTACCTAATTTCCGACTTAAGTAGTAACCTAGTAATTATTATTTAACAAATTATATTACGAAATCAGCAATTAGCTATAGGGTCCACTTGATAGTAAACACGACCGCAGCCTAAAGATAGTCGGGCCATCACAATAATATCACTAGCGTGTCGCCGACCTTGTGATCAAAATATACTATGCCACATTCAACGAGTAATTTTAATACTTATGACACTTTGCAAACCGCAACACAGAAATGCGAACACAGAGTAAAGTACCAATTGAGACGACCTTTGGCTCACCTTAGTCGCCAATTACGATACCTGATCCAGAAGAAAGCATTACTCTACTCAGCCGGTAACTTACGGCTTATTCCCATTTCAATATCATATGCTAACTGTAATGGCCTAACCCGATCTAACACTTTCCCAAACCACTCAATGTCGCGCCAAAATCCAAAGTCGCGCATGTGCGGTATCAACCAACCACTCGGGTGGGTATTTTATGAAACCCACTTTTCACTATTATGACATGCATAAGATTATCTTTAAAGGTATATATATAGGTACTTCCTCCGTCTCTATTTTAGTATGAAGGTACTTAATGCGTTGAAGGCTATTCATATAATTTCTATTAGATTTCCTCTCACAACTTTTACTCCGAGTAGTTTATTGCATCGCTGTGTTACAAATACAAATACAGGGTGCGGCAGCATCCCTGTCACAAAACTATACACTGTGATAGCTAATACATACATACGTAGGCATAATTCGCCCGTGGTAATTTCGTGTCCAACAATAGACTTCCAATAGGTGATGTGATGAGTAACATTTTCATTTCAATAAGTAGTCAGGGCGCTCAGTAAGAGATAGTGATTCAATGGACGAAACTCTTCAGCTGCGTGCACGGCCTAGATGTTAAGAATAACACCACTCAGCTTTCTCCCGAATTCTATGCGGGGAGTTCAATCCTGCAATGACTCAATTAGGTTGAAAGAGTCGGAGGAGTAGTGATTAGTGATGTCATATATAAGTAGCGTCTCACATTAGCCAGTAAAAGGGCAGGTACTATTTAACTCTACCAACCCAGAGTTTTTAAATGTTGTTATCTTAAACAATAACCGCATTAGGACATCACAATATTTATTCCCATTAATTTCAATCCTACCATATACCCAGTACCAGGTAAAGTAAAGGGTGACTGAGGTACCAAAGGCAACAGATGGTAGTATATCCATCCGAAACAGTGCAACTAAAATTCACAGGGTGGGGGTGGTCAGTAGCATCTCCGTCGCGGAAGCTGCGCTCTGCGTTTGTAAACACGCTTGCCCAGCGTGGCAATTATGAGAAAAATTCCCCCTTTCTTGGGTAAGCCTATGTCCAGCAGTGGACATTTAATGACTTGAATGATGATGATATTACGTTCTTATTTCCTTTGCGTTCATAAATATTCATTCCAAGTTTTGCTACTCCTTCTGAGGTTGCCTTAGCAGCTGGATTGTAAAGAGCGTTTAAAAAGGTGCTCATGTTTCTATAAATCATCAATCAAAATTCTAAGCTAATCATGCCTAAGTAAAATTGTGCGAGCTCTCAATTAATTCCAATCAACACTCCAAAATGTTTGTTATGCAGCCTCTCCGATAACAATTATTTTTAATACGTAATCAATTTATACTTTTGATTAATTTTGGATCATATGGATTCTAAACACATTGCTCTAAAGATATTTACTTTAGCTAGTCTGACAGATATCGTCTTGTCTTATATCTTAATCATGAAAAAAACTTTGTGGCTACATATTAAGATAAAATTTTACTTATATTTTAAGTTCGACCAGAAACACAGTATACAACAAATAAATATATATGTCACAAGTCGCTTCAGTAATTTAGTAGTTCATTCATCATCATCATACCAGCTATTGGAAGTCCGCTGTTCGACAAAAGCCTTTCCAAGAAAAGAGGTTTGTTTTTGCTATAATTACCGCGCTGGGAGACGTTGGCGTGTTGGCAATCGCAGAGCGCAGCTATCGCGACGGGGATGCTGCTGCCTATATCCATCCTATACATTTGAGCTGCACTGTTTCGAATGGATATACCGCCATCCGCAATATCCGAAGTTTATTGCGGGCAAACATTTTCAACACACATCTCTATATTGATAACCAATATTGTACTTCTCATATTAATACTAGACCTAGGTAATTTACTATCAGTTTTTTAGTCAGCTTTTTTATGATACAAGGCAGAGTTTCGTATAAAATACTGTCTATAGTTGAGACATAGTGAAGTTTTCTGGTCCAGAGAACGATGTGTCCCATTACACGGGAGTAATTGAGCGATATAGCGAATGCTATAGCGTTAATTGGACGTTTGATTTTTACACTGAAAATGTTGAGTGTCACTCTGACATGTTAATTGCACTGTTGTATTTGTATTGTTAGCTATTTGATTTTGCAATATTTACTCTCCTGATTTTATATACGGGATAGAATTTCGATATTTTTTTGTTCAGTCTGCGTCATAAGTTTGTTTATCTGCGTGATAGGAGTGAAGATGATAGAGGCAGTGAAATTACTGGGTAATATGACATGATTTCATATCATAACTCTAGTTTTTCGGCAAACTCTTTTATAATGACAGCTATATGACTCTGGAATTAGTTTCCGTTGAATATTAAGCAATCACCGAACAAATTTATTCTCAAACGCTTTCCCCGAACTTTGTTTATTGATGCTTGCTTTTCTAACTTTATAACCCTATTTCTGATGTATGTTATTTTAAATATATTTTTATATCACATGTATTTATTGCATTTATTAAAACAAATATGTATGTGTAACGTTTATCTATTATATATATAAAGTTGTCTGCACCACTATATATATTATTTTCTGTTTCGTGTAAAGATTGACTTGGAGACAATGGCAACTGACATTAAGTCCGCCATTTGTACATTTTGTAATATTTTGTGCAATAAAGTTTAATATATAAATAGACAAATAAAATATTTACTAGTTACGAGGTTGGGGACGTGCTGATAATATCTTTGTGATATTACAAGTGTATCGGCTGCAGTTAAGCTTACAATTATGTGGACTGTATGCGAGTATGTATGTCGACCTGGTGTATTTAAAAAAAGTGTCATAAAAAGTCAATGAATTGTCAAATGGCACATCCACCTTAATCAGCGTAGCTTAGTTGCAAGAAGGCGCTACGCACACTAAGTTGGTTAACTTTGTAACACTTGATTTATAAATGATGTCTGAATTTTGAGATGACTGCCACTATGGAATAGTTGATATACTTCGGCTGTCATGAAATAAACATCCAAGTGACGTCACTGTTCATGTCTTGAATACATATCCGCATTTGTAGGAGCAGCCTCACTCACTCCACTTTTGCGATCAAGGATTAAACTTTCAACATTAGCTTGAATCAAGGTATAGCCGTTACGTAAGTTGTTCATTAATTAAATGACAATACGGGCTTAAAGGCGCTGATGTTAGTGATCCTAACTTGTACGCCAGAGGTCGTGGGTTCGATCCCTATCCAGGACAAATATTTATATAATAATATTTGTGTTTGTTCTGTCTATGTTTCGAATATGTATTTCAGTATTATATTCCTTAGGTGTTAGATGTCCAAAAAATGGATATTGCATTAATTTAATTAAATAAAACCTAACATTTCACATTGAAAAAAAAATATAAATATATTAAAATGTTGTTTTTGTGTCGGTTTACAAGATATTTGATTTGTAATAAAAAGAACCATTACTTATTTCGGGCTGTTGTCAACTTTTGTTAACATCTCAGATTATCCCGGCATTAGCAAGCTGTTGGAATGAATAATATATCTTTATTGGTCCAAATTAGTTGTTGTTAAGGAAAATATTAAAAATAAACATTATTTTACCGAAAAAATCTCGACGGGATGATAACATTGTTATTTGCTGTGTGGATGAGGAAATAAAATACAATACAATGAAACAAAATCCTCACCTCACAATGTTAGGTACACGCTCGTGTTTGTTTGTTAGAAAATTTGTAACATCAAGAGAATCTTTTGTTAATATTTCTTTTACGGACGACACTTTTGCTGGAATACTCAGACGCCAATTACAGTTCCACCAAACAAGGGGTCGGGGCCACTCATCAACGAGGGGCCCGATCGCTTGAGGGCGCCTCTAAAGGCTCGACCTCGGCTCGGGCGGCCGTCGTTATTAAAATTAAATTTGGCAAAAGAGGACGGACGGAGTGAGCCCGGCCGCGCTAGGGTTGCCAGTTATCGCTTGTTGGAGCAAGGACTGCACGCGTTCGCCGGTGCTTATTGCTAGTACTGATTGTTGTGAAAAAGTGATTATTAAAAGTCAATGATTGTGTTGTGCCAGTAAAGGGGCAAGAAACGGCCGCGATTTTAGCGGTAATTTTGTCTAGTGGGTTTTCAAATATATGACGCGTTTACAATGATGTATGTGGGCGGTTTTTCTTTATAACGTAAGTCGTGGATTTAACGATTTATGGCTTCGAAGAGAATCTTATATTTTTACGTACGGCGCCAGTACTGGGGACACCGTGTTTCGTTGATGACTTATTTGACATGGTGATCAAAACGATTTAAGCCTGTCGGAGTATTGCCTGCGGACCTGACCAGAGCTGAATAGATTTTTTTCATCGTCACCATGACAGCCGTTTAAAGTCCACAGCTAGACATAGTCCTCCCCAGGAAAGGGGGAATTTTGCCAATAATTGCCGCGCCGAGTAACCGTATTGGCAATTGCAGATCGCATCTTTGGCTACGAGGATGCTGCTTGCTGCCCATCCCCACCCTGCACCTTTGAGCTAAACTTTTTCGGAAGTATATACCGCTATCTGTGGGTTCTGGTAGGGAAGAAATATTTTACTCGGCCGGTAACTCACGGCAATACTTTGCCGGCTCACGGCAATATATTCCTATGTTGGGTAAAATTTTAAACACAAATTCTTTATGCAACTTATCTCAAAGCCAGAACAATTTACAAGTGGTTCATCGAATTTATTATTATGATTAAAATATCAATATCAAACCAACTCTTTATTAATGCGATTTTTAACTAGGATCGCCCTATATTATGTAAAAGTATAAACATATTTGTTCTATTTCAGTATCAACAAACACTTCGTAATTGTTCGCAGCGTTTACCTAAAGCATAATCAATCAAATACTTTCCAGTTTGCCCGGTAATTGTGTTACAATGTGTGTTAATCTGTTCTCGTACCAAGCTACTAAGCGACATACAAATAGCAAAAGCCAAGAACTCAGGAACCTTTTTATTGAAATAGGCCTATTTACCAGCACAGCAGTACTCTGTTCTGCTGGTAAATAGGCCTATTACCTTACTAGGTAATCGACTAAGGTACCAGAACCGACAGATGGTGGTATATCCATCCGTAAAAGTGAAGCTCTTATGTACAGGAAGGGGATAGGCAGCAGCATCTCCGTCGCAAAAGGTACGACCTGCAATTACCAACATGATATGATAGACCACAATTTTTTAAATCTTTAGACATTCAAGTTACCCCAGTATGAGAGTGGATTAAGGTTGTAACTTCGTGATTTATCGTTACAAATCGTTTTGTAGAATATTTTATATTAAAGGTCCGTAAAACAAATTTCGTTGAATCAAGAACGAAACCGATGGCGTAGATGGTAGTGATTTCATCTTATGCGCCGAAGGTAGTGAGTTCGATCTCCACCCAGTACAAATATTTATATGATGATATTTGTGTTTTTTTGTGTCAAGGCGTTAAAAAAAGTATTTTAGTTATAAAAATGTATTATATTTGTGATTCTTCTGTTTGATGTCCGTAATACAAGTGCTTTAAGCAACTAACCTCGGAGTCAGGTCAATGTACAAAATGTTGAGTATATATTACTAATTAAGCCTGTACGATTGATGTTTGTGTTTTATTTATATTAGTTTAATTATGTATTTAAATACGGCTCCTATGTTACAGAAGGATGTTTTAATTGCAATTACCATGACTTTATTGCAAATTCCATAGAGCAAAAAAATTAAGACAATCTTACAACATGAATTTGCGTCATGAAACAAGTTGAAAATAATCAACTACATGGAAACGAAAACAAAGCCAAACGATCAAGAGGTAATTATTTATTACGCGCGTGTCAACCAGAATTTAAATTACAAACATGAAACACGTTGAGCTTGCCAACTCATAAGTATAAAGCGGATCTGCAATAGAGGTTTTGGACTCTTGCAATGCAATAAAATTTAATATATAAAATTCTCGCCTCAGAGTGCTAGTTACCATAATCCACCGAAACAGCTTGGTCGATTCTTATAAAATTTTATATACATATTTTTTTAGTCTGTGAATCGGCCTATTTATTTTTCATACCCTTTAGTTTCCTTTATCAGGTTGACCACCCCTAACATTTCTTTTTTTATTTGGATAATTTTTTTTATTTATCATATGGCATTAAAAATACACACAATCCTACATTTTTACCCTTCTATCACTAATCCCTATTTTTTCATAGTTGTTTCAGTAATAATTTAATTGGCAAATCAACGTTTTCCGGGATAGCTAGTGAACTATAAATAAACTATCACTGTAACTTTAGTATCTTTGTTTCATAAAACTTATCTGCCTTTAAGCGGACTCATTCAAAGCTATTTCAACTGCCAAGTTGCAGTGCTATGTTCCGGTCTGAAGGATCAGAGGCAGTAAAAATACTGGATAATGTAACAAAAGGTTGCTTCGAGTTACCGGCAGAGTAGAATAGTAACTCCTACTTCACCAGGTATCGTAATAGGCGAGTAAGGTACCACCAAATGCAGAACTCAAATGCATTGGGTGGTGACGGGCAGCAGCATCCCCGTCTTTAAAACTACAGTCTGAGATTGCCAACATGCTTTCTTAGTGTAGCAATTATGGGCAAAATTTCATTGGTAAAGAGGCCTATTTCCAGCAACTTCTGGACTTCTCAATGGTGGATATGATAATGATGATGAATGTGACATAATATCTTCAAGTCACAAGATAGGCGACGCGCTTGTAATATCCTTATAATATTACAAACATCTATAAGTTGCGGTAATGCCTACAATCGCGCAGATTTTGTATGCTTATTTGTCGTCGTGGTCTAATAAAAATATTCTCTTAGCTATGATAAATATAATAAGTGCAATTATCCCTGATGTTTGTGTTTTTCTTGAGCAGGTAATCCAATAACTTCTATCTATTGAGATTCTAATCAATTCTAGGCCGGCAAGGTTTCAAGTCATCCTCGCAGCGATTAATTGATCGACCTTTACTTCTTTACCATATCGAAGGGTTCTGATATATTTAGTCCATTTCTATTTCTCTACATCTATACTATATATATATATGTATAAATTATATAAATTTCTCATATATATATATATATATATGTATATATGTTTGTTTGTTGTACTAAATTCAACTCTAACTTCCACAAGCTTTAACATTATTTCTATCCAAAGGTTGCCTGTATGAAATTGCATTTAGCAATAAGGCCGCCTCTTGTACCTACTATTCCATGTTTTTGTGCTATTTTTCTAAGAGTATATTCTTATTATTATTATGAAGGTCATTTTTACAGATTTAAAAACTTTGACTCATACGCTACCGCTTCTATTCGGTGTTCAGTAACTAAATAGGTCTGCATTAGAGATGAATTAGACGCAATTGCATTTGTCACGGCAAAATATGACGGGTGAAAACATATGATTAATTGATGTCCGTCTGTTTGTAGCGAACGATATTTACCATTCTATATTTTGTTCAGATAAATTTTATATGTGGAGTGTTTGGAATATATGTATTTATGAGTTTAGTGCAAAACCGGTTTAATTTTTTACTCCATTGCCACTGACTGTGTGTATAAATGGATTTTTTTAGATTTTCATCCAAAATTCATCGCTAGAGGTAGACCTCTTTCAATAATCACCTGGATTAGTTACTCTTATCGTTTTATACCGCCTAATAGCAATTTTTATATTGCTGTGTTCCAATATGAAGAATGAGAGAGACAATGAAATAACTAGACTAATATGACATTGCATCTTCAGTTCACAATGTTAGCGATACGCTAGTGATATCTTTCTGATAACACGAGTGTCTATAGGCGGTCACGTTCACCACTAAGCGGGCCAAACTGGCCAAATAAGTGTGCTAACTTCATAATATAAAAATTAAAAACCTTTTTATCACATACTATAAAATGAAATCGCTTTCCACGTTCTATCTCTATGTATACTTAGATTTTTAAAACTGCGCTATAGATTATGACCCTGTGCTTTTAATGAATCAAGTAATTCAAGAGGAAAAACTTTTGCGATTACATTGATCGACAAGATAGATCAAAATAATGCATTATAAATGGTATTGAACACCTTAAAAAACATCCCCGATTGTACAATTTATCATCTATTTTATAGAGACTTACACAAAATTTCACAAATTACCTGACTCCGAGGTACTTCGCTAGAAGCACCTGTGTTCCGTACAAGGTAATAGAGGAATCACAAATATATTATTTACATACATATTTTTAACACCTACAAAAAATAACAAACACTTATCTTCATATAAATGTTTGTTCTGAGTGGGGATCCAACCACAACCCTTGGTTCACAAAATAGGATTGCTATCATCTGCACCATCAGACTCATTCCACACTGGTTCTTCTTTTAATAATGTCTCTCTACCATTTATGTAATAAGCCAATTCTCTATTGAAATTGTTTTTTTTTATTCTTGACCTTTTTATACATTATATAGTACAATTAGACTTTCAACGTCGGCACAGACTTTAGCCTAGTAATTAGTGAATTGGAAATTACTTATTTCCCTTCCCCTTTCGCCAATGATTTGTTTTGTTGAATCATTATCATTATTAATATATACTAATATATTAGTCTACAGCTAGATATAGACCTCCCCAAGAAAGAAGAGGCAATTTACCCACAATTGCCGCGCCGAGCAAGCTTGTTGGCAATCGCAGAGCACTGCAATCGCGACAAGATACGCTACTGCTGCCCATCAACTGTTGAATCTGGTGTTAACATGTAATGTATGTACATGTATAAAAATTCTTCTGAATATATGTGTATGTGTTTCAATCTTCAGTTGGTAAATAGCAATAACGTTGGAAATTATTTTTTATTATTTATTAAGACATCTAGGACATCTAAAACATATTCCTTAAGGAGTGAATAATATTGGTAACTTACACCTAAAACATTCCATATTTTTTTTAATCATTACGTAATGCATGATAACTCCTTTTTTAACTTCTTTGTCATTCTTGAATCGTTGCCGCAATGTAACTGAATCGTCGTATTAATTTTGTAAAAATTAAATGAATGCATTTGAAGCCGTTAAAAAGTAGTATTAAATATAACTTGTTATTGATATTTCTATACTTATTACATCTGCAACAACACTTTTAAAACTTTAATGACCATCCTATCAAAAACGTCAGCTATATCAGACGTAACTTACTCACTGTTGGGTATATCCCTACCAACCTCCCTCCACTTAACAACAAGTAATCGTTGTTTAATATTCGTTGTTTAATGTTGCATACACTATCCATTGTGTCAAATCAATTACCGCTTCCGTCACTTAGTACAGTGATGTACTAACCAACTACTAATAGTTATTAAACGTAAAACTAAAACTTAACGGACTAACGATAAACATTTCACTGAATATCTCAATACGAAAGCGTCTCATAACGTCGTAATAAACCCATACAGCCTTCGCCCAACGTTCCTCGCATACATAAAGCATATTAATTCCCATACATGAGATGAATTTTTATGGGTACCGATTACATGGGCCTTGGTATTTTTATTATTGTCAAGGGTAAACGTTTATTGTACTTTATGGGGGTTTTAACGACCAGAATTTCATAGCAACAATCAGAGATAAAAGAATGTATGTTTAATTTTTTAAGTGCGCATATTTGCTATCTTTAATTTAACGTTTGACATTTTGTTGATGTAGAAGCCATTTATTTGGAGGCAATTCGTACGCTTATAATATACTTTCTATCTTAATCATATCAGGTTTAGAAAGTCCACTGTTGGACAAAGACCTCCCCAAGATAGGAGGATATTTGCCCATAATTGCCGCGCTGGGCAGACGTGGTAGCAATACCAGAACGTAACTTCGCGACGAAAATGCCGCCTATTCCTACCCTGTATTTAAGCTGTACTGTTTCTGATAGATATACCGCCTCTTACGACACCTATTATACAGGAAGGTACTATTCTACTCCACCAGTATCTCACGGCTGATATGCATACAATACCTATTTAAATAATATTGCTCTGAAATATATTTTAAATTAATTCACTGTTAAATAGTTTGCAAATAATCTGGACGCAATAGTACGAATTAAAAAAACTGTATTTTTTTTGGCCGACTTCCGATTACCTTGCTGCAAACCTTAAGTACAAAAGCTTGAATCAGATGGCCGCAATGTTACTGCAATGTCAAAAAAAAATTAAACGTCGAAAGAAAGTAAAACAAAAAGCTGTTTTAAAGATGTTAACAAAGTAGTTTTATCAATGCGTACGCTATTTCTATCTTCACTAAATTCCATGAAAATTACAAGATATGGAAATAAAAAAGGCATGAAAAAAATGCTTTTAAAACAAAAGTAAGTTTATGCAAAATACATAACACAGTAAGATAATTTTAATTCAAATATATGCACAAACGGTACTTATGTCTATACTTAGCCTATCATGAAAGGTTTCTTTTTTGGTAATTAATATAGTATAGTTTTAACCATATCAGTCGTAAACACACCGTGTCCACTGCTGGCAATAGATCTCCTACGTCGACTTCAAAACCATTTATCAATATTTCACTCTATTTTTAATGGTTGGCTTTTTATTTAATTGACAGTTCCGGTGGTGCATTAAAAAGTTTGATCCTCACCTAGAACAAGAATTTATGTGATGAGATTTGTATTTCTATGTTATGTACATGTGTTAATAGTTAGCATATATGTTTATTGTTAAATAGACATATATAGTGTCATTATTTAATTTATTTTATAATCATTATATTAATAAAATAGTAGGCATCTAACTGCCTTTTATACTCGTTTATATCCATTCAAAGCCTTGTTACCTAGAAGTAGTCGCTCTGAGCGATAAAGCAGCCAATTGTATTTTTAGAATGGCAAGGCTTACATGGTCTAGTATTAAAATTACTTTATTCATATCTCATGAATTGAAAATAGCTTGTTCTTAATAATCAACTTATAAGCAACTATAATAAGCAACTTAATAACAATCTCATTGAAACAACTGGAGTTCTACAAATCTATTATTCCTATTGCGCATCGGGACTGGTTTAATTCCATAAGGTAGTGTTTTAACACCCATCGGTGATACTCCATAAACTTGTACTGCTTGCTGATGATGCGCTTCTTATAATTCTGTGAGACAATGATGAGAAAACTATGTGAAAAAACTTTTTCTATCTCTCTGCATTTAAAAAATACTTTATTGGATGGATGTACCGCCATCTGTCGGTTCTGGTACCTCGATCGCCTCTTGCATCACCCAAAGGGAAGTAAGTAATAAGACATTATAACTGCAATAAATTTCCTCAACATCTGACTCGTCGCTTAAAGCACTTGTGTGATAGACATTCGATATCAGAAAAAAAAAACACGAATATACTCCTTAAATACATACAACATCGAGACACAGAACAAACACAAATATCATGATATAAATGTATGTCAATTGTTGTCATGATATAAAAATTTGGTGAGGATCAAACCCACGACCCTTGGCGCACAAGATCTACCATCTGCACCATCGAGCCATCCCACAGAAGTAATCCTACTAACAACTCCATGTATGTAGAAGCATCTGCTCAAGTTTTGGCCTGAATATTTACCGTTAGATTTGTTGAAAATATTCAAAGTTAAGTCTAAGTAATGGAATATCTTCCAAGTTTCCTTGACCGCCAAATAGCTGGAAGTTTACGCTAGTTTAGTTCGGACAGCGGGTCGGGTAACCTCAAAGTTATTTAACTATGAGAATAATATTAATTTTTGCATGAATAGTTCCTTCCATTGCTATAAAGAAATTGAAAACTTTTGTGTATTCAAAATATTCCAAATCTGAGATCTTGAAACTACTGAAGATTATACAGTTTTAAAATTTGGTAATTTCTTATAGACATATCCAAGAAAAACAACAATTTTGTTGGAAATTTTGTTCTCCTTTGTTGCAATTTTTTAACGACTTGGATACTACGGATATTAAACAGCTAAGAAACCACAAATATAATGTCAAGAATTAAATTTGTGTTTTTTTGCTATTTTTACATATATATATATATATACATATGCTTATATGATGAACATCTGTTTGAGGTCTTAGTGTCAAATATGTAAACAAGCAAAAAAAACACAAATTTAATTCTTGACATTATATGTATATATATATATCTGTTTAAAGATCTTTATTTTTACACGAATTTACATTAATTTAAAATGAAATATCATAGTTCTAACAAATAATATACTAATTAGCCGGTACTCGACTCCAAATACAATTTCAGCCTATTCCGAAACATATTTATACTCTCACACTCCTTTATGTTGTTAGGTAGCTCATTGAACAGCTGTGCTCCTCCAAACAGTACAGTCTTCTTTCCAAAGAGAGTTCTAGGTGCCGATAGTTACACTTTATTCTTAGTTTGGAGATTGTGGGGGTGGTCTTTTATAAACAGTCTTATGTTAATTTTGCCAGAATTTGTAACTAATTTTTTTACTAACATGCATGTATAGAATTTGTATAATTGAGATAGATTATAATTTTAGTTTTGTCATATATATGAATAGTTGGTGTGAGGAAGCGATATTGAAATAAGGCTTTAATGACTTTGTTTTGAGATCTCTGCAATGGATGAAGGTTTGTGGGTGCAGATGAGCCCCAAATCTCAATAAGATAGTGTAATGTGACCAAGGCATAATACAAAGTTATTTTAATTTTTTGGGGTATAAAGTGTGCTATTTTACGGAAAGCCCCTACTAAAGATGTTAATTATAAATACACATACATAACTACACACACACATTCAACAATGCATATCATTAGCAAAATCATTTCGAACTTCTCAGTCTAGACAAAAGAAGACATGCTTCATTTTTGTTTTTTTTCATAAAGTAGTTAATATTTACAGATATTTTAAAGAGAGAAGTTTGGGGCCGTGAGGTACCGGCAGAGTAGAATAGTATCTCTCTCTGTAGCGGGTGTCTAGAATCAAAAGATGGCGGTATATCCACCTGAATCAGTGTAACTCAAATGCACGGGCGGGGATGGGCAGCAGCATTCCTACTGTGAAGGCTGCGCTCTGTGATTGCCAACACGCTTGCCCAGCGCGGCAATTATGGGAAAAATTTGCTCTCATTTGGGATGGCCTATGTCCAGCAGTGGACTTCTAATGGCTGATGTGATGATGATGAAAGTTTACGTGTTCATATGTTCAAGGTTCGTATACTCTTATACTTCGTTAGATTTTGAAATAAAACTAAATAAATCATCACACACATATTATCCATCAACCTGACACCACGATAGACTTGTTAAAAAGCACTTTTGTCCTGGATATCTAACAACAGGTGAATTATAAACATAATACTTAACTATATACATATCACACATCTGTCGGTCCCATTTTAACAGTATTCCAAAGTACACAGGAGTTAGATAGAATTAATTTGGGTCACCCATCCCAAAACCGACTGTGACAAATATTGCTTAACATCAACGATGCCACGTCGGGCGGATTATCTGTGAGTTGTTAAGCTAAATAAATACAAAATTTTGGCAGTTTTTTTTAACAAATTTTGAAAAACGTTGTCCTTAAGTTTAAAAATTAATATTTAAAAATGTTACCATCTATCAAAACTCAAGGAACCATTAAAAACCAACAAAAGAACAATTAATTTTGAGCATGTCGTATGGTCGGAGGCAATCTGGCAGGAGCATAATTCTCTTTACTGAAAATGGAAACTTGGAAGTCCCAGTAGGTCCAGAACCTTACATGTACGAAAATCAGGCATTTCCGCGCAAAAGAAGATTGTTTCAATGGATACACGTAAAGAAAGATTTCATAAGTATAAAGATAGGCCTGATTGTGGTGAACATATTTTGAGCGCCAACGGTTGTGGGTTCGACCCAAGACAAGTATTATTATATAAGAAAAATGTATATACTTCTTTAGTGTCTTGGTGTAAAATATATTTTTTAAGTATTAAATTATCATCATAAAAATTTGTATTGGCTTGTGAAACTTTCTATTTCACAGGGAATCATAGTAGCATATTTCTTTCCCTAGGCCATGTTTTACATTTATTTACTTATCTAAATAGTTTTTCTGTAATTTCGAATTGCTTTTTCATCAATGATTATTTATCTTATTATATCTATGCATATAATTGGATTAACAATTTATTTTCTAAAAGCAATTTATCGTAAGTTTCATATGAGACTCGAACATGCATCCAGTTTTGTTTAATCTCTTCTCAATTAATTAATAAATAATATTTAATTCCCACCACATATCATAAATTGACTTGACTCCATGGTGAATCGCTTAAATCACTCGTGTTACGTGTCACGTCAGATAACAGTGGAATTACAAATATAATACTTAAATATATATATGAAACACCCAGACACAGAATGTTCATAAATATCATCATATAAATATGATACATATGTGTATAATATTAAATGGAAACTACAAACCCCTGGTAACTAATTTCACTTTGAAGAACCTGATGATAAAGTTGATAACGATCCTATCTAGCGCACCAAGGGTCGTGGATTCCATCCGCACCCACGACGTTACGTGATGAATATTTGTATTTTCCATTGTCTGGCTATTGAATAAAATATTGTAACACATGAGCTTCAGCGATTTATTTATAATTATCATTAATGGGCTGTGTTTAAATAATAAGTGGCAGTGGGCAGGGCATTTAGTACGCAGAACCGATGGCCGATGGAGTTATAAGGTTCCGGTATGTGGACCACGTAACGGCAATTGCAGCATAGGGCGTCCACCCGATATGAACAGACGATTTAACTAAAACCGCAGGATCACGCTGGCGGCAAACAACTGGTCCTATTGGAGAATACTAGGGGAAGCCTTTATCCAGCAGAAGACGTGTTAGAATGATATGATGATAATGATGAAAATATTAAACAAAACATTCACTTTTAATGCAGCATTGCACAAAATCCTGCTTACCACATCCAAAAATCTTATATCTCAGTGCCTTGTTTTAGCCACCCGACAAAATTACTGGAGATATTTTTTTATCTTCCAAACTTCGTCTCACTTGGGAGTTAGGGGCATGGAAAGAAATTATTTAGATGTATTTTACACGTTAACAAGAGAAGACAGCTATAATACATTCAAAAAGCTATAATCATGAACAAGAAAAGGAGCAATGCACTGATATTATTAAAGAAAATACTTTTTAGGTACATTTTACTTGTTTCAAATTTCAGACGGAACTTTTCCTGCGGAACAAACATGCTTCTTTTCCTTTATGGTATATTCAATAGCCTTGTACTGAAATTTTCCTGAAACTGAAATTTTGAAAGTAATCTGTAGTATCATCAGTACCATCTTTTCAGTATTAAATGTAATTACATTCGAATGTCATCTTTATTTATATTATTCTACTGTTCGTGTAAATCACTGAACTCCCCCTAAACGTATGGATCTGCATTTGGATTGGACCGTAATGATTTACATTCATAAACAAGCCCGGCTGATGGCGCTGCAGTCGTTATTTTGGTTCTTTATCTAGTAGTTTTGTAACTTTCCAGCAATTGGTAAATAAGAAAAGTTACATTGTTATTAAGCAATGAATTTGTTTTAAAATTAAGGTGGGATAAGTAAAATTTAAAAATTACAACACACAAAAATTATCTGTTAAGTTTAATCGTAATCTCCATATTCTTCGACTCTTTAAAAAGAATACTTCCTATAAGTAGGGTATAGATATTGTTTTAAAGTATCATTTAGAAAGTTTCATTTCTGAGGGGGCCGATTGCGCAGATGTTAGTGTTCCTATCTTGTGCGCCATGGGTCTTAGGTTCGGTCCCTGCCCATGACAAAAATTTACACGACTAATATTTGTGATCGTTCTGTATCTGGGTGTTATATTTTAATGTAATATATAACACACTAAATTTGAAATTCCTCTTTTGTTTGAAATTCATAAAGAATCCTATGTAAATTACTTAAAATTTGGTTTTAAGTAATTTACATCGGAGTTAAGTCAAAGAATGAGTATTTATGTATGTATCATTATTTTTCGTGATAGTATTTTCCGTTAAAATTCATGATCGGCAGTTATTCTCGTATAGATACCGCTATTTATGAATTAAGACGTGAAAACATTCATAAAATTTTAAAACACATAGAAAAATCTAATTAAACAAAAACGACTTTTTATAAATAAAATAAGATTTGGCATAAATGGTTATAAATAATTGTTTCGATTTACTATAAATACTGTACATAATTCTAATCAATGCATCACCGGGATAAAAGGGAAATGATTTTAATTTATATCCATTTGAAACGTAATTGCTTTGCTTGTCCACATTAATTTAGCTCTGAATATACAATCATTGGTTTGTAGACAGCGCCCGACCCTTTCCCAAGAAGGCCTTATTTTTGGTTACCATATTGAAGGACCTTCCTCCCTTATCCTCAAAGGACTGGGAAGAAAATTCCAGGACTTCTACTAAAAAATACTACCAGTTAATTAACTTTCAACTTTTCGCTCAACATATCTAACCAAACCATTTTAACTGATTAATTTGTTCTATAAACCTTTATCGCTAATAGCAAATTGCTAGTAGCTTTAAATGCTTAAAAATCTGTATACTGATTTCTTAGAGTAAACTGAAAATAGCTACTATAATAATTGCATTCAAGTAAAGTTAGTTAGTAGTTAAAGATTAGTACCTTTCCCTGTACCAGGTGTCGTAAAAGGGTGACTAAGGTACCGGAACCGATAGATGGCGGTATATCTACCCGAAACAGGGTAGCTCAAATGCAACAGAACGGGAATGGGCAGCAGCATTCCGTCGTGAAGCCACGCTTGCCCAGAGTGGCAATTATGGACATATTACCACTTTTTTTTAGGCCTATGACAAGCACTAGACTTCCAATGACTGATATGATGATGATGAAAACTTCTATTTCTGCCGTGGAGTACCAGCGCAGTACAATAGTACTTTACTATACGCCAAATAACGTAAAAAGCGATTGATGTCCCGGAACCGACAGATGGCGATATATCCATCCGGAACAGCAAAGTTCATTAATAGATTGTGGATGGGCAGCAGCATCCCTATCGCGAAGTTATGTCTGATTTTTCACCATTCTTGCCCTGCACAACAATAATGGACTAGAGTCCCCCTTTTTGGGGAAACCTATGTCTAAAAGTAAACTTTCTACGTCTAATAAGTTGATAAAAAAAATGAAATTTCTACTTACCATTCCATACAAACTATATACCTGATTTTTCAATAAACTGATGTACAAAAAATAAAATAAGTAATATTTAAATGTGTTGTTGGGCCCAAAACTTTTGTGATTTTCTTAATATATCCAGGGAATAATGTCGTCGCTAGAAGTTTTGTACCTTCATCAAACTTATGTCTTCTTAGTCAGTTTGTCGATAGGAATAGGTGTTGAAGGATTTATGGATAAAATATGCGTAGTTGGACTGAATCTTCTCATATATGGTACATTTTAGAGGTCTGATGGCGCATTTAATAGTGTCTTTATCTTATGCGCCAGGGGACGTGGGTTCGACCCCCACCCTATACGCGATGAACAAACATTTATGTGATAAACATTAGTATTTGTGACTGGGTGTTACGTATTTAAGTATAATCTGTTGTCTGATAGCTGTATCACAAGTACTCAAGCGTGTGAATAAAATTATTTACGAGTATAACTAGCAGTACGGGCCGCATCGCATAGCTGGACAATTCTTTTTAGCATTCGGGTTTAACTTATATAGATTGACTAAAACTGATGATAGTCTTGAAAATTTTGTACACACGATTTAACCCTCGAAATTTCACCGTAAAGCTCGCACACAACACAACCCGGCAACGACGCGAGCGGCATATTTTGTTTAAATAGACATTTTTAAACTCGTAATATCTTTTGAATGTATTAGGCGATTTTAATTATTTAAAAAGTTTCTTAAATAAACTTAAATAAAAGAACCAATAATATAAATAAAGATTAATATAAAAACATGAATAATAAAAATAATATGGTGTTGTAGGTATTATGAGTTTTTGTTAAGGTTTCTTATCTATAAAAAACCTTACAAAAGTTACTGCAAGGTTTTTTATAGATATGTTCTTTAATTTTGTGAAACATATATTTATTCTATCTTTCATAGTTACCGCAACGCATGCAATAAAAGTAATTTTATATTAATTTTTGATGCCTTAGATTACATTGTTGAAATTTTAGTAGAGATTCCTAACTTTTCCAGGAAATAATATAGCCTATGTTCGTAAGGATTAATGAACGATTCTAATGGCAAATTACAGATATCTGTTCAGTAGTTTTTGAGTTTGTTTATGCCAAACATCCAAAACACTTTTCTCTTTATAATATTACTGTAGATATAGATACATAAAACTTCTTTTTTTAACGGCCTTGGAAGGCAGTATACTTAACTTTTTACTTTTTTAGTTTAACGTTTCAGTCACCTTGCAGAAATTGTTCTGGATATGAACAAAAATGTTGTGTCAAAATTTGAAAGTTACAATGACTACCATCACAAATTAGTAATTACATTATGAGTAGAGAACGCGTGAGTTTTTTAAAATATTATTTTAAATTATTACTAGCTGTGCCCGCGACTTCGTTCACATGGTTGGAGGATAAGAAATGGTTATTGTAAGTCATCCCTAAGAGATGAATATATATCACCGAGAACGTTTGTACACTTTTTTATGGGGTATAATACTGTAGTACAATATTCTGATCTATCTAGCCAGCGTTTGCAATGTAATCTCAATAAAACATGTTTATTTCATCATTACAGCCATTGGAAATCTACTGCTGGATTCGCCAAGAAAGAGGGTATTTTGCCCAAAATTGCCGTGCTGGGCAAACGTGTTTACAATCGCAGAGCGCAGCTTTCACCATGGGGTTGCTGCTGCCCATGCCTACTCTGTGTATATGAGCTACACTGTTTCGAATGGATATACCGCCATCTGTCAGTTCTAGTACCTTTATCGCCTCTTACGATACCTGGTACAGAAGAAAGTACTATTGTACTCTGCCGGTACCATCCGGCATATATATTCATATATTATATAGTGTGATTATTTGTCGGGTTAGTCATATAAAAAAAGGAAAATTAGATTTAAACAAATAGCGAAATAAAAAGAGGGAATTTTCAATCATAACATAGCTTAATTATGACAATTTTTATAGCAAACTGGATTAAAGACCAGACTAAAGCAAAATGCACACTGAATTTATATCAGCCAATTGTAAAATTTAGAACCAAGCGGGAACGTTTTACTATCTACTTAATTATGATTTAATTCTAGAGGAGATTCTGAAAGCTATAAATTAACATAATAAAGAAGAGATTATGATTGAACCTATAAAGTGGAAACTAAAAGTTGACGGAGCTGATAGAGATTTCGTTAGAGTTTTTATAGGGTTTGATCCCCACCCAGGACAAACCTTTATGATGAATGATTGTATTTATCATGTATCTAAGTGATAGAATAGTAGCTCTCCCTGCACCAGGTGTCATAAAGGTGACAGCCAGCCGAAAGATGGCGGTATATGCTCCTAAACAGTGTAGCTCAAATGCACAAGGCGGAAATGGGCACCAGCATCCCAAACGCGAAGTAACGCTCTGCGACATTCCCCCTTTCTCGGAGAGGTTCGACAGTGGGCGTGCAATGCCATATACATATTATGATGATCAAGTTGGTATATATAATTTAGAACTATACTATAATTTTATTCAATTTTATATATCGTTTATAAAACATGGGAACATGGGGCACCACTATCGCAAACTTGCCAAGTCCGTGACTGAGCAAACCCATACGTAAACTCGTTATAAACTACCGTCTGTATTTGTTTCAAAGCTATCTTCCTTTCGAGGAGTTGTTTGTTTGTTTTCATCCTTTTATAAGGCCAAAACCTCTTACTCCTTGAAACATTTGGAAACAAATTGGTTGAGTTAAGAGACAACAGAGGCTTCGAGAGCAACCTTCTTGGCTGTAAATGCACAGTTTGCCTAAAAAAGCTAATAAAATGTTGACCGGCCCGTTAGTGAAATGTGTGTTGTTCCCTATGCGACATAAGTCGTGGTTTTGCCTCCTATATAGGGCAAATATTTGAGAGGCGAATTTTTGTGTTTGTTGTGAGACTAAGCTTTAGGTATGTATTTAATAATAACTAGCAGTGCTCCGCGGTTTGAAATTCAGATATGTTTTCTTATCATAGTGACGGGCTCGAAGTTGCAAATCGTAGTGATTCTATCTTGCGCACCAAAGTTCGTGGGCTCTCCACCCAGGAAAAATATATATGATGATATTTATGTTTGGTCTGTGCTTGCCCAGCCAGACATATTTATGTGCGAAATTGCTCCTCTCTTTGGATGAACTTCCTTCTGAACAGCAGTGGATGTCTGGTCTGTCTGTCTAATGGTAGGTATTATTTGAACCCATTTTCGAACCCATTCAGCGTCGGCGCTAACAAGCCGTTGTCTTAATAGTAGATGCTAGAGTAATTCAATACAATGCCATGTAGTTGCATCATTAATATGATCTTTTAAGTGGCAATAAGCCTTATTAATAAGTAAATCTTTTGCGCAATTCTTGAATTTATTAAAAGGCATATTTGTAATTCCTCTCAGGATTTTATTATAAAATCTTACACTATTACCCCTAAACAATTTATTTTTTAGTCAGACATGCTAGATTATACTTATTTCTAGAATTAATATCATGTATGCTACTATTTTTCTTAAAGCCAGTTATATTTTGTGGTTTTTATAGACATATTGACCGTATACAGTCATTATTTTAATTACTTCGAGTATTTGTCACGACTCAACTTTTAATTTTATTGTCTTTGCTTACTCCTATAAGTTAAATTTTTATACAAATATCTTTAGAGCTATTAAATCTTTTATATTTTTTATTCTGGAATTAGAAGCACGCGGGTAAAATGAATGCTATAGAAATGAGAGCACTGAAGTATCTATGGTGTGGGTTTGAAAGATAGATTAAAAGAGCAGAGTGATACAAGATCAAAGTGGTTCAAAAAATTATGTTGTGACAATAATAGAGAAAGAGATGTTACGATAGTTTGGATATGTAGAAATAATGGATGAATGTGGAATAACTGCACAAATATATAGAACGGAAGTGAATTGAAGAGTTGGTATAGGACAACCTAGGCGATCGTACTTTAACCAGGTAGAAGAGGTACTACATAAGAAGTACTAAGAATAAACAAACGTGTATGACAGTACTAATGCGAATGCGAGTAAACGAAGTGTCTCTGCCTACCCCGATGGAAGAAGCGTAATCTATGTATTTTCAAAAACAAACGAAACCATCAAAAATTACCCATTAACTTAGAAAAAGAAAATAAATAAATTACTTTGTTATTATCCCATTTTCTGCGGACGTATAGAGAAAAGAGATTGCATTGCATTTGGTCCTTTTACAATAGTCGTTGCAAGGTTGAACCCGAGAACTGTTTTATATTATACAAAATGCCAATAAAATTGCTTGTTTATTCGGACTGGAATGATTTTAAAGCTTTAGTCTTTAACAAATAAGGCCAAACGTACAAAAAATATTTTTTTTTATAGATTCAGTGCATTTATAATGCTAAATGATAAGATTTTCAAAAAAATATATCTCCGGATTTAAGCAGATGGAACCTGTAACTTTTATTTGCTTAATGGGGATTACTGCACTACTGTATAAATCTATATATATATATATATATATATATAAAATCTTATATATATATTGATATAGATTATATATATATATATATATATATATATATATATATATATATAATCGCGCTGCACACGGGCCGCGTACAACCGATCCTATTGGAGATTACTTGGGAAGGCCTATGTCCAGCAGTGGACATCTAATGGCTATCATGATGATGATGATGACGTATGCATTAATATGTCAGTCAATCAGCTACATCTTTCATGTAAATGGATTAAAAGCAAAAGCTTTACCTACTTAATTTATAGTTAAATGTCTGAACCTTTAGAACCCTACGTTTGGGGTAAAATTAAAAAAAAATCCCGAAATGGACATTCCTTTTTTTCTAGATTACACAAAAGATAAAAAGAAAAGGTAGATCTTTAATGGTGAAATTAGTTTGTTACCTGATTATTTTTTGTAGCATATATATTTTCGATTAAAAGATTTTAACATTTGTTTGGAATTTTTGAAAAAAAACAATGAAGATATTTATGTTTGTGTCTGGGTGCTAAATATATGTTTTTAGTAGTATATTTGTGATTCTTCTGTTTTTTGGTGTCCATAATACAAGTGCTATAAACGACTTACCATGGAGTCAGGTTGTGAGACTTTATTATTATAATATATAGATAACTCAACGCTATCTTACTGCAGTTCTCAAATGTATAAGCATGTTTTAAGATGAATAGAAAAGGGTAGATTGCATATAATAATGAAATTAGTTTATTACCTGATTTTTTTTGTTGCATATACATTTTCGGTTAAATGATTTTAATATTTATTTTGAATTTAGAAAAAACAAATTTTTTTTTGAAGCCGCCAAAATTATTTTCAAGTAGTGTGATGAATGAAAATATTATATGAGAAAAAATGGCCGCCGTTTTTTTTCACATACCGCAGTAAGAACGATACGGAATACACAGTAAGTTTTGCATACATTTCGTATTCATTTTGCGTTCTCAGGTCGTATTCTAATGTGCTGTGATGGAAATACAGATTATGTGTGTCGAACGGGACACGTGTAGCCGCCGCATGGGACTTGAATCCCACGGAGTTTACGTGAGATATTTTCACTACATACTATAAAACTTAATCGCTATCCGCTTCCTGTCTGTCCCTATGTATGCCTAATATTTAAAAAGTGCGGTTTGATAGATAAAGTGATTTAAGAAGAGGGTTATATGTATAGAAAATGCATAATATAGAGACGCAATGATAATTTTTGATTTTTCTTAAGTGTTGTCGTAAATAAGCACATTTTTTTTACAATTACATTGCAATCCCTGACTTAATCTGACGACATAGATCGAAATAATGTACTACAGGTAAAAAATATTACAACATCTAATACATTAACCTGTATTCACGATAAGTTGCTAAAAGCCCTTGTGTTACGGACAGCAGACAACAGAGGAATCACAAATATACTACTTAAATACATATATTTACACCCAATCACAGAACAAACACAAATTTCATCATATAAATATTTGTCCTGGGGATCAAACCCACGACCTTTGGCACAAAAGACAGGATTACTAGCACCTGCGCTATTGGGCCCATCTTTTAACAAGTTTAACCATTTTTCGTGGTATTCATCCAATTGTGCGCCAAGGGTCATGGGTTTGATTCCCAGCCAGAAGAAATATTTATATGATGATATTTATGTTTGTTCTGTGTCTGGGTGTTAAATATGTGTTTTAAGCAGTATATTTGTGATCCCTCTGTTGTCTGGCATCCGTAACACAAGTGCTATAAGCGACTTACCACGGAATCAAGTCAATGTATGAAATGTTTTGGGAATTTATTATTATTATTATTTTCTGTCGATTTCCGATACCTCTGTCATCTCTTATGACACTTGAACATAGACAGAAGTACAATCTACTCTGCAGGTATATTTACCTGTAAAAATTCAACGTAAGCAGGTCAACCATTTCAAATGCGGTATTTAGATCTCTCGGGAACACAAATATTCAACTTATGGTAAGTTTTACATTATCATAAAGTTTGACTGCGACGCCATATCATTAGATCTAACTTACGCCACACCAAAACCAACAATGTGGAAAACTGAATAGTTAAAATGCATTTTGTGTAAAGTAACATTGCTTTCATGTTTGTGAAAACATTCACAGTTTGCTTGCGACAAATTTCGGTCAAATATTTTTACTTAGGAAATGACTTCTTAAAATGTATTTAATTATTTTCCTAATGCATGCTTTTATAACTTTGCTAATATGAAGCCTTGATTAAGTAGCCTGGTTTTACCCGATGTGTATACACCACCGGAAGACCACCAATTTTGAAAAAAAGAAAAAATAATTAAATACTTTATTTGGCCTAAACATGATTATATATGTTACCATAAATAAAGTTACCAGTGCCTCCGTTTAGCTTAATGAAGTCTGTGCCAAGAGACATCACTCTTCTTTAAAAATATAGTCACTTCATAATCATATATATAATTCAAATTGTGATATTAATCTGTATATGTGTGTGAGTGTGACTGTGTAATGAGTTTGTGTGTATGTGTGTGTGTGTATGCACATCAATAAATAGTACCGTAATCTCTTTATATAATACTTTAATTTCAACCATGTTAATGAATATTAGTTGATATTATAATTTAAATTTCTTTGATTTCACACGTCTATAAAACAAGTGAAACTACACAAACTACTTATTCTGAAATCAGTCAATGTATGAAATATTGAGCGATTTTATTATTTTTAAAACTAATCGGACAAAAAAGAACATTTCGATAAATCTACAGAAAAAGTATGATGTTAAAGGTTCTTTAACGGAGATTTACATAGGTAAGAAAAAAATACGCTGCTTATGTAACGCATGTATTTACTAATACGATTTCATTATTACATAAATATACTCGAAATTGATTTATTATTATTCTATATTATGTAATTTGAAATCTATACAAATAAAAGTGGGCCGTCGATGTAAACTAAAATGACTACACACACTAAATCAGATAATTATTTCTTATAGTATTTCTAATTGTCAGGACCAGGGTTTAAATGAGTAGTTTTTATGGAAAAAATAGAATAGAGATACTTAGACCCGTCACTTGACGGGTCTAAGTTTACTACAAATTCATTAAACAATCCACCAAAAAAAAGCTGTTAATTGGAAAAAAAATGAACTTGGTAGCACTCGTGGGATTTATTTAATGTAACTTCTATTTACTTCATCTGTGATTTACTTAATATCGTGTAATAGCTATAGGCTCCCTTCAATATCTGAAAAAGAAAAAAAAAACAAATTAAGTACCTATATTATCTTAGCTATAACTATCTGCTTATAAAACCTGAGGCTATTTCGCAAAGGAAACTGCGCCCTCGAGAGATAATTTGTTTAACGCAAAAGACATTAAAAAAATCACCTAAGACATTAAATTTGAACAAATGTTTAGATTATTTTTTATTAGAACTAATTTTCCTACTTATTAAAACCATGTAAAAATACTTTTTATTAACATAGTGGATTAGGAAGTTGAATTGGCAAGGCATATAGTGGCCAGAACAAAAGCCGATAGAGTCACCAGTATCCTATTTAAAATTACTTGGGGAGGCGTATGTGCAGTATTGGACGACCCACAGCTGATATGTTAATGATATTTCAAATATTATCAAAACCAGTTCATTTTCATACACGCATTTTTAGATGAGAGTCTAATACCAGATATACGGTCTACGTGATAGAAAGCGTAACCGCTGCCGCAGACGCTCGTGTTATCACCAGGATATCACTAGCGCGTTGCCAATCTTGGGGCAGAAATTGGTGAGAATGCCAATGCAGACGACCTTTCTGTGACTACCTCTAGTATAAATATACAGCATATCTGATATTAAAATGCCTGAATTGAGTCCTTTTACTTAGTAACACTAATCACACAGCGCGATGGTGCCAGTGGTGCGCTCTCTGTGTTCTTTTACACAAGGTGATAGCAGAATACCAGTGGTCTACACCCTGAGCGACACATTAGCCTGTCATGCATAGTCCTGAGCTGTGGACTAATTGTCTCAATGTTTACACATTAATTTCTTCTATTCTGTTTCTATTTGTTTGTTTGTTTTTGTATGGCTGTAATTAAGGCAAATATATCCGTCTATATAGTATGCATATGGAGTCAGTATAATAGACGTGTCGTTAACGTGCACTATGGCGCATTTATGTTTCTATCTTGTGCCCCAAAGGCCCCATACAGGAAAAATATATTTATTTTGAACATTTGTGTTTGTTCTGAGTCTGCGTTCTATATATGTATTAAGTAAGTTATACCTAGATTAGCCGTGAGGTACCGGCAGAGTAGAATAGTACCTCTATCAGTATTGGGTGTCGTAAGAGGTGACTAAGATACCAAAACCGACAGATGGCGGTATATCTATCTGAATCAATGTAGTTCAAATGCACAGAGTGAGCATGTGCAGCAGCATTCCTACTTAATTTATTTTAAAAATGTTTTAAGAATAGTAATCTTCATTGTCATATAATAAAAAAGTTATATTTTATTCCTTTCTGAAGGTAACGGTAACTATGCAGGTTGTTTTACACTGTATACTGCGGAGGCCCCAGCGCGGGCTTATCGTTTGGCAGGCTACGAAGCGGTGACAGCACTTGCTGTTAGTCCGCCATGGGAGCTGGAGGCCAAAGTCCTTGCGGAACTGTTTCACCACACGGCCGGACTCCGATCTCGTGGTATCAGTCCGATGCCGAGACAGGTGGACTGTTGGAAACACCAGGCCCGATTGGCCTTAGCTAGTAAAACCGCGGTGATCTGCTAGTATGTTATAACGTACTTTCATTGCTTCTTGTTAAGTATAAATATGTATGTGGAATTTACCTAAAGGGTTGTAATTTTTTATTAAAAAAAATAGTTCAATACTATGTATGGAATTATTTATGAACTGAACAAGTAAACAAAAAATCTGTCAGTCATTATCCGTAATATACTTACATTTATAAAAGTAGCTACAGTGAGCTTAGTGAATGGTCCTGCTGAGAAAACTATTTCTTTGTCCAACTGTGCAGTCAATATGTACAAGCTCTTCCGATGACTGACCGCGCGGCTCCACCAAAGACTTTCGTACGGGCCAAGGTTAAGGAGTAGACTCTGTAAAGATATGAAAATGTTATATCCAGAATATTATTATACTAATATAACCAACACTAACAAAATGTTATTGATCTAACTCCAAGAGTCGCTTAAAGCACAAAAATTATGACATACAAAATGTTAATGCAATTAATGCAAGAAATAAATATAAGCTAGCAGTGCCTCAACTTTATAAAATAAATCAATCAAGGGCATTTGTGTGAGATTTTACAATATTATCTCAAGTGAATTGCTATCGCCATGCCATTTAATAAATTTTAACAATGGTTCAGTATTATTTACGCGTTCACTACTCATGATAAAACTACTTTTAAGTGACTTTAAAACGCGGTTATGTAACTTTTTACATATTTAGTTTGACGTTTCGGCCACCTAGCGGCAACTGTTATCAATAACAATAGTCTTGGAAGCCGTTAACAAGTTGTTTTATTACATTAAAAGTGAGATTATCGCCATAGTTTAGTATTGTGTTAAAGATTATGTCAACGATAAAACTACTTGCATTAGAATTGCTTAAACCACTAGCTTAAATACAATGGTTTGATGCCACCAACTCCGGTGGAGTTTCGTTGGCGCCAACAACTATATAGGTGGTACTGCTGGAACTATTATCACCAGCTGTTTTTCTAGCAGTCGTGGGAAGTGTTATATGGTGATTCGAGTAGAAAAGTGATTTTGAATAAAGAAATACGGTTGTTCCTGCCTGTATCTCATCAGAACACGATGATTAGATTTGCGGACGGAACTTGGCAGGCGTTTGGGACTCAAACATCACTTATCCTTATATTTTGGAATCAAATGTTTGTGAAGTGTATATGTTACTATGATGTATGAGCTATATAAATGTTAAGTTTAATTCAAATACATGTAGTATTTTTTTCCAGAAAGGATAACAAATATAAATCCATACAAACTTACGAGTAATAAATAAAGTAAGGACTGTTACATGTGAAAAAAAAATGAAAAATATTTGTTTGGTTAAAACATGATCAGTAACATGACCAGTGCCTCCTTTTAAGCTCAATGAAACCTTTGCCAAGAGACACTGCTCTTCCTTATAATTCAAATGGTGATATTAATCTGTGTATATGTGTGAGCTTGCGTATTTTTGTGTGTATTTGTGTGAATGTGTGTATGTGTATGTGAGAGAGAGCGAGAATATTCGTGCGTGAGTGTGTGTCTGATCACTAAAATAAGGTTTTATTTTAATACGTATGTACATGTATCTCATCGGAGTAGGCAGAGACTATGAATGGCTTAGTACAATCTTGGCATACCCCTTTCACTTCCTTTATTTGTAATTGTCCTACTGACCTGGTCCTTTTTTATATCTGTCTTTCTTTATCATATACTAATACTTCTATTCTCTTCCGCTCGATATATTTGTAAAGTCATTCTACTTTCCTCATTCCCCAACTTAATTTTTTTAATGTTATACGTATAATTAAATATACTAGAATTTTTATGATCGCTCATTAATGAGCAACTCTATGCCTCAGTTGTTCTCGTTCGCTCTGCCATTATTTCGCATCAGATCGTATTAAATATTTTACGTCAGAATTAAAATTTTATTCACGTATTAAAACTTTTCCTCTTTCATAGCAAATTTAACTGTCATTAAAAAGCATTTGACACCGTTTCGAAGCCAGCAATTATTCCTCTGAAATATTCTGCTGTATTTAGTTCCACGCATACCATTAAAACAAAACCATACTTTATTTGCATAAACATGTTTGTATATTGCGCAAACTGCATAGAAGCCGAGGTACAACTAATATTATTAATGTAAAACTGAGTTGTGTGTTTTGCTCCCAAGAGTGATGTGCGCACAGTTCAGTAACTTACAGTTTATCACTGTAAATATATCATGTAAACGTTTGTTATGAAAATTGTTTTAACAGTAGAACTAGAATACAAGAGTTAAATTATAATACACTTCAACGCACAATGAAGAAAGACCTTCATGCATTGGGTCCTATCGGAAGACCAGCGCAGCAATGGCATTCTATGCAATGTCACTGTAGCTTATTCTTCTTATTTTATGCTCTAAGTGCTACTTTTTGTACCGTATCATTTTTGTGATGTTTTCAATAATTTATTATGTATGGTTCATACTTTCTTTCTTCTTTATTTTCACTCTAGTTGCTAAAACATTACGTATCAACTTTTCCGCTACATGTTTGCTATCATGCTAGTCACCGTCATCATATATGGCAAAATTCCAAGATTTGATTTAGTTGTAAATAATGAAGTTATACTTACAGCGTAAAAAACATTATTGCTATGCCAGCAATATATAAAAAGCTGCGCTATACCGAATATTAAATACTCTGCTGTAAGAAACTGTTGCATTGCACTGGTTTCAGACTGAAAATAATAATTGTACATAATTTAATCCAAGTAAAATTTTCTACCAAATTCATATGTGTAATATCCAGAAATCATAATACCCAAAAATCGTAATACCCAGAAATCTGTAATACCCAGAAATCGTTATACCCTCAAATCGTAATACCCAGAAATCAGTAATACCTTGAAATCGTAATACTCAGACATCTGTAATACCTTGAAGTCGTAATACCCAGAAATCTGTGATACCTTGAAATAGTAATACCCAGGAATCTTTAATTAAGTTCTAACATAACAGAAGAAGACTTACGGTGATTTGGAATCCAGTGACACAAAGCATGACCGTACACACAAACATATAGAGCAGCATTATTGATGATAAGCAAGAGTCAAAAAGTCGGCTGTACCTGCGAAACAATAGAAAATATTTTAATTATATACCGCGAGGTACCGGCAGAGTAAAATAGTACCTTCCTCTGTAGCAGGTGTCGTAAGTGGCGACTAAGATACCAGATGGTCAGATGGCCGTATATCCATATAAAATATTGCAGCTCAAATGCACAGGGTATGGATGGGCAGCAGTATCCCCGTTGCAAAAGCTCCGCTCTGCGATAACCAACACGCTAGCCCAGTGTGACAATTATGGGCAACATACCCCCGTTTTTTGGGAATCCTACATCCAGCAGTGGACTTGCAATGGCTGGTATGATGATAAATATGTAGTTGTGGGGTATCAGCAAAGAATCGTAGTATCTACCTACCAGACTTAGTAAGAGGTAACTTAACTGAGAGATGGTACATCTAAAATAGTGAGCGAGAGGTTGGTGGCTTATAACTCGAAGCCATCAGACACAAAGCTACGTTTTTTAATTACCACCAGAAGACAGAAAGACGTTTACTTTAAAATTCAAATACGAAACATTAATTGGCAATTCGACGCAACCATTGCTAGTACAGTTAATTATTTAAGGTCATTATTCAGTTTCCAAAGAAATAACCTTTTACGACTAGTATAAACGTCGACCGTAATACGTCCTAATGGCGAACGTACGAACAAATGAACGAACCTATTGCTGGGCTATTTAGACGTCAATTCCAGCGCCACCGGGAAAATTACGAGGTTGCTCATTTATAAGCGACCCTGTGCCCGTATTCACCGTGATGGTAACCGCGCGTTTAGCTACGGTCACCCCCGCAAGGCTCGCGGGATCTGAGCGGAAACGATTTTAACTTATTCAGGTCTTGTTGACTTCTTTTGACTTTGATGAAAATTGAGAAGTGGAGTTAGGTTGACGACAGTTTTAGCAAACAATAAGGCATTCAGGGTAAATCTGTTTAAAGAAAATATCAATATAAAAAGTAATATCTAAAAGGTTATTAAACTAAAATGTCTTATACTATCAAGATTATTAGACGTGGTACATCTAGAACAAGTAGTCTTCTTCGAGATATTTACAGTAAAACAGATAGCATGCGGTCTGTATCTAGCCGTGCTACTTGTGGTTCATAACATCTGGTCCTAACAGTGGTCAAAACAGATATTTTTACCATTTTCAAACTATATTGTAAATGGTTTCCAATGCAGTACTTGCTGGTACTCTTCGACCCGACAACATAGGCCTTGAGACATTCGTACACACACATGGAAATCTTTTGAACTGAATGTCTACACCGGGCAGGCATGGTGGTAATCGTAAAGCGTTGTTTGACGACCATGATACTCCTCTTGGTGGTACGTTGTTCAGATTATACCGTCATTTGTAGATTCCAAAATTGTCAACTCAGCCGACTGATGTATAGTCGGCTGAGTTGACAATTTCATACAGAATGAGGTACCACTCTAATCTAACGGCATCTATATATTATTCCAAATGTATAAGCTGCAGATGAACCCATTAAATTCCACATCAGCACTAACGAAACACGATCAACACACAGAGCGACCAAAGTTCGGAACTGTAGCGATTTTCAACTTAACGGCTTTAAAATTATCGATCGTCAAACTAGCAACTTTATACATTGTCGTGCCAACAGGAGTGATCAAGCGAAGTTTGTGCAAGAACTATGAGGACGAATTTCATGTTTATCGATGTTTGTGTTGGAATTACAATATTATTTGTTTTGTGCTAAAAATAAATTCACACAACATCACAAACATTAAACTGACTCCGTGGTAAGTCGCTTATAGCACTTGTGTTACGGACACCAGACAACGGAGGAATTACAAATATACTACTTGAATACATATATTTAACACGCAGACTCAGAACAAACACCAATATCATCATATAAATATTTACACAGGGAAGGAATCGAACTCACGATCCTTGACGCATAAAATAGGATCACTACCATCTGAGTCATCGGGCTGACTAAAAATGTATACGGATGTGTACAGATTACAAAAAGAGGATATCAATATAGCAGCCATAGAACATACATGGAGGGAAAAAGGTCTTCCCAAGTGACTCATCTCAATTGTAATCATCAAAACAGCCTTAATATATCCACTGCTAGACATAGACCTCCCCATGAAAGGGGGAATATACTATATATAAAGGGGGAATATATAGGGGGGCTAGGAAGACCTAGTAGTAATCGCAAAGCTTAGCTTTGCAACGAGGATTCTGTTGCCCAACTCCGCCCTAGTATACCGCCATCTGTCGGTTCCAGTACCTCAGTTGCCTTTAACGATACCTGGTATTGCCAATAAATATTCTAATCTGCTTGCACTCTATAGTGGACAAACAGGGCTGCTGTATATGATAAGTTTTCGTTGAAACTACATTACGTATACATACGCTCTCAGTTCCTTAAACTGAATGACACTACAAAATATTATTGCACAGAATGTTTCAAAATTTATTCCAGTACAGATAAAAGAAGAAGAAGAAACGGGTAATGAAGACATAAGAGAAGACATGGAAGAGACCTAAAAGAAAATCCACGGGTGAATTTTCTTCCCCACGGGGGGGAGATGTAAAGAAATAATATTTCTTTAATTTTTGAACGACATTGAATGACATTGACAACTGACAAGCGTTAGAGTCTGAGGTCAATGGTCAGTTGAGAGGTTATGGAAAAAATAGTATTGTATTAGATTATTGTGATTTGTTAATTAAGATAAATAGGAATAATTGGTGGAAGAATAGACTTTAATTGTCGTTTCTTCGTTTTTAGGTAAAGTTATAATAATAGGGTAGTTAAATAAGTTATTTGTAAGATTATATAATAATATTTGTAAGAAATTAACGAAATAAATCTTCGTTTTCAGAAGCAACGCTTAAGTTTATTTTTAACCTAAAATTGAAGGATAATCAATATATGATTTCCATTGCGGGCTTGATTTGTCAAGCTTTGCTAGCTTAAAAATATGCTAGCTTAACTATTTCCAATGTAACCATGCGACACATTTTGAACGTAACAAAGAATTATTTTTTTATTATATTATTGTGAAAATACATTTTCCATTAACTTTTTATATGACTCTAATTACCCAGAGAAAATACAACTCAGGAGTTCATCAGCCTTTTTGCTTCCTTTCATTCTTCATCAGTCATCAGACGTGCGACAGAAAGTTGTGATACGTTCAAAATCTGTGATATGATAAATGCATAACGGTGTAGCTGGTAAAGCAGATGAAAAAATTACAATGGATCCGAAACGGTCTTCAAGCGATAAATGGAACAAGATATCTTTTGAGTGTATTATCAGTGATTTAGACTCCAACAAATCAAAATTAATCTTCTGTAAAACCGTAAAAGATAGGTAGACCTAAATTTTGTACTTACCCATATCGTTTGCTATGGCTAACTATAAACTCAATTTTTCTCTAGGATAATATTGGCTTATTTCTAAGAAAAGTTTATATATCAATTTTATATTTTTTACTAAAGAAAATAATTGAGCTTAGGTATAATGTTTTTGTCTAGTTTTTTTCTATAGGCAATACTATCTCTACACAATATCATACTATACTATGCATCATCATGCCAGCCATCGAAAGTCCACTGCTGGACTTCCGATAGCTGGATAAGCCTCTTCAAGAAATGGAGGTTCCTCGCCCATAATTGCCGTGCTGGGCAAGCGTGTTGTTAATTGCAGAGCGCAGCTATTGTAACGGGGATGCTACTGCCCATCCCCCTATGCATTTGAGCTGCACTGTTTTGGATAGATAAACCATTATATGTCGGTTCTGGTACATTAATTGCCTCTTACGACACCTAGTCCATGCATAAATGTGTTAAATCATACTTCGTTAGTTTCGCATGTAAAAAACAGTTCCCACCTACAAAAGCATTTAAGTTTTGATAAAACAAAAAAATACGCATCTTAAAAATATTAAAGGCAATTTAAGAAAATTCGCTGTACTTTTTGTCCAAAATGCTTTACTTTAATTTTTGACCGTGTTTGAATAGTACCTAGTGATGTAAGGCAGGTCGTAACTGACAGATGGCGGTATACATATTTACCTGAAAAAGCGTCGCTCAATAATAAATGGATTTTGGATGGACAGCAGCATTCCTGTCGTGAAGCTACGCTCTGTGATTACCACCACGCCTGCCCAGCACGGGTAATATGAGCGAAATTCCCCCTTATTTGGGGGAGTTCTTTATCTAGTAACTAGCTGTGCCCACGACTTCGATCGCGTGGTTGTCGGAAACTCTATCAAGATTATTTTTTGATTGCTCACGTTGGCTTATGTTATTGTATTATCGTAAATAAGATATTTTTTTAATAATATGTTAAAAATTAATGTTGTTAAAATAATGGGACAAAGTACTTTGTCATAAATTATATTTTTACTTTTGTTTAAAATTAAGCGCGCTGTATTCAACCGATCCGTAGGGAGCCGACCACGCGTATGAGCCGCGCGGCATGATACTTCGCAAAAATACACTCGCGAGTGGTAGTGGCAAGCACGGCGGTGGGGCGAGGCCCACCTCCCCCTCACCCGCCGCCGCCCGGCCTGCTTGCACATCATAATGATAGCAAGCTTTTTTCGACAAATAATGTTATTATGAGTAAATCTTGAGAGATAGACATATACTGTCGCAAACTTTTTTTTTATTATTAAAAAGAAATAACTCTTTCATACATAGTTTTTGAATAACTTAAACCGTTTATGCAGCGCATGCGACGAAAGACATCAAATGTGAATAATTTTCCCCGTTTTTGCAGCATTTCTCACTGAAACTTCGCTTCTATTAGTCTCAGCGTAATGTTATATAATTTAAAACCTTCCTCTATATATAGACTATCCAACAAAAAAAGAATTATTGAAATCGGACCAGCAAATCCTGAGATTAGCGCGTTTAAACGAACAGAAAAACTCGTCCGCTTTATAATATTAGTATAGTTTAGTATAAATGGACGTTCGGTAATATGAAGATGATAATGATAAATCTTTTATTAGGATCTTTTAGAAATATTACCATATCGACTATGGAGGCATATATGGCACTTAGATATATATGAAAAACATTTCTCAGGTTATGTTAATAGGATCGCGGAAGTTACCCATACAAAACAAAAACAAAAACTGACTTTAATTATATTTGTTAGATCAATTGAAATTACATCATTGGATATTAAACTTAAAACGCGAGTTATTGAATTCAAAATTAGTTACCTGAATACAATATGAGTTACCTGAAAGCAAAGCGCAATAAAATATGTGACAAAATTAATAAGTTTTGGAATCCTATTTGATTTTCATCATCATCGTCATAGCTGCCTTGCGACGTTTACTGCTGTACATATGCATTTATTGCGTTTATTTATACAACTATGTATGTCACGTTCATCTATTTTTTATATATATTGCCTGCAGAACAGAAATATATATATATATATATTTCTGTTTTGTGTAATGGTTGACTGGGAGATAATGCCACCTGGCATTAAGTCCGCCATTTGTACATTTTGTAATATTTTGTGCAATAAAGTTAAAAAAAAAAATAGGCGTCCCCAAGAAATGGAAAATTTGAGAAAATTGCATAGCGAAGCTTTGTGACGGGAATTTTGCTGCCTATTTCCGCCTCGTTGCATTTGAGCTATGCTGTTTCACGAGGATATACCACTATTAGTCGGTTTTAGTTCCAAGTTGCCTTGGTACAGAGGGACGTACTATTCCACTTTGCCAAGGCTCAACGGCTTGATTTTACTGATAATTCTAATTTTTTTTGAGTCATGTTAAAAACACTAGCAAATTAAAATGATAATAGTCGTAAGAAGAAGACCACCTTAATTATCTTGATTTATTTTCTGTCATATATGTTCTCTCTTTTATTTATTCATCAATATTGGGTCCTGTCGGAACCAGACCAGCCCTGCAGTGATTTCTTACGCGATGCCGTGGTAGCTTATGCTGAGGCGGGCACCTATTTGACCGTCCTCTTCTTGTCTTTTTTTACAGCTTTTTTCCTAGGTGTTAATTTATTTATTTTGTGCGGTCAATACATATTTTCTTTTTTCCTATCACTTCTCGATATAAGCTTCGCGACGAACAATTTCCTACTTATTTCGGATGTTCGCTATGTACATGTACCTTGATCGATTTTGACAATACTAGTATTAAAGGAGGAACTAGTCTGTTAAGTGCAATAATCCTTACAAATCATTCATCAAAGACGAGCAAGGAAATTCGTAGGTTACTATAATATTCAATTTAAAGCACAAACGGAAACTAATCGTTTAACACAGCAAAAGCTTATCGTTATTAATTCGACCATAAGTTAGTTGAAACTATATCAAACAGTTTAACATTAATTTACCAAGCTTGCGACGTGATACACTCAAAGTTGTCAACTTGCTCACTTATTCATATATCTATAGAAGTATGTTACAGAAGCATGTCGATGAAACTTTAAACGCTGCGTGTTGGTTAATGCTGCCACGCATGTATTGAATTTCATGATATTATTTGCTAGTAAACGCAAATATTTTAAGAACATCAAATATTTCGACTATCTTCCAGTTTCTTTGTTTGCGGTTTCTTCAACAAGTTTTATGATAAGTTTCAAAATGCTAAAAACAAATATTTTCTGCACTACACAGGGCGAGTTAATTGGCTATATAAATAAGGCTATAGATATGAAATAAGTTTTTTTTTCAAAATCAATTATTAAAAGCACTAAAAAAATAAACACTATACATATAATATGAATCAACAGTCTCATTTATAATATGTACCTGTACACAGATTTTTGATTTTAATGTGGCAATTTATTTGTTTTGCATGTTTATGCTAACTGCACAAAAAAAAACATGTTTTTCGCAAGGACTCAAGAAAAATTAGATGTAAATATATATCATTGTGAGAGACTAATAGCCAGAGAATCCCATCTCTCTGACAGAGTATCAAAGAGCAACATTATTTAATTTCTTATCTATCTTTACACTTCATTTAAAAATGCAAAGAAGAAGAAATTCGCATGTGTATATATGTGTGTGCGTGGGTGAAGGCAAATAGACGAACTAACTAGTACTGTAGGATCGCACTAGTATAGGTTGTATATGTACATTCCTATTGCAAATCACTTTATAAGTACTTTGTCCAATTTATCAAATATATTTATTATGATCATGATTGTATGGGAATAACCCGTATAGTTATATTAACAATCATCACACCATCCATTGGAAATTCACTGCTGGAAATAATCCTCCACAAGAAAGGGAGAATTTTGCCCGTAACTGCCGTGCTGGGTAAGCGTGTTGGCAAACGTAAAGCGTAACTTCGCGGCAGGCTGTGCATTTTAGCTACACTGTTACTGATGGATATGGTACGATACTACTCTGCCGGTACCACACGTCAGATATTAATAATAAAGAAACAATTTAATTCTATTCGTAATAAAAATAAATTATTCTATATCGAATTTAATAAATAACGATTTCGTGTTATCAAAACTGTGCGCCAAGTACCTGCTGTATAGAACATAATGGTTACTGCACGCGCGGAAAAAAAAGCGATGTCTACATCCATTTTCAATGCGCTAATGTTGGTCAGGCATAAACATCATAATTGCACATTCAGGCAAATGAAAATTCATAATGAAACCAAACTTTGTATCAGGTTTAGAAGCGTATGTGGTATCTTGGCTGGCAGAAGTCGATATATCCGTCCGAGAGCACGTAGCTCAAATATAGGTAAGCGGGGATGAGCTGCCTCTTCGCTGTCGCAAAGCCATACTCTGTGAATGCCACGACACTTGTTCAGTATTGCAATTACCTGACAGTGAATGTTAACATGCACGCATTAATTTTCTAAAATGCTCATAGCGTATTTACACATTTATCGCGCTGTCTTTAAAGATTTGTAATATTCGTAACGGTAAAAAGACAAGTGCCACACCACACCTAGTACAGAGGGAGGTAATTATGAGTTACCAATGCAGACAAATTTTGTAAGAGTCTACCTCTAAAAATAGCAACAGTATAAAATAGCGTGATAGAAAAGTACTTGAAACGTTAGTAGGAAGAAAACATATTCTAAAATCAGTTCAAAAATGTCCCCATATTATTTATGAATATAAATGGAAAATCTTGCAACTTTTTTCACTGGATTACTCAAAAGAAGAGCTGTTATGTATATCTCATTCACATATATTCGCGCCGTAATAACGAAGATTTCCATTGCACTGTATTATTATTACATGCACGATCGATTCCTTAACTGATGTGGTAACTTTCTGAGAATTGTTTCTTCCATAGATTTGTTACTGTCCGCTTTTTAATGAGCAACCCGCAACCATCATCCATTAAAAGATCCCAACAGTGTATGTGAGGATCTAAATTAACAACCAAAACTCAATCTAACTTGCACAGTTAGGTATCAGATAAATCCACGAGAGTTGTTTACGACTCTGGGATTATGGGCGCCTTGGAATTACTTCTTATGTGTTGTTTTCACTTTAGCCGTTTGGGTCCAGAATATTGTTTCAGGTGCGAGACAATTTTGCTTTAAAACTTTAGATTTTAAAACCTTGATTAATAAGAATAGGTGGTTGGCTTTAGAATTAAAGGGCAGATTGCATTCATCATCATAGCGATTGTAAAGCAGCCACTGCTAGAAGTAGACCACTCGAAGTAATGGGAATTTTTGCTAATAATTGTACCAAGCATGCCAGGCGACAATTGCAATTAATATTTGAAATTCTATAAACGTGATTAACACTGAATATTATATTGAAAGGAAAATTAATTCCGAAAATCATTCAGATTTATTACTTTATGAAGAAGTTTACATGTTTTATGAACAAATTCGTCATGAAAATAAGTACTTTAAGAAATGAGACAACAATACTATTTTAATTCCTATGCCACTAATAAAAAATAATTTTTAATTACGTTGAATTTGAGACCACCAAAATACACAACAAAAAAAAATACTTACTTTACCAAATCCACATGCCTTCTATGACAATCCCTGATTCTTTCTTTTACAATTTCATCGCTAACCGGAGCATCTATGGTGCCAAAAATATTAGCACAATCCATTCTCAGCAATTCCAGCTCTGTATTAAAGAAAACCATGATCACTATGGCGTTGGAGTCAAAGGCTGTTATCCAACCGCCACCGTATATAGATGCGTAGGTTTGGTAAACTGATGCTGCCAAATACCCTGGTAATTTATTCTTATCAAAAGGAACCCACGAGCTTATCACCTGAAGGTATGTACCGTCACCATTTTTCACGTTCTCTCTATATATTGGAGAAAAGAAATATTTAAAGATTGGCTGAAAAATAACGATGACAACGGTCGTGTACATCAAAATCCAATAGGAATAAGTTATCTTGCGACAGTATGTAGTGACGTTGGCAATTTTTTTGATCTTATTGGAGTCATCAGTGTTCCTCTGGGCTATGTCAGCTTTAGTGACATAATCCATGATGCTGGACCAACTATTCCGCCAACTTATGAAGGTGTATACCTTGATGATGCTTATGGTCGCAAGCATTGTGATCTTCAGATTGGTCAGAAGAAATTGTAGATCACTCTTTATGAACCATATGTCGATGCATTCGGTTAAAACGAAAAACGTTATCAAAAAATGCAAAATCAGATAAATATTCTTTTTAACGACACTTTTTGGGAGAATCAGGCCCCAGAACTTCAACGCTTTAACATTTGGTCCAAGCAATGGTAAGTCTGGGTTCTCCAGTTTTTTCAGTAATCGCTGCATTGTAATGCAGTGATCTAAAAATTCAAACGAATGAAGAAATTGAACATTTTCTTGAGTTATATCGCTGTAATGAAGTTAATAATTAATTACGATCAAGTCAATAGTGTTGGAGTTTGTTCGTAAAATATATCTTTTGTTAGTAACTTTTCAAGTTATTTCATAAGACACTGTTATAAAAACACTAATAAATAATTGTAAGGATGAATAGAATAATAAATAATTCTCATAACCTCGCATACTTTGAACTTATAAGTCTAAATCGCTTGTGTTACGGATATCAGACAACTGAGGAATTACAAATCTACTACTTAAATACATAAATTTATCGCCCACACACAAAACAAACATAAATATCATCATATATTTATTTGTCCTGGGTGCGGATTGAACCCACGAATTTTGGCGCAAAAGACAGGATTACTACCATCAGCGCCATCGAGCCTGTCAATAATACAAACAAACCATGCATTAAAATATATCTATAAATATACAGCACTTTATCTCTCACAGTGAGAGGTTTGGTTTTAATATGGGGAAAAGGTACAATGATATGTACATACATAAATACTAACGGCAGAGTAGCAGCCGTGAGGTACTGGAAGAGTAGAATAGTACCTGTACCAGATGTAAGAAGTGAATAAGGTACCAGAACCGATAGATGGCGGGATATCCATCCGAAACAGTGTAGTTCATATGCACAGGGCAGGGAAGGGCTGCTGTATCCCCGGTATAGCGCGGTTATTAGGGGCAAAATTCCCCCTTTTTGGGGAGGCTAGCCACTAGTAGTGAACTGCCAATGCCTGATTTGAAATACTTGTGATGATGATATATTTATAACCATATACATCATCATCGAAATCAGCTATTTTTGCATGTGCCGACTGAAAGGGTACTGATATTCTTTATTTATTTACTTAATGAAGAGTGGGCTATGGTCCACCATGCAGGCAAATTGTAGTCAACAAACGTTATTTTATTAATTTAATAATGTTTTGTCGCATAAGACTGATGCACGACATCATTATCATATCAGTCTTTAGACGTCTTCAGCTGGACATTGGAACCCTAAACTCTTAACTTTAGTGTCTGTCAAAAATTATAACAAATAATGGAACATCGAACAAATATTGCCGTGGTGTACCGGCAGAGTAAAGAGTACCTCCTAGTATCCATCTGACATAGCGTAGATTAAACACTACAGGGCGGGGATGGGCAGCAGCATCCATATCGCGAAGCTGCACTCTGGTATTAAAACCACGTTTGACCAGAGCGGCAGCTATAGGCATAAGTCTCTCTATCTTAGGTAAGCTACGTTATTTTAAAATTAAAATAAAATTGATGTTTACTTTTTAATATTGAAATATAAAATAAATTTTTACTGGCCAACTCAAACTGTGCGTGGCGTGAATCTCTATGCATTGACATGAAAATATTTTTTTACGAAACATTCTGAAAAGGCTGCAGGTTGAAGCGACCCGAAGTACAAAAGTGAAATATTTTTCAGTTAAAATAAAATTTTAATCTACTTTATTAATAATGAAAGTAGGTAGGTGTGAATATCATTCCTAGAATTCTTCGACGTATTCCTCTCAAAATGTGGCATTTTTGTATACAAAATTTTCGTTTTATATGATATCCTTTGTGCTTAGTGAAGTTTGGAAAAATGGAAAAAAACATTATATTACGTTTTTCACATATATATTGTTGTATTACAAACCAATATTAATGTAAAAAAAGTTAAAATTAAACTGTTTTATTAACTTTATTTACTGTAAAATTAGGTAACATTGAACTATTAAGGCAACACCTTATTCATTTTTTGTAGACTATAAACGAATTCAGCTGACATTAAGGTTTTAATCGATTGCAAGAACTGTTTTATGGTAAATCTGAACTGATATTGGTAAGATTATAACATTTATTTTATAAAAAGGACAGATCAAAGTTACCCGGATAGTTCAATGTTACCTGGATTGACTATACCCAACATCTCATTCTATATCATTTTAATTTTTCTATGTCTACGTGTTAAAATATGTATTTAAGTGTTATATATGTGATTCTTATATTATCTGGTTACCGTAACACAGTGCTTTAAGCGATTTCTTTAACGGTTAGGTCAATACATTAGGTGTTACATAAATTTATTGCATTATCACTGTTATTATTATAGCAATCATAAAACCGTCTACTGATAGGTATATACCTCCCCACGAAAGTACTGGGTAAACGTGAAGAAAATAACTTGACCACGGCAATGCTACAGCGCAATTTTGCCCAGTTCTAGTTACACTGTTTTGGGTTGATATACCGCCCTCTGTCGGTTCCCGTTCCTCATCCAGCATTATTATTTACAAATTTATCATATTTTGCCTACATCAGAGTAGAATAGTATTTGCCTCTATACCAGGTGTCGTAAGAGGTGACTAAGGTACCAGAATCGACAGATGGCGGTATATATAGAGTGTAACTCAAATGCATAAAGTGGGGATGGGTAACAGCCTCCCCGTTGTTAAAGCTGTGCTCTGCAATTCCATACAAAATTTTCCTATTCTTGGGAAGCTATATGTCCAGCATTGGACTTTCAATGGCTGTAATGATGATGATAATGATGCCTACATCATCACTTATATAAGAGCATGTTTCAGTCACCTTCTAATATCACTTTTCGATTCCGAGTAGCACTTATAGTAGATGTAGAGTAGTACACGTCAATCAACAGCGAGTGTGGTCCCTGCTCCCACAGCGCAGAATGATTTTTGAATACCGCAAAGATGTCAAAAAAACATGCGGCTTCCTCGATGATAGGCGTTTACCGCAGCCTATGAATGTTAACGACACCGAGGCACCATTCACACGTTGCTGTGTGCCTTTAAAAACCTCTTTATCCCCTTATTGAAGAACCCAATACAAAAAGTGCCCTTGGAAATCCTCCGCAAGGAGCTCATTCTAGAAACTTGTACGTGGGAGTAAATTTGTTACCGACTTCTCAATGGCGATCTAATAAAATAAAATATATAAGTACTACTTGTCGGGCCTGATAGCACAGATGGTAGTGGTAGTGGTTCCTACCCAGAGCAAATATTTATGTGATGATATTTGTATTTATTCTGTGTCTAGGTATTAAATATATGTATTTAAGTATTATATTTGTGATTCCTCTATAATCTAGCGTATAAGCATATTGCTTTAAGTGACTTACCACGCAGTCAGGTGTCAATTATTAATACTATATCGCTTGCATAATTGGCTTAGGTCTAATAAATTATACGCCAAGACTTATGGGTTCGATCCTCAACAGGATAAATATTTATATGCTAATATTTATATTTGTATTGTGTTTGGGTATTAAAAATATATCCGTTACTCAAGTGTTTTAAGAAACATATTCGTAATAAGATCAATGTATAAGATATTGTGTGAATATTTATTTATTTTTATTCAATAAAAAGCACATACAGAGTACATCACTAGTAATTACACAAAATTCACGACATTATTACACAATCCGAGCCGTAATTACGGAGGTGTCACTAATGTACGTATTTTTCGTACGTTGATTACGGTATAATTATATTGTAATTATGTGGCACAAGCAATGACTTCATTTCTTAATGTTTTTCACATTGCTTTTTTATGATTTACATTAATAAAATAGTAGGTTTGAAATGTTAAATTTTATTTTACCGCGTGAGTCTATGGTTTTGATACAACTCTTTTAATAAATTTTCGTTGACAGTATAAGAATTAAAAAAAAGGTAAAAGATGGCGGTATATCCATAAAAAACAGCATAGTTCAAATGCTGTAGAGTGAGAATGGGCAGGCACATTCAATTGTCCCCTACACTACCACTGATTATTTTTTGTGTATCTTAAAATTAAATATATAAAAAAGTTATGGGCACAGATACCCCAGAAAGAAGTTCCACTTATAATTCTTATGTGGCAAAGAATAACCTATTTTTTTTAAACAACTAACAGGCAAATAAGTTCTTTGTATACGTTGTAATAATATTAAATGAATATTAAATGAAAAATATGATTATGTTGCATTCGCTTTTATTTCATATCAGATCAAGCTATCAAGCTTGTATTTTCTTCCTATATTATATATAAAAGTTAAAAACTGACTCACTGATAAATCATCTGATGACCTAAACTATAGGGGTTAGAATATTGAATTTATGCACAGGGACTCATTTTATAACGTAGGGGAGCATAAAGAAATATTTTTTTTCTTCCCCTTTTGTTGGGGAGGCCTATGTCCAGCAGTGGACTATCAATGGCTGGTATAATGAGTATAAGTAGGATATTTATTAGTTTTCTGATATCGGCTTTCTAGTGATTTAAGCGAATTCATAGTTCAAATTATTTCTACCATTGGAATAAAGTCATTAATCCTTCTATTCCCAATTCGACCGGTTAACCAGAGCTAAATGGGGCCAAAAATAAACCGATTGATCGTAACACGAGCCTGCGCGATCGCCATTTGTCATCAGCGTGATGGATTGAGACGTATTGGTGGCTATGTAGGCCGAGTAAGGGTGAAAGGTTTACGTGTATGCTCTGAAACGTTGGTTTTAATTTTGACGGTTTTTAGTTTGGTTTGGTACATCGATCGATTGATTTTGTTTGTTTGTTTTATTTAATTTGTAGTGGTTTAGATAGGATTGTCTTCGACATTTTATAAGTTTCATCATATTATATCAGCTATGGGAAGTCCACTGCTGGATATAGGCCTCCTCGAGAAAATGGAACTTTTGCCCATAATTGCCGTGTTGGGCAAGTGTGGAGGCAATCGTAGAGCGCAGCTTCTGCAAAGGCGATGCTGCTGCCCATTCCCATCCTGTGCAGTATGCATATGAGTTACACAGTTCCGAGTGGATATGCCATCATCTGTTGGATCTGATATCTTAGTCGCCTCTTAAGACTCCTGGTACAGAGGGAGGTACTATTATACTTTATCGGTACCTTACGACTATACGAGCTTACTTCAGGTCTTAATAGCTGATTGGAAAAAGACCAGCGACTACTAAGAACCTTTGCTACCGACATAGCAACTTCACAAGTTAAAGTGGTAGTGCATATACTTAACAGCTTAATGTCTGATAGAACCTTAAAGCTTTGGATTGGAAACCATGCAACGGCAATCGTAGAATAGGACATCCACCCATAAAGTGGACAGGCCGAGTAACTAACAATGCTTGAAGTTGGCCACATATGTTGGTCTCGTTCATAATCAACCTTCTTTTTTATCAAAACATAGAATGAGCACAAAACATAAAATGCGAAACAGAGATAGGACTTTTCGAAATTCACTCTTTAAAGAAGTAAATGGGGGTGCAATGTTAGTTTGAAAATTTACTGTTTTTAAAGTTAAATGAAATTCAATATAAAGGTTTTTCATTAAAAGTCTTGAAGCTCGTGTAAAATATAAAAAAATCTTATCTTAAGGGGTTAACAAGGGGGTGCAATGTTAGTATGAAAGTTCTATAACTCTGGCGATATCGTGGACCACTGTTGGTTATTCATAAAAGTGCAATATAGTAAAAAAAAACTAATAATTAATTTGATATGGAAAAGAGATGTTTCGATTTTATTTTGTTATTAGCAAACTCGTGTAGTACTCTAATTGGCTCGTATTGTTGTGGTTAGATCGGAATGTGGCTGTTGACGTTCAATGTGGAGAAAAAATAATATTTTGTTTTCCTAATACAAAACATTAATGAGACCACTTTATAAATAACATAACGTACCATATATACATGTTTTATATTAGAATATTAAAATTGATAATTTTTTTTAGGTACCAGCAGTTTTCTATATGTGTCGATCAAACAACGACACAATTTTCAACATAAAGACGAAGAAAGAAAGTAATAAAGAAGTAAACCAACGATTTGTTAAATTATGAAGTCAGCAATACAGACATAAGATCCGATTGATGATAATCGAAACCGTAGTCTATAGACGCTAGTGTCATCACAAGGATATCACTACGTTGCCAACTCTGTAATTTAAAGATAGTATGTCACATTTATCCAGTACCTAATTTTACTGGACTTTTGATTTTGAACTGGACTGTTTGTACTAGTAGACCTCTTACAAAGGTCACCTGCATTGGTACCTCACTCTCACCTCATTTCTACCGCCAAATAACAGTGTTCGCATTGCTGTGTTCCGGTTTGAAGGGTGAGAGAGGCTGAAAAATTACTGGTTTATCTTTAAGTCACAAGGTAGGTAAGTAATATCCTTGTGATATTACAATTGCTTGTTTTACTTCTGACCTTCTTTGTGCTACACAAATGAAGTTATCGTTATTTCATTATTTTAGTATTATTATAGATTTTGAAAGTTGTTGTTAAATATGGAAAGCGTATAAGATTTTTTTTTAATTATTTTACTCTGGTTGCAATTCCTATAACTGTTTTAGCAACCCTGCCCAATATTTCTATTGCATATAATAAGTTATTATTTAATTATAAATTTACTTTTTTACACATTATGTTTGTCTATTCTCTGTCTGGTAATTGTCTATTAGCCGGTAGGTACCAACATAGGAGAATAGTACCTCCTCCTTTAACAGGTGTAGTAAGAGGTGACCCTGGTACCAGAACCGACAGTTGGTGATATATCCAAGCAAACAGTCAGCTCAAATGTTAAGGGCGAGGATTGGCAGCAGCTTCCCCGTCGCAAAAGCTGCGCTCTGCGTTTGCCAACAAGTTTGCCTAGCGCGGCTATTATGGGCAACATACCCCTTTTCTTGGGGAGGCCTATGTCCAACAGTGAACTTTAATAGCTGGTATGATGATGATGATGATGATAAATCATATAAGTTTCATCAAGACAGGACAAAACGACTATCGAGTTAGTCAGTATATTATACATGCAATATTGTTTAGTTACAATTAACAATTACAACTTCATATATATAATACACCCGATGGCGTAGGTATAACCTTTGACGCATAAGACAAACGTCTTATGCGCCAAAAGTTATGGGTTCTATCTCCAACCAGCACAAGTATTTATATAATTATATTTATATTTGTTCTGTGCCTGGGTGTTAAATTTAAGTAGTATATATGTGATTCCTCTGTAGTCTGATGTCCGTAACATAAGTCTTTTAAGCGGCTAGTCACAGAATTAGATTAGATTAAAATTATAAGATGTTAAAGGAACTTATTTATTTATTGTTTATTTGTATATATAGTTATGGTATCACTGAAATAAGTGAAATTAATTGTAAGGCAAATTCTAAGCCTAGCCACGCGACAGGGGATTCTGTTGCCGAGCCCCATCAAAGGTTTTAATACCCCAGTCGCCTCTTACGATTCTTGATGCAGCAGGAACTATTCCACCCTATTTTCTACGCATAAATTACTTTATCCGGATTATAAGTGGAAGGCTTTTGTGTTTTTTTAGATTTGATTAAATTTTTTTCTCAATATCTTAATGTGAGTGGCGTTGAGCATAAATAGGTCTTTTAATAATGTTGCGGGTTGAAGTTTATTTTTGATAAAAGGATTGGCTTTTCTATTATATACATATTACAACATTGAGCAAAAATTTTGAACCTCTTTTTTGAGAAAATTTCGCGAAATTAGAACATTTCGATGAAGGTACATAATAGAAAAAACTAAGTTAAAATGGAGATGAAGTTACTAAATTATTTTTTATGAAAAGTGCACTTATGATTTAAATAAACTAAAAATTGCGAACTCGATGACATCAATGGTAATCCTGTACTAACGACAAGAGTCGAAGGTTTGATCATAAGTTAGGTTAAATATTTACTCGTATATGATAAATACTTGTATTATTGTCATGCTGTTATTTATATATATTTGAGGTTTTTAGTACTTTAAGCGGAGTCTGGTCAACATATGAGATGTAGGGTGGAATTATCTGAAAAAAACTAAGTTTTATAACATGTCGACATTATTATAGATAGACATAGACAATTTATGTTAGAAGTAAACATGAATTGTCTGTTGAATGCAAATCAAATGATAAAAGAGTATTTTTTATTATGAAGTATGGTTGCTTTTCATCCACCATGAAACTAGATATTTATTAAAGGGCTAATTTTTGTTTGAAAACATTATTTACGAAGGTGTTTTATGAACATGATATTATTTCTTATTAAAATAAATACGTTATTCTTTCAAGTATTTTTTTTTAAATAATATTGCCCTTGTCATAACTTAATTGTTTTTTCCTAACAATATCTCGTACATTGCCCTGACTCTGTGGTAAGTCGCTTAAAGCACTTGTTATACAGACGCCAGATCACAGAGGATTCATAAATATTTTACTTCATCATTATCATTACAGCCATTGGAAGTCCACTGCTGGGCATAGGCCTCCATAATAAAGGGAAAATTTTGACCATAATTGCCCCTAATTGATAATTGCAAAGCGTAATGCATTTGAGCTACATAGTCTCGGATGTATATACCGTCATCTGTTGGTTCTGGTACCTTAAGTTACCTTATCTATTTTATTTTTTATCTATGTATTAGGTATCTGCTGGTACCTCACGGCAAAAATATATTACTTAATTATATATATTTAAAACCCAGATACAGAAAAAAAATACAATAAAAATATTTGCCCTGGATGGGAATCGAACCCACAAGGTAGAATCACTACTAAGTCGAGACAAAACCGGTTAAACATTTTATCTTATAATGGCCAAATATAATGTTAACATTTCCACCGCAACTAATTACTTTGAGATAACTTAACGTAGCGTTTTTCTTAAGAAAAATCCCGGATCGGATGACAGAATAGTTCATTTCCCCGGGATCGCGGGTAAGCCTCGTTTGTTGGAGGATGCTCTCACGAAATTAGCTCGGGCTAGTCGAATCGCGGATATGACTGCGTCCACTTAAAGATAAGCAATATATATTTTTATCTTTTTAGTAGAAGGTTGTAACTTCACAAGAGGCCGTTAACAGAGATGCATGGCCTAGCAATGATGGACACAGAAAAAAAAAATAATAGGACAGTTAGATGTATTTTAACATTTTAAAACTGTATATTTTTGGTGTCTTCTTGAATGTTTTTGATTACAAACGTTAGTATTTATAATTTTAGTCGGCCTGTTATATTTAATATAATAAATTTAAAAAATATTTACGAAAAAAAAATCAATTATTTTTTAGGTATCAGGCGAAACTCAAACCTGAATAAATAAAACCTGAAAACATGAAATATTCCTCATACTACACTATGTTTATGCTACTGAAATCTTAGTGGACAAGTCAAATTTTTCCTAAACTTACTTACTAATATCATTATCATATCAGATATACGACGTCCATTGCTGGAAATAGGCCTACCCAAGTAATTATATACGATCTGTGTCTAGCGTGATTCTGCGATTATTTTCAGATCGTTTGTCCATCTTGTCGGTGGACGCCCTACACTGTGCTTGCCGGTTCATGCTCTCCACTCCAGAACCTTAAGATTCCATCGACTTCAACATACTAATCCACCGGGTAATGTCGTTAACTTTGATTCTGTTACGAATCTCCTCATTCGATCGTGGAAAGAAACTCCGAGCATTGCCCTCTCCATAGCTCGTTGAGCTACTTTAAGTTGGCCAATAAGGCTAATGGCGAGAGATCACGATTGGCTGCCATAGGTCATCGCTAGAAACACACATTGGTCAAAAACTTTCTACTTGAGGCACTGAAGTATGTCGGAATATATACTAAGGTTTCCTTAATTATGTCAGCTTATAGATATTTCATCGCTTACATTGTAAAACAAGGTTATAAGTCATGATCAAAGAGCTTGTCGCTTTTGTTCCGCATTATCTAGATTACCGGATCTGAAGATAATTTGAGAAAAACCAGGGTAATGCTTCTAACTAAAACAGGAGACAACATGGACACTGACTTACGTAAATCACGCTTGTATACCATCGGGGTGAACGGAAAATATCGATATTCAATTGTTACGATCTTCGCATACCTCTTTCACTTTTCTTACTCGCATTAGTCCTTTCATACTCGCTCGTTCTTGATACTTCTGATCTGGACCTTCTTTAATACCTTTTCTATTTGGTTAAAATATGTTTGCCTCGGTCGTCTTATACCATCTTTTCTATTCACTTCCACTCTATATATTTGTGCAGTTATTCAACTTTCATCCATCCTTTATACAGTCCAAACCATCGCAACATTCTTTTTTCTCTTGTTGCCAGTACATAATTTTTATGGACATTGAATAATTAAAATTCAGTGTAGCATTTATTTATCGTGTGGAGGCACAATAGAATAGTACCTCCCCCTGTGCCAAGCGTCGTAAGAGCATATTGCGGTACCGGAACCTACAGATGGCAGAATATCTACTATAAACGGTATAACTTTAATGCAACGGGATGGGGATAGGCAGCAGCATTCCTGTCGCGAAGCTACGATCTACTTTTGCCACCACACCTGCCCAACGCTGTTACGCATCCCCGCCCTTTGCATTTAAGCTACACTGTTTTCGATGTTTATACTGCCATCTATCGGTTCTGGCACCTCAGTTGTATCCTGTCATCTTATGACATCTGATGCAGGGGGTGGTATTATTCTACGTTACTGGTACCCCATAGTATGATGATGTTAATGATAATTTACTTACTGAATCCTTTTTGGATTACCATCACATAGGATACTATTCTTAAACTATGGTGGTTCTTATATTAAACAAGGTGTTTTTGTTTCGTCTAAGACAAATTTTATGGTGTGCCGGCAGTGTAGGATGCTGTACCTAGTATATTAATGGGTGATAGAAGTAGCCTGCACCTGCAGCAACATAGATTCAATGCATCAAGGCACTACGCTGTTTCAAGGATTTGACTCGCCTAGCATTCGCTACTATAAAGGGACTACATATGAGTGCAATTTTAATGCCTTCCTTCATCGAAGTATGATATATACAGCGAAGTTTGTATGATATATCATGAGAACATGAGGTTGACCTCTTAAAATCGTAATCGTCGTCTACATTGGTAACTTACTTATTTCCAAATAGCAGTGTTTGCATTTCTGTGTTCCAGTTTGAAGAGTGACAGAGGCAGTTCAATTAACAGGTAAATGTGACATAGTGTCTTCAGCTCACAGGGTTGGTGACACGCTAGTGATATCTTTGTAATTACATACGCGTTTATAGGCTGCGGTCACGTTTACGCTCAAGCGGACCGTTTGCTGGCTACATAACATAAAAAGGTAGCTATAAATCCTGAAGTTTCAAGAAAGTAATAGATAAATTTAATTTTGGAAGAATGAAGTAAACCAGAAAAAAATAACATGACGTCACATTGTATTTTACTAATTTAACTTACTTTGTGTAAGTCGCTCAAAGCACTTTTGTTACGGACGTCAGGAAACAGATGAATCCCAAATATACTACTTAAATACATATGTTCAATACCCCGACGCAGAACAAACATAAATATCGTTATATAACTATTTGGTCTAGGTAGGAATCGAGGCCACGACCTTTGGCACACAAGATAGGATCTGTGCCATTGGGCCAATTAACTTACATAAATAACAATGTATAAAATTTTGCAAGTTCCAAAATCAATCCCCTTGATTAGTGTCTCAAGTCAAAAGCCTTGTGTAGCTTTGTTTTATAATATTCAATGACGTCATCACGGTTAAATCTGGAGCAGTGCCACACGCGGGAAAAGTCAAAATGTTATTCCTAATTAAGAAAATATACCCTGTATCGCTATCGTATATACTCAAGTAGATAACTCTTTTCTATCGGCACTAAATGTATTTTTTTGCAAATGATCAAAGTGCCTAAACAACAACGACTTGTAGCAGTAAAAAGTAGTCTCTCATATAGTCTTTATTAACTTAAAAAAGGGGAAGGAAACTCGGTATCACTTTGTGTAATCAAATCAGGATTTCAAGAAACAAAATTACTATAATTTCTCAACGAATTAGCAAGTTACAGTAGACACGGGACTAGAAACCTTCAAGAACGGAGACCATCGCATCCGCAAGCGTAACTATATGCTGCGTTGACTCATGAAGTGCATAGATGATCGGACTAAAACTACAGGCCCGTGCTGGTCACAGGGAAGTCTATGTCCAGCAGTTGAAGTCGCACGGCTGGAAAGACGATGATGACGAGATCATGCTTTTTTTTTCAGACCAGATTAACCATCGACCACACAGATCCGCGGATCTGTGTGGTCGATGTGTGATAGTAAAACTTTAGACGCTCGTAATATTACTAATATATCAATAGCGCGTTGCCAAACTTTGAAGATATTATGTTATACAGTAATTTCACTGCCTCTCTCACCCTTCAAACTAAAACAAAGCAATACGAACACTGCTATTTGGCTGTAGAAAAAGGTGAGAATGAGGTACCAATATAGACGACCATTTGTATGAGGTCTGTTGGTTGTATTCGCTGAATGCTGAACTGAACTAAATATTGAACAACAAACGTTATATCGCTAAACTTTAAGTTTCTAGACTTCAGCGCTGAGGTTGGCGTCAAATGAATGTAGTCCATTTTTAGTCACGGACGCTCCGTAGAAGAGAAATTAACTCAATACTGCTGTATAAAAGAAGCAATTTCCTTTGACTTGAATTTGCCTCATTTCTAAAATTTGATTCGTCTCTAATTGAAGTACATACAGAACCGGTCTCTGATAATGAATGTACTCATGTACCTTAAAATATGAATGGATCTGTTTCTTAAGTAAAAGAGAATGATTTCGAAAATAATTTTATTACAATTTAGTCACAAAATCAAGGGCTCTACAGCCTAATATTGCTTGAAATATAACGCAGTTGTGATTTTTTGGATGGCGCCGGTTGTTGGATGAATGCCAACGAGAGAAATCTGAAACTAAGCAGCGCATTTTAATCTAAATTATTTGAGCCTAAAATAATTTGTTCATAGAGTTTATGGCGTGGAAGCGACAGATAAAATACGGTCGACATTCAGGCTTTGATTTAGGATTAACAAAGCCATTCTAATAAAAAGCAGTATAAGCCAACTATAACTGAGTTTAAATTAATTAAGACATATACTTAAATTATTAGAATAGTACCTCTTTTAGTGTCACGTGGTTTGGGTACTGTTGTCGACAGGTTGCGGTATACCAATCCAATCTTCCTTTACTTTTTTTCGGTGTATAGTTTGTTTAATATGATTTATGTATTTCTATTTAAGATTTATTATTATTTTTACATTGGTTGCCGGCAGAGTAGAATTGTAGCTCTTTTGGTATTACGTTATTGGGTTACTAAAGCCGATAGGTTGCTGTATACATCTACCTTCACTTTTTAAGGTGTATAATTTATTTAACATGGTATTTCTTAATGTATTCTAATATTTACGCGTTCATGTCTCAATAAAAACTATTCTTTTTTATGGCTTTTACAAGCGGTTTATCATCTTTTGTTCGACTTTTTGGTTACGTTACAGCACCTAGTTTCGGTAACAGAAAGAGTAGTTTTACTATGATGTGTTTTTGCGAGAATTTACATAATAAATAATCATTTGATCGCTAGTAGCAAATCAACAAATCATTCACATTATTACCACACTGCCGGCCACAATCCATCATGGCGGATTACACGAAGCGATGGTAACAAATGGCTTCCAATAAAGTAATTTACGACCACTATTGGTCGATAATTGTGTGATTAGTAACAATAACTATTAACCTTGATAAAATTACGGTGTTTTATCATAGACCGGGCAATATCATAACAATAATTCACACAACATTTCATACATTGACTAGAACTTCAGTCAAAGCCGCTTAAAGCAGTCGGATTACGGAAATCAAACAATGGTGAAATCACAAATATAATACTTAAATATGTATTTTATATACACAGAACATACACAAATATTCATCATAGAAATATTTGCCCTGGGTGGGGATTGAACTCTGAACTGGAGCCCAAGATAGGATTCGAACAACACGGATCCGATGGCGTAGATAGTAGTGATCCTATCTTGGACGCCAAAGGTAATATGTTTGTGTGTGACTAATAATAAATTATGTTTGTGTTAGTTCTGTGTCTGGGCGTTGAATATATGTTTGTATTGTTTGTACCCTCTTTTTGACCTTTTAAGAGAGAATTTTTGAACAATAACTTTATACCAGTTTCTTGATTTTCAATGATGAAAAATAAGAAAATGCGTATGTAATGTGTAAAGAGGTACACTAAATATCATTTAAATAACTTTAAAAACAGCAAAGTTGGTGGTGAATTAAAAAAAACTATCTAATTGTGCTTCCCTACAATAAAAAAAAACTATGTTGAAAATCTTAAGTTTCTCATGTTTTCTTTCAGGATTGATATGTCAGTCAGTCAGTAAGCTTCTTGTTTTAAACATATACGAGTAGATTATTAATTACTTTAATCAAATATTGGCGACAATTAAAACAAAAGATTGCATGTTAATGATCCTTTATCAACAAAACAATATTAGTTTCCGAAGTAGCAACATACAATATCAAATAAAGGCACCCTGGAGGCTAGACAGCTATTCTAATTGGCACGTTTCGCAATCAATTCGCAGTTTCGAAATCATTCTGCAAATTTGTTATTCATGCTCTGACAACTTTTGAAGTTGAACTGTTTGAATATGGTTGTCCTGTTCCACTTCCGTGGTTTCCGTATATTTTGTTCTACTCGTTTGCCTAATTATTATCGGATTCGCTTATTGGACTCGTCAAAATTCCAATGTCTATTTTTCTGATCGTCATATCTTTAATGATAGCTTATTACCAATAATCGTATGTGCAACTGAATAGAATCTAAGCATACCTTATACTTAGGTAAAGGTACTTAATTCCTTCGAACCGGTTGGTAGAGGTGAATCGTGAATTTATACTACAACTACAGGGTGGGGATGGGCAGCAACAAAAAATTTAATGTATTTGAGCAATGCTGTTTCGAAAGAATATATCGCCATCTGTTGGTTCTGGTACCTTTCCTCTTACGACATCTGGTACAGAAGGAGGAGGGATTGCTCTATTCTGTCGGTTCCTTGCGACATGATAAATATTACATAACAAAAATAAACACTTATTTAAGATGGCCAGTCGATCGTTAGTAACTCAAAACTTTGTGAATTTTTAATGGGTAATCTTCCACCTCTTTCCCATTGTACGCAAACTGTTAATTTTTATTGACTTTGATTCTATTATACTTCTTTTAATCAATTGTATTGATCTATTAGTACGTGGGTTGAAAGTAAACGGCACAAGACCGTAAAAAAATATGTAGCCGTTCATTCGTTTTGGTTCGGGGTATTGATGATCGATATTTGAAAAACATCGATGTTAACATCGATGTTAAAATCGAACCAAAAGTATCGATGTACGATAAAATGAAAAATATCGATAATGTTAAAACATCGATGTTTATCAGCAGCAAATAAACTGTCCATTATATTTATCAAACGTGTTAATTATTCCATTGAATTCGAGATTTCCATAAACAGGCAGTCAGAACCAGTAGAACAAAACACTAGGCTCATTATTTCTCCACAATTTGAAAGATACATTTTAACACTACATAATTAAGACAATCTATCACAGCGTAAGACGGCAGTGGGCGTCATCTTTTCCATTTGGTATAATAATATATTACAAGGTAGGTATTCTGTGAACAAGCTAAAACAACATCAAAATTAACATCGAGCAAGAAAAAAACCGACTTTTTAGTAGTGAACTGAACAATCAGACAGACTTTCAAGCCAAGACTAACTACTAACCGTTTGTAGGCGGTATTTTGTATTCAAAAGGCAAAGTTTAATTACTAACAATGGTTCAATTGGGGCGTTATCAACTGGTTTAGTTGAGAGGACACTAGTACAATGTAAACAACTATATGACTTCAATACACCTCAATAAAGTAGACCTCACACAAAAAACGTCTGCATTAGAACCTCATCTCATTCTCTCCTATTACTACCACTAAATATGAGTGTTCGCATTGCTGTTCTGGTTTATAGGGAGAGGGTGAAAGAAGCTATGAAATTACTGGGTAATGTAACACAATATCTTTAAGTCACAAGATTGGCAATGCGTTAGAGATATCCTTGTAATATTACGAGTGTCTATAGGCTGCGGTTACGATTACTTTTTCGCGACTGTATACTTATTTATGTAGTAGTAAAAAGTTGAACTTGATAACAATCTTCAAATATATAGTGGAAGCTAGTACATCTAATGCACGCTAGATGGCGCCTAAAAGAATAATTGTCGTTTTCACATTTAATTCATAAAACATCGATGTATCGGTAATATCGAAGTCAAGTTATCGATGTTTTCCAGTTAAACATCGATGTTTGTTAAACATCGATGAATATTGATAATCCCTATTTCAGAGAATAAGTTTTGCTGTGACACAATTGGCTGACTGGGAGACAATGCCAACAGATATTAGATTCGCCATTTGTACAATTTGCCATTATTTGTGCAATAAAGTTAAAAAAATAATATAGTAATTGTAGTCTATTGTAATAAAGATCGAATTAGACATTAAGTGACCGAGTTAAAGAAGCAAAAAAGTATCTCCTTTGACTCAGTCGGTTTGTTACCCAGGAGATGCCGGCGAGGTAGTTTCTTCTGTGCCAGGTGTCGTAAAAGGTGACTAAGGCACCATAATATCCGAAACAGTGCAGTTCAACAGGTTGGAAATAGACGGAGAATTCCCGTTGCTATGCTGCGTTTTGTAAATGCAACCACGTCTGTTCAGCGCGAAAATTATGGGTGAAAGTCCCTTTACTTTGAGAGGCTTCTGTCCAACTATGGACTTTCTACGGCTAATATGTTGTTGATGAATAGGAGGGTATAGATACGAAAAAAAACCTATTTAAATAAGGTCGCTTCAGTAAGTTCTTATTTTATTCAGTTTTTGTTACAATTGTCAAATCTGTGATCCATTCTGACGTCATATGTGGGCAATTCAGCTTTTTTATTATCGACAACGTAATCAATGAAGTCGAGCAGATAGTATCATAATATTATTTAAAGTTAGCTGTAATATTCCATTTGAGTATTTAAATGTGAGCCGTGAGGTACCGGAGAGTGAAATAATAACTCCCTCTTTACCAGGTATCGTAAGAGACGACCAAGGTTCCAGAACTGACAGATGGTGGTATATCAATCCCAAAATAGTGTAGCTCTAATACACAAGGTGAGTGTGAGCAGCACTATCTTCGTCGCGAAAGCTGCGCTCTGCGATTACCAACGCGCTGGCCCAGCGTCAATTGTTGGCAAAATTCTCTATCTTGGCGAGGCTCATGTCCAGTAGTGGACTTTCAATGGCTGTAAAAGATTAAAAATAAGTGTTTAATAAATAATTATTGAGTCGATACTACAAATAAGAATGATAAAGCCTTATTTTATCTAAATAAGTATTTGAATAAGATGTTAAGGCGTTAATGTTTTAGAGTACATTAGGGCCTGAGAGTAGGGCATTTAACATACACAAACTCTATAGTTGTATAATCTTTATATCAACTACTAAACCAAATTGTTTAAATGTATGCTTACTTACTATGTACAGTTTGATTTAATTATAGGAATAGGATATGTTATCTTAAAATTGATTCGTAATAATTTTTTTATGTTTAGTTAAGACATTAAAACATCTGTCGGGTTTCCTAATATTGTTGTAAATAGGAAAAATATCTAGGCCAGTTATCTAAAAAGTCTACAACTTCCTCAAATCAATACAATTGATACTGTGTTAATTTTAAAAGAATTTTATAGGTTCACAATTTAGTTTGATGGGTGCGATAACACATTCTCGCCCTTCTCGATTCTCGCCCAGGACAAACATATATGCGATGAATATTTGTGTTTGTTTGGTGTCTTGGTGTTAACTATATGCATTTAAGTACTATATTTGTAATTCCTCTGTTACCTGATATTTGTAGCAATTGTGCTTTAAGAAAATTTTTAAGGAATCAAGTATATATGTAAGATGTTTCAATTTAATATTATTACAACGATAAAATACTATATATATAAATAAAGAAAAAATATGAGACTTCCTAAAACTAACTTCAAGCCTTCCAAATAAAATGACGCAAGCAGTCCACCAGTCTCCAAATTCGGCCCATTGAAGCAAGAACTGTCCAAAAGTTTAAGAATAATATCCGGGGCTTAGTGCGAGCCTTATTTTATCCCTGGCCTAAATCCCACCTTTTTCTCAGGATGACATCGGATTAGCTGCCTTGTTGGCTATCCTTTAGGTTTTGTGAAAAATAAATAATTTAATTAGGAAAAAAAACAGGAAGGGGTATTTCTCTTTTATTTTTGTTCGCACATTTAGAACTGATAGACAGACAACATCTTATAGTGAAAGCGAAGTAATAAAATAACTTCTTTAATGGCAGCAACCGGTCTCACGATTATACTCCAAGGTTACTGAAATGTTAAACAAAGAATAGGTAAGTAGTTATATATAAGATCTTACATGTACCTTACTCTCATCTAATTTTACCACCAAATAGCAGTGTTCACATTGCTGTGTTCCGGTCTAAAGGCAGTAAAATAAAGTAGGAGGCAGTAAATTTACCGGTTAATGTGGCATAATGTTTTCAAATCACAACGTATGCAACGCGTATATGAAAGTCTAAATACTTTCATATGACTGACAAGCTCCACACCGTACTTAAAACATAAGTTTTTTATTTTGGCTGTCTGTTTATTAACTCCAAAATAGCTGGACAATTTTTAACGGGATTTTCGTTGGCGGATTGCGGATGTTTTAAGAAGAGTTTAGGCTAATTTTTTTATTGATTAATTGCAAGGAATCCACAGCACAGTCAAAACCGCGGGGCGCCGCTAGTTGCATATATACATTTCTAGAATCTGTCTTCTCTATTTTCTATAGGAAACGTTAACAAACGATACAGATATTACGTGAAACCTCATGCTTTATTTGAAGATCGGATTTGCAAGATATTGTCATTTAATATTCAAGCCAAGGAAGATACAAACTTGCTTCGAGCTTGGTTAAAATATACGCAAGCCAAGATTTTTTTTTAAAGGTTTTACATCGTGCGTCGACATTTACATAGTATGAAGAAACTGACTCATTATATTTGTAACTAGCAACAACCCACGGGATCACTCTCGTAGATCTCCGGAAAAAAGCCTATGAGAATAACAAAAGTTGCCTAACTATTCCCTTAAGGTAATTACCCTGTACAAACATCATGATCATTCTAGCCATTAGAAGTCTACTGCTGGAAATAGGCCTCCCCAAGAATGGGGAAATTGCCCATAATTGCCACACTGGGCAAGCGTGCTGGTAATCGCAGAGCGCACCTATTGCGACGGGGATGTCTATCCCTACCCTATGTATGACCGTTTTACGATTCCTAGTACAGGGGGAGGTACTATTCTACTCTGCCAGTACCTCATGGCAAACATAAAAACAAAATTTTAATAAACTGTATTTGTTTATGTAAACTTGCACTAGTTAATTTAAAATAACAAATTTACTCTGTTCGTGTGTACAGATGTTAAAATGTATTTAATAATTTATTACTTAAATTTCACAAATGATTCCTACAATAAAATTTAAATAATTATATATTCGATAAATTAAACATTTTTGTGTGAGGAGCGAACATAAGTCTACAGTTTCCATTATTAAAAAAAGGAAGTGTAATTGTAAGTGTATTGTGTATGAATTTTTTATTTATGTATAATAATAATAATAAATTCCCACAACATCTCATACATATACCTGACTCCATGGTAAGTCGCTTAAAGCACTTGTGTTACGAATGCCAGACAACAGAGGAATCACAAATATACTACTTAAATACATATATTTTACACCCATACACAGAGCAAACACAAATATCATCATATAAATATTTGCTCTGGGTGGGAATCGAACCCACGACCCCTGGTGCACAAGACAGGATCACTACCATCTGCGCCATCGGGCCCGTCGTATTTATTGGTATGTTATTTTATTAATATATTGGCGTATATAGTATTAGTAATTAATTTACTTTATATATGTTTATAAAACAGTTAGTACACACCAAACTGTCCTATCACATTTTCTTCATTTATGTCCATCCAAAGGTTGCCTGGAAGAGAGTGAGTTCAAATTCAAAACCTTTCAAAACAAGATCAAAGCCTTTTGATGTGATACCAACGCCCACGGGCCAATGGCGCAGACCAAACACAAATATTCATCATACATATAAATGTATGTCCTGAGTATAGATCGAACGGACGTCCTTTGTTGCACAAGATAAAGACACTAGTGAATGCGCCACGAGGTTCGTCAAATTGATGAACACAAGAATCCTAAAAACTTTCCTAATGTTACCTAATGACTGCCATATCTGTCCGTCCTTTTATAGTTGGCGTGATAAGAAAAGGGCGCTGCAAATATCGTCGAAAACAAATGCAGCGGCTGGATTATATAAAGCGTCTATGAATTAAATTGAAGTGAAGAATGTTTATTATTACACGTTCACTGCTCGTGGCGGTCAATATTTAGAACAGTTGCCGCAAAGTAACAGAAACATAAAAAAAAGTTAAATAAACCGCGTTTTAAAACTGTTAAAAGAGTAGTCGATGGCCATTCATTTAATATAAACTGTATAAATACATCAATTCATTAACATCACTGTTACCTATAATACTGTTTGAGTGACACATTCAAATATTTAAAAGAACTAAAGCTATATGGGTTTGAAATTTGAAATTTCGCACAAGTGTTTCTTTTTTAACGTAGAAGAAAGAATTAACCCACAGGTTAAATGGAAGTGCAAAATTAGTATGAAACTTTGCTAATTTTGAAGTTATTCCAATAAAACACCGTATAAAGGTGTTATATAGAAAGTCATGAAACACATGAAAAATGTTTGTTCGGAAATCATGGCAAAGTTAGTATGGAAATTCTACGCAGGGCGCTCCTATTTGTACATAAGAGAGGACAGCATCTGTGGGATCAGCTAGTAGTAGCTAATATAGTAATCTTAGACTACGGAAACACACAATGCCAGGGACCGCTTTGCAGGGTTACGCTTGTGTGCCATATCTACAACTCCTTCCAAATCTCTTTCGCTGCAAACTTTCTCTCTCCACCAAATACATTTGGGTTTCGTAAATTAAGCACCAAACATCGGCGAAGCGACACCGTGACCCTTGTTAGTGTCAGCCGGCAAATTCCGGTAATCCGGGTATCGACGCGTTGGACCTTTTAAATAGTATTAGCCCGGAAAATTGTCTTTGAAGTACCACATATATTACTTTACCAGTTAACAAACGTACAGGCCAATGGTGAAAATTGGCTGCTCGGAGTAAGCTACATATATAGTCAATTAAAAACTTAACTTGAAAGAAAGATGGTCTATATATGTAATAGAAGAAACTGACTGGCAAATCAATGCAGGCCTAAACTATAAGGGTTGGAAACTTGAAATTTTGCTTCTGTTATGACATAATGAGCACCAAGAAACGATTTTTGTAAATTCACATCCTAAAGTAAAAAGGGAGTGCATAGTTATTATGAAACTTTATTTAGTATTTTTAATGAAATTTAGTATAATGATACTTTATTCAAAGTCATCAAACACGTGTAAAACATATATTTTTTTAATTATTCTTTAAGTGAATAAAAGGGTTTTCAGTTATTTTAATATAATGAAAAATATTTATGGAGAATCTGAGTGATTGACTGTCAACAGCCATATTGATGCCAAGCCTAATCTTTAAAGCCAAAACGAATCAGACATTGCTCACTTATCGAGAAATGTTATACGCTATGTAACATCATGAAACGACCAATAATAGCGGAGCATAAATTTTACTAGGTTTGTTCTACAACTTAACGCAGGTGAAACCGCGGGCGCTGCTAGGTTATTTTATATTAGCTGTAGTGCTAGAAAGTAATAGCTAGTAGTAATCTGTCTAGAAATCCCCAAAAAAATTGTGATGTGGCCTGTTATTTCGACGCTGGGAAATTGTGGCGGCTATCACGCAGTTTCATGACAAGTATGCTGATGTCTGCCGTTAGGTATCGGCAGAGTAGAATAGTACCTCCCCCTGTACTAGGTGTTGTAAGAGGGGACTAACGTAACAGAACCGACAGATAGCGATATACTCGTATACATCCGAGAAAATACCGCTCAAATGCACAGGGCGGAGATGGGTAGCAGCATCCCCGTTGCGAAAGCTGCGCTCTGCGATTGCCAACACGCTTATCCATCATGGCAATTATGGGCAAAATTCCCTCTTTTTTAGGGAGGCCTATGACCAGCAGTGGACTTTTAATGGGTATGATGATGATCCCGTTGTAAGGTATGAACTGTCAAGTTCACAATTTATTAGTTAGTTACCTAATAGGAATTCTTATTTGTCCGCGATTAAAAGTAATACTGTTTGTTAAAGTTAAAACTATATACATACCAAATTTCTTATAAAACAGTTCAGTTTCGGCTAAGGCCTAATAAATAGCTTTTCAAATGGATAGTCGTTCAAATTCATAAAATTCATAATTTCAGCAGTAGGAAGTTGACTACTAGACCTCCACAAATGATTGTCATTAGGACCGGTTGCATGCGGCCTGAATTTAGCGTGAACATTTAGTTTAAGTCAGAAAAAAAAACAATCTTTTTCAGACTTATGACAGGACTTTAATAAAAAAAATAGAATTCTATAACTGGTCCGGGAGCGCAAATGGTAGTGGATACTATCTTGTGCGCCTAGGGTCGTGGGTTCGATTCCCACTCAGAAAAAATATTTATGTGATGATATTTGTGTTTGTTCTGTGTCTGAGTGTAAAATATATGTATTTATGTTGTATATTTGTGATTTCTCTATTATCTGGCGTCCATAACACAGGTGTTTTAGGCGACTAACCACAGAGTCAGGTCAATGTATGAGATGTTGTGGTAATTTATTATTTCAATGCATAAAACCTCTAAGCAATGAACAAATCAATTAGCACTTGGATTAAATCGCATCTGATAGACACAATTTGATATAAGCTGATTTTAATTGGATTCTTGTATGAGCATCATTCGACGCCATGACATGAAGAAATCTAACCCTTGTTAACGTCAAACCGCAGATTCGGATAAGCCGAGTATATCGACAAGCGTTCAAGCGGTTAATATCACAGGGTCTAAAGGATCCCATTCTGATCGATTATATCACCAATTTGGAGAATTAGGTTACGGTTTTTTTATATATACCAACTGCCGCGAGGTACCGGCAGAGTAGAGGGGCACCTCTCTCTGTACTATGTGTCGTAAGAGGTGACTAAGGTACCAGAACCGACAGATGGCGGTATATCCGAGACTGTGTAGCTCAAATACACAGGGTGGCTTTTGGCAGTAGATCCCCGTCGTGAATGTTGCGCTCTGTGATTGCCAACACGCCTGCCCTGCGGTAAAATTCTCCCTTTCTTGGGGAGGCCTATGTACTAGCAGTGGATTTCCAATGGCTGTAATGATTGTAAATGGCGGCGAACAATTATGAGGCCCGTTTAGGTGGCCCAAATTTGAGGTGGTTACCGCAATCTATGGATGTTGTGAACACATCAACTCATGATTTACGCGTAGCCTATTCTTTATTTACGTTTATAATCTTTTTTTCCGTATCATAGACACGCATTAACATAAAGTAGAACTTATACAAAGGTCATCTGCATTGGTTCTTTACTCTCATTTATTCTTATGTCTAAATAGGTGTGCTTCTATTGCTGTACTCCGGTTTATAGGGTGAGAGAGACAGTGAAATTACTGGATAAATGTAACATCTTCAGATCTTAAGGTGGGCGACACGCTTGTGATATTTCAAGTGTCTTTGGGCCAAGATCACGTTTATCATCAAGCGTATGGTGTGCTTATTTGTTGATTACATAGTATAAAAATAGACAGAGATTTTCCTTCTAACCTTAGGCTTCGTCACCGATGTATGATTAATTGTGTTAAGTCTGTGTATTTGTACCGGGACGTCTTCGGTTTCAGTAACAAAATATTCTAATTATACCCACGATTTTGATATTTGGATGTAGTGTCGCTCAATTTAAATAATTCGTGTTCCCTTTACAATTATATTTAACGAGTACATAGCCTGCCTTGATGGCATTCGGTAATGTGCCTATCTTTTGCAACAAGAGTGGTGGGTTCGATCCGTACAAGGACATATATCTGTGATAAATATTTGTGTTTGTTTTGTGTCTGGGTGTATATATAAATGTCATGGTCGTCATCATCAAAGTGACTGTCCACCGCAAGACGTAAGATTAAAGGGAATATTTACCCGTAATGGCCTCGCTGGCCAGGCAGGCCACTTACTAATCCGCCAGGCAATGTTGGTAGCTTCGGTTATGTTACGAATTTCCTCATACCTGAATCGATCGGGCAAAGAAACTCCAAGCATTGCCCTCTCCATAGCTCATCTAGCTACTTTCAGTTGGCCAATAAGGCCAATGGTTAGAGACCACGCTTTGATTATAAGTATTATAAGATATATAAGAAGATTATAAGATTATAAAATTTATAAATAAACAAATTCACACAACATCTCATACATTGGCCCTGTATAAGACCCGATTCCTAGATAAGTTGCTTAAAGCAACTGCGTTACAGACATCAGACAACCAAGGAATCACAAACATAATCATCTTTCATCATCGTTACTGCCATTGGAAGTTCACTGCTAGATATAACCTCCCCAGGAAAAGGGGAATCTTACGTATAATTGCTGCGCTAGGCGTGTTGGCAATTACAGATTGCAGCTTTCGTGACGGGGTTGCTACTGCCCATCCCCACTCTATGTGTTTGACCCTTACTGCTTCGGATGGATATAATAATAATAATAATAAATTCCCACAACGTCTCATACATTGACCTCACTCCGTGGTAAGTCGCTTAAAGCACTTGTGTTACGAATGCCAGACAACAGAGGAATCACAAATATACTACTTAAATACATATATTTTACACTCATACACAGAGCAAACACAAATATCATCATATAAATATTTGCTCTGGGTGGGAATCGAACCCACGACCCCTGGTGCACAAGACAGGATCACTACCATCTGCGCCATCGGGCCCGTCTATATACTGCCATCTATCAGTTCTGGTACCATAATCGCCTCTTACGACGACTGGCAATGGGATGTACTGTTTTACTAGCTTGATCATTATATTCTACCTCACAGGTGATATAATACTAAAATACATATATATTTTACACCCAGACACAACAAATACCAATATCTTTAAAAAAAATTATTTGTCAAGCGTGGGTATCAAATCCGAATCTAAGAGCCCGTCTGATATAAACAGCGCGCGCAGACGGAGTAAAATCTAACTGTTAATAAATACTCCTTTATAAATGGATAGAATTACTTACCGTATCAAAATTTCTCAAGGTTCCTCGAAGGACGCACCAATATTGGCTTCGATATTTAATGACTTAAGTGCCGGATTCTGTTTCAGCAAATTCAAACATTATATTATGTATGCAAAATAAATTATTAATTATATGCAAATTTGCTTAGTGGTACCGTTAGATCAGAATAACTACCTATTAACGAATTGTCGCACAAAATGACTAAGGTACCAAAAACGGCAGATGTTATATCTCTCCAAAATAGTAGCTTAATGAAAATGAGCAGTGAAGTCGTAAATGTAAGAAACTTCCTACTAATATAATAAATGCGAAAGTAACTCTGTCTGTCTGTTTGTTACGCTTTCCCTCTTAAACCTTTCAACCGATTTTGACGAAATTTGGCACAGACAATCTTAAGACCCTGAGAAAGGATACAAGCTATTTTTTAATTCGGAGTAAGAGTTGTAAAGGGTTGAAAGGGGGTATGAAAATTTGTACGGAAGTATCGCTATTTTTAGAGCTAGAAACTTTAAACTTATTTTTCAGGCCATTGATTCGATATTAATAAACATGACATTCATAGTTTATATAATTAACGGTAAAGAGGTATGAGATCCAAAAAAACTTCCACGCAGACGAAGTCGCGGGCACAGCTAGTATTATATAGTGCATTACGACTTGCAAAACGCCATCAAGATTATATCTTAAAGTCAAAGAGTTAGCAACACCCTAGTAATATCCTTTTGATAAAATTATATGAATGCAAGTGACTATAGGATGCGGTGACTTTTACAATCATGCGGACCATACTTTGCTTATCGAATTAGTCATACAAAATAAAATAGTTTATTTTTTATATCTAGGTCATTGTCGTTATTTGTTAGCTACTTAGTAGCTAATATTCTAAGAAATTGACGTTTCCAAAACAGAACTATAGACAAAACAGAAATTTACAGACTTAAATATTCCTTGATAAAATATATTTTGAATAAATAATACGCTGCTTATTTATTGGTTACAAACGAGGTCAAAACTTCTTAGACATTCAGTTATTTTTGGGACATTTAATAAAAATTAAGTAACTTTTTATATAACATGGTCATATTGAAAGAGTATAGCTGTGAGGCATGCCTCATATCATAAGTATGTTTTAAAGAATATAATTGTACTTCCCGCTGAACGAGGTGTTATAAGAGGCGACTATGGTATATATTGTTTATAAAATTCAACATTTATAGCGAAGTAATAGATATATTTGTTTGTTTATTTATTAAGCTTTTTGCACATCAAAATTAAAATATACATATGGACTTAAAGTCAAGTGACTTTATTTACCAGTCATCAATCGCGCAAACCAGAAAAAAGGCGGTGCAATATACGTAAATAAATTACAAACATACAGTTGGAAATACTTATTATAAGCTTTATAAATACATTACAAAATAACGATTGTTTATAAATATTACTATTATTACTCCTATATTATTGAAACAAAATTAAAAATATGATAACATGGTGATACACAATGAGTGAATGAAGAAGTGTAATTAATGTATAATATTGTATTTGTCGTATACATAATTATGTTGTATCATCCATTAGAAGTCTACTGCTGGATATAGGCCTCCCCAAGAAGCTTAACAATTGCCGCGCTGGGCAAGCGTGTTGCAAATCGCAGAGCGCAGCTTTTGCGATGGGGATGCTGCCGCCCATTCCCGTCCTGTGCATTTGAGCTACACTGATTCGGGTGGATATACCGCCATCAGTTGGTTCTGGTACCTTAGTCGACTCTTACGACACCTGATACATAGGGATTCTACTCTGCCGGTACCTCATATGCACAGTTATTTTATTCAATCTACAATTATTTTCTCTATGAAACTACTGAGGAGCTACAATTACAATCAAGATGCAAGTTGACTCTAATGACTTGCTCTTGTGGATTTCTATATAGGTAGGTCAGAGAAAGCCTTAATTAAAAATGTCTTGTCACCAGACCTTGACCTAAATTTGAATAGGATATTTAATTACCATGAAGTGCCCGGCAACACATTTAGAGATTTATTCGGTGTTTAAGTGTTCTACGTATTTAAGAATTTTATTTCCACCACCACCATAAACCACTAACAGTCCACTACTGGACATAGGCCTCTCCAACAAAGGCAGAATTTCGCCCATAATTGCCGCGCTGGGCAAGTATGTTGGCAATCGCAGAGCGTAGCTTTTGCGACTGAGTTGCCTCTGCCCATCCCTACCCTGTGCATTTGCTGAACGGTTTTGGATGGATTTACCACTATCTGTCGGTTCTGGTACCTTAGCCTCCCCTTCGATACCTGTTACAGGAGGAGGTACTATTTTACTCTGCCGGTACCTCGCGGCGCATTATATAATTTCTCTATTGTCTTATAGCAGACAAGTGCTTCAAGCTACCGAACTTGCATCTAGGTTAAGAGATGAAATATTGTGTGAATTTTTAATTTTTACAAAGCTGGTCATTAAAATCTATTTGATAAATTTAAAGCAATTGCAAATGTTATTATTTCCAGTATTAGACCAAGATGTAGCAATTAGATACAACCACCGAGCTTCTTTTATGTGGTTGTTTCTGTGGATCCGATCCGAATTAGGGCTTGTTAACGATGTGATACAAGTTAGAAGAGTTGACAGATTTACTATTAATTATTAATATTTACTTGCGGGTGGACGCCCTACGTTGCGCTAGGCGGTCAGACGATCTGACTAACGCCGCAGGATCGCGCTGGACACAGGCCGTATACAATCGGTCCTTTTGAAGATTGCTTTGGGATGCCTATGTCCAGCAGTGGACGTCTTATGGCTGATATGATGATTAATTTATTTCCAAGAAATATCCAAAGCGATAGTTTTAAGACCCGTCTGTTGCTGGCAGACTAGTATAGAGTGGGCCTAATTTAAATGTTAGATGTCACTTACTAATACTGGTGACCCAACGCACTCGGCGTTGGGTCATCAGTATTATGAAATAATACAATTGAGTAATGAAAATAAGTTAATTAAAATTATTATTTTTGAGGATTCGAAAATGCTTGTAATGCTTAAATAAAGAATATTTTGATTTGATTTAATGGTATTAACACTAACCTACATTTATTTACTCATTATAATCATATGAGTCGTAGGACATCCATTGCTACACATAGGCTTTCCTAAGTGATTTCCAATGAAACCTTTTGTATGCGGCCTACATTCAGTGTGATTCTGCGGTTTTAGTATCACACATGAAGTAGACCTTGCACAATGGTCGTCTGCATTGGTACCTCACTCTCACTTATTTCTACCGCTAAGTGCTGTGTTCACATTGTTGTGTCACATTGTTGTTCCGGTTTCATGGGTAAGAGAGCTAGTAAAATTACTGGGTAATGTGACATAATATCTTTAAGTGACAACGTTGGCAATCGTTGTGATATCTATAGGCTGCAGTGACGCTTAATATCACGCAGACTGTATGCTTATTTGTCGACCTGGTCTAATATAAAAAAGTCTGTCTGCCTTGAGGGTGGACTTACTAAACTGCGCTTGCGGGTTCATAGTTCTCCATTCCAGAACATTACAACACTATCAGCATACTGGGCTTACTGGGTTATCGGTAACTTTGTCTTTTTACGGATCTCTTCATTCTTAAATCGATCGTGTTCAGGGACTCTGAGCTAGCTCTAGCTAATATTTCCTACAGAAAAAAACTATGTTTTACTGCCATGAAGCTGGTAGCTTCATGGCATATGGCATAGCTGGAGACTTCAGACACTGATGTATATCGAATGGGAAGATGTTTAACATTTCGACGAATGGCCTCTTTTTTGGACTTGGATTTACCTTTACGTACTATTTATGCTTATAAATTTTACTGTCTCTTACTGAACCTTTCATAACGACCGGATGATGTGAGCAGCTACTGAGGTACCGGAACTGACAAATGGCAGTATATCAAGGACATTTTTTATACTTTCCTACAACATCTCATACATAGACCCGACTCCGTGATAAGTCGCTTAAAACACTTGTGTTACAGACCAGACAACAGAGAAAACACAAATATACTACTTAAATACATATATTTAACACCAAGACATAGAAAAAACACAAATGTCATCATGTAAATATTTTCTCTGGGGACAATCGGACCCACGACCGCAGGCGCGCAAGTTAGGATCACTACCACCTGCATCATCTGGCCCGTAGAAGTTCAAAGAGTGCTCAAATGCTTCAGAATGGCATAGACTGCTGTCGCGAAGCTATGTTCAGCTAAAGCCATCACACCTTCCTAGCGGCATTTACAGAAACGTCTAAAGATTTTTGGTCACACTCCTTCGATACTAAAGTCCAAAAATTAACGTCTTACTGGTTCAAAAAATAAGATATTAAAAAATAATGAGCGTCTATAGACAATGGTTCTGTTTTATCAACACGATTGAAAAAATATCATATAAAATGTCATCAGGATCGTCGGTCATTTAAGTGTAGAATATTAGCTAATTGTATAAAAAAGTGTCAGTTTTAAGACTATACGTAGTTATAAGACAGATATATAAAAATATACGTCATAGTGTATGCCTGAGATGGACTTCTGAATTACAACCGATTTTAATAATTCTTTACTTACTGTGTACAGATTGATCCAATTTGAGGGACAGGAAGGTTTATATCTTAATTTATAGTCGCAATATTTTTAACGTTAAACATATATATAAAGTTAAGATAGGACAATGTCTGTATTGTTGTCATAGTGTCTAATGTCTTGCTAGTTTAAATATAGTTAATCGAGTTAATCGTTAATTTCAAACTCATTCTGAGTTTGAAATATTATTAATATCCACTGAAGTGAAGATTATTTAACTGAAAACTATAGTAACTCTAGACTTTAAGATCCCAGTTCTCCCACATAGGGTATTATAACAAATTATGGAGGAAAAGAGTTAAGTAAAAATTCGTTTACATTAGTATGTGTAAAAGAACGTGTGTGTATCTCAATACCAGAAAAGCAAAATGTTTGCTTCCTGCTATTTTTGTATGTGAAAAATAAAACGAATATTGAGCACGAAATTTACTTTTAAATCCTCTAATATCTGGCAGATCGCTACATATTTCTCCTATAACTTGCACCACTGGTTTGCAAGTTTTAATTGCGTTCACAGGATCTTTGTTGACAATACAGATTAAAACATTTATCTTGCGAAAGGCATTTGCTTATTATAAATTTTGATTTTCATTTTCACCAACATTGATAATTAAGTTTTTATTTTACTATCCACTTAATTTATTTAAGTTCCTGTTTGATTATTTTTATTATATGTAAAAGGATTTTAGCTGATTTTTTAAGTAGGTTTGCATTTGTTCTATATTTGAAGCTGTTAAGTTATATTAATAATCTGATATGCCGTAGGTTATCGGCAAAGTAGAATAGTACCTTCGCCTTTGCGATTAAGGCACTGGAATCGACAGATAGCAGCATATCTATCCAAAACAGACTAGTTTAAATGCAACAGTTGACCTGACAGTATATTAGGATGAGGACCACAAAATCGTGCTAGACGCATGCTGCATACAACCTGTCCTATTTATAATAATTAGAAGATGTATATTTTCTAGTTATTTTTTAGGTTACGATTCGCGTCATAGCATAATGATGATGATAAAAACAAAAGGTTTGTCAGATCATGCTTTATACCATTGTCGTATTCTTTTACAAATGTAAAGTTCGTATTATTTTTGTTAGTAATTAAAAGTTAAAACATTATCACATCCGCAAACATTTACGTATCACGCAGTATTTACCAAAATTATGATAGTTAATGAGTTCCATCCGATGCAGTTTTGTCAAAAACATTAAACAACTTAACAGACATTCTTTGTTATGACTGCAATTTATATTGAATTCAAATCGGTTTTATTATACTAAATAAATATGTTTTGTCAATCACGCCGTTTGTCAAACAACTGACAATTATGTCAAACGCCATCACGTAACAGTAGAAAAGTTTATATTGTCAAAAGCGTCGAAGTTATGTTATAAAATGGTACGATCGTAAAGTTTCCCTAAATTGTCTAACGGGATATTAGGCAATTTAACTTTCTTGGCTTTTTTCTTTCATTAAAACTTTATCCCTATAACAAATACAATATAAAAGGATTGGTGAAATCAGTCCAGCTATTCTCGCGTGACACGTGAACAAGTTTTTTTTTCAATTCGACCACGTTGACAGACCGAACAGTTCCGGTTGCATTGTGGTTCGAGCAGACTAGAATAGTAGTACCTCCCTCTGAACCAGGTGTCATAAGAGGCGACTAAGGCACCGGTACCGACAGATGGCAGTATATCCATCCAAAACAGACAGGACAGGGCGGGGATGGGCAGCATCCCCGTAGCGTACATCGTAAATCAATGATAAAAAACATAAATATTATTTTAACGACTTAAATGTAACTTAAATAGAATAAATACAATAATGAAACATAAATAATGAAATTAAACTGATTGAATTTAAAATGTTCTAGTTGATCGTTAATTAAAAGGAAACATAAAATGAAAGCTTTATTAAATTCCTTTGGTCAGCTGCTTTATAGAATAATACAATGAATAAGTAAGGTATACTCAGTCAACGTGATACTTTATAAATTCAAAAATCTTTGTCACTCTTGAATGCAGTCATCGCATGTTTATATTAAACAAAATATGAAGAGATAAGCCGTGTGGTACCGGCAAAGTAAAATAATACCTCCCTCTGTACCATGTGCCGTACTAAGAGGCGACTAAGGTAAGGTAAGAAACGACAGATAGCGGTATATCCATCCAAAACATCAATCAAAACATCAGCTCAAATGTACAGGGCGGGGATAGGCAGCAGCATTTCCGTCGCGAAAGTTGCGCTCTGCAATTTCCAACACGCTTGCCCAGCGCGGCAACTATGGGCAAAATTCCCTCTTTCTTGGGTAGGCCTATGTCCAGCAGTGGACTTTCCATAATGAAAATGGCTGATACGAAAAGGTAATTATGAAACTTGGATCAAGTGTATTAATTTATTTTTACGCGTTCATTTCTAAATTGTGCAATACTGCAATCTAATAGATCTTGTTAGAAATTTAATGGATCTAAGAACAATCCGATAGCAAAATTTAAACCCAATTTCTTTCATAGCCCACTTAAACAGTAAGAGCACTGAATTGTTCGATGTAAAATTTCCTTTACAATTTCTACTTGAAATGCCCAAATTAATGTCTGAATTCCTTTGAAGCGAAAACAGGGGTTAACTGTAATTTGAAAGTTAACCAAAACTCACTCCCTTAGTAAAGATACAGCTGTTTTGAGTTTAATTATCGGCCTTAGATCCAGTTTGAATTCGATACGGTTAATAGATTTTCCTGCTATCTAAATGGTTTATATAACTTTCTGAGTGCTAGTTAAATACTATCTTATTATCTTACTAGCGATGCTCCGCGGTTTCACCTGCGAAGTTTCCATTCTCATGCAATTAATAAATACAACCACACAACATCCCATACATTGACCTGATTCCGAAATAAGTCGTCTAAAGCCCTCGTGTTATAGACATCAGACAATAGAGGAATCACAAATATAATACTACAGAGAAAATACAAATATCATCATATAAATATTTGTCCTCGGTGGGGATCAAACCCACGACCTTTAGCGTACAAGATAAAATCACTACCCTCTGCGCCATCGGGACCGTCAAAAATTTATAATATTAGTAACCTAAGTTATTCGTATTACATCAACCGTTTGAATTAAATCACAAACTAATAGATTCAATACTTATTTTGTTACGAGTATCGTACCATACATACTTTCATATAGCTATTTTTAAAAGGCTGTTATTTTAATATTACGAAAAGACATTTTAAGTTTATTTAAATAGCCGTGAGGTATTAGCAGAGTAGAATAGTAACTCCCTCTGTACCAGGTGTCGTAAGAGGTGATGAAGGTACCGGAACCGACCGATATATCCATCCAGAACAGCGTAGCTCAAATGCGTGGGGCAGGGATAGGGAGCAGCGTCCCTTTCGTGAAAACTGCACTCTGCGACTGCCAGAATGCTTGTCCAGCGTTGCAATTTTGAGAAAAATTTTCATTGTTCAATACATCTAAATATATTATTACATTTTAATATTTTAATTTTAATAATGTATTGTAAAAACATTGAAGAGATCGCACTAACGTTTACCTGACGGAGAAAATGCCTCAACATATTTGTGACATGAAGAATGTAAGTGCCATATATAATTTATAAAATAAATTACATACATACATAAGACGGGCCCGGCGGCGCAGATGGTAGTGATCCTATCTTGTGCGCTAAAGGTCGTGGGTTCGATTATCACCTAGAACAAATATTTATATGACGATGTTTGAGTTTGTTCTGTGTCTGGGTGTTAAATGTTTGTGATTCCTCTATTGTCAGGCGTCCGTAACACAACTGCTTTAAAATATTAATCGCGGAGTCAGGTCAATATATGAGATGTTTTTGAAAAATACACGTCACGTCTATGTACCATCGGGATAGGCAGACGCTATAGACAACCACTTGCTGCGATATTGTATTACCTCTCTCGCTTCCTTTACTCACATTAACTCTTTCATATACATCCGTTTGTTCTCGGTGCTGATTGATCTTTATATTCAATATATATCCACACAACATCTCACACGTCTATTGTATAGTACATCTCGTATGTAGCAATGCGCTTGTGTTACGGACGGATAACTGGGGTATTAGAAATATAATACTTTTTTACATATATTAGATTATTTGACACGTAGTTACAAACTGCTTTTATTATAAATACAATCAAAATATTATTATTTAAAAATACTGCTTGTTTTCAAAAACCCCATTAAGGATGGTAAGCTTTGTGATTGCTTAATAATTTTTAAATGTCTCAGGTTCTAATTAACGTTAAATTTACTTCCGGAAAAACGGAAAAATGCGGCAAAATTCAAGTAAAAGAGTCGCGGGCGGTCACAGTATAAAATAACAGTTAATACTAAGAAAACTTTACCCATGAAATAAACCTCAAGAATCGAAGTTTGAATTGGTTTCTAGATAAGTCCGATAAGGAACCGCTCCGATCTTAATCCGAATCTTTCGTAAGACGTCCTTTAGATACTTCCTCTATAGTAAAGATTTTCTATTTTCGTTGCTGACGTTTATATTTGGTGCTTTTCTCAAAATAAAGTCCAAAAGTTCATCATATCAGCCATTGGAAGTCCACCTGAGTATTGG